>OY728129.1:1155433870-1156683870 GCA_963277665.1 Viscum album | reverse complement strand
AATGTCCAGTACTTTTGATTCTCTCTCTATTTTACAATGTGTATGAAGCCCAACTTATATTGGTTCCCTAGCAACCCATGCTTCCTCAATAGTTTCTACCACCAAATTCTATTATATCCCTCAATCATAAAAATTTATTACACTATATAACATCCCATTCATCGAATGGTACCCAAACTAAGTTATAATTTCTGTATGAGCGATAATGACACCAAAATCCCATCCCCAGTTCACCATGGGTTAATGGAAATCGATTATGGAATGCCATCACACACATATAAGGCATTACAGTCATCATGATTTTTATGTATGCGATAACAAGAGAAAACCCCATAACAAATCCATATCAATAAAAAAGAAACAATACCAATATATTTATTAATTTCATACATAATTGGAATCAACTGAAATAAAAACAAAGAGATAAATCCTAGTCAATGAATACAAACCTCAAACAGCTACTGAAAAACTCCACAAACATCTAGAATCATGTTTTTTTACCCACCGAATTTTTCTGACCAGAAAATTAGTTTACATATATAGTTGGTGAGAATAAAATATACACATTATATTGATTTGATATGAAAACAATCATGTTACACTGTAATTATGTATACTAAAGACTGGTGAATAAATAATTTAAACTAACTCATCATCTAAATAGATATAAAATTAATTTCACATTTTCAATTAACAAAAACATTATATAAATTAAATATGTATAAAAATATTCAGAATATATATATATATATATTTAAATGGGTACCCTGCAAAAAATATCAATTTATTTCTACACACATACCTCAATGAAAAATGTCACGATCTCTCATCTATTCTATAAATGATGTTATCTGTCGTGTGAGGTTGGAATTATCCTTACCAACCTCAGTACTTCATTGGGCCCTATATAATATCTCTACATCAGTATATATATCCATATCATCCTCATCACTATCTAATCCATATACATGTGTCCTCCTTGAAGCCACCTTAACCCATATAAATGTATTATACCTCATCCTATCATAGCCAATGATTGTACACCCATATGATTTTGGAGCCACAATGACCCAGAACAAGTATGTTACATGACATAACAATATTCCCTTATTGTAACTCTATATTTTTAACTGATAAAGTAATTATACATGATATGACTTGACACATTACTTTTAAATTTAAATGTAATGGGAACAAAATGTAAACATTTCATAAAATTAAATAAACAATTATAATAACAAATGATTTTTAGTTTATCAATACTAAAATAATCTATAATTTAATATATTTTAATGTCATTTAAAATAATATTCATTAATATTTATTAGAAATTACTATATTTAAATTCTTGTATTATTTGGAATAATTAAATAAGATCCCATAACTTGTGATTTTCTAATTCACCATCATGCACAATTTTGATGAATGTTTAATAGAAAAAACATCATCTCAAATAAAAAGATAATTATCATAATAAAGCTAATAACATACATTGAAATAGAAACAATGAAGCAAGATGATGTTACAATTTCACCGAAACAAGAGGACATTGTATAACCCATAACAAATGGAGAAGAATATTCCACACTTCACATGATAAATAGTAGAGAGAATCATGGAGAGATGGTACTTATAATTCTATAATTTAGGGAATATATCTATTCAATTTTCTAAATATCCTCTAAACTAAATAAGTGAATATATAATCTCCCATTCTTGAAGGATATATCAAGAATCTAAATAATGGGTTACCCTGTAAAATTTAGGAATAAAAAATGATGCCACATTATCTTTTACTCAAAAAACTATTCAAATAATCCCATTAATTTATCCATTATTTCTTGTTAGATTTTAATTACCATAATGTAATCATTTAAATCCTCAAAATTTACATATTTTTATATGTTTAATTTAAAACCCATAAAATATCCAATATATCCATTGTATACATTAATTTCATTTATTCATATTTAAAATAATTTAACAATTCAAATATTGTTAAAATATTATTTCACATATAAGTTATTACCCCTACACATTATGAATGAGGAGTGTAAAGGTGACATGAATTTTCCTTTAAATTTTGGGAAAATCTTACATAGAATTAAGGAATAGCAATCTACCATCATATGAAATTATTCATTCATAGAGTAACTTTACACAACAAAGATAATATTGAGGTTAGGAAAACCAATACATAGCTTATATAGGCTCTTATATACCATTACACACATAGAGGAAACAAATACATCCATATAAAACCGGTTCAAAAAATTTTAATTTATTCATGAAAATTTTAAAAAAGCAACATATCACTAATGCTTCACATGAATATGGTTTTTACCAATTAATGAGATTGTTTGGGTTCAAATGTTAAATTTTGGCCTAAATAGTTGATTTTCGGAGGTTGAGTAGTGTGTAATCACTTGAATTGGGTATATGATATTCAAATGACCTTTAATGGGTGTTATTCATGGATACAAAAACATCCCATGGTTCTCATATCCATGATTCAGCTACCATAATTCTAGTGATATGAATTCGCCGGATGTTTGCCTAATGACACAAAAAAACTCCCATTGGTCAAGAGTTTTAGAAATATGCCTCATAATCCTCATTTGGGGGGAATTATTTCTTATTAGGTACTCCCAAATAGATTTTAGACATGTTCGTATGACCTTGAATCCATATATCATTCCTAATAATGTGTCCATGCATTACACCTAGGTAATTACTCTCCTTGATTACACATGGATACAATATAATTTTTATATATATGAGGTTCTCCATTGATGAAAGTATATTTATTTATCTATGTTTTGCATTCAGTTTTACACTTTTACAGATATATTGGGTGTTATTTGGTTATTCTATAACACAATGTTGGATTTGAGCTGTATTTTATGGATCTTTGATGTTTATCCTCATCCAGGGGGATTTGAGCTACTGGGATGATGGGATCGAACCCCTTAAATGCGTTTCCTACACATCCTTATGATAGGAATCAAGAACCATTTAGTTTTGTTCCACATACCTAGACACATCATATTTAATTTTATTTTTTAGGTCCCACCCTTATATTTTAACATCACATATCAAGGATGACAATGTAGATCGTGTCCAGCAATGATTTTATGCGGGACTTTAGCTAAGGTGGCCCAAGGGAACCAGAAGATATATGATCATCTATGTATTCATAACACAATTGTGTATTTTCTTAGATAACATTAGGATCGATTTTAGAGTTATGTTTTGACATCAAGGGGCTTCTTATGTGTACAATTTAGATGGGAATAAAAGCACACATTGTTCAATATCCCCATGAAGTATAACACCATGAAGTGAGAACAGGATAAACCATCATGAATGTTATTGAATAAATTAAATAGATTGTGTATCATTCTTGATAATTAGGGATATTTCCTTTGTATCCCAATTAGTTTGAAATAACATTATACAATTTTCGAAAAGGTGGGGAATACGCATTGAAGATTTTGACTAAAGGGGAAAGATGGCGGATTATATCAAATGGGAGGCCCATTTCTAATTATGTATTACACATGGGGACAACCCATTTTGTTTACGGATGGGGATTATGTTTATTTGTTAAACCCATTTGATTTTTTGAATAATGTGGATTTCATGAACATCACTAATCGCTAAGACAATGTGATTCATGATTAGTGTGATATAGAAGAGGAAGAAGTCGATTTGAGTATCTCACTACCCACCAAATACATTGATGGTTGTAGAAAGAGCCCAAATGAGGAGAGAGATGGGGATTTGAGTGTGTATATTTCCTCTCTCTTTTTAATAATCATTATAGTAATTTTTGATGATCTATCTAGATACATCCTAGTATGAGGTGAAGTGGAGCAAGGCAACCACATTTTGTATGAAAGGCTTGTGCCATACCTCAAGAGGAGTACCCAATTGAATTTCATAAAGATATAATGAATTTTAATATCATATACATTTGGTGATGGAATAAAAAATTTATGTCATTTTTTGAAGACAAGAACAACAAAATATAATGTCATGTTATAAGGAATACCACCAAATATTTTAACATCATGTGTCATAGATGAGTTCCGTAGAGATTAATATAATATGGTCAGGATGATAACTCATTGTTTATGGTGATATAGTTTAGAAAACTTGAAATATAATCCCTGATTAACATGAGTAAAATTATACTAGGATGTTTTGATTTTCCTAAAAAAATGAGAGTGATATAAAATATAAACCATGCTTCTTTGGATTCATAGAATAAGAGAAATGATATGGGGCATGGAATCCATTGGTGAATATTAAGGTAGTAAAAGACTCTCTTGAGGACAAATTTTTTCTCGGGTTTGCATGTCATTAATGTGGGAAAATTATAAAGATCCACTGGGAAATATTGTGAATAGAATAAAAGAATATTACACAGGAAACTAACTGTCCATTTCCAATGGCTGGCTTTGTTTATGAAGATTTGAAATCACACAGGACCTAGGGTTTGGTTGATGGAAAGTGGAGTGTCTTAGCTTATGTGAATCATTCATACTGTGATATTCTATATAGTTTACATTATCCAGAAATAGGGGGTATGTTATAAGATTATAGGAGTGTCATGAGATGTATATTTTCTCATGGTATTGACAGGATGGATGTGGGGGTGACATAACGGAGAAATAAGAAATGTTTTTGTTCTGGACTGAAATGTTCATGGTGCGACTCTCCATTTTTGATGGGGGCTATTGATGGTAGTGAAAAGACTATCCCAGAGGGTTGGCCATTAGGTATTTCCAAAAAATGTTATCTGAGAAGAATCTATAATGATGTTTTGGCCACAAAAGGTCCATCTGTAAAGAAATCATCTGCAAATAATTTCTCACAAAGTGTCATCTCTGTGGAATCATCTATGAAGGATCATCCGTATTGGTTTGGCTGTAAATGTTTTTTTGTTAATCAGTTTTATTCATTTGATTTATCATAAAATAACTCCTATATATATTGACACTTCTTCTAAATTGAATATTTTACAGAAGTTATTTCACCTGGATCATGACATGGAGTCTGTGAAGGTCCACCCACATATAGTACATGTGAATTTTGTTTAAGAATTTCTTCGAGTGTGGGAGGGATTTCTCCCACACCCTCAATATTTTAAAAATGATTATTTACATTTTTTATCTCATTTTCATTCCCCATCAACATAAATTTATAGGGAAATTGAGGGATCTATTGCATTCTTGTATGATCATCCATGATGGGCAATGATCATTCTTTTCTGGAGGCCTACAGAGGACATAGTAACTAGGGGTGTTGTTCATTGGTGATGGTGTGGCCCTATAATCCCAAAAACTATTTTTTCCATCGGGGTATTTGTTTTTGGGAGACTAAATCATGACTAAACTCCCAAATAAACATTTATTATTTCATTTATAGTTGTTGTAACGACCATCATTATCCTACGAACATAATCATTTTGTGGATACTTTTTGAAGTTGCAGACCACCATGTAGAGAAGTAGTCCTTAATGATATTTGTGCCTCATTGGGCCACATATGCCATAAAATATTATTCATTAATATTTTTCAAAAAAAATATCCATTTTTGATATTGTTGTAATTTTCTTCATCTTCAATGTGCATTGTTTTGAACTCAACAGTTGTACAGAGATAAGGTCTCATGTAATTGAAAAAAAATAACTTCAAAATGATTAATTTACACTTATAGATGTGTATAGAGAATTAATATATCATTTTAATATATTAAAAAACACTCCAAAAATAAGAGAATAATATTTAAATATCCATAAATAATACTCGAAATAAAATTGAATGCATTTTTAATACTTCTATCATCAATAGATTCTTTTAAAAAATACATTCTCATTGTAAAACACTCTTCTATCTTCTAGAAACTGCATAATGATAATGGAAGGATTATAAATATTTTATACATTTACATGAATCTATATGATTTAATATTGAGGAACTATATGAATTGATCTTTAATAGTCCAAATAGAGGTGGATGTAACGTAATACCCATTGTTCAGTTATTAAACCTAATGCTGCCTCTAAAACAATGTCATTTAATTGCATAGTTTTCAATGGAAGAATAATCAATATACTTTATCTATAAAGCATTAATGTCTTTGATTTTATAGGTAATATAATATATAGAAATAGAAACTATTTCCACTTTACACTATATTTAATATCATTATTAAACATAAGGATTCATTATGAACTACTTGTGGGATAAATTTGTGACACAGACAATATATGAATTCACCTGGGTAATTTTTTTAACATTTTAATGTTCTCAATCCACTCAATAACATCGCTCATCCTCACCTTCATTAGTAGTAATAATACTAAATAATGGAGCACACAGGATTTTAATTATTCCACCTGATATCTGTCTAATTTTTATGTTTGTTATACCCAAAATATTGGTTCTCCACTATAACAAACAATTACAAAAAATTCAATGCAATCCCATATTCATGGATTCTATTTTCATTATCTCCATCTATTTTTTCTTCAATAGAGAATCAATGATGTTTAATCACTCATAGATTACACTATAATATTAGTCAATTCATTATTGATTATCTTATCTATAAATACCATCTTCATCTAATTGGTGACATCTACACTACATGAGAACAATATCTTTCTCTATAACTAGATATATTATCTCGTCTAAATATGTACCACCCTAAGAACATTAAAAGAACTAATCTACTTGAGACTTAATTAAGATCATGAGAGATAGGTATATTCCTTAACAACTCAAATACAAGCGTTTTTGGATACAAAAAAATTTCTCTTCTTAAACTAACCATGATAGGGAATGTACTCAATTATTTAAAGTGATTTTAAGAATATTATCAAGATACGGACACTGTTTTTCTCCATCATCAACGTGAATATTTATATTAACATAGTAGAAAATATTAAATTATAGTATAAATCAGAGATATTATTCCCATATTAGAATTAATGAATCTCTAAGTTATTAGTTAGAATTTATTTATCATATTAATAAATCAATTATATTTCCCTATTTCCAATTCTCATTTATACTCAATAATCATTATTTATTAATTACATTATGAATATAGATTTATTCTACATATTATTTCTTATTAAATCAACACATGAATTCTGATAAGACATTGGGTCCAATGAATTATACATTAAGTTGTTTTCATATAACCAAAACCTATTCCAGAATGCTACATAGAACATGGAGCATGAATTCACCTTATATTCCGGCATTTAATGGGTATCAGGAATATTTAATAGTATTTAATTCTTGTATCAAGTGTATTGATTCCCATAGGATGACATTGTGAACACGGGCTATACATTTTTACCCTTGTACCAGTGCATGAAATGTTGCATTTATGAATTATATGCTTGTATTTCAAATAAGAATAGTCCATTATTTGAGATATGTAACTTTTCTATATTCCACTACCTTCATTAAAAAAATTTCTAATTCACAGATAAAATAAAAATTAAAATAAATTTTTTCTCAATATCATCGATGCATTAATAAAGTATCATCGATGGATAATAATTAATTAATATCTAGAAATATGCATAATTGTCCCTATACATGATAATAAAATGTATGTGTTTGTATTTTCTACTATCCTCGAAGAAATTTGACTGTAATTTCATGGAGTACCATAATCATAAGGAATTAAATTAGAATAATGAGAGTGTATCAACATGGTTTGATGTCACAATAAAGGAACCAACATACTATAGAAGTCACTCATGGTAGATCAATATTCACCTGATATAATTATGTCGGTTCTCTACTCAAGGAAGTTACAAAATTGAAATGATGGTTCATGATTCACATACATATACTAATAATTAATAGATGATCCATAAAATCATTACTCATGAATGAAAATCACACAAAAATTAATAATGTATTATTCAAGAATGTACATCATACACATAGTATAATCATTACACAAGGAAGATTCAGTGTTCTGAAGGAAGATAACCACCCTAGGAAGATCCAAGAATGATCTGTAGAGATTATTTTTTTCTTGGGTCTCAAAAAACTCTCAAAAATAGAGGGTTTTGATAAAAAAAATTATAATATGACATGGCCTTATCCAATTAAATTAATACTTATGTGTATATATCTTAATAATGGAGTTATTTTACCAATGATTCCACTCTCACAGAGAAATAACACAATAATCTACACAATTTGTAATATAAAATTTATATATATAGATATCACCAAGATACAAGTAACTAGCTATACACTAAACTTCCATTTTCTCTTTCTCCACACCACCCAGTATCATAGAAGTCATATTAATTTATGCACAACTATGAGCATGATATTTAATATTGTATGTGTATAAGGGCCTTAATTCCACCTCTAGTATGGTTTTCTGAAGTTTTCCTAGGTGGTGAGATCTTTTCCCACATATGTGGTGGAGATGACCCTTTAATTTATCATGCCTGGAAATTGATTACCAAACATATTAGAAAAAAATATTAATTTTACATATAACACATATTATATCTCAAATAATCTTATTCCCCTATTATTATATATAAAACATCCTCATAAGAATATAATATACTTTTTCATGGAAACAAATTTCAATATATATATTAAAAGAAATTATCTTTATCATCACAATATTAAATATCAACTTTGATACCCAATAAATTTTAGTAGACATTATAATTATGAAAAAATAACATTTAATTCATTAGGCTCAACAACATCTGTATTTTTTTAATTACATCCCATAACATCATTAAATATCAATATTTGATTTTTATTTTCTCCTTATTATTTCTGATTAATTGGAATAAAATAATATATGGGTATTCTTATCTAATTTCACACAAAAAATAGTCTAATTTTATACTCCATGAATCATTACCAATTATAATCATTATAGATATGGATTATACCAAATAATGTTCATCAAAATTGACATTAATTAGACAACTGTATGTATACTTGAGCTTACCTTGCATAGAAAAAAGAGTGTATAAAAACATTATCAGTACTGTATTTACAATCCAATACATATGGAACCTAAATAACAAGCTTCTCATTTCTCAAATAGGGTCCATATAAAATTTATTTACTTAATAGAAACATGTAGAATGAAAAAATATCCAAGGGATAATCAAAATAGTTAATGTGAAAGACATGTTACTCCCCTTTTTCATGTTTATATCTATAAAAACTCTGTATTAAAAATTAATTTATATAATTTATGACCATGTGTATTAAGTGATATTTTCAAACCACAATATAATGATTTTTAAATCAATCTACGATGTTAACGTTTTCTATTAGTAGTATATAGGCTACTATATACTTATTTTTTCATTCACAAAATTGATTCCCTCATACCATTCACCATGGAATCTAATTTTAGGTATCGATCCATTAAAAATGTTATCTTACATTTTGTATAGAGTTTAATCCCTTAAAATTATACATCAATGTCTTAGAAATTAGTCCAAAAAACATAGAATAATTAAAAATACAGAGGGAACTCTTTGTGACTTAGAAAAATTAGGCCAAGAGATTCCACTAAACATGAGAAGTACTTTTCTTCCAATCATATTATGGTAATATTTCATTGTAGTAATAATTTTATTTTAGTATCATACGTTTCATTAACATATTAAATTAATTGAACTTATTCTTTGTCTCGAATATTTTTTTTCAACATCAATACTCAAAATATTCCCATTTCAAGCTATAGATAACATGTCATCCATTTTTAACTCTTCTATTGAATCCACTTTCATTCCTTCAACATTAATAGGTATTTTATAATCTTCAAATTTTTTAACTAATTTCAATTGATGTGGGTTAATACATATGTACATTTAATTGATTTTCACTGTATTGTCTTGAATTTTACAATTTATTCCATGAGTTTTTATCTATAATATCTCCCCTTTAAGAGCATTGAGATCTTATTCATATATCCTTAGAATACCTTACTCTTCTTTATGATATTCTAATCCCCAAATCCATATATTCCTTATTACACCTAAAATTGTTTTCTAGTGGAAAAATATATTATGGATATAGTTACAAAATTAATTCATTGAGTACCATTTCAAATTATCTCACTAAATTGACCCTTCTTTCTTAACTTTTTCTTGAAAATTAATTAACATAATTTCAAGTAATGAACTTTTATTCATACCATCCATAACACCAACAATTCCCTATGAATTGAAAACTCTCAATATGAGTGTATATTATCTAGTACAAATGGGAAGGGCATTATTCATCATGTTGATCCATCTATTTGAGGTTTACTAGTTTTCTAGGAATAAATTTATCCCTACTATTATAAAAACACCACACACATTTCTTTTTCTATGAATATGTCATTTTATTTTTGACACATGTATTATTGGAATTAATATATCTATTTGAAATAAATTTATTCGTATATTTACCTTCATATCATGAATTTATCTTATCATTAGAATTAAAATATTCACATTTTATCTCCAGTAAATTTTTTAAATCTTATCATGATTAATCTGAATCATGATATATAATGAAACATATGTGATTTGTTGTAAAAAAATACTTTTTTTAATTATTATTCAATTTTACATAACTCCTTTTCAAACATAGCCAATTCAATTAACGAATATTAATCTCATTATCAGAATACATCTCCTTTATAAATAGCTCATTTTTCAAATTAAAAACTTTTCATAACTCTATTATATATAGATCAATTTTTCAGAAACAATTTTTTTATTATTCATGAATTATCATTAATGTTTTCAACTATTTTACACATCCCCTACTGAATGATAAAATATATTACAGATTTGACTAAATTTATCTCCATTACAAAACATCATAATTTCTGGATGATATGTTAGATCCTTTATTATATGATAATGATAGTGTTTATATTATTTGAGTTTCTAGACAATTTATCCTTATCATTCATTCTCATAATAATTCTTATTTCCAAATTGAACTAATTATTCTTCTTTTGTTTTTATGACATCTAATTATCCGGATCTGATTCTTATTCTCTTACTTTCATATTTTAACAAAAAAAATCAATTTCACCAACACTAATATGATAATAACACCTCATATATATTTTACCTTTTCCATTAAAACATACATTATTGAATATAATTGGTAAATTATCCATGAATTTCTTGAAATCAATATCATATTTTACATAATCTATATTTTAGGATTTAATATCTTTAGATTCATTGAATTCTAATTTTTTCCATTGATTAAATGTAAATTTCAACTTTCCATTATCCATTAATGATTGGGTCATCCCCATTTCATAGAGTATATGAATAGTGTGAAGTTGTTTTCAAATAATATATTCACTATCATCTAATTTAAAATCTTTTGCTTAAAATTTGTTTATAAAATTTCATATAATATTTTTCATTGTTTTTTAATACTCAAGGTTCTCACAAAATCTTTCAATTTTCTCACTAATTAATTAACCATATTGATATAAAAATTTATATTATAATCCAAATCCATTTTCATATATTGAAACCTTCTCTTATAAACATATGATTTAGCATCATTTTCTTTGATATTAACCTCATATACTTTTTTCAATTATTACCCAATATCATTATAAATTTTTATATATTTGACATTGTTATTAAATTTATTAGATAAAAAAATCAAATTGAATATTTCAATTTTACATCAATATCTAAATCCTAATATTTAAAAAGGATCATGGATGAAGCATTTGATATTGGTGTAAAAAATAGTTTAACATAATAAAGAAATTTTAGGTCATGTGATAAAATATAGTTTAGAATTATATTCATATAACTATGTTAGTTTATACAATACATCTATGGTACTTCATGACTATACACAAAATTCTTATTCCCTAATTCATTAGAGGGAACCATGATGATCTAATATCAATGTAAGAGACAAAGGATCTATTATGAAAATATGTGAGGTGGGGGAGAATAAGTGATCAAATAATTTTACTAAATCATCCAATTAACCTTCTGAAGCATGTTATGGTTCTCAATCTAGTAAATAGTTTCTACTAACCACACAATCATGTGAAGTAATAACAATAAATAAATTAGTATAATATATTTATAGGATTGATATTTAAATCCAAATCCCTTTTATATTGGTTAGAAACACCAATATGGAATCTCAAATTTATCAACAATAATTATAAAAATAGACTCTCTGGTCCAATAAACATGTATTAAATTATGCTTACCTATAAAATCTTTTTCTCCAAAATAGAATTCATTATTTTCAACCACATGTAGTATACACTGAGTGGATATAAACCACTTAAATGATGATCTTTTTAAAAAATAACTAATTCCTCTCCCAATATCAATATTTACTTAATGGAATCATGATATTCATCAATTTGATGATGGTTAAGTTGGTATGCACATGTACCTGCCTATGAAAATATGAAGAGTTTCAACTCTTGATAATTCTTTTAGATATTAATAGAACTAGATCTTCTTCGGATTCTTGAATAATGGGTTCAGGTATACCTACAAAGATTTAATGGTCTTTCGTTATAAACTAGGTATATCAAATTCACTATGTAATTTTTAAAAATATTTTCATGACTCAAACATATATTATCATTATCCACTTTACACATATTTATATTTACAGTGAAAATAATATAAAATAAATTAAGAAATAATATGTATTAACATTATATTTTGATTAAGTAATCTATAAGATCATAATAATTATGTAAACAACATATTAAATAATGGAGCAAATACCTCATTTTTTAGTTCCCATTAAAATTCATCCATCCTTATAGAAATACCTAAAGAGATAATATTTAGCATTCAATAAATATAGGTTTCCAATTCATCCGTAATTCTGAATACTGTAAGCATCACATTAATTATTTTTCACTTGTTTCAAATATTATTTTTTATTAATCTAGTTTTCTTGCATCAAATACATATCATTAATTAAACTCATATTCATTCATTTCATGAATATCACACACATTTCATTTTATGTCATGCATCTCACAAGAATTTTATTTCCCCTATCATGACCTATGGACATGGACTCTATATATTCACCCACTGACAAGAATGATAAATGTTATATTTTTTTATTTTATGCATTCATTGCATACATGTCCTATTAATTCATAATGTGATGTAACTATTATAGATTCCACAATCATCATTAATCTCATTTGAAAAACATGAATGCATGTAACACTGAAATAATTAATTTCCATTTTTTTCAAACCCACTCAATCATTATGTTTTTTCATCATTGATAGTGAAACCTCAGACATTCTAGGCCAATCAGGCTATGAAGTTTTTTTCCAAAACCACCATATCATTATCAAAGGATGATTTTAACATTATATTGGTATTGGAATTTCATCTAAATCCTAATTTTGGGCTCTGGAATATTCTAAAATGTTTGTTTTTCAACATAACCAAAAATCCTTATGAAATTAATATTACTCTAAAATTACTCTCAAGGGACTAATTGAAAACGATGGGTTTGTTACTCAAATTATTCTTCCACATTGGATTCACTATACTAACTATTTCAATCACCTAAATTTTATTGTCCCACATCACAATATTTAATCCAATGATTTGTAGGATTATTTTTCAAGGTGATTGATTACGGAAATCAGAACAATGTGGCCATTTAGAACATAATATTAATATGAACCAATGGTGCATGTAAATTTGTATGAACTGATCTACTGCCATGTTTTTAAAACTCCCTATAACGCATGACCATGATCAATTACTTTTATTTTATAATATAAAGACTGTATTTTACTGGATCATGTAACTTTTTCAAACTATTGGATGACATGTCTCTCTTTACATGACTTAAAATCTTGATGTGTTGACCAACATACGATGGATGTCACAAATTTTTATTTATATTCACATGGATGAATATTAAATTTTATTCACACATTGGATATCCTCAATTAAAAGTTTTTTTACTATGGAGACTAATCTCATTAATTCATCAAAAAAGTGTGCACACATTACTTTTTGGATAATTTCATATTCACGGAGTATTTGTGTATCATGAAAGGTATTCATACACCTAGAAGATCCATGCCTCATAGAAACATTTGTTATTGTGAAGAGGAATGAAAATAATGTAATAACCCATATTGATCTATGAATGATGAGGTTTTCTTGTGTCTCATGAAGAACCGTTATCGAATGATTGTTTCTATTGAATAGAGAAGATAATGACATGGCTATGTCATATTCTATTATTATATATTACCGTATATGTTAATTGAATAGTAACCCAATCCATGATTCTGATATCCCATATTGTATAATTATGTGTCAAGTAACTTCTTAATAAAGAATATATAATACCCTCTATTAAATATGTTAATAGATGGGTCTGCTCTAGGATTCATCCATCTCTACCTCTATGTTTCCCCACACGGTGATACTCCTCAACTCATCTCAATGCATGTGAGGATGCTCTAAAATGTTTTACGATCTTGATAATATCCTAATATCCTCATGTTGTCCATATGTACTAGATCTCACATAGTGGTCTCTACTCTCATAGTCAAGGATGAGATAGTCAAATTATTTCTTAGAGATAGACGAATTTTATTAATGACATAAAATAATTAACTTAACTTCATTATATAATCCCATTTCATTTTCAAATGAACATCTTAATATTTTACTACTTCTGAATCTTCATAAATTTTTTTTAACTATTTAAATTTGGTTGTCTTGTAAAATAAATTCGTGTAATGGATGGATCATCATCATCACTATATTTAACATCATCTAATATAGTCAATATATATTGAATACAACTCTTATTATCATCATATATTTTTCAGTAAATTACTCAATAATCATATCAATATCTTCATAAGATATCAAGGTTATCAATAATAAAATAATAAAATAATCTACCAATCTTATTATATGAACTGAATGATGTAAAAAATCTATATATAACATATCCACATTGACATAGACTAGGGTAAATCTATGATATCAGAAATGGAAGTCCATAGAGAATTTGGAAAAGATAAATACAAAAATACAGTATTTATGTCTTCAATACTAAACTCGTAATGTGAGAATAAAATATATAGTAATACATCCTTTAAATAATAATCATAACATTAAATTTATTTTATTGTAAAATAATAATAATCATGTTTGAATGACTGAGTTTAGAAACCTTACGTGAATCTATTGAAAAATATTACTTAGATTTAGTCCAAATCCATTAATAGATATTATATTTCCTATAGTAAATCTATAATAATGTAAGTGAATAATTTTATAGTTGGATTATATTTGAATAATTAGAGAGATAATATCTCATTTTTGAAATGGTGAGTCTGCATTTATTGACATTCTTTGAGGCCATTTTCATAAATATTCAATCATAAATGGTTAATAATATTATTTTTTATTTGAATATGGGTAACAAATAAATTTTATATGAAATATTAAATCTATCCTATGAAAAGTATGACTCAAGATAGGTTTTTACAATTTATTTTGTAATATGTAAAACATTTCTGATAAAAAAAATCTTATTTTTATAGGTTTTCAGATTAATTTTGAAATAGGAGTTAAACAATATGTAGTTAAATATAGATATAAAATGGAAATACTTGTACTAATTTTCATTTATTATTTATAACCCATATTTGATAAAAAACACTTAACCTTTCCAAATTGTATGATTAAGTCTCCAGTTTTTGTTTTCATTTTATTTGTAATCAGAAAATCAATATCTAAAGGTATTTTCTCATTTTTAATGTAAAAATAAATTAATGTTTATTTTATAATATTTATAAGGTATTATTATTGTCCTAAAATTAAAGCTTCATTAATAATGTATATAAATGTTATATATCATGTTAGATAAATATATTCCACTATAAACTATAATTCCAATTAAACAAACATTCATTCGTTAAAAAATCTTGATTATTTTTATAAACCCATTAAAATTTGTAATTCATTACTATAAATTAGAAACTGATGTTTGATGTATTTTAATTAATTTTAAACTTGAAATAAATTTATTATTTGTACAGTAAATTTAATTATAAATTCATAATAATGGTTTTGTGAGTTTGTGTCAAATATTAATTCTTATGATCTTTAAGAAGAATTTAACATTATTACCCAATCTATAAAAAATTGAATTTTATTAATTCATATTCAAATAATAATGTTTTATATCTAAAATATTTTATAATATTCCATAGATCATTCATAAATATACAATTAATTTATAAATTATTAATTAATATAATTCAATTGGAATTTGATAGTTTATTCTTCAAAAATGAATTCAAATTAGAATATAACACATATTGTTCATCCTCATTTAATAATAATATTTATTTTTAAAATCAATCATTTGAACATTATAAAAAATAAGTAAATTTTAATTTTAATTTAATTATTTTACCATATTTCTTAATTGATATATTTTTATTCTCTATCACATTTTTATTTCATTTTAATATATTGTTTTTGAAAAAATTGATAACAACATAGTTTTGGTATATTATTCCAATTATTTATTATAATCAATAGTTAATTTATAAATATAAATTATTATTCATTAAATGATGACATTTTTAGATTAAAAACTATATCTTATTAAAATTAGAACATTTTTTTGAAATAAATAATTTTTTAAATCAAAAACCTCATTGGAAATTTAGGTCAAGACAAAAGTATTTCATAGACAATAAAAATAATAACCATTTATATGAATTCATGAAATTAAAATAAATATATTTTTATATAAATAGTGAATACAATATTTTTATAAGTAAATAAAAATAAAAAAAATCATAATGTAATATACATACAAATTTAATAAAATATATTTAATATTATTAAATAATCATGTTTAATTAAAATAAGATAATTTAACGTCAGATTTTGTTACAGGTTATAAAAATAAAAATAATCTTTGAATCTTATATTACTTCAAAAATATAAATTTATAACATGAATATTTATTAAATATTTTAAATTTATATTATAAAAAATGATGGCTTTTAAAATCAAAATGATGTATACTGCTTTACTCACTTATAATATATATTATATTGGGGTATTCTATATTTACAAATTTAATGGCATACTCTGTGTTTGTGTATAAAATAAAACACACACACCCAAAAATACATTGATATATTATAAAGAAAATTTTGTTACCTATAATTAAATTGAAGTTATTATAGATTATTGATATGTGCTGAATGTAATATATTATTATGATGGTAGTTTGAAAAAAAATTACTACTAATGATTCATGTAGACACTAGTTGTTAATTGGTGTGGTCTGCATACTTTTTATAACTATAGTAATTATTATTGGACACATATCTATATACATTAAGACCTTCTCTACAATACTATTGATGTCGATGAGTTGATATATATATATATTAATGTATATTATATGATTGAATTTGAAGGTAGTTGGAATTTCAAAAGACATGATGTTTTCATTATGATAGTTATACTCATTCACATTTTATTCTTGGTTAATTTTATTATAAATTTTTTATTAACATGTTGTTATATATATAATTACATTACCCTATCAAAGGGCGATATTTATAACTCATTCAATTTTTAAATTTGTCATAATACATCGATTGAATTTATCAAAAAAATAATCCATTATCATTATATTTGATATCATTTATGGTATACCAAAAATTACAAGAAAAAATATTACATATTGATAGATGAAATGTTATTTAGCATCAATTGGATTCATTCCATAACAATAATGGCTAGTCTATATGAAAACATGGTTTTATTAATTATCCATACATGACATATTTACCTCATTTCCCACTTATTTCATCATATCCATCACCCTTATTTGACATATAAAAATAAAACCTTTATTAATATAAATAGGAAAACAGAACTGAAAATGGTGGGCTCAGATTCTTAGTAAGAGAAAAAGATGGAAATATAAATTAATGATTATTTCTTATGAAGAACAGCAGTATAGTTGTATGATGACATGGGAATAATAATTGAATATCATTCCCCTTAATTTTATTTATCATAATGATGAATCATTTGATACCTCTTGGCAGTTTATAAGACGTGAATCATAATAGAATCAAACACTATAGGAATGCGAGCATAACATTGTCATAAAATACAAAAACAATTTGTTCCAATATCATTATCTAATAAATATTATTTTAAGTCAACCAACCAATATATTCATAACATGATTTCATTGGGATACCACTATAAAGATAATTTTAGTTTTGGATATCCTCACAGATACACTTATTGGGATTGGGATAACAACCAGTGTACCATATTTTGGGCATGGTAAAATCACCTACGTATCATCTGAGCTCATAAAATATTAATATTTAACCAATTAAATATTAGGGTATATTATAACCACTACTCACATAATTATAATCAATTCATATGCAGATGACACAATCATTATATTATTTATAATTTCATTATAACAAACATCATTGTCGGGAAAAAATCCCAAAAGGCATCATTCAAACATTTTTTGTGAATGTTTTTAAAGAAAATTGGGACTTCATGTTGTGTTTGTTCACAATGAAAACCACGATGTATAATTTGTTGACAAAGTGGCTTTACACAGTGATTTTTCGGGTTCATGGACGATTTTTGGTTATCCATGTTTGACTGAAGAAACTCGACAAAGGAATGGATGATCTTGAGGTGGTTCAAAAAGAGCAGATATAAGGTGGAACCATTTTTTAGTGATGCATTAAATATTTGTGGTGTTAGATATATTGGAATTGTGTATGAAAAAGGAATTTTGTGCACAAAATATTTGTGTTCTGTATGCAAAAGGAAAGTGGTGCGTGAAATATTAGCATGGTACACGAAATAAGGTATTGGAGTTTTTTCTCTCAAGAAGGGTTTCGAGATCAGAATCCCAAAAACTAGAAAAGGCATGAGGTGCACGGAATATTGGAGTAGTTCATGAAAAATGATGTGGTGTGGAAGATATGTTTTTTACACTCGAATTGAATTTCATTCTCAATGAGGGTTTTTGAATAGGGTCAATTTTTCCTATGTATATGGAGTGATCCCCCTTTATTTGAAGTAGCTCCTGAAATAGAGAGTATGCATGCTCTCGTGCATAAAATTAGAATACACAACGGTGTTGCGTGAAAATGTCAATTTTGTGCATAAATCCTGGTTTTTATGATAAATAAAAGGTTGCACGTAAAAAATGCTTAAGCGAAAAATTCAGGCAGCACGTAAAAAGGCTGTTACGCGTAATGAAAAGACAGCGTATAAAAAAGTTGTTGTGAATAAAGAAAATGCTACATGTAAATGAAAGCTGTTTCACGTAAAACAATTGGTTTCACAAAAAACTGGTGTTGTGTGAAAACTATATTTCACACAAGTCAAGGGAATTACGTGCATGGTTCAGTAAGGGCTGATCATGAAAATTGGAGTTTCTTGGTACACCCAGTACAAAGTGAGATTCATCTGCAGGTGAAAGTAGGATGTCAACAAAGCATATATTCATAGTTAAGAATTCAGAATTCAGTAGTGATAATAAAGGCACCTACATGTCCATAAACTGTGATTCGATCCTTATAGTGTAGTGGGAAAAGGAAGAGGAAAAATTTGAACCTCTCTACCGATAGTAAACTAGAGAGGGGGAAAAATGGTTTGACCCTTGGAGAATCAGCGAGCTAACCCGTAACATTTTAAAGGCAGTGAGTCTGGCCAGTGAAGTGATCTTTCCTGAACATTGTAAATTGGTATTGAGATTTAGTGGATTTGGTAGAGCTTCACATCACAGTTGTATGCACCTTGGTCGTAGCCCAGTGTGGGTGAACCAAGTAAATATCTCTGTGTCTTCCTGCTTGCTTCCAAGAATTTCATCCAAATCATCATTATCATATTAATATGCAAAGAAAAAGATAAAAATTAACAACATAAGACCAATCAAAGTAAACCCTATAATATATAGGTCAATTTCTAGTGGGGAAGGAATAATTTGGAAATAGAATATCCATACCCTGATTCACCCCCCCCCCCTCAGGTTATCTATGCTACTTTTGGTCCACCAATTGGTATTATAGGGAAGGTTTATTTTATCAGATTTATTTTCTCTCACGTCAGTTAGTCAATTTTTGTGGTTAGAGATTATGTATTCTTTTATCTTGGTGTGCTATGGGAAAGGGAAGAACATTAAAGAAGAAGCAAAAGTCTTGTGAAATTCCCTAGTGTGCGATTGTCAATGAAAAAAGTGTGATTCAATTAAAGGAATAATATTGTTAAACGAATAATTAATTGGATTAATCATACAAAGAAACTACTTACTCATTCAATGATGTTGGAGGAATTAGTGAAGAACATGATACTCTATGTGATGTTGGAACCACTGATGATTTAGAAACTCCAATAAGTCAAAAATTGGAAGTTTTCCAAATGGAAAAGGAATTGGATCATAAATTGGATTAAGATATGAAATATATATAAATCCATATCCAAGCAATAAAAATTGAGGTTTACAAGCTATGAGGATTAAATCGAAGGCTTATTGACATGTCCACTGATCTAAGGGAGAAGAATGATTCTCAATTGGAAGAAATGAAAAAGATATCGTCAAAGAGAGAAAAAAAGACGATGAACAGGGAGAGAATCAAAAGCCAGAATAAATTCAGAATCTAAAATCCACAAATTATGATCTTACTGCAAAACTGTCTAAACTCAGTCAAGAGAATCAAAGTCTACAATAAGATAATGCATGTTTTTATGATTATGTCTCTCATGAAAAATTGAAATTAAATGAACAAAGTGACATGATGGAAGAGTTGACACCTGAATTGGATGATGAGACAGGTAGAGGGAATCTTCTCAAGAGAGAAAATGATAACAAACTTGAATCAAGGGATATAAAGATTAAAAATTTGGAAGAAGAAATAGAATCAGTCAAGAATGAAATTGAGAAATAAAATTCCAAAAACAAACATTCAAGTTAAAGGATGCATATCACTTACTTTTTGATTATCTTTCGTTAGGTGATAATGAAATGAAAGAAAAATATGCTACAGAAGAGAACAAGCATGAAATGCTTTTATTATCCCAAAGACCATCCATTTGGAGAAAATCTGGAATTGGATAAGATGATCCCACTCTTATGTGTGATAGGAAAAGGGATGTGAAAATATCCAGAGATAAAAAACCCTTTTAGGTGCTGGTGATTGACCTAAAAAGGATTTTACAAGAATAAATGATAACATATTCTATTTTTATGGGATTCATGGTCATACATTACGCTTCTATTAAGAGGCTCTGGAATACATATCATGTTTTGAAAATAGAAACATTACTAAATATAAGAAATTAGAAAGATGATTTTCTCATAGGAAATAATTCATTAGATGCTATTGAGGTGAAAGAATATAACACACCATAAATATGAGTCAGGAAGCTCAGAAGATCAATATTAGAAGATGAACTCAAGATTCATCGTCATCTCGACATAAAAATGATGATAGGATGTATTATATTGATGGAATACTTTTTATATGTTCTAATTATGGCCATTTAGAATGACATTAAAACAAGAAGAAATATAGCATGGAAAAGGAACTCAAAAAAGGTGTATAATGGGAAATCATACAATGGAAGACAAAGTATTAGGTTCAAAAATAGTTTTTATACCTTAGGGGAATCACCAAGAGATAAAAAAAAGTGAGCAAGTCACCTCCTCTTTCACACACACAATAGCTCTCATGAAGAGAATGTGAACAAACATGTATGATTATGGGTAGATCAACTTTTTCTATCTGAAAAAAGTATACATGTTTAGTAGAGGACTCACCACCAGTTAAAAATAGTGTGGGGACTCATATATATTATAAAATAATGTTGAACAATGAAATCATTGAAATATTTTCATGTCGTGTGCCACAACGAGAAGTGGAGTGAAGAGAAAGATCCATACAATGGTGGAAGAAGAAAGGTAAGTTGACAAGAAGAGATATTCCTACCAATAGAAGGAATCATAGGAAGTTGAATATTGGTGGAACATCAACGGCGTATATTTCTACCAGTGAGATTAAACCCAAATGTGTGAGAAAGGCCAAGCCTGGAGAATCTGAATTTCATAAAAAGAATCAGAATGTGGGTAAATAATGCCTATTATTATGGCCAGAATAGTTGAATATGAGTTGGATGTTGGAGTAGGAAATGAAATATTGTGAGGCTTTAAATGAAATAATCAATGGGTAAACCCATCATGATGAACCAAAATCTTCATATTGAGAATTCCAGAAGGTCCCCTCTCCTAATGCGTATGAATTCTATTAACTGTTGATTGATGTGTTAAGGGTTTTTGGGAGATATGATCTAAGGGGAAATGGAATATAAAGATGAAAAGTAGAGAGGTGTTCTGCTTTAGAATGTCAACTAATTAAAATCCATTACCAGAGTTATATAAATAATATGGATGAATTCCATGAACAAATTTAATGTTATATGGCTTCATAAGATAGGTGAAAGTAAGTGAGCACAAAAAAAAATTATTGTGTTATTAACATTATAAATTTTTTCCTAAACTTTGTTTCAACTCAGTAGGATTTGAGAATTTGATTATAGCTCATTTCTAAGTGGTAAATTCGCCTAATGAAAATCTTGTTGATGTAAGTGAATAGGATAATTTTCTCAAACATGAAATCTCATGTAAAGAGACAATGCAGGAGAAGAATAATGTTTATGAGTCTAAACTATATGAATTATAACTAGGAGAACTATAAATTATAAGGGGTAGCATTCCATATCATAATTGGATGCAAGATCCATCAAATACATAACTGGATGACTCGGCTCAGGTGTCGTTTACCGAGAGAAGAAATATTGTGGATAAAGCAGAAAAATTCATATATTTTATAATTATAAATTTTGTTCTAACATTATGGTATCTACTGAATATTTTTAGAATACCATGTCTCTTTGAGAGAATATTAAAAATGTTTCAACAAGAATCTGAGAAAAGAAGTTAAAATAATTTATATCACTATACAATGACATAGTGACAAAATTCTTGTTGAAAGGGGTGAAGTGTAATGTAACAAGGGAGGATAATAAGTGGATGATGCTGATTCGGAAGATTATATAGATGATGAGTATAAAGAAGAAAAATCTGTATCTTCATAGAATCCATGGATTTGAGTAGAAATTGATAGGCAGAATATCACTGGTGATCAGTTAGCTCCAGTTCAGACTAGAAGAATGAAATCTCTACAGCAGACATTTTTCTTATCTCAGGTAGAACATAAATGTTTTTCTGATGTAGCTGACTATGAAAACTGGGTTTAGACATTAAATGAATAACTAGATCATATTGAGAAGAATTTAAAATGGGATATTTTTTTAGGCTAGCTGATAAGAATGTCATCCGGACTAAATGGGACTTTTACTACAAAATGAATGAAGATGGAAGAGTGATTTCAAAAAAATCATGATTAGTTTGTAATGGATAATCTCATATAGTGGGAATTGATATCAGTGAGTCAATTTCACTACTAATAAGGCTCGAGAGAATCAGATTATCTGTTTCCATTATTGTACAATGAACGTTCTGTGTTTATTGGATAGTTGTCAAATCTGCATTCATCAATGGGATTCTGAAGGAAGAAGTGTATATCGAGCATTCAGATGGTTTTCATATTCTTGGGGATGAGAACAAGGCTTTTCGGCTGAATATGACATTATATGAGATGAAACAAACACCAAGAGTATGGTACTCTAGGCTTGATCAGTTTTTGAAGAACTTGGTTTCCGGCATGGTGGAGTTGATTACAATCTATATTTCCACTAAAAAAATTAATAAAATCATGATAGTTCTAGTTTATGTTCATGACATAATATTTGGTGGATCAGATAAATCACAGTGCTGACAGTTTTTCTAATTCATTAAACATTGGTTTGAAATGCTGATGATCGGTGAGCAGACATTTTTCCTAGGACAAAAGGTGACACTAGGAAAGAATGAGACATTCATTTCTCAGTCCAAATATGACATGGAGGTTCTAGGAAGATTTGGAATGGAATATGAGAAGGATATGAAGACTCTGGTAGATACGCAGATGAAATTATATAAATATGATATTGATAAGGGATTTAATATTATAGAATACATGTAGATTATTGGGAGTTTATTGTACCTAACATTGAAGAGACGTGATAATGTTCTCACCATGTGTCAATCTGCGGGATATCAAATTAATCCTAAGGAAATCCATAATCTTGAAGTTAAAAGAATAATTTGTTATATCAAAGGATCTGTTGATTTTGATTTGATGTATATTGAAAAATATCAGCCAGATCAGATGGGATATAGAGATGCAGATTGGGCCGGTTCATTAGATGACAGGAAATCAACATCCGGAGGTGCTTTCTATCTTGGGGATTTCTATATTTCATGGATAATAAAGAATCAAGATTGCATTTTATTGAGCACAGTAGAAGCTGAGTATTTTGAGGCCACCCAAGCATGCACGCATTTATTGTGGATGAAGAAACATATAGATAAAATGGGTGTTGAAGTGATGTTTACGATTGAAATCCAATGTGATAACATAAGTGATATAAATCTTAGAAAAAATGAAGTCCCTCGGTCAAGGACAAAACATGTTAACATAAAATATCATTTCCTCAAAAATAATGATTAGCAAGGAATTGTGAAGTTGGAGTATGTGCCTATAAAACTAAAAGCTGAAAACATTTTCACAAAGGGCTTACCCAAATAATCTTTTGAGAGGCATTGACTTGCTTTCGGAGTTCAATCTGCTCCATGTACTTGAAAAAGTGTTGTTGTGGATCTCCCCTCTCCCTGAGGTATGGTGAGTTTTTCCCTAATGTGATGATATGTGTTCTTTGGACTGTTGCAGACCACAAAGGAGTGACCTCTGGGTTCATTGACAAAGGGGTAGAAATAGTTTCTCCTCAATTGGGAGAAATTACGACTAAGGAAGGGAAAATTGTCATAGTAATAGACATAGGGAGAAGATTATAGGTAGAGTAGTGAGGTATGGGGAGAGAAATGTGATAGGGGGAGTCGAATGATGAAGAAGAGTTAATGTTTTGAGCAGAAATTGGGAGTTTTTCAAATATGATGATGCTAGAAGTGATCAATCAATGAGTAGATATCACAATAGTTGAGGATCAAGATAAAAGCAGAAGATTGTTTTTGGAATGGGGTCAAAAGAATTACATCTATCACTAAATGTTTTTGAGAGTGGTATCAAAATTTGGTATTAGTTCTTCAATTGGTATCAGTCAGGTGTCAACAGTTGGTGTTAGAATTGAAGTGAATCATTGACGAACTTTTCACTAACTCTTGCTTCTCATGCTGAGCATTGCTCATGTGGTCTTAGAGTATATGTTGAGTAAATATCTGATCGCAATATGTATTGCAATAGGAGAATGGTGGTAGCAGCTGTAATAAGATTTAATGAGGTATCAATGTGATGAGAATTGTTATGAGAAATGTTTCCAACAAACAAAAAGGGGGATATTATTGGAAAACAATCCCCAAGGTATTATTGATAAATTTTTGAGGTGATTGTGTTTGTTAAAAAATTGGGCATTTGTATTTTGTTTGTTCAAAAATCTGACCATGGTGAATTATTTTTTAAAGAAGGGGTTTTACATGGTGATTTTTCAGTTTCAAGAGAGGTTGTTGGATATCTATGTTTGATTGAAAAATGTTGACAAAGGAATGGAAAATCTGGAGGTGATACAAAAAGGGATGATATATTGTTGCCCATTTTCCATGTGATTTCCAAATTTTTGGGCCAGAAAATTAGAAAATAGAGAGATTTTTTTTGGAAAAGGGAGGTGCGTGAAAAAGAAAAGTTGAGCATGGAATATTTTTGTGGTGCATGAAAAAGGAATGTGGTGTGTGAAATATAAGCATGGTGCATGGAATAGAGTATTTGGGTATTTTCACGCATGAGGAGTTTTGTGATCATAAGATCGAATATTGGAAAAGGTATGAGGTCAACGAAATATTGGAATAGTGTGTGAAAAATTAGGTGGCGTGGAAGATGTGTTTTTCTCGCTCGAAGTTAATTTTTCTCTCAAGGAGGGTTTTTTCACAGGTATGATTTTTCCTATAAATATGGAGTGACCCCCCTTCATTTGAAGTAGTTCATGACTTAGAGAGTATCCATGATTTGGGGCACAAAATCAGAATATGTAGGGGTGTTGTGCATAAACGTCCATTTTTAGCATAATGTCATGTTTTTGTGCTTAAATAAAATATATAGCGTAAAAAAAAGGTTGCACACAAAACATAGGAAGCACATAATATTGTTGTTTCACGTAATGAAAAGGCTGGGCATAAAAAGGTTGTTGCACGTAAAGAAAACGTTGCGCATAAATGAATGTTGTTTCATGGAAAACAATTGGTTTCACGTAAAATAGGTGTTCTGCAAAAACTGTGTTTCGTGCAAGGCAAGGGAATTGTGTTAAATGTGTAGTAAGGGATCCACATAATAATTGGAGTTTCCCGGTACACCCGATGTAAAGTGAGATTCATCTACAGGTGAAAGACGGACATCAACAGAGCTGATATTAATAGTTAAGGATATATATTTCATTAGAGATAACGAATGGACCTATAGGTACATAAATTGTGAGTGGATATTTTCTATAGTAGTGAGAAAAGGAAAAAGAATATGGTGATCCTCTCCACTGGTAGTGAGCCAAAGAGAGAGAAAAAGTGAGTGACCCTTTCAGAAGTACTGAGATGACCCTAAACACTGTTAAGGCAGTGATCCTATGCATAGATGTGATCTTGACCAAACATTGTAAATTGGAAGTGATATTTAGTGGATTTGGTACACCGACACATCATCGTTGAATGTTCCTTAGACGTATCCCAGTGAGGGTGAACCAAGTGGAAATATATGTGTCTTCCTACTTGCATCCATGAATCACATCCAAAGCATCATTTTTAGATAAATAAGGAAAGAACAAGATAAACATTAACAACATAACATCAAATAATGTGATCCTTACAATATAGAAGTTAGGATCCAGTGGGGTTGGAAGAATTTTGAAATATAATATCCATACCCTGATTCAACCCCCTCTCAAGGCATCTTTGCACCCTTCTGGTCCGGAAATTTATGAAAACAAAAAAAAGTATCATTATTGTTTAATTAATTTTATCATAAATAATAAAAAATATAATAAATATGAAAACATTTGATCATATCTTTAAAAAAGAATACTAAAAAATATGATGTTATTTTAGATTAAAATTCCTTTAAAAATAATTTAGAACATTTTTAAAGGAAGGTAAGCTACTTAATTTTAAAATTAATTATCAAAATTAATAAAATATCCCAAAAATAATAATAAAAATAAATTTAGTGAAAGGATCTATGGAATCTATTATTGGAATCCACGATGATAATAGTTTTCAGGATAATAGAAAAATCTGATATTGTTTTTTACATTGAAACAATGATTTCATTAAAACCTTAGGTAAAATTACCTCATTAAAAAAATTAAAATATTAACCCATTTTAGTATTATTATATAAATTCAATAATCTATAAAAAAGAATTTATTTAATGACTACATAATATTATGAATATTATTTGAAATACATCGATGATAACATGGATAAGGAATAAAAGGCTCGCAACTGAAAAGAATATATATTTTCCATGGAAACCTTCATTCAAACTATTATATACTTAATGAGAGGAAAGAGAGTGGGTAATAAATTATTTTAAAAGGTTAATATTGAATAAAAAATGGAATATTATTTACGAGAAAATTAAAATTAATATTTTCTTTTTAATAATAAATTTTCTTAATAATAATGATATTGTAAAATAAAACCCATAACTCTTTTATAACATTTGAATAATTATTATGATGAAATATGTATCTTTACATGAAAACATAAATAATATTAACATAAGTATATTCCTGATACACTATATTAATTTTGAATTAGATACAACTTATAAAATTATATGGTTGTATAATGTAACATATGTCCTAAACAATAAAATTTGAGATAATAAAACATTTCCACTATAGTAATTACAAGGAAATACCCCCTTAATGAAATAATTTTAATTATAACTTTAAATACCATCAATAAATTCCTATACCTTATATAAAATGAATAGTTAATGTATATACACCTAAAAAATTTATAAATTTTCACATCATCAAACATGTTTCAACAAAAAAATATTGAAACCATTGACCGTTACCTTATTCCCAACATCATTGATAAAAAATATAGCCAATTATATAATAAATTTTCATTTATTAAAATTTTATAAAATAAAATATTACACATATATAATATATTATATGATCAAATTATTACATTATGAAACATGTTTATTGATTTTTTTCAGTCCTATTTCATAGGTGATAAATATTTTGTTTTCCGGTCTGTTTTTGTTCAAAATTTATTGTTTCTTCAATTTGATCATAGACCCCCATCTCTATAATTATAATATATTCAAATGTTTAATATTTAATAATAATTTGAAAATTTATATTCATTCATATAAATTGGTGATTAAAATTTAATTACATCACTTCACAGAGATGATAATCTTTACATATGCTTTAGTGATGATTTCTAATTTTCGATGGATGAAACGAAATAATGGAAACTAATAATAATTACTTATAGAGAAATTATTATATCCTAAATATTATATATAATCATTAAATATAATTTTTATTACTATAAATGTGATTAAAAATGAATCACATTTCTTCATCAAGATGGTGGTCCAAACATACGCTTGAGTAATATTATGAAAACTGGGTTTAGACATTAAATGCAGAGCTAGATCAGATTGAGAAGAATTCAAAATGGGATATTTTTTCAAGGCTAGCTGATAAGAATGTAATCGGGACTAAATGCGTCTTTCACAGCAAAATGAATGAAGATTGAATAGTGATTTCAAACAAATCATTAATAGTTGGTAAAGGATAAACCCATATAGAGGGAATTGATGTCAGTGAGACATTTTCACTATAAAAAAGGCTTAGGACAATCAAATTATTACTAGCCATTATTGTACAATGAAAGTTCAGTGTTTTTTGGATAGTTTTCAAATCTGAATTCTTGAATGGGATTCTAGAGGAAGAATTCTATATCGAGCATCCAGATGGTTTTCTCATTCCTGGGGACGAGAACGAGGCTTTTCGGCTGAAGAAGGAATTATATGGGCTGAAACAAACTCCAAGAGTATGGTACTCTAGGATTGATCAGTTTTTGAAGAACCGGGTTTCCGGCATACTAGAGTTGATTATAATCTATATTTCCACTAAAAAGTAATAAAATAATTATGGTTCTAGTTTATGTTGATGACATAATATTTGGTGGATCAGATAAATCACAATGTTGATAGTTTTCCTAATCCATTAAACATTGGTTTCAAATTCTGATGATGGGTGAGCTGACATTCTTCCTAGGACAAAAGGTGACACAAGGAAGGAATTAAACATTCATTTATCAATCCAAATATGAAATGGACGTTCTAGGAAGATTAAAAAGGGAATATTGGAAGGATATGAACACTCTGGTTGCTACTCAGATGAAATTATATAAATATGATATTGATAAGGGATTTAATATCATATAATACATGTAGATTATTGGGAGTTTATTGTAAATAATAGTGAAGAGCCTTGATAATGTTCTCACCATGTGTCAATCTATGGGATATCAAATTAATCCCGACAAATACATATTCTTGAAGTGAAAAGAATAATTTGTTATATCAAAGAATCTGTGGATTTTGATTTAATTTATATTGAAAAATATCAGCAAGATCGGATGGGATATACAGATGCAAATTGGGCCGGTTCATTAGATGACAGGAAATTAACATCCAGAGGTGCTTTCTATCATGGGGATTTCTATATTTCATGGCTAATAAAGAATCAAGATTTCATTTTATTGAGCATTATAGAATCATAGTATATTGAGGCCACTAAAGCATGCACGTATTTATTGTGGATGAAGCATGAGATTGATGAAATGGGTGTTGAAGTGAAATTTATGATTGAAATCCAATGTGATAACATAAGTGATATAAATCATAGAAAAAATCATGTCCCTCGCTCAAGGACAAAACATGTTGACATAAAATATCATTTCATCAAACGTAAAGTTTAGCAAGGAATTGTGACGTTGGAGTATGTGCTTATAGAACTACAAGTTTCAAACATTTGGACAACGGCCTTACCCAAAGAAGCTTTTGAGAGGAATTGACTTGCTTTCGGAGTTCAATCTGCTCTCCATACTTGAAAAAGTGTTGTTGTGGATCTCCCCTCTCCCTGAGGTATGGTGATTTTTTCCATAATGTGATGATATTTGTTCTTTGGTCTATTGCAGACCACAAAAGAGTGACCTTTGGTTTTATTGACAAAGGTGTAGAAATAGTTTCTCCTCAAATGGGAGAAATTATGGCTAAGGAAGGGAAAAATTTCTTAGTAATAGAGATAGGGAGAAGATGATAGGTAGGGTAGCGAGATATGGGGAGATCAATGAGATAGGGGGAGTCGAATGATGATGAGGAGTTAAAGTTTTGATTATAAATTGGGAGTTTTTCAAAGCTGATGATGCTTGAAGTGATCAATCAATGAGTAGATATCACAATTGTTGAGGATCAAGATAAAAGCAGAAGAGTGTTTTTGGAATGGGGTCAAAATAATTCCATCCATCCACAATTGGTTTTGATAGTGGTATCAAAAGTTGGTATTTGTTTTTCAATTGGTATTAGTCAGGTTTCAATGGTTGGTGTTAGAAATAAAGGGAATCATTGACGAACATTTCACTAACTCTTGTTTCTCACGCTGACCATTGCTCATGTGGGATTAGAGTATATATTGAGTAAATCTTTGATAGAAAATGTATTGCAATAGGATAATGGTAGTGGTAGCTGTAAAAATCATTAATGAGGTATCAATGTGATGAGAATCGTTATGAGAGATGTTTTCAACAAACAAAAAGGGGGAGATTATTGGAAAACAATCCCTGAACGTATTGTTGATGCATTTTTTAGGTGATTATGTTTGTTAAAAAAGTGTGATTTTGTATTTTGTTTGTTCAAAAAGCAGACCATGGTGAATAATTTGTTGAAGAAGGGGTTTTACATGGTGATTTTTTAGGTACAAGTGAGGTTATTGGATATCTATGAATGATTGAAAAATGTTGAAAAAGGAATAGAAAATCTAGAGGTGATTCAAAAAGAGAAGATATATTGTTGCCCCTTTTTCATGTGATTTCCAAATTTTTGGGCCAGAAAATTAGAAAATGGAGAGATGTGTTTTTGGAAAAGGGAGGTTCGTGTAAAAGGGAAGTTGAGCATGGAATATTTGTGTGGTGCATGAAAAAGGAATGCGGTGTGTGAAATATAAGCATGGTTCATGAAATAGGGTATTGGAGTTTTTTCACGCAAGAGGAGTTTCGAGATCATAAGCTCGATTATTGGAAAAGGAATGAGGTCAACGAAATATTGGAATAGTGCGTGAAAAATTAGGTGGGGTGGAAGATGTGGTTTTCTCGCTCGAAGTTAATTTTTCACTCAAGGAGGGTTTTTTCACAGGTTCTATTTTTCCTATAAATATGGAGTGACCCCACTTCATTTGAAGTAGTTCACGACTTAGATAGTATCCATGATTTGGGGCACAAAATCAGAATATGCAGGGGTATTATGTGTAAACATCAATTTTGAGTATAATGTCATGTGTTTGTGCTTAAATAAAATGCAGCACGTAAAAAAAGGTTGCGCAGAAAACATAGGCAGCACATAAAAATGTTGTTTCATATAAAGAAAAGGCTGGGCGTAAAAAGGTTATTGCGCCTAAAAAAAAGTTGCGCATAAATGATTGTTGTTTCATGAAAAGCAATTGGTTTCACATAAAAGAGGTGTTCTGCAAAAACTGTATTTCATGCAAGGAAAGGGAATTATGATCAATGTGCAGTAAGGGCTCCGATTAAAAATTGGTGTTTCCCGGCACACCCAGTGTAAAGTGAGATTCATCTGCGGATGAAAGACGGACATCAACAGAGCTGCTATTAATAGTTAAGGATGTATATTTCATTAGAGATAACAAATGGACCTACAAGTACATAAACTGTGAGTGGATATTTTCTAGAGTAGTGAGAAAAGGAAAAGGATGATGGTGATCCTCTCCACTGGTAGTGAGCCAAAGAGATCGAGAAAGTGAGTGACCCTTGGGGAAGCAGTGAGCTGACACTAAACACTGTAAAGAAAGTGATCATGGGCATAGATGTGATGTTTCCGGAATTTTGTAAATTGGCAGTGATATTTAGTGGATTTGGTACGCCAGCACATCACCGTTGAATGTTCCTTGTACGTATCCCATTGAGGGTGAACCAAGTGAAAATATATGTGTCTTCCTACTTGTATCCATGCATCACATCCAAAGCATTATTTTCAGATAAATAAGAAAAGAACATGATAAACATTACCAACATAACATCAAATAAAGTGACCCTTACAATATAGAGGTCAATATCTAGTGGGGTTGGAAGAATTTTGAAATATAATATCCATACCCTGATTCCCCCCCCCCCCCTCTTAGGGCATATTTTCACCCTTCTCGTCCTGAAATTTATGAAAATAAAAAAAGTATCATTATTGTTTAATTACTTTTATTATAAATAATAAAAAATATAAATAAATATGGAAACATTTGATCATATCTTTAAAAAAGAATACTAATAAATATGATGTTATTATAGATTAAAATTCCAATAAAAATAATTTAGAACATTTCTAAAGGAAGGTAAACTACTTAATATTAAAATTATTTATCAAAAATAAGAAAATTTCCAATAATAATAATAATAATATATTTACTAAAAGGATTTATGGAATCTATTATTGGAATCCACAATGATAATAGTTTTCTGGATAATGGAAAAATCTGTTATTATTTTTTACATTGAAATAGTGATTTCATTAAAACCTTAGGTAAAATTACCTCATTCCAAAAAATAAAATATTAACCCATTTTAGTATTATTATATAAATACATTAATCTATAAAAAAGAATTTATTGAATCACTGCATAATATTAGAAATATTATTTGAAAAACATTGAGGATAACATGGACATGGAATAAAAGGCTCCCAACTGAAAAAATATATATTTTCATTAAAAAAATTCTTTCAAACTATTCTATACTTAATGATAGGAAATATATTGGTTAATCAATTATTTTAGAAAGTTAATATAGAATAAAAAATGGAATATTATTTACAAGAAAATTAAAATTAAAATTTTCTTTTTAAGAATAAATTTTCTTAATAATAATGATATTGTAAAATAAAACCCATAACTCTTTTATAACATTTGAATAATTATTAGGATGAAATAAATATCTTTACATGAAACCATAAATAATATTAACATAAGTATATTCCGGATACACTATATTAATTTTGAATTAGATACAACTTATAAAATTATATGGTTGTATAATGTAACATTTGTCCTAAATAATAAAATATGAGTTAATAAACCATTTCCACTATAGTAATTACAATTCAATAACCCCTTGATGAAATAATTTTAATTATAACTTTAAATACCATCAATAAATTACTACACCTTATATAAAATGAATAGTGAATGTATATACACCTAAAAAATTTATAAATTTTCACATCATCAAACATGTTTCAACAAAACAATATTGAAACCATTGACCATTACCTTATTCCCATCATCATTTATAATAAATATAGCCAATTATATAATAAATTTTCTTTTATTACAATTTTAAAAAATAAAAAATTACACATATATAATATATTATATGATCAAATTATAACATTATGAAACATGTTTATTGTTTTTTCTCAATCCTATTTTATAGGAGATAAATATTTTGTTTTCAGGTCTGTTTGAGTTCGAAATTTATTGTTTCTTCAATTTGATCATAGAGCCCATATCTCAATAATTATAATATATTCAAACGTTTAATATTTAATAATAATATAAAAATTTATATTCATTTATATAAATTGGTGATGAAAATTTAATTACATCACTTCAGAGAGATGATAATATATATATATATATACTTTAGTGATGATTTCTAATTTTCGATGGATGAAACGAAATAAAGGAAACTAATTTTAATTACTTCTAGAGAAATCATTATATCCTAAATACAATATATAATCATTATTTATATTTTTTATTACTATAAATGTGATGAAAAATGAATCACATTTCTTCAAGGAGATGGTGTTCCAAAGATACACTTGAGTAATGTTATAAAAACTGGGTTTAGACATTAAATGCAGCGCTAGATTAGATTGAGAAGAATTCAAAATGGGATATTTTTTTGAGGCCAGCTGATAAGAATATTATCGGGACTAAATGGGTCTTTCAATACAAAATGAATGAAGATGGAATAGTGATTTCAAACAAATCATGATTAGTTTGTAAAGGATAATCCCATATATGTGGAATTGATGTCAGTGAGACATTTTCACTACTAATAAAGCTCTATACAATCAGATTATTCCTAGGCATTATTGTACAACGAAAGTTCAGTGTTTTTTGGATAGTTTTCAAATCTGCATTCTTGAATGGTATTCTAGAGGAAGAAGTGTATATCAAGCATCCAGATGGTTTTCTCATTCCTGGGTATGAGAACAAGGCTTTTCGGCGGAGGAAGGCATTATATGGGCTGAAACAAACACCAAGAGTATGGTACTCTAGGCCTGATCAGTTTTTGAAGAACTTGGTTTCCGGAATGGTGGAGTTGATTACAATCTATATTTACACTAAAAAGGTAATAAAAGAATTATGGTTCTAGTTTATGTTGATGATATAATATTTGGTGGATCAGATAAATCACAGTGCTGACAGTTTTCCTAATTCATTAAACATTGGTTTGAAATGCTGATGATTGGTGAGCTGACATTTTTCCTTGGACAAAAGGTGACATAAGGAAGAAATGACACATTCATTTCTCAATCCAAATATGACATGGATGTTCTACGAATATTTGGAATGGAATATTGTAAGGATATTAATACTCTGGTAGCTACTGGGATGAAATTATATAAATATGATATTGATAAGGGATTTAATATCATAGAATACATGTAGATTATTGGGAGTTTTTTGTACCTAACAATGAAGAGAATTGATAATGTTCTCACCATGTGTCAATATGAGGGATATCAAATTATTCCCAAGGAAATCCATATTCTTGCAGTGAAAAGAATACTTTGTTATATCAAAGGATCTATGTATTTTGATTTGATGTATATTGAAAAATATCAGCAAGATCAAATGGGATATACAGATGCAGATTGGGCTGGTTCATTAGATAACAGGAAATCAACATCCGGAGGTTCTTTCTATCTATGGTATTTCTATATTTCATGGATAATAAAGAATCAAGATTTAATTTTATTGAGCACAGTAGAAGCTGAGTATATTGAGGCCACTCAAGCATGAACACATTTATTATGGATGAAGCAACAGATTGATGAAATGGGTGTTGAAGTAATTTTTATCATTAAAATCCAATGTGATAACATAAGTGATATAAATCTTAGAAAAAATAAAGTCCCTCACTCAAGGACAAAACACGTTGATATAAAATATCATTTCATCAAACGTAAAGTTGAGCAAGGAATTGTGAAGTTGGAGTATGTGCCTATAGAACTACAAGTTGCAAACAATTTGACAAAGGCCTTAACCAAAGAAGCTATCATAGGCATTGACTTGCTTTCGAAGATCAATATGCTCCCCGTACTTGAAAAATTGCTGTTGTGGATCTCCCCTCTCCCTGAGGTATGGTGAGTGTTTCCCTAATGCGATGATATGTGTTCTTTGATCTATTTAAGACCACAAAGGAGTGACCTTTGGGTTCATTGACAAAGTGGAAGGAATAGTTTCTCCTCAAGTGGGAGAAATTATGGCTAAGGAAGGGGAAAATGTCTTAGTAATAGACATAGGGAGAATCTGATAGATAGAGTAGCGAGATATGGGGATAGCAATGAGATAGGGGGAGTCAAATGCTGAAGAGGAGTTAATGTTTTGAGCAGAAATTGACAGTTTTTCAAATCTGATGCTGCTAGAAGTGATCAATCAATGAGTAAATATCACAATAGTTGAGGATCAAGATAAAAGCAGAAAAGTGTTTTTGGAATGGGTTCAAAAGAATTCCATCTATAACCAATTGGTTTTGAGAGTGTTATCAAAATTTGGTATTAGTTTTTCAATTAGTATCAGTCGAGTGTCAACAGTTGGTTTTAGAAATGAAGTGAATCATTGAAGAATTTTTTTACTAACTCTTGTTTCTCGCGCTGAGCATTGCTCATGTGGGCTTAGAGTATATGTTGAGTAAATCGTTGATTTCAATATGTATTGTAATAGGAGAATGGTGGTAGCAGGTGTAAAAAGCTTTAATGAGGTATCAATGTGATGTGAATCGTTATGAGAAATGTTTTCAACAAATAAAAAGGGGGAGATTATTGGAAAACAATCCCTCAAGGTATTATTGATGCATTTTTGAGGTGATTGTGTTTGTTAAAAAAGTGGGCATTTGTATTTTTTTGTTCAAAAATCTGACCATGGTGAATAATTTATTGAAGAAGTGGTTTTAAATGGTGATTGTTCAGATTCAAGAGAGTTTGTTGGATATCGATGTTTGATTGAAAAATGTTGACAAAGGAATGGAAAATCAAGAGGTGATTCAAAAAGAGAAGATATATTGTTTCCCCTTTTTCCTGTGATTTCCATATTTTTGGGCCGAAAAACTTTGAAAATGGAGGGATGTGTTTTTGGAAAAGGGAGGTGCGTGTAAAAGGAAAGTTGAGCATGGAATATTTTTGTGGTGCATGAAAACGGAATGTGGTGTGTGAAATATAAGCATGGTGCATGAAATAGAGTATTGGGTTTTTTTCATGCAAGGGGAGTTTCGAGATCATAAGCTCAAATATTGGAAAAGTAATGAGGTCAATGAAATATTGGAATAGTGTGTGAAGATTTTGGTGGGGTGGAAGATCTGTTTTTCTTGCTCGAAGTTAATTTTGCGCTCAAGGAGGGTTTTTTCACACGGTCGATTTTTCCTATAAATATGGAGTGACCCCCCTCCATTTGATGTAGTTCATGACATAGAGAGTATCAATGATTTGGGGCACAAAATCAGAATATATAGGGGTGTTGTGCGTAAACATCAATTTTGAGCATAAGTTCATGCGTTTGTGCTTAAATAAAATGCAGCATGTAAAAAAAGGTTGTGCACAATACATAGGCAGGGTATAAAAATGATGCTTCGCGTAAAGAAAAGGCTGGGCGTAAAAAGGTTGTTGTGTATAAAGAAAAATTTGTGCATAAATTAATGTTGTTTCATGGAAAACAATTGGTTTCACATAAAAGAGGTGTTCCACAAAAACTGTATTTCATGCAAGGCAATGGAATTTTGTTCAATGTGATGTAAGGGCTCTGCATAAGAACTGGAGTTTCCTGGTACACCCGGTGTAAAGTGAGATTAATCCATGGGTGAAAGACGGACATCAACAGAGCTTCTATTTATAGTTAAGGATTTATATTTAATTAGAGATAATTAATGGACCAATAGGTACATAAACTGTGAGTGGATCTTTTCCAGAGTAGTGAGAAAAGGAAAAGGAAGATGGTGATCCTCTCTACTAGTACTGAGCCAAAGGGAGAGAAAAAGTGAGTGAACCTTGGGCAAGAAGTGAGCTGACCCTAAACACTGTAAAGGAAGTGATCCTGGGCATAGAAGTTATCTTTCCCGAACATTGTAAATTGGGAGTGATATTTTTTGGATTTGGTACACAGGCACATCAACGTTAAATGTTCCATGGACGTATCCAAGTGAGGGTGAACCAGGTGAAAATATATGTGTCTTCCTACTTGCATCCATGCATCACATCCAAAGCATAATTTTCAGATAAATAAGGAAAGAACAACATAAACATTAACAACATAACATCAAATAAAGTGACCCTTACAATATAAAGGTCATGATCCAGTAGGGTAGGAAGAATTTTGAAATATAATATCCATACCCTAATTCACCCCCCTCTCAGGGCATCTTTGCACCCTTCTATTCCTGATATTTATGAAATCAAATAAAAGTTTCATTATTGGTTAATTACTTTTATCATAAATAATAAAAAATAAAAATTAATATAGAAACATTTTATCATATCTTTAAAAAAGAATACTAAAAAATATGAGGCTATTATACATTAAAATGACTTTAAAAATAATTTAGAACATTTTTAAAGGAAGGTAAACTTCTTAATTTTAAAATTAATTATCAAAAATAAGTAAATTTCCATAAATAATAAAAAAAAATTACTGAAAGGATCTATGGAATCTATTATTGGAATCCATGATGATAATAGTTTTCAGTATAATGGAAAAATATGATATTATTTTTTACATTGAAACAGTGATTTCATTAAAACCTTAGGTAAAATTACCTCATTCAAAAAATTAAAATATTAACCAATTTTAGTATTATTATATAAAATCAATAATCTAAAAAAAATAATAAATTTAATCACTGCATAATATTAGAAATATTATTTGAAATACATTGATGATAAAATGGACATGGAATAAAAGGCTCCCAACTAAAAAAATATATATTTTCCTTGAAAACATACATTCAAACTATTCTATACCTAATGGGAGGAAAGATAGTGGTTAATAAATTATTTTAAAATGTTAATATTAAATAAAAAAAGGAATATTATTTAAAAGAAAATTAAAATTAAAAATTTCTTTTTAAGAATAAATTTTCATAATAATAATGATATTGTAATATAAAACCCATAACTCTTTTATAACATTTGAATAATTATAACAATGAATTAAATATCATTACATGAAACCATAAATAATATTAACATAAGTATATTCCTGATACACTATATTAATTTTGAATTAGATACAACTTATAAAATTATATGGTTGTATAATGTAACATATGTCCTAAACAATAAAATTTGAGATAATAAACCATTTCCATTATAGTAATTACAAGTCAATACCCCCTTGATGAAATAATTTTAATTATAACTTTAAATACCATCAATAAATTACTATACCTTATATAAAATGAATAGTGAATATATATACACCTCCAAACATTATAAATTTTGACATCATCAAACATGTTTCAACAAAAAAATTGAAACCATTGACCATTACCTCAATCACAACATCATTTATAATAAATATAGTCAATAATATAACAAATTTTCAATTATTAAAATTATATAAAATAAAACATTACCCATATATAATATATGATATGATCAAATTATAACATTATGAAACATGTTTATTGATTTTTTCAATCCTATTTCATAGGTGATAAATATTTTGTTTTCAGGTCTGTTTATGTTCGAAATTTATTGTTTCTTCAATTTGATCATAGACCCCCCATCTCAATAATTATAATATATTCAAATGTTTAATATTTTATAATAATATAAAAATTTATATTCATTCATATAAATTGGTGATGAAAATTGAATTACATCACTTCACAGAGATGATAATCTATACATATTCTTTAGTGATGATTTCTAATTTTCGATGGATGAAATGAAAAAAAGGAAACTAATAATAATTAATTATAGATTATTATATCCTAAATATAATATATAATCATTAAATATATTTTTTATCACTATAAATGTGATGAAAAATGAATCACATTTCTTCATGGAGATGGTGGTCCAAACATATAAGGTTGAGTAATGTAATGAAAACTGGTTTTAGACATTAAATGCAGAGCTATATCAGATTGAGAAGAATTCAAAATGGGATATTTTTTCGAGGCCAGCTGATAAGAATGTCATTGGGACTAAATAGGTCTTTCAGTAAAAAATTAATGAAGATGTGTAGAGACCCGAAGCCTGACGTACATGGACATTAAATTACTTTTGTGGAATACATGGTAAATAACAAAAACACACACACACACACAAGGATCGTAATTGTTTAATGTCTTTGGAAACTCAGAATATAATCATCTAATCGTGGTGAAGGATCTTCAACATCTCCCATAAAGATCTTCCACTTTTATGCTTAGCTAAAACCTTTCTTTATATCTTGGGGAAAATAAAACATAAAAGGGTGAGATCAAATTCTTAGTAAGGGTAACCAAAAGAAATACCAATCACATCATATTCATAAGAACATAACATTTTTTGAAATCTTAACCTGTAAAAGAGATCATAATATCATAACATGGGATAAATCATAGTAGTGAAATGTAATCCAAATAATCATAACATAAAACATGAAACTTTGTGTCATACAGACATAATCATAGAGAATCATTTCTTATTAGTCAAGACTCATTGCCAATACTATCTTAGTGGACAAAGTCCATTTCTGAACCGAGTTCACTCCTTGTTTCAGTCCTATTTCACTGAACCGGTTTAACCTGCCGTTCCAACCATTTCTATCTCATGAGATATAAAATCTTTACCCAATGCATTGGAGGGAGATATAGGTCCCACCCATCTCATAATGATACCATTATTATGTGTGCCACAAAATCATAAATCATACATCATTGCATAACCCATGTAATAAAAATGGGATTCTTAAACATCTTGACATCATAAAACAATTCATATAAGATAAAGGAATTCATAAAAATAATTCCATCACAACATAATCAAATCAATTTAATAATAGGGGTAGAAACAGAACCCTATATTATCTTAGATGGAAAATAATTTTGATAAAATACTTGAACTCCATTCTTGAGGAAAATATCCTTTTTACTTCAAAAACACTTTTCCTTTATTTACATGTCCTACAATTCTAAACTAAAAGAAGTTGATTAAAAATAAACATGAAAACTTGTAGATGAAGATTATTGGAAATAAGGTTTTAAAAATCCATTCATGCCGTATAAGTTAAAAAAACATTCTTCTCGTACTTCTTTCAGAAAAGTCAAAAAGTACCTCATATGAAAAAACGACAAAAGATTCCTTTCATATCTTTTACTAAAAACACTCCGAAGGGTAAAATTGTATATAAACTATTTTACAAGGATATAAATATTACATATTGAGGAAACATGTATGTGGATGATAAAATACACCCTAATAAATCCCAAAGTATAAACAATCTCGCATAAAAATGAGATTGTGATATTTTCCCTTACCTTAGGTCTGATTTGCTTCGTAAGTGTCCGAACCTCCTGTATAATGATTTAAATAATGTCATTGACTTATTACATAATTATATACATTTTTTTGACATCATATATGGTTCACTTATGTCTTTATATTACCCATTCTTTTGTAAATTAATGTTAAAGTAGTGTTTTGGGTAAAATCATCTTATTTATCGTACGTGTTTGGACTTGTTGTTCTTGATGTTATTATTACCTATATCATGATTTACTTATCTCAAAAATGTAAATCATGATTTATATATCATATAAATTCATTATATATCTAGAATATACAATCATTTATAAAAGTAAATAACATATGGAGGTAAGAAATGAAACACACCGTTCATGGAGACGGTAAGCCGTACATAAGCATGAACACTACTTTCATTTCTATTTATTATTTTAATGGAATTAAAACATAATGATACATAGTTATATTATAATTCCAGTATAATATCATATATAATATCATTATCCACATCCTTTATACATCCCACATAAGGTATTAAAGAATTACATCACTTTGAGGGGGCGGTAGTCCGCACTTCCTCAAATGAGATTATCGTATTTACCGACTATGGAAAAAATAAAGGCTTGATATAATTGGGTAGTAAAGAAGCATAAATAAATAATAAACATAATATATATTATATATAAATACAGTTCCATCATAATGGACACCATGAGAGGCGGTAGGGGAAAATCGAACAATCATCGTTTCATGAGGTGTTAGTTTTCCATCACAGAAACATTATGTTCTTTATCCATTAGATGGAGTTGTGTGTAAGTTTAGTTATAATAAATCTCATAAAAACATCCTAGTATTTTAAGGATACTGGTTTTTTCACAAAATAAAGGATTAAAAAGATTTTAGGGGTTGGATAAGTAGAATAAAAGAGAACAACTTAAGAGAAACTGTTACCTTTAATTTTGGTAACTTTCATTGGTTTGAACCAAAAGGACTTCTTGGAGAGACTTTTTCCTAATGTAAGGCTTCAAGGGGAAGGAGAGGGATGTAGGGAGCCTAGATGGGCAGAGTTTGGACGTGCCAAAAGGCTTGATAGGTGTGAGTAATTTCATAGAAGTGGTCTCCTTTTATATGGAGTGGAGGGGCTCTTTAGGAAAGTATGAAATCCTTATTTTATTATAAACATATCTTCGGTTTCAAGAGGTCCAAAAAAAATTAATGTCAAAGATAAGTTGACTAATATTCGAAATAAAATCATCCAATAGGAAATAAATAGGTTTTGGATGAAATTTTAATCATTTTAATCTTATTTATTTAAATCATTTATTAATGAGGTAAACACTATATCATTACTGTGTCATAAATAATTTAATTCATTTGAAGTTCTAACAATTATGAAAAAAATTTCATGATGTATGGAATCTTTTTATCTTTCGAAATATTATTTATAGTCAAAACTATAACTTATATATCCCCTTATAAAAATTAATTACTAAAAGAGTTTTGTTAAAGTCAATTTTTTCATTACATTAAATTAATCAATCCAAATTGTCATTTTTACTACCAAGTGGCTCATTGGGGTCCCCAAATCGGCCCAAGGATGCCCATGGTCGGCCACTAGTCATAAAATAAGGTTAGGACAAGTTTGAAGGTAATTTTGAATTATTATAATATTATTTTAACCTTGAATTGCCCTATTTACCTTTAACAGCAGTAAATAAAAATTACCGTAGTTACTATTCATAATGCCCAAAAATAAAGTAGCTTATTAACATAATTTGGACCCACTGATTGCAAATATGGAATCAATTTTTCCAAATTAAATACATAAAAGTTGCAGAAATTAAATTAAAATTAATCTCTTTGTCGAAAGAAAACGGGTTTTTGTTTAAAACATTGCAAAAGAATGAATTGATTTAACCTACGAATTCAAGGTAAAATAAATGCTAATGACATAAATTATATTAAATGGTAAAAATATATTCTATATAAAATTTAAAACCATTAAATATTATAATTTAACCACATAAATTATTATGATCAAAAAAATTGTTTTTAATTAAAATATAGCGTGTTTTTACTATTCATTAAAATATGAAAGTTATCCGAAAAATATCAAAACTTTATCCAATGTAAATTTTTATATCCTGATTAACAAGAAGAATTTCATTCTGTCAAATTGAACTTATAAACATGTCAAAAACTAGATTTAATGTGGGTGCGCCATCAAAATGCAGCAAAACTGCATTTTTTGAAAAAGTACTTATTTTACCCGAAAATTTTATTTTTTCCTCATACCATGTTCTAGAAGATATGTAAGATTAATAATAATGTTATAAAATTCAATATTTAGTTAATAATATTCATAATAGCTAGTTCATAATAATATTACAATAATATATCGTTGTTTAGTAAAACTCAGTATTGCGTACGACGCAAGCTATCGAGGAAGGACACAGTTGCGTGAAATGCAAGCCAAGACATGGTTGTGTGTTGTGCAAGAATCCTTCGTTGTTTCGTATAACGGAATCCAACCATATTTTATACATTGAATATATACATATATATATATATATAAACACACTCAATGTTGTGTAGAATGACTATTATAAAATGAACTTGAAATTGTGTGTAGCACGATCCAAGAATAGCATTGCATATACTGCAAGCTAATACGGTGTTGCATATAGTACAAGCTAAACATGGTGTTGTGTATAGAAGATATGAATGAAATTAAAAGAATATTTTTCATAAAATATCAGGGTGTTACATTCTACCCCCCTTAAAAGGAATTTCACCCTCGAAATTCGTCGGGGTTATACATGGTTTACTACTTGAAAATTTCTTTAATAGAAACCCACATCGTAAAAAGGAATACCAAAACATGGCTTTAAAAACAAAAGTATGAAACGTAGCAGTTTCCCAAATTAACTCATCATTGGGTTTCCACATAAGAGAACATAGGTGAAAATATGGATATGAAAGAAAAATCTAACTATCATGTTCTGATGGGGAGTGGTAGAGAACATGGCTATGAAAATGCCAACAATCACAAAGCCATAAATTTTTGATGATCTAGGGTACCATCTGGTTCATCGAATATAAGAGCACGAGGAAACATTTTTGGTTTTCAAGATCATTTCCCTAAAGTTGATGAATTAAAAGAAATACTTACATGATTTTGGTACAATCTCACTGTTGTTCGTGAATTGAACAATTTACACTTCATATCCTAATGAAATGTAGTTTAATTTGTTATTCGTGAAGCATTAGCAGATCATGTGATAGAATAATGGGTTATTCCATTTGTTTCAAACAAAAGGTTAGAAAAAGTTATAAGTCCATCTTATGGTGAGATTAATCGTATATGGTTCAAAAAATGGTCTTATACTTTATTTATCATACAACTTAATAAAATAAAACTACTTTCCACTAACCAGGGACTTCCTGTAGGCCAGTGGTAGGTGATAAAGGCCTATCGCACTTCAGTTGTGGGTTCGATTCCCACAACCTTCTCCGACACGATGGGCTGTCACCCATCCGGCAGGTTGTCCTTTTTCTAAAAATACATTACTATAACATCCCATCCATAATATTGAGAAAAAAAATTATCCTTAAACAATACTAACTTATGTCCAACATAATCCATTCCAGTATTTAGGCTTATCTAAAATACTTCAGTCCAAGCTCATAGTATAATGAAAAAGATTATTGAAATGTCACATAACAATCACATGAATGCCATAATTTATCCCCCATATATCATAAGATATATCTTATTGAATACCTTAATCATGTATTCTCTTGAAGAGTTAATACCCATTTACCCTTAGTGAAAATATTAATGCAGTTAAAAGTTAACACTTTCCATATACCAAAATCCTCAAAATTCTATATACTCAAACCATGATATGACTTAGTCCTTATATCAATCATGAGCTCATGAATACTATCAAACATTTCATTTTTTCTTTATCCCTTCATTATGTAAATATCATCCTTCTTACAAAAATAACTCAATCACTTTCCATGGTTATCGGTACCATAAAATTATTGAAAACCACAATAGACCAATACATAAATATTCCAATATTCCACAATACTATATACAACATTATTTTGTAATCCCATTACATAAACACTTAATCATTCCACCACATCGTTTACATATACAACATTTCCAATGGTGATCGCATGTTACTTCCCTTTGTCCTTTGTCTTAAGTGGTTGCTCATACCGATCATCACTAACCCTTGGATTAGGGCATTTAGTAGCATAATGCCCCATTTCCTTGCACTTGAAGCATTGAAATGTAGTAGGTTCATTCTGTGTATCCCTTCGTTTGTTTGCATCATTAGACATCTTCTTCCCATCATTGCGGAATTCAAATGCCTGATGACCTTCCTTTCCACATTTCAATCATTTAATTGTCCCTTTAAGACAATCTCCACCATGCTTCTTTCCACACATTGAGCAGAAGGAAACATTCATATTCATTTCACCATTATTCTGAGATTTCTCCTTGAACTCCATCTTTCGTTTCATGTCAAAAATATGAGATGGATAAGTAACACCAAATTCCATTTCTACCTTGATTGCACAACGCACAATCTCATCATAGCTACTGAAGTCTTTTATAGCTAATGCCCTTCTAAGATTTGGTTTTAAGCCACTGAAGAATCGATCAACTTTACTTTCAGGTTGGATGATAAATCCAGATGCATACCTTGTATGTCTTGTAAAATTCGCTTCGTATATACCAACAGATTCATCATCCTTTTACTTTAGTTCAAGAAACTCCTTCTCCATCATTGTTCTATGAATATGAGGGAAGTACTTATTGAAAAATATGTTCTTGAACTTGTCCCATTCCATGGACTCAATTTCATCTCTTGGCCTCGTATTCTTAATAAGATCCCACCATTGATCAGAATCTCCTTCCAAACGATACACTGCTAGGATGAGTTTATCATTTTCAGAACATTGAAGAACTTAAAATATCCTTTCAGTAGTACTGATCCATTGTTCATAAACAAGTTGATCAAAAGACCCACTGAAAGAAGGTAAACGTTGCCTCATGAAGTTCTCAATAGAATATTTCTCCCTTCTCTGCTCATTTGGAAGTCCAGAATGATTCATATCTTGTGTAAGTATAGCAATATGATTTTGCACTCAATCTCCCATAACATTTGTTTGTTCAGGAGTAAAATCATTGCAATTTCCATTACATTGATCAACACGGTTCCTTCGGGTTCCAGCCATCGTCTAAAACCAAAAAAGAATAGTGTGAGAGGCAAAAATCATGCTAGGGAAAACAACACAATAATGGAAGAGTACCTTCAATATCTAACATCTTGGGTTACCATAATTCTAGTACTATAAACTATACTTATACTTAACCTTAGGGAAATTCCTAGACATACCATAGAAATATCTCCAGGGATCTCACTAAAGTTCTCGTATCCTAGTTTCCAAAGGATGACTAATCATTTCCTCTGATACCAACTGTAGAGACCCAAAGCCTGATGTACATGGACATTACATTACTTTTGAGGAATACTTAGTACATAACAAAAACACACACACACAAGGACCGTAATTGTTTAGTGTCTTCGGAAACTCGGAATATAATCTTCTAATCGTGGTGAAAGATATTCAACATCTCCCATAAAGATCTTCCCCTTTTTTTCTTACCTAAAACCTTTCTTTATAACACGGGGAAGGGAAAGCATAATAGGTTGAGTTAAAATCCTCAGTAAGGTTAAACAAAAGAAATATCAATCACATCATATTCATAAGAACATAACATTTTTTGAAATCTTAACCTGCAAAAGAGATCATAAAATCATAACATGGGATAAATCATAGTAGTGAAATGTAATCCCAATAATCATAACATAAAACATGAATCTTTGTGTCATACACACATAATCATAGATAATACTTTCTTATTAGTCAAGACTCATTTCTAAGACTATCTTAGTGGACAAAGTCCATTTCTCAACCGAGTTCACTCCTCATTTCTGTCCTGTTTCACTAAACCGTTTTAACCTGCCGTTCCATCCATGTCTATATCATGAGATATAATATCTTTAACCAATGTATTGGAGGGAGATATAGGTCCCATCCATCTCATAATGATACCATTCATATGTGTGCCACAAAATCGTAAATCACACATCATTTCATAACTCATGTAATAAAAATGGGATTCTTTAACATCATGACATAATAAAATAATTCATATAAGATAAAGGAATCCATAAAAATAATTCCATCATAACATAATAAAATCAACTTAATAATAGGGGTAGAAACATAACCCTATATTATCTTAGATGGAAAATAATTTTGATAAAACACTTGAACTCCATTCTTGAGGAAAATATCCTTTTTACTTTAAAAACACTTTTCCTTTCTTAACATGTTATACAATTCTAAACTAAAAGAAGTTGATTAAAAATAAACATGAAAACATGTAAAGGAAGCTTCTTGGAAATAATGTTTTAAAAATCCATTCATGCCGTATAAGTTAAAAAAAAATTCTTCTCGTATATTTGTCGGAAAAGTCAAAAAGTACCTCGTACGAAAAAACGACAAAAGATTCCATTCATATCATTTACTAAAAACTATCCGAAGGGTAAAATTGTATATAAACTATTGTAGAAGGATATAAATATTACATATTGAGGAAACATGGATGTGGATGACAAAATACACCCCAGTAAATACCAAAGTATAAACAATCTCAGATAAAAATGAGATTGTGATATTTTCCCTTACCTTAGGTCTGATTTTCATCGTAATTGTCCGAACATCCTGTATAATGATTTAAATAATGTCATCGACTTATTACAGAATAATATTCATTTTTATAAATTCATATATGGTTCACTTATGACTTTATATTACCCATTCTTTTGTAAAATAATGTTAAAGTATCATTTTGGGCAAAATCATCTTATTTATCGTACGTGTTTGGACTTGTTGTTCTTGATGTTATTTTTACTTATATCATGATTTGCTTACCTCCAAAATGTAAATCATGATTTATATATAATATAAATTTATTATATATCCAGAATATACAATCATTTATAATAGTACATAACATATGGAGGTACGAAATTAAACGCACCGTTCATGGAGACGGTAACCTGTACGTACGGATGAACGCTACTTTCATTTCTATTTCTTATTTTAATTGAATTAAAACATAATAATACATAGTAATATTATAATTCCAGTATAATATCATATATAATATCATTAACCACATCTTTTATTCATCCCACATAAGGTATTAACGAATCACATCACTTTGAGGGGGTGGTAGTTCGCACTTCCTCAAATGAGATTATCGTATTTACCGAATATGGAAACTGTAAAGGATTGATATAATTGGGAAGTAAAGAATAATAAAGAAATAATAAACATAATATATGTTATATATAAATACACTTCCATCATAATGGACACCATGAGAGGCGGTAGGGGAAAATCAAACAATCGTCGTTTCGTGAGGCGTTAGTTTGCCATCACAGAAACATTATGTTCTTCATCCATTAGATGGAGGTGTGTGTAAGTGTAGTTATAATTCATATCATAACAACTTAATAGTATTTTCATGATACTTCTGTTGTCACAAAATAATGGATTAAAAAGATTTTAGGGGTTGGAGAAGTAGAATAAAAGAAAACAACTTAAGAGAAACTGTTACCCCTAATTTTCGTAACTTTCTTTGGTTTAAACCAAAAGGACTTCTTAGAGAGTCTTCTGCCTAATTTAAGGTCTCATGGGGAAGGAGAGGGATGTAGGTAGATTATTTGGGAAGAGTCTGGAGGAGCCAAAATGCTTGAGAGGTGTGAGTAATTCCATAGAAGTGGTCTCCTTTTATAAGTGAGTGGAGGGGCTCTTTAGGAAAGTGTGAAAACATTATTTTATTATAAATTTATCTTCAATTTCAAGAGGTAAAAAACACATTAATGTCGACGATAAGATGACTCATTTTCGAAATAAAATCATCAAATAGGAATTGGACAGGTTTTGGATGATATTTCAATCATTTTATTCTTATTTATTTAAATCATTTATTAATGAGGTAAACACTACATCCTTATTGTGTCATAAATAATTTAATTAATTTGATGTCTAACAATTATGAAACAAATACCATGATGTCGGGAATACTTTTATCTTTCCAAAGAATATTTATAGTCGAAAAGATAGCTTATATATCCCCTTATAAAAATTAATTACTAAAAGACTTTTGTTAAAGAGAATTTTGTCTTTACATTAAATTAATTAATCCAAATTGTCATTTTCATTACCAAGTGGCTCATTGGGATCCCAAAATCGGCCCAAGGATGCCCATGGTCGGCCACTACTCATCCAATAAGGATAGGACAAGTTTCAAGGTAATTGTGAATTATTATAATATAATTTTAACCATGAATTACCCTATTTACCTTTAACCGCAGTAAATAAAAATTACCGTAGTTACTATTCATAATGCCCAAAAATAAAAACGTAGCTTATTAACATAATTTGGACCCACTGATTCAAAATATGGAATCCATTTTTTCAAATTCAATACCCAAAAGTTGCAGAAATTAAATTAAAATTAATCCAGTTGTCGAAATAAAACGGGTTTTTGTTTAAAACATTGCAAAACATTGAATTGATTTAACCTACGAATTCAAGGAAAATAAATGTTAATGACATAAATTATATTAAATGGAAAAAATATATTTTATTTATACTTTAAACACATTCAATATTATAATTTAACCACATAAATTATTATGATGGAAAATGTTGTTTTTAATTAAAATATAGCGTGTTTTTACTATTCATTAAAATATGAAAGTTATCAGAAAAATATCAAAACATTATCCAATGTAAATTTTTATATCTGGATACAAAAGAAGAATTTAATTCTGTCTAATTGAACTTATAAACATGTCAAAAACTATATTTAATGTGGGTGCGCCATCAAAAGGCCACAAAACTGCATTTTTCAAAAAAATACTTATTTTACCCGAAAAATTTATTTTGTTCTCATACCATGTTCTATAACATATATAAAATTAATAATAATGTTATAAAATTCCAAATTTAGTTAATACTATTCATAACAGCTAGTTCATAATAATATTATAATAATATATTATTGTTTAGTAAAACTCAGTATTGCGTACGACGCAAGCTATCGAGGAAGGTCGCGGTTGCGTGAAATGCAATCCAAGTTAGGGTTGCGTGTTGTGCAAGAATCCTTCGTTGTTTCTTATAATAGAATCCAACCATATTTTATACATTGAATATATATATATATATATATATAAACACACTCAATGTTGCATAGAATGACTATTATAAAACAAACATGAAATTGTGTGTAACACGATCCAAGAATAGTGTTTCACATTCTACAAGGTAATACGGTGTTGCGTATAGTACAAGTTAAACATGGTGTGGTGTATAGAAGACATCAATGAAATTAAAAGAATATTTTTCATAAAATCCTGGGGTGTTACAAGATGGAATAGTGATTTCAAACAAATCATGATTAGTTTGTAAAGGATAATCCCATGTAGAGGGAATTGATGTCAGTGAGACGTTTTCACTACTAATATTGCTCGATACAATCAGATTATTCCTAGCCATTATTGTACAACGAACGTTCAGTGTTTTTTGGATAGTTGTCAAATGTGCATTCTTGAATGGGATTCTGGAGTAAGAAGTGTATATCGAGCATCCAGATGGTTTTCTCATTCCTGGGGATGAGAACAAGGATTTTCAGCTAAAGAAGACATTATATGGGCTAAAACAAACACTAAGAGTATGGTACTCTAGGCTTGATCAGTTTTTGAAGAACATGGTTTCCTGCAGGGTGGATTTGATTACAATCTATATTTACACTAAAAAAGTAATAAAAGCATGATTATTGTAGTTTATGTTGCTGAATTAATATTTGGTGGATCAGATAAATCACAGCGCTGACAGTTTTCCTAATTCATTAAACATTGGTTTGAAATGATGATGATTGGTGAGATTACATTTTTCCTAGGAAAAAAGGTGACACAAGGAAGGAATGACAGATTCATTTCTCAATCCAAATATGAAATGGAGGTTCTAGGAAGATTTGGAATGGAATATTGGAAGGATATGAAGACTCTGGATGCTACTCAGATGAAATTATATAAATATGATATTGATAAGGGATTAAATATCATACAATACATGTAGTTTATTGGGAGTTCATTGTACCTAACAGTGATGAGAATTGATAATGTTCTCACCACGTGTCAATCTGTAGGATATCAAATTAATCCCAAGGAAATCCATATTCTTGTAGTAAAAAGAATACTTTGTTATATCAAAGGATCTGTGGATTTGGATTTGATGTATATTGAAAAATATCAGTAAGATCAGATGGGATATACAAATGCAGATTTGGACGGATCATTAGATGATTGTAAATCAACATCCGGAGGTACTTTCTATCTTGGGGATTCCTATATTTCATGGATAAGAAGGAAGCAAGATTGCATTTTATTGAGCATAGTAGAGGCTGAGAATATTGAGGCCACTCAAGTATGCACACATTTATTGTGGATAAAGCAACAGATTGATGAAATGGGTGTTGAAGTGATGTTTACGATTGAAATCCAATGTGATAACATAAGTGATATAAATCATAGAAAAAATCAATTCCCTCGCTCAAGGACAAAACAAGTTGACATAAATTGTCATTTCATCAAACGTAAAGTTGAGAAAGGAATTGTGAAGTTGGAGTATGTGCCTATAGAACTATAAGTTGCAAACATTTTGACAAAGGCCTTACCCAAATAAGCTTTTGAGAGGCATTGACTTGCTTTCAGAGTGCAATATTCTCCTCGTTCTTGAAAAAGTGTTGTTGTGGATCTCACCTCTCCCTGAAGTTTGGTGAGTTTTTCCCTAATGTGATGATATGTGTTCTTTGGTCTCCTGCAGACCACAAAGGAGTGACCTTTGGGTTCATTGACAAAGGTGTAGAAATAGGTTCTCCTAAAGTGGGAGAAATTATATCTAAGGAAGGGAAAAATTTATTATTAATAGACATAGGGAGAAGCTGATAGGTAGAGTAGAGAGATATGGGGAGAGAAATGAGATAGGGGGAGTTGAATTCTGAAGAGGAATTAAAGTTTTGGGCAAAAATTGGGAGTTTTTCAAATCTGATAATTCTAGAAGGGATCAGTCAATGAGTAGATATCAGAATAGTTTATGATCAGGATAAAAGCAGAAGAGTGCTTTTGGAATGGGGTCAAAAGAATTCCATCTATCACCAATTGGTTTTGAGAGTGGTATCAAAAGTTGGTATTAGTATTTCAATTGGTATCAGTTAGGTGTCAAAAGTTGGTGTTAGAAATGAAGTGAATCCTTGATAAACTTTTTACTAACTCTTGTTTCTCACACTGAGCATTGCTCATGTGGTCTTAGAGTATATGTTGAGTAAATCATTGATCGCAATATGTATTGCAATAAGAGAATGGTGGTAGCAGCTGTAAAAGGATTTAATGAGGTATCAATGTGATGAGAATCGTTATGAGAAATTTTTTCAACAAACAAAAAGGGGGAGATTATTAAAAAAATCCCTCAAGGTAATAATGATGCATTTTTGAGGTGCTTGTGTTTGTTAAAAAAGAGGGAATTTTTATCCTGTTTGTTCAAATAGTTGACCATGGTGAATAATTTATTGAAGAAGGGGTTTTACATGGTGATTTTTCAGGTTCAAGAGAGGTTTTTGGATATCTATGTTTGATTGAAAAATGTTTACAATGGAATGGAAAATCTGGATGTGATTCAAAAAGAGAAGTTATATTGTTTCCCCTTTTCCCTTTGATTTCCAAATTTTTGTGCAGGAAAATTAGAAAATGGAAAGATGCGTTTTTGGATAAGGGAGGTGCGTGAAAAAGGAATGTTGAGCATGGAATATTTGTGTGGTGCATGAAAAATAAATGTGGTGTGTGAAATATAAGCATGGTGCAAGAAAAAGAGTAATGGGGTTTTTTAAAGAAAGAGGAGTTTTGATATCATAAGATCGTATGTTGGAAAAGGAATGAGGTCAACGAAATTTTGGAATAGTGCGTGAAAAATTCGGTGGGGTGGAAGATTCGTTTTTCTCGCTCGAAGTTAATTTTGCGCTCAAGGAGGGTTTTTTACAGGGTCGATTTTTCCTATAAATATGGTGTGACCCCCCTTGATTTAAAGTAGTTCATGACATAGAGAGTATCCATGATTTGGGGCACAAAATCAGAATATGCAGGGGTATTGTGCGTAAACATCAGTATTGAGCATAATGTCATGTGTTTGTGCTTAAATAAAATGAAGCACGTAAAAAAATGTTGCGCACAAAACATAGGCAGCACATAAAAATGTTGTTGCGTGTAAAGAAAAGGATGGGCGTAAAATGGTTGGTGAGCGTAATGAAAAGGTTGTGCATAAATGAATGTTGTTTCATGGAAAATAATTGGTTTCACGTAATAGAGGTGCTCCACAAAAACTGTATTTCAAGAAAGGAAAGAGAATTATGTTCAATGTGCAGTAAGGGTTCTGCATAAGAATTGGAGTTGCCCAGTACACCCGGTGTAAAGCGAGATTCATCTGCGGGTGAAAGAAGGACATCAACAGAGTTTCAATTAATAGTTAAGGATGAATATTTAATTAGAGATAATGAATGGACATACAGGTACATAAACTGTGATTGGATCTTTTCCATATTAGTGAGAAATGAAAAGTAAGATGGTGATCGTCTCCACTGGTAGTGAGCCAAAGAGAGAGAAAAAGTGAGTGACCCTTGGTGAAGTAGTGAGCTGACCCTAAACATTGTAATGGTAGTGATCCTGGGCATAGAAGTGATCTTTCCCGAACATTGTAAATTGGCAGTGATATTTAGTGGATTTGGTACACCGACACATCATCGTTGAATGTTCCTTGGATGTATCCCAGTGAGGGTGAACCAAGTGAAAATATATGTGTCTTCCTACTTGCATCCATGCATCACATCCAAAGCATCATTTTCAGATAAATATGGAAAGAACAAGATAAACATTACCAACATAACATCAAATAAAGTGCCCCTTACAATATAGAGGTGAAGATCTAGTGGGGTAGGAAGAATTTTGAAATATAATATTCATACCCTGATTCACCCCCCTCTCAAGGCATCTTTGCACCCTTCTAGTCCTGACATTTATGAAAACAAAAAAAAATTATCATTATTGTTTAATTACTTTTATCATAAATAATAAAAAATATAAATAAATATGGAAACATTTGATCATACCTTAAAAAAGAATACTAAAAAATTTGATGTAATTATAGATTAAAATGCCTTTATAAATAATTTAGAACATTTTCAAAGGAAGGTAAACTACTTAATTTTAAAATTAATTATCAAAAATAAGAAAATTTCCAAAAATAACAGTAAAAATATATTTATTGAAAGGATCTATGGAATCTATTATTGGAATCCATGATGATAATAGTTTTCAGAATAATGGAAAAATATGATATTATTTTTTACATTGAAACACTAATTTCATTAAAACCTTAGGTAAAATTAACTCATTCAAAAAAATAAATTATGAACCCATTTTTGTATTATTATATAAATTCAATAATCTATAAAAAATAATTTATTTAATCACTACATAATATTAGAAATATTATTTGAAATACATTGATGATAACATGGACATGGAATAAAATGCTCCCAACTGAAAAAAAAAATATTTTCCTTGAAAGCATTATTTCAAATTATTCTATACATAATGAGAGGAAAGAGAGTGGTTACTCAATTATTTTAAAAAGTTAATATTTAATAAAAAATGGAATATTATTTAAGAGAAAATAATGATTAAAATTTTCTATTTAATAATAAATTTTCTTAATAATAATGATATTGTAAAATAAAACCCATAACTCTTTTATAAAATTTGAATAATTATTACGATGAAATAAATATCCTTACATGAAACCATAAATAATATTAACAGAATTATATTCTTGATACATTATATTAATTTTTAATTAGATACAACCTATAAAATTATATGGTTGTATAATGTAACATATGTCCTAAACAATAAAATTTGAGATAATAAACCATTTACACTATATTAATTACAATTCAATACCCCCTTGATGAAATAATTTTAATTATAACATTAAATAACATCAATAAATTACTATACCTTATATGAAATGAATAGTGAATGTAAATACACCTCAAAATTTTATAAATTTTCACTTCATCAAACATGTTTCAATAAAACAATATTGAAACCATTGACTATTACCTTATTCCCAACATCATTTATAAGAAATATAGCCAATTATATAATAAATTTTAATTTATTACAATTATATAAAATAAAACATTACACATATATAATATATTATATAATCAAATTATAACATTATGACACATGTTTATTCATTTTTTTCAATCCTATTTCATAGGTGATAAATATTTTATTTTCAGGTCTGTTTGTGTTCGAAATTTATTGTTTCTTCAATTTGATCGTAGACCCCCCATATCAATAATTATATTATAATCAAATGTTTAATATTTAATAATAATATAAAAATTTATATTCATTCTTGTAAATTGGTGATGAAAATTGAATTACATCACTTCACAGAGATGATAGTCTATACATATGCTTTAGTGATGATTTCTAATTTTCGATGGATGAAACGAAATAAAGGAAACTAATAATAATTACTTATAGAGAAATTCTTATATCCTAAATATAATATATAATCATTAAATATATTTTTTATTACTATAAATGTGATGAAAAATGAATCACATTTCTTCATGGAGATGTTTGTCCAAACATACTCTTGAGTAATGTTATTGAAGATTTGTTTAGACATTAAATGCAGAGCTAGATAAGATTGAGAAAAATTAAAAATGGGATATTTTTTCGAGGCCAGCTGATAAGAATGTCATCGGGACTAAATGGGTCGTTCACTACAAAATGAATGAAGATGGAATAGTGATTTCAAACAAATCATGATTAGTTTGTAAAGGACAATCCCATATAGAGGGAATTGATTTCTGTGAGACATTTTCACAGCTAATAAGGCTCGAGACAATCAGATTATTCCTAGCCATTATTGTACAACGAATGTTCAGTGTTTTTTTGATAGTTGTCAAATCTGCATTCTTGAATGGGATTCTGGAGGAAGAAGTGTATATAGAGCATCCAGATGGTTTTCTCATTCATGGGGATTAGAACAAGGCTTTTGGGATGATGAAGGCATTATATGGGCTGAAACAAACACCAAGAGTATGGTACTCTTAGCTTGATCAGTTTTTGAAGAACTTGGTTTCCAGCATGGTGTAGTTTATTAAAATCTATATTTCCACTAAAAAAGTAATAAAATCATGATAGTTATAGTTTATGTTGATGAAATAATATTTGTTGGATCAGATAAATCACAGTGCTGACAGTTTTCCTAATTCATTAAACATTGGTTTGAAATGCTGATGATTGGTGAGATGAAATTTTTTCTAGGACAAAAGGTGACACAAGGAAAGAATAACACATTCATTTCTCAATCCAAATATGACATGGAGGTTCTAGGAAGATTTTGAATGGAATCTTGGAAGGATATGAAGATTCTTGTTGCTACTCGGATGAAATTATATAAATATGATATTGATAAGGGATTTAATATCGTAGAATACATGTAGATTATTGGGAGTTTATTGTACCTAATAGTGTAGAGACTTGATAATGTTCTCACCATGTGTCAATCTGAGGGATATCAAATTAATCCCAAGGAAATCTATATTCATGCAGTGAAAAGAATACTTTGTTATATCAAAGGATCTGTGTATTTTGATTTGATGTATATTGAAAAATATCAGCAAGATGAAATGGGATATACAAATGCAGATTGGGCTGGTTCATTAGATGACAGGAAATCAACATCTAGAGGTTCTTTATATCTTAGGGATTTCTATATTTCATGGCTATTAATGAAGCATGATTTCATTTTATTGAGCACAGTAGAAGCTGAGTATATTGAGTCCACTCAGGCATGCACACATTTATTGTGGACGAAGAAACAGATTGATGAAATGGGTGTTGAAGTGAAGATTACGATTGAAATCCAATGTGATAACATAAGTGATATAAATCAATGAAAAAATCAATTCCCTCACTCAAGGACAAAACACATTGACATAAAATATCATTTCATCAAACGTAAAGTTGAGCAAGGAATTGTGAAGTTGGAGTATGTGCCTATAGAACTACAAGATGCAATCATTTTGACAAAGGCCTTACCCAAAGAAGCTTTTGAGAGGCATTGACTTGCTTTCGGAGTTCAATCTGCTCCCCGTACTTGAAAAAGTTTTGTTGTAGATCTCCCCTCTCCCTGAGGTATGGTGAGTTTTTCCCTAATGGGATGATATCTATTCTCTGGTCTGTTGCAGACCACAAAGGAGTGACCTTTGGGTTCATTGACGAAGGGGTAGAAATAGTTTCTCCTCAATTGGGAGAAATTTCGGCTAGGGAAGGGAAAAATGTCTTATTAATAGACATAGGAAGAAGATGATAGGTAGTGTAGTGAGATATGGGGAGAGAAATGCGATATAGGGAGTCAAATGCTGAAGAGGAGTTAATGTTTTGAGCAGAAATTGGGAGTTTTTCAAATCTGATGATGCTAGAAGTGATCAATCAATGAGTAGATATCACAATAGTTGAGGATCAAGATAAAAGCGGAAGAGTTTATTTGGAATGGGGTCAAAATAATTCCATCAATCACCAATTGGTTTTGAGAGTGGTATCAAAATTTGGTATTAGTTCTTCAATTGGTATCAGTCAGGTGTCAACAGTTGGTGTTAGAAATGAAGTGAATCATTGATGAACTTTTCACTAACTCTTGTTTCTCAAGCTGAGCATTGCTCATGTGGGCTTAGAGTATATGTTGAGTAAATCTTTGATCGCAATATGTATAGCAATAGGAGAATGGTGGTAGCAGTTGTAAAAAGATTTAATGAGGTATCAATGTGATGATAAACGTTATGAGAAATTTTTTCAACAAACAAAAAGGGGATATTATTAGAAAACAATACCTCAAGGTATTATTGATACATTTTTTAGGTGATTGTGTTTGTTAAAAAAGTGGGCATTTGTATTCTGTTTGTTCAAAAAGTTGACCATGGTGAATAATTTGTTGAAGAAGGGGTTTTACATGGTGATTTTTCTGGTTCAACAGAGGTTATTGGATATCTATGTTTGATTGAAAAACGTTGACAAAGGAATCGAAAATCTAGAGGTGATTCAAAAAGAGAAGTTATATTGTTGCCCCTTTTTCATGTGATTTTCAAATTTTTGGGCCGGAAAATTAGAAAATGGAGAGATGTGTTTTTGGAAAAGGGAGTTGCGTGAAAAAGGAAAGTAGATCATGTAATATTTTTGTGGTGCATTAAAAAGGAATTTGGTGTGGGAAATATAAGCATGGTGCATGAAATAGAGTATTAGGGTTCTTTAACGCAAGAGGATTTTCGAGATCATAAGCTTGAATATTGGAAAAGGAATGAGGTCAACGTAATATTGGAATAGTGCGCGAAAAATTAGGTGGGGTAAAAGATTTGTTTTTCTCGCTCGAAGTTAATTTTGCACTTAAGGAGGGTTTTTTCACAGGGTCGATTTTTCCTATAAATATGGAGTGACCCCCCTTCATTTGAAGTAGTTCATGAAATAGAGAGTATGCATGATTTGTGGCACAAAATTAGAATATGCAGGGGTGTTGTGCGTAAACATCAATTTTGAGCATAATGTCATGTGTTTCTGCTTATATAAAATGAAGCACGTAAAAAAAAGGTTGCGCACAAAACATAGGCAGCACATAAAAATGCTGTTGCGCTTAAAGGAAAGGCTGGGCGTAAAAAGGTTGTTGTGCGTAATGAAAAAGTTTTGCATAAATTAATGTTATTTCATGGAAAATAATTGGTTTCACATAAAAGTGGTGTTCCGCAAAAATTGTATTTCGTGCAAGGCAAGGGAATTATGTTCAATGTGTAGTAAGAGCTCTGCATAAGAATTGGAGTTTCCCGGTACACCCGATGTAAAGTGAGATTCATCTGTGGGTGAAAGACGAACATCAACAGAGCTTCTATTAATAGTTAAGGACATATATTTCATTAGAGATAACAAATGGACCTACAAGTACATAATCTGTGAGTGGATCTTTTCCAGAGTAGTGAGAAAGGAAAAGTAAGATGGTGATCCTCTCCACTGGTAGTGAGCCAAAGAGAGAGAAAACGTGAGTGACCCTTGGGGAAGCAGTGAGCTAACCTTGAACACTGTAAAGGCAGTGATCCTTGGAATAGATTTGATCTTGCCCGATCATTGTACATTGGCAGTGATATTTAGTGGATTTGGTACACCGGCACATCACCATTGAATGTTCCTTGGACATATCCCAGTGAGGGTGAACCATGTGAAAATAAATGTGTCTTCCTACTTGCATCCATGCATCACATCCAATGCCTCATTTTCAGATAAATATGGAAATAACAAGATAAACATTAACAACATAACATCAAATAAAGCGACCCTTATAATATAGTGTTCAACATCCACCAGTGTAGGAAGAATTTTGAAATATAATATACATACCCTGATTCACCCCCCTCTAAGGGCATCTTTGCACCCTTCTGGTCCTGACATTTATGAAAACAAAAAAAGCATCATTATTGTTCAATTACTTTTGTCATAAATAATAAAATATATAAATATGTATGGAAACATTTGATCATATTTATAAAAAAGAATACTAAAAAATATGATGTTATTATAGATAAAAATTCCTTTAAAAATAATTTAGAACATTTTTAAAGGAAGGTAAACTACTTAATTTTAAATTTAGTTATAAAAATAAGAAAATTTCCAATAATAATAATAATAATATATTTACTGGAAGGATATATGGAATCTATTATTGGAATCCACGATGATAATAGTTTTTAGGATAATAGATAAATATGATATTATTTTTTACATTGAAACATTGATTTCATTAAAACCTTAGTTAAAATTACCAAATTTAAAAAATTAAAATATTAAACCATTTTAGTATTAATATATAAATTCAATAATTTATAAAAAACGAATTATTTAATCACTTCAAAATATTAGAAATATTATTTGAAATACATTGATGATAACATGGACATGGAATAAAATGCACCCAACTGAAAAAAAAAATATTTTCCTTGAAAACATTCATTCAAACTATTCTATACTTAATGAGAGGAAAGAGAGTGGTTAATCAATTATTTTAAAAAGTTAATATTGAATACAAAATGGAATATTATTTACGTGAAAATTAATATTAAAATTTTCTTTTTAAGATTAAATTTTCTTAAAAATAATGATATTGTAAAATAAAACCCATAACTATTTTATAACATTTGAATAATTATTACGATCAAATAAATATCATTACATTAAACTATAAATAATATTAAAGAAGTTTATTCCTGATACACTATATTAATTTTGAATTAGATACAACATATAAAATTATATGGTTGTATAATGTAACATATGTCCTAAACAATAAAATTTGAGATAATAAAACATTTCCACTATAGTAATTACAATTCAATACCCCCTTGATGAAATAATATTAATTATAACTTTAAATACCATCAATAAATTACTATACCTTATATGAAATGAATAGTGAATGTATATACACCTCAAAACATTATATATTTTCACATCATCAAACATGTTTCGACAAAAAAATATTGAAACCATTGACCATTACCTTATTCCCAACATCATTTATAAGAAATATATCCAATTATGTAATAAATTTTCATTTATTACAATTCTATAAAATAAAACATTACACATATAAAATATATTATATGATAAAACTATAACATTATGAAACATGTTTATTGATTTTTTTCAATCCTATTTCATAGGTGATAAATATTTTGTTTTTAGGTCTTTTTGTGTTCGCTATTTATTGTTTCTTCAATTTGATCATAGACCCCCATATAAATAATTATAATATATTAAAATGTTTAATATTTAATAAATATATAAAAATTAATATTCATTCATATAAATTGGTGATGAAAATTGAATTACATCGCTTCACAGAGATGATAATCTATACATATGCATTAGTGATGATTTCTAATTTTCGATGGATGAAACAAAATAAAGGAAACTAATAATAATTACTTATAGAGAAATTATTATAGCCTAAATATAATATATAATCATTAAATATATTTTTTATTACTATAAATGTGATGAAAAATGAATCACATTTCTTTATGGAGATGGTGGTCCAAACATACTCTTGAGTAATGTTATCATTTTTAACCATTGGGGTTGTAAGAATGCAGACATTGTTATAAAATTTTATAATAGAAATATCATAAATATAATTAATTATTAAAAAATCAATCGTAATAACTATATATTAAACATGGTGATGTAAATTCAATCACATTGTTTAGTTGATGGAGTAGTCCACACGTACCGAAAAGAGATACATTGAATTACTAATTGATGGAAAAGGTGAAGAATATTATGGTTTCCTAAAAATAAAAATACATAGTAATTTTTATGATATAAGATTAGTTATTTAATTATTTATACTACTAGTTTAGACTTTTTTTTATGAAATAAAATTGAATGAGAGCATTTAAAATTTATACATCTTCATTTGGAGAATTTCTCTTGAATACAATTGAATCCTTCATTAGAAGGGTCCAGGGAAGACCAACTGATCTAGGATGACGGAAATGATGATATGATGCTTTTTGAGTAGGTCATAAAAGATCTAAGAGGATAAAATTGTGTGAATAAGGAATAATCAAAGGATCCCTTATATAATTTAGGGGAGGGAAATAAATGTAATTATTTAAGTGAATTCAACAATATAACATTGTATTCATGTGAATGTATAGAACAATTAGAATGAAGTCAAATTTAGTATAATATATGATCTCTCTATATTAAAAATATAATAATAATTATACAAGTTTATATGGAATTATTATCCATATATATTATTTTACCACGCGATAAACTTTTTTTAAACTTAAATGTGGTAAAGAAATTACATTTTTAACTATTAATTATAGAAAAATATTAATTTTAACCAATTAAATTATATTAATTATTTTGATTTCTTATATAGAATCCATCTTACAAGATTTAATTTCTATAATGGGCGTATTTTACCTTTAATATATTTTAAAAAAATTCAATGAAAACACTTTTTAGAAAAGTATATTTCTAGGCATAAATGTTATTATACCTACATTCCATTATTTTTAAGAATATTATGATATATATTAATATATTTTATTATGTATATATATTCATTAATTTTTTTAACATTTATCCATTAATAGATATTTGATTAATTTTTTTTATAAAAACACATTATTCACATTATAATTGTTTTAAAAAAATTATGTTTATTCCCATATATAAATGTTCAAAAAAGTATGGTATAATTAGGAAACCTATGTAGTCAATTATATTAATTAAAAATAAAGGGCACTCATAATACATTAAATTAAAATCAAAACATAAAAGTTCATTTACATTACATTATTAAATTAAAATAAACGCTGGTTTTATAATAAAACATGTAATTTTCACTACTAACATCATAATAAATATTTTAAGAAAAGTAATAAAAATTCCCAATAAGTTAATAATTACATTATTATTTTTAAAAATTATATTTATCCAAAACATACAATTTCAAAAAATGGTTGAAATTAATTATAATATTAATGCATAAAATTATATAAATATTATTTTATAGAAACATAATATTGAAACATAAAATTAATTTAATAAAAAAATCAGCACATATAAATTATTCAATAATAATTTTAATTTAACTATATTAATCTATTGTATTTATTTCTCATAAAATAGTAGTTTATAATGAATAGTCCATCATAATTTCTAGGTAATATTAGTCAAAAAATAATAATTTTATAGAATATCGTAGTTCTCTTATATATGAGTTTTGAGAGTCACGCAAACTATAGAGCATGTTATTATTAAAAAATATATTTTTATCATGTTACATTATCCCATTGTTTAAATTTATTCATCTTCATTATTATACTGATAATCAAGTGTACAAAATATTAAAATACCTCTTTTGAAAACACATATTCTATAAATGGAAAATGAAAAGTATATTGATAATGGAATTTAGAAACATATTTATGTCTAAAAATAACTAATTATCATGTTCCCAAAAAGGGGAAAATTAGTATGAGGATAGAAAAATTAAAAAAACATTGATACATTGTTTCCAAATAACAATATAGAGTGATAGATAATATAGTCATGTAAAAGTTAAGGACCAAAAAACTATAAATCAACTAGAGATAAGAAGGCCATAAATACATAACAAATGAATATATTAGGGTATCATTTTCTTAAGATACATATCCTAGTTTTTATGTATAAATTTACAATCATAATTGGGAAAATTCAAAAATATACATACTTTATGTCTTTCTATTTCATCTAAAATATTTCACCCTTTGGTTGTAATTCAATTAATTCCACATCCCAAATTAGTTTTATATAAATATTCTCGATGAATAATTTACGAATAATTTATTAAATTAAACATTTTACATATTGAAATATCAATATAATAAGTTCAAAATTACCTTTATATCAGTTACAGACAAGAAATTGTTACATTATAACATATCAAATATTAATAAACTATCTTTTGAAATATTAATCTCAATTAATTTGAAAATAAAACCAAAATATACATGTAATTTCTATCATAAATACACAAATTTCAAATAGCCTCCAATCATGATATACCAATATTAAATAAAATTTTTATCAATACAGTTCACACAATTTTCCAAACTATCTTTCCATTAATCCTCAACCAATATATTGTATTTGTAAATTTTACATACTAAACATGTCGATACCAGGAATAAATATACACCTAAAGAATCATAATAATGTGAATGAAAATATAACCCAAATGATAATATATATAATTCCAATATTTAACCCTATATTTATTCCCCATCTAAATTCAGATATTATCCAATATATTCCATAAATCCTTAAATTACGTAAAAATAATCAATGAAAACATAAATAAATTATTCACCAAATGAATATTTAATTTCATGGTCACCAAATTATCCAATTTAAATTATCAGTATCAAACATCCCTTTTCCCTAAAAAAATTACAATTTTAACATCAAAAAACCTGAAGGTTTGTTTATCACTAAATCATGTGTTTTAAATAAAATATCACCTTACTAATAAATAACATTTCTTAGTTATGAAAACCATTCATTATATTTATGAAAATATGTAAAAAAATATATAACATTATAATACTTATATGTTTCAGGGTTCTTATAAGCAGTAAGTAATTGAGAAAATACATTAAATACATGGCTATTAATACCTAATTAAAAACTCCTTCATTCATTCCACATCAATTATTGAAATATCATAGAATATTTCTTCAACTAGTAGTTAGGCCATATATTAGGAATTGATTAGGATATTTTTGAATCTCAAAAAACCTACAATATTGAACTATAAATGGAACCTTTTGATTTATATTATTCAATTCTATTGAACTACTTATTTTTTCAATTAAATTACTTTATCAATATCCTTTATTTATAAAAAAATATTCATCTTACTTAGAGGAACTAAACTTTGTTCATTTTCCCAAATTCATAAAATATTTGATGTTGAATCATCATTCCACCTTTGCCTTTTGGATACATCATTTTTCTCTTCCTTGTTTCACACAAAAACTAATCTATGTTATGGTTATTAATAAAATATTGAGAAATTTTCTTATATATAATGATGAAATTTCACATTCAACCTCACATGACATTTATTATCTTGTGAGGAAAATCATTTCATCATCTGTCACACCTGTTATAAATGTTATTCTTCCAAATGGACTCCATTAATTAGCAAGAAACTACTTTGGGGAACAAAAATCATATGGGGATATAATATAATAATAAAAATCCATTCAAAGGAAGTCTAAACAATGAAAACTTATTTTAAATCAATGAAATATTTTTTAACATAGGTTTTAAAAGGATATTCTCTATTCAAATCCTACATAATTTTCAAATATAAAAATATGAATTAAACTATTAATGTCCCTCAGGATTGTAATTCTCTCTATATACTATTAGGCCCAATCTACATTGATACATGATTGTCATGTTAACACCCAATACTCTACATTTCTATTTATTATTATAAAGTTCATATGTTCTATTATCACATCCACATTCTAGTATCTAAATAGTGTTATATTTTATATGAAATCCATAACATTTTTTGTACTATAAAATATTTTATTCAGATATAAATATTTTTATCCTACTAGTTATATAAATTTTTTTTTTCATAATTGTTTCCAAAAAATAACTCAACCATGCTATGCTACTAATTTAGGTATCCAAAACGTTTCAAACATAAAAACTACATGTTACTAGATGAAAATTCATTACATTTCATCATGATTCACACAATATAAATAAGTGTTTAGTTTATATTGATAGATGGATACATAAAAAATCAGTAAATAACATATCTATATTATCTCACACACAGTTCATTAAAAACTATAACCATTAATAATAATATAAAATAAAAAATATTTCAACATATTTTGGGGAAATGGAAACATAAAAAAGGGGTGAGATCAAATACTAATTTAATGTAAAAAATGGATATATCAATTAATGATAATTTTTTTAATCATTATAATTGGTTAAGTTTATGGTAACATTGCCTTAATTTTGAAACACCATATCCTAAAATTTGTAGTTAATAATCGAGAGTCATGGAATAAATCATGGAATTTTATAAGACGTGAAAAAAATATGAAGCTTGGGACAAAAAATTGGCATATGATCATGGAAGAAAAGGAGAAAATATAGTGTAGAATAATCATTACTAGGGATATATTATTCGAAGGCTACCCACTGCATATTTTTCACATTATAGCTCTGGGATAACAACCCATGCGCTTACTCTAGGATGGCAATAACCCATCATATAATATTTTTGTACATGTGCTAACCATACTTTTACACAATTTTGGGATTGGGATAACCCGTAGTATACCCTTAATGTTAATAAATTAGTAATAATTACACAATATATTTTATTATTGTCATGGTTGTTTCAATCATATAATCATAACTAATTCCTATGAATGAAAAAATAATATGAAAAAAATTTTGATTTCATCATAACATAACAACGAGAAAATAAAATGGGTTTCTTGAATATTTAATCATCATAATAATAGAAAAAAATTGAATAATAATTATAGTGGTGGATAATATCCATTGTAAATCATATAAAACATCAAAAAATGTTTATATATATCATTATTCCTTTAAATTTTTATAGGAATATTTGTTTGATAAAATATTGTTTTCATTTTAAATTGAATTATTTGAAATAAAAATAAATGAAACAATAATAATTAAAATATTCTCAAAGAATATAACCATGTAAAATGTTAAAGGAATCCTCAATGTAAATAGTTTTTAATAAAAAAAGGGATCTGATGTCCATGCAATGTACATTATAACAAATATTTTGCTTACAGAATTTGTAAAGAGTACCTTATTGAGAAAAAAAAAATTATTTTCATCTATGTTATAGGAAAGAATGTAGGGGTTAAAATTGATTTATTCAATATTTGGTTAATAATAACTATATTTCTGAATAAAATTTATATAAATATATGTATTAAATAAAATATTCCCAACATAATATAAAAAAAAGGCAAATTTCCATAAAAACTTATTTCCAAAATGTATGTACCATTATATATAATAATTAAATAAGACCATTTGATTTCACTAAATAAATATATTATATGAAAATTGATATAATTTATGATATATAGGTCATATAGCTTCATCATTCAAAATTTAAATGAAAATAATCCAGATTAAAATGAGATTTAATATAAATGCTTTTAGCGTTTCTATGCCATGAATCATAATTTTGATTAAATAAAAAAATTAAGATTAAAAATTAAATACCATTAATATATATATATATTCATGATATAAAATATTAAATGGAGGTAGAAACACATCATAAAATAAGACAGTTATATAAGGTGAAATATGTCTCAAAGAAGATATTTTGAAATAGTAAACCCTTACCCCTTTGGTAACATTTGAATCAAAACCCCATTATTTAAATAATTTTATTTGAAATAATAAATTAAATTATTATACAGGTAAATATGATATGACATTTCAATGGGAAATTATATGCACCATATAAACCCATATAAGTTTAGAACATCAAATATATCTAAAAGAAATAATATCGAGACGAAGAACCCTTACCTAATGTCTAACATGATTTGTAACCACAATAACATATTTAAAAATAAATATATATTCATTTCATTTCAATAAAATAATAATTTAAACACTTATAATATCTTTTATATTACACTTATAATAGTAAAACATCATTTTAATTGTAATTTATTATAATAATCATCTTCTGTAGGTGATAACCTCTTTGTTTTCATAAATGTTTCATTTAAATAGTTATGTTTCCACACATTAATCCCTATAATATCATCTCTAGAATATTAATAATTTTCTAATTAAAATATTTATCAATTAAATACTGATTTATAAAAATTAATATAATGTATAAATTAAAAATAGATTACATCACAATGTAGATAGGGTAGTTCGTATGTATGTATAAGTGGTATTTTCTACTCTTTTATATATGGAATGAATCATAAGAATCAAATAATAAAAAATCTAAATATATTTATAAAAGATATAATATATATTCTATAAATATATCCTCATTAGCAGCATTTTAATGTGTAAATGAAAAACTAATCACATCATATTAGGGAGACGGTAATATACACATAAGAATGAAAACATTATTGTTTCTTAGCAATGGGGTTGTTATAATAGTAAATAAAAAATTATTAATGTATTTTAATAGTTATTAATTAAATATCCTATTTAAATATGAACTAAATTATAATAAAAAGGATTAATGGTCGTGATGAAAAATGAATCAAGTTCCAATGTGGTCTGAGTTGTCCACATGTACTCATGAGCGAAACATTCATTTACCAATTGGTGGAAATATATGTAAAATGGATATCCTATAATAATAATTATTATATATAAATATATTTATTTTTATATAAAGTTAATTATATTGTTGATACAATTGGTTTATTATATATTGAGAAATAAATAAATTTGAAAGAGATCAATTAATATTTAATCATCATTATTGAGAGACCTCCTTTGGCTTACATATTATGCCATTATATGATATAATTAGGGGACAAAAAGAATATCAATGATAATGAGAATGAATTAATGAAAAAAATTTATGTTGGTATTGGATGAGTTAAAATGATATAATTTTATGATTAAGGGAGTATAATATGTTATCTTGTATATGTGATCAGAGGGACACGCATATAATTACTTAAAATTTAAAAAACAATTAATGCCCAATTCTTGTGAATGTGGAACTAAATAGACATAAAATAGAAGTTAGGATAAAATAATTTCCTACTTAAATAAATCAATTATAATGTATATTTTTACTTTTAATTCACCCCCATATATCGTAATATAACCTACCAAACCCTCGTTTTAACATTAAACGTGAAAATTATTGTACAACAGTTACTATTTTTTAGGGAAATTTTTAAATTAGACCTCTTACATTATATTATTTATACTGATTCAATGTATGTAATCCATTTTATATAATTCAATTTCTATATGTTGAAGAAATGTAAATTGTAATAAGAGTGAAAAATTCATTGAATGCTGTTTTTTGTGTGAAATTCATTTTTAAGCATAAAACTGAATTTATGTGATTCCATTCCATGATAAATATAATTTATGAATATTAAATTTTATAATGAATATATATTTTAAAATTTTAATTAATGATCTATAATAAAGAGTGATGTATATAATTTATTTAGATAAAAACACATTTCACACATAATAATTTTTGTTAGAAAAATGGATTTTATGAACAAAAATGAACTTATAAAAAAATTAAAAAATATAAATTATTTATATGAATTTAATTAGATTAATTTTAGTTAATAGAAAATTATCTTACATTAAAAGAAAATTAAAATATAGTGGGATTTTAATGTTACGTTATTTAATAAAAAGAAATATAATCATTATAAAAATATATTTTTTACCATTAACTAAAAACAAAATATTTTTAGAAACATATGTAATATTAAGTATATGATGATATAGATAATTATTTAAGAATTTTATTAATTATTTTCAATAAAAGTTAAAAAAATAATTAAATTTATTATAATAAATGTGAAATAAGTGTAATAAAATCCATTTTTGACTAAAATATATATTTTTAGTCATCTGATGACTTTAACAAATTTAGTACATATTTAGTAGGAATTAACCAATAAATAATAAATATAAAAAACCATTATAAATATTTTTTATAATGTGGTTATTCGTATTCATACAATCAATTTTATAATAAGATTTTAATGGTCACATTGAAATAATGTTTCTATGATATATCTATGTTCACATAAATCACGTTGTTGTGTGTTAAGAAAGTTATCAAGCCCAGTATTATTTTAAACAAAATTACTTGTTTATTAAGTCATCCATTCAATGAAAAAATTCAGTATTAAATTTATTATATCCACTAAAAGAATTTCCCCTTAACATTGTTTTTGTAAAATATTATATGGCCTTTGATGTCATGGAGTCCATAAATTTCACAAACAAATCACATCTAATATCTCACCATAATAATTTTATATACATTAATCAATTATCAATAATTCACACATATTTTTATTCTAGTTATTAATTAAATGAATTTACATTTTTAATGACACGAAACAATAGAAAAATGGTTTCAAATAGTGAATCATTTTATTCATATATTATATTTATTATAATTAAATATATATATATATATACATATATGTTTATATATTTTTCATGAGTTATTATATATATATATTCAATAGTAATCACTTATAACTAAAAAATGATTTATCTATACATTATTTTATATTTATTTTAAAAACACATACTAATTGTTATTATAAATAAATATTGAATCTTTTGAAGTTAAAAAATTCATGTACTATGAAAAATGATTTCACAAAATAAAAGGGTAAATTTATATTGAAAATGTAGAATTATCAACTAAGAACATTATGTCAATATTCCAAAATATTTTGTACCTGATGTTTTTATAAAAAACATGTATCATATATATATTAATGTGATCTTTCTGGATACCAATTGAAACCATTTGATCAGCCAAAATATACCCTTCACTCCCATAGTTCTAGATTGTTTTGTGTTTATATATCAAACTCAAATAAATTTTTATTATTTTCAATAATGATTATAGGGTTTTTGAATATTTATATATAAATAGAAAATTAGTTCTTAATCAAAATTTTAAATTTATATGGAGAAATTGACGTCCTAAAAATGGTGAGACTATTCAGTTACATTCAATCCTCCATTATTGGAGATTTAACAACACTATAGAATAAAAAATAGGATATAATAATTTACCATCAATAGTAATGTATAATCCTACTATAATTAGTGATCATATCATTATAGGATACATCGATATTCCAAATGTATCCTTAGGTAGTGGATTTTCATTATAACTTCCCTCTATGTTACATATATTAACTAGTAATAAAGTAAAGCATATAGAACACCCAATTGGTTCTTAGATATTTATCTATAATTTAGACCCTTAATACCCATGTCTATATCACATATCAATAAAAGGTAATTTTATTATTAGTAATTGGTATTAATTACTCTATCATTGTGGCTAATACTATTATGAGTTTCCCATATGATCTAGTAAAAATACAATAGAACCCAACTAAAATTCCAACCTTATATGAAAGACACCTATGTATTATAAAACTTTTTACTCCAAAAAATATAGATTGAGATTAATATTAGTGTTTTTTAATTGAAAATTTTCATGTATTTATAAATAAATACCTTCATGAAACATTGATAAGATCATTATTATTTGAACTCTATGTTCGATAGAGTATAGAAAGGGAAATATGTTTGATCTACATTACTCATCCTCAAGTCACATATACTATCAATAAATATCTATATCATGGTATCTGTATATTGAAACTAAATTCTAATTTAATATTGTGTCTCTAAATCACCTTTCCCCAAGGATACATTCCTTTCAAAACATCACTATGTTCTTAATAGTTCTTCACATTAAAATAACCTAAATGTTAATTGAAAAAATCGTGGTAATATTTATCAGTTATCTAAATTTTAATAATAACTTGTTATGATTAGAATCATACATCATATTGATAAAATTAAAATAATTCTTTGTCTTCATGAATTTGATGTCTATATTGTGAAAATAATGAAACAATTTTTTTCTACATAGTTTCATTTCAGAAGAAAATATATCTTATAACAATGATCCATCTAGAAAAAAATTACCGAATATGTAAAAAATTACCACATTATGTAGATGATATTGAAGAAATTTTTAAAAAAATTGTATATAGTTCCACAACATTTTTTTCTGAAACATGGTGTTACCAAAAATAAAAACCCAGGAAAACATTCATCCATTATTAACATAAAATCATCTTGGAACTGTGTTTTATTTCATCCATCATCATGACAACTCAAATTCAATTTCTTTATAATCACCATGGCATAAAAATTCTATACATTTATCGCATAAATTTTTTTGGATATTATCTATGTAATTTAATATAATTTTATATATATTTAAAACCAATGAAATCCATATGGGATTAATAGATTTATTATACAGTCAAAATATATGGTCTTACATTTCCAATTGTGAATATTTCAAGTGATTTGATTCATTAACCCACTAGGTGAAGGAATTTGGATCCCAAATTTTGCGAGTAGAGTACTAATATATTATATTAGAAGATCCTTGTTTGATAAAAAAAATAAATTTTCAATTTATTATGGTTATTTAAATGATTAAATTCTTGATATATATATATATCCTATAAGTATATTCATAATTTCCAGATTCTACATTAATAATTCCATAAAATCTACTCAAAATATTTCACGAAATTTTACCTTACACCATGATATACATTTTTTAGATATCTATATTATGTTCTTTCTACAAAAAACACAATGTTACCTGGCCTAATAATAACATCCTCCCATTCAATTACATGGGATGGGTTGTGATGACCCCACATCACTTGGGAAACATAAAAAAATCACGAATAAATATCTGAAAATATATAAATTCAAATCTATAAGGAATATATAAATGTAATTAGATGATCTAAATATGGATAAAATACCTTCACTTTTAGTTATGCTTATTACTCAAATGATAATTTCAAAAATGAGGTGAAACCCTGAAAATTATTTGATCACCTACAACAAAGACCTCTAGGAGAAAATGACAGTCCATATATGATTTTTGGAGACTCTCTTTTATTTATAACCACTTTTGAATAAATCTCACCTTTATAATCACATATTGAAAAATTCATGGTCAAACCAATGAACATTCTTGAATCTCTAAAAAATATAGAGGTTATCTACATGGAGTCTAATAAATCAAATAAAAGGTAGAATTTTTAATGCATCTTCATAATTATTATAGTAAATGGTATATTATTTTCCTACATACCACCAAAATTAGTCACACTCACCTAAATTATGTCATTTATAATTTCAATGGATCCCTTAATCATCCCATCTGTTTGCGGTTGATATTTGTTGATTAATTTCACTTGTGTACCTACAGCCTCAATGAAAATATTAAAAAATTGGATGAAAATAAAATATATATCTTTATAAAAATTCTAAATTATTTACCCAATGGATCTTGACTATCTCTTAGCTGTATAATTCTATGTGTTTTTTAACCATCATCATCTCCTAAATAATAAAGAAAAGAACTTATTTCGTAAACAAATAAACAATCACTTAAATTACATCACTACATCCATCTACAGAAAATTTTTATAATAATTATTGTCATGATAGAATAGTTGGTATGATTCATAGTTCACCATCTACTTCCCCTATATTAATAAAAATCATAATCACAAACATGAGGAATCAAGAAAATATATTAGAGTGTAAACTGTATTTCAGAATAATCAAATCTAGTGACTAAGTCAACCTTTCCAAATGTTCCTAAAAAATATATCTAACAATTATCATTCTATCCAAAATTATCACCCAGGTAGGTAAAATATTTCATATGATATAAAATCTTCTATAAAAATAAAAAATAAATCACGTAATAACGTGATAATCCCAACACACTATAAATTTCAAACACAATTCTGGGATTCAAAAAAGACACAACTGCTTGGGTATTTTTATTATTCACTATGTTTTCACTCTTAGATATAACATGGCCTTTTACATGAAATATTTGATCATATATTCTCCTTTATAAAAATAAAATACATATTATTTTTATTTATTCTATTGATCACAACAGCTAGATAATCCACGTATTTTTCTCGGACAAATAATAAATAAAAATATCCACATAAAAAATGTTTAATGATTCCAATAACAGATGAAGTATTCCAATAATTTATGAAATAATACAATTGATAATGAAATTTAGATTCATCAATTATATAAACCCAATATACATAATATTAATACAAAATAGAAAAAAAAACTATTCATAAAACACATAAATTCTTTTGATTAGTCTATTAGAAACATCCTCCTCTCAGACTGATAGATAATTCTTCTAAAAAAGTAGAAAATATATGGGAAACCATTGGGATTATATTAGTTATCATATTTTTTATCAACTGTAATATAATGATACATGTTCCAAATAGTCATCTGATTAATCATTTGATAATCAACACAATGAAACAGTCATATATAATCCATTATTTTAAATATGAAAGGTGGAATCGAAGATGAGATAAATTGAAGAAAAAATAAAATGGTATAAATCTTGATAAGATAAAACATAGGATCCTTTTCCATAATAGGTGTTCTGTGGTAATATGCTAATATTATGGGACTCATCCACCAATTTCATTAAACTGATTACATGAACACTTTTTGGGATAGCAATCCAGGAAAATCATTTTGAAAAACCTTTTGGTACTCATTATAAAATTCAGGAAATGAAATATTAATTTTATATTCAATTGATTCAAGAAACAATATAACTATTAGTATGTGTTCAACCTAAATAATAGATTAAAAAACTCATTTATATCTATTCTTTTATCCAACTCACTATGACGGACATCATTAACCACATCGATAAATGGTATTTAAATATTAAAATATAATTCTTTAAAATGATTAAATCAATGATATAAATAACATGATTCATGAAATTTTACATGACCTCAATGTTGGTGATCATAACATAACACTGAGAACATTTAAAACAAATATTCATCATTCTTCTCAATAGAGTAGAAAGATCCATCATGAGTGGCGTAATCTTGGAGTATATTAAAAATATGTGAATCAAATTAGATGATATAAAATAATTATTTTTACTTAAATATTATAACTTTAATACTATATATGTTTAAATAATCACCATACTAAAAATAGTAGATGACACAGCTTTAGGGTCTCCTGGTGCACACTGCACCACATAAAAACACTTGGCCTCATCCAATCAATACGAATTATTCACTACAGGAATATACATTTATTTATGAGAGTGATATCCACTAACCATAAAAATGTTAATGAGAGCATAGGGTCCTTTGGTAAGAGTGAATCTTGTATACGTCCCTTAGATGTTCATCTATAAAAATTCATAAGATATAATATTTTACAAAATGATGGGAAATCCTTGGTGATATATTTTTATATGTATTAGTATTGATATGTTCTCTACACTATTAATAAACAACTAGTTATATACCCAATTCATGCAATTAAATATTCCATGGAATAACAGGGCAGTGTTAGTTTTTTTCCATCTAGTCAAAATGACACACCGTGGCTCCCCTCAAACTGCTATTGAGGATTCACTTAACCCTATCAAAACAAATATGTCTACCTCTAAAAAATAATCTTTTTAAACCACATCTATAAACTTGATAATTCAAAATATAATTATTATAAACTGATTTTTTTTCCTTTAGTAACTTATATAACCTTTATCCTTAAGGCGTTATTTTGAATCTTTTTGGGGTGATATGTCCACCAATTCCATGAAATAAGAAAAAAACTCCAATAATGAAAAATTATATTTATGTAGGATGAAAAAAATTAATGATTCATTGTAACACCATTATATTTTGTGATTTTTTTTAATTATGTTAGACTTTTTGATATTTAATATTTCATGAATCACATAATATTGTATTTGTTATATGAATACACTATGTATAGTTTGAATAGTCTGAAAAATTTTATATTATCACTAAATGAAACACCTAAATTATTTTTTGTACAAACCACACATTGATATTATTATGTTACAGACAATATTGAGTGCCTTCAATATCTTATGATAAACTCAAGAACCAGTTTTAACAAACAACATTGTAAAATTATATTATTGATGAAAATATTATTATAGTTCTAACATACCCATTGAAATATTTGTTATATATATGATTAGTTAAATTATAAAAATTCTATTACACATGTATATAAAAATAATTAGTTGGGGACCAAGTAACTAGAAATGAAAATAAAACCCTTTTGATAATATAGGTAACACATTGATAGAAAACTATATTTATGAAATTAAACACGTTTTAACTTAATAAATTAATTATTCTACTTTTTTTAAATGATGATAATATGTATATATATATATTATTTATCAAACTCCGTAACATTCATCTTATATGTTTTCTAGATAAGAGATATCAATAAAACCAATTTTATGTATAATGATATATATTTTTCAAAATGGTAATTTTACCACATCTTAATGGAACACATATTTTTAATATAATTTATAACTCTTTTATAAATTTTATTTAATAGAAAAATTCATTTTTTAATTCTTATCATCAAAATTGTCTTAGGGTTAATGTTTTTCTCAAAAGGTTCATTTCTGTATGAATAGTGAAATATTCTAAATTTGAATTCAAAAATAAATTTTCTTCTAATTATTTAATACATGTAAATTATATTTAAAATTATCTATTATGTATTTTTTGATATATTATTAACTTATTAATTAAATTTACGATATTAGAATCAATTTCATATTAAAATTGGATATAAAAACATTTAATTTTTTTGAACATCATCACATTAAAAACCCATTATTTCATCCCTCATGTGGGATTAATTATAAATTAATTTAATTCACTTATATAATTATAATTTGAGAAAAAATTAAATATTTCGAGTCATCATACGTTATATTTATACATATGTTGATTTTTTTCAAAAACACTATTTATGATTATTAATATTAATAACAATGATTAAGGTAAAAAATGTGATTATTTATTGGTAAATATTAATATTAAAATTAAAAATTACATAAAAACGTGTCCACAATCCTTTTTTTAGACATATATCTACCATATCATCACTTGATTCAAATATATACCATTATTTTTGGATAATTCTGAAAATGAGATCACTCAATATTGTTTTACATTTTATATTCTGAAGAAATCCAATTCTCCTTCGCTATAAAATGGAACTCACAACCACCCCCCACCCCAAAAAATTATTTAAAACTACCAATCCACTAGTATCTAAAAAAACCTACCAAAATCTCATCCTAAATTTCAACTCATAATTCTAGAGCCACTAATTTTTTATTTAATCTATCCATGTAATCCCTTTGGTGAAAACTAATATGAATTACATAATATAGAGGATACATCATTCCACTATCACATTTGTTTCATTCTCTTTTACACCCTATATATTATTCTCATATAAATACTATGTAATATCCTATGTATAGTAATTAATCATATATGATGTTATATTAAGGTTCCATCCAAAAATCACACACACTACAATCAAATGGGATGCACAATCATCGTAAATGTGTACTATAGGATACCACCTCACGAACCGATGTCATGCATTACTCGATTGCCACCTTTCATGGTTGGGAATAATGAAATAATGACTATTGTAATATGTATATATAATATTAATTATGTTATTTTTCTTATATAAAATTATGTTTCACAATCCTTCAGGATTTCTATTTTCTAGAATACGTTAATTTTGATTGTAGACATGTAGTCTACCTCTTAATCAAAGTAATGGGATTCGTTCACTCAATACATATAATGTATTATGGATTGTTTTTTTAAAAAGTTATAAATATAAGAAATGATAATTCTAACAGATTTATAACTTATAATTTTATATATATATATACCATTTACTTTTCATCTTATTAAAATATAACATTAAATTAGAAATAACATTCACACATACGTACGACATACCGACTCCATGAACGGTGTCTTTAATAACTTCTTTCTACCATCCATAAATTATTTGTCATAAATACTTCAAATATATTTTATTTTTATCATATTTTAAATTATATAAATAAATAAATCATTATACCAGTAATATGAATAAAGATAACAAGTCAAAACACATATGAAAAAAAGCTGTTATTACCCAAAACATTACATTAACAATGAATTGTTAATATAAGGGAAAAATAATTTTATAAGTGAATAATATAAGGTATTATATAAATATAGGTATAAGTATATTGATAACAATCATATATTTTTTAAATAGAATATTTGATTTATAATGATGCGAGTCAAGACATAAGGTAAGTGTTTTCCCATCTCACTATTATATCTTTTAGATATATGTTTTATATACCACTTATTCTAATTTTGTTGTGTGTATAATTCCCTATTACATATTATATAATAAATATAATTTATTTAATTATATAATATGTTTCTTTTCATGTCAATATATCACCAAATTTTGATTCAAATGTTGTTAATACACTTAGGGGATTTATAGTTTAACTTTTCCTTTCTCAGGTATTAAATCTCATACACCACTAATTTAATTTGTGGTGCATATATTATGCAAAGGAAGTTATTTAATTTGATTCAAATGTTATTAATATACTTAGGGGATTTATAGTTCTGTTTGACATTTTTATCATGATTATCCTGATTTCTTAGTTACTCAATGCTTCTATTAATATCATTTTTACCTAGGGATTATGACTCAATGTTATTGATGAGGTAAGTGTTTATTGATACAATACCATCTTTTATCAATTTGACTATGATTATGCTCCCTTTAGTGAAATTATATGATCCATTCTTCAAGAAAAATCTTAATATTTATTCTCATCTATTTATTCATGATTTATTCATGTATTTGTACCATTTTTCAAAAAAAAATTATTTAATATAATATATATTTTTTAAGAAAATATGGCTTTATCTCTTTCATCAATAAAAATTATGTGTTCTTTCGAAACCATGTTTTCTAAATATATCTTTAGAAATGTTCTAATATAATCCAATGATATTTAAATTACTTTTTAACCATATTTTTCCTTTTTATTTATTTTTTAATTTAATATTCTTTTTAATTTCCAATTGAGGCATTGTTCCAAAATTTCTACAGTTAAAAAATAATGTTTTGAAAATATAAATTTATCCACAACCATAACAGTTATCCCATTGAAGATTATTTTTCAATTTTAGAGGATTGTTTTTAATAAAATTCTTATTTCTAATATTTTAGTAACATGTTCTTATAAAAGTTTACTTCAAATAAAAATAATTTCTAAATGGTTTTCAACAATATATTATCATGTTTCGAAGAAAATCATTTTATAAATATTTTCAATCTTATTCTATATGTTTTTTTAAAAACAATTAATTTTTTTCAAGATTTGTTAATATGTTTTCAAAGAAAACGGTTTTCTATTGTATTCATAATTTCATTAAATGTATTCCAAGTAAATGGTTTGTAATTTTTTTAAATATTCAAGTATAATATTTCCCTAAAAAAATTAAATTGTTTTCAAGATCATTTTAGGGTTCATTTATAAGTTTTCTAAAAAAAAGTCAAAATTTTTTAAATATTCTGTAATATATTTTAATAGAAATTGGGTTCAAATTTTTTTCAAGATTACATTATATGTTTTCGTGGTATTATTCACAGAAAAATATTTTAATTTTTTTTCAATGATCATTTATTAGTTTTCATGTTATTTTTAAAGTAAATGGTTTTCAAAATATTTATATGTTTCTTTCATTTATTTTCACAGAAATATTTTTTCATATTTTTGTTGAAGTTTACATTATATTTTATTATGTAAAATGGTTTTTAAATATTTTAAAATCATAAATAGTGTTTTTAAAATAATAACGATTCTATTCCATTAGAAATGTTTCCAAAAGATTTCACAAATTTATGTTCTATATATGATGATATCTAATGGTGTTATTCACTCCTTAATGATAATATTATCCATGGGTTATATTAATAATCACTTTATGAATGGTATATGTTTTTGTGGCATGATTTTGATATTTTAAAGACCCGTAAATCCCTGAGGTGGGAGTAATGTAAAGACCCGTAAAATTCACGGAATATTATTTCTTAATTTTCTTTGGGATTTTACAAGAACGCAGTTTCAGACAGAACCTGATTCCGAGGCCCGGTGTGCCCATAATTTTTAACCGAAGTTTAACTCAGGTACGTTTAGTGAACGAACGAGCGTGAATTTCTAACTTTTGAACCAGTGCTCGGAATCGAATTCCGAGGGCACCGATGGAACCATAGCACTGGTAATTGCTTAGGAACACCTATTCCAGAGTTTCATTTTCACGAGAGTTGATGATAAAAATTGTGGTGGTTTATTTTATAATTATTCTACAATTTTTATTTTTTTACTCTAAGTGATTAATCCTTTGGATGTAAGTTGGGTAACCATCCAACCTCCCTTGGGAGGTTATGAGGGTGGTGGGGAAAAATCAAACCCCACCCCTTCATATCCTCTAACCCCCCTCAAATCCCATTAAATATTGTTAACTTAAGTTTATCAAACTTATGGATTTAATGTTGTGAGTTTAATGTATGTTTTTAAAATTCAAACCCTTGAATTTCAAAAGGATTTTTGTGTTAATAAAATAAGAAAGAAGCTTATTTTTTTTGTTGATAGAGTTTTGTCGTAGAGAGTTTTTTTGAAGAACACCTTCTTATTTGACGAAGTACACGGAGAACGAACGATCTCTGGCGTGGAACACCGAGCCCTCGGAGACCGTCTTCCGCGACACCGACCCACGACGCGACGTCTTCTTCCTCAACGTTTTTCATCCATGACGTCTCTTTTCGCGATTGTTTTCCGAGGCGAAATCATCGTCAACGTATTCGAATCCTCGATTCGCGACGCCGACGTCCGTCTTCACTTATATCAAGGTAGGGGATTATTTTAATTAATTATTTTCCATTCATGAATTCTAGTTTTTGGTTCTTCATGGATAAATGACTAAATGATAACGATTAATGAGAGGGGTCTGGACCGCACAAACATGGCTGACCCTCCTCCTTTATCCTTGTTTGATTCCTTGAGGATGGAACGGAATGGTGTGGTGCTGTCGCACCATGCGGGAATCGCACGGCAAGTAATATGTGACGCAGTCGCTCCACGCTATGAATTTGATCAAGGACGTGACACCGTTGTGCCGCGTTGAGGAAAACCGAAGACGACGCGGCTGGAGCGGGGCCGCGGTGGAGGGGGCGCGGTGCCATCGCACCACGCCGGACGAATCAAGCTGCGGCCGGTCCCGGGCTGCCGGTGTCGGCGATGGAGGAAATGACCAGCCATCGCGGGTCCTTGTCGGCAGAACCGGACGGCCGGTGTGGGCCAGCCGATCAAAGGGGATCCGGGGGAATTAATTCCACCGGCCGGCCTACAAAAATGTCCCCCTTAATTGGGGGGGGGGGGGGGGTTCACCAGGGGGCAGGCGCCCCCCCCCCCCCCTAGCCGAAACGGCTCACCCACAGGCCGAGCTGGCCAGCGCGATGGGCGCGCTGTGCCGAGCTGGGCCGGTCCGACCTAGACCCGGGGCGGGTCGACCCGGTTCGGGCCGACCGGGGGGTCGCGAGCAGGGTCGGTCCGGGCCCGAAACCCCTGTTTTCGGACCATCTTCAGTCTTTTTCCCATAACATGGGCTACGAACTTTCGATCGATGCACCGTCAGTTGCAATGCGATCCTTGAATCGAGATGTTCGTTTTGGTATATCGCACTCAAGGTTTCGCATTACTTTGAGTTCGGCCGGGTTGGTATGTACATGAAACCAACCGGGCCCTCGGAGTGGAAACACTCATATCTTGAGCTACGGAAGTCCAATTGAAGTGCCGTCATCTTTGTTGGATTCCTCTTTGTGAGACGGATATTTTGGCTTACTCCACCCGAGTCTTGGACGCATGTGGAGTACGGTCGAGTTGGTTTTGCCTTAAAAACCAACCGGGCCCCTGGGACGAAAAATCCAATAACTCTCAGACCGGGCGTCCGATCGACGCACCGTCTGCGACTTTGAGTTCCTGTTGACGATACGGAACTTTTGGATACATTAACTCTGGACTATGTGTCAGTTGATGTATCAGCCTCTCGGCTCATGGAGCGGACCCTCCTGAACGAGCATGCTATGTGCGGGAACCCTAGTGCTGGCTGCGACTACTACTGTGACTATGACGATGACTGTGAAGAGATCCTCCGTGGATTCGACGACGACGACTACATCACTCAGCGGTCCTGTGTGGATCAGTGCTACCGATCCTGTGTGGTTCCGATCCTGTGTGGGTCAGCGCTCAGCGGTTCTGCGTGAGCCAGCGCCTACAGATCTTGTGTGGGTCCGATCCTGTGTGGGTCATTGCGGGGGTTAGTACCTATCGATCCATTGTGGGCCCGACGACTTAGATGGATCAGTGATCATCTCTATCATCTTTCGAAAAAGTATATCTGTGTGAGCTGAATCCTGTTTTACTTTCCTGTGTGGACAATGTTGTGCTATCCTATGTGGATTTACGTTTTTCTTTCCTGTGTTGATTGGGTTGTACTTGGGCTCGGATGTTGGAGCCGAACAAAAATTGATGACTTAGGTATATATATGGGCATATACCTAAGCAGTGTCGGATGTTACTTTGTGACTGTATATTTCCTTTGTCGATTATCCTTTGTGGATTCTGGGAGACCTTTGGGGGTCTTGGGGTCCATACTGAGTAGCTTATACTCACCCCTACACGGGCAATGCCCGCACTACGTTGTGTTGGTTGCAGACGACGGACAACGCTGATCGTGGTGGAGGCTTACGGAGCAGGACGATACCTGGAGGTGGACCACTGGGCGGGATGTACTCGGAGCGGTCGGGTGGACCTGAGGAGCAGTGGAGGCTTTCTGTACCCACCCTTCAGGTGGGATTTCCAATGGATAGCTCATCGTTGCGGCTTTACCTTTCTGTTGTTGTTTTCACTTTCGAGTTGTACATTACTTTCAGTTTGGGTTTGTATCCTGGCCCACTTATTTTTCCGCACATCACTCTTGTACCAGCTTTTACTTAGTATTTACTTCTACTGCTTGTTTTCTATGTGGTGTTTCTTTACTTTACCTAGGCAATGCCTTCCCTTTTTACCAGGATTTACGCCTTGGTGCTAGTCGCCAGCCCCTGGCCTATGGAAGGCGGGCTTGGGGTAGTCACGGCACGGGCCCTGAGGACGGGTCATGAAAAATTGGTATTAGAGCTGATACAAAGTAATCACAAAGAAAACATGAACCACACATGCAATCAATGTTTTCGTGCATTAAGTCGGAAATCAGAAGTTAGGGTCCTGGTGTATAGATACGTCAGCTGCCGCACCAACAATGGACTCCCTGGACTGATAACCACAATCGATACGCTAAATACTGTTGCTTCACATAGAAAAAGATCAGAGTCCCAAGTTCTGCGGTAGAACCGAACTCCTCGGATACAAATTTCTCATGACCCATCCTCGAGGCCCGTTCCGTGACTACCCCAAGCCCACCTTCCATAGGCCAGGGGTTGGCGACTAGCACCAAGGCGTAAATCCCGGTAAAAAGGGAAGGCATTTCCTTTTTAAAATAAACAAACACCACAGAGTAAACAAGAAGTAGAAGTAAATACTAAGTAAAAGCTGGTACAAGAGTGAAATGCGGAAAAGTAAGTGGGTCAGTATAAAAACCCAAACTAAAAGTAATGTACAACTCGAAAGGGAAAACAAAAACTGAAAGTTAAAGCCGCAACGACGAGCTATCCACAGAAAATCCCACCTGAAGGGTGGGTACAGAAAGCCTCCTCTGCTCCTCGGGTCCAGCTGACCGCTCTGAGTACATCCTCGTTTCGAACTCTGAGCTGATGATAACCTGACCTGAGGTCTATCTTCGAGAACCACTGAGCTCCCTTGAGCTAATCAAAGAGGTCATCAATCATCGGTAGAGGATACTTGTTCTCACTCTCACCTGGTTCAGGAGACAATAGTCGACACAATGTCACAAGCTCCATTCCGCCTTCAGGGAGAATAATATCGACTCCAGCATATCGGATGGCCCCCGCCGAGCTTCGAGAGGTGCGGAGAGTAAGTGGACCAGAATACAAACCCAAATTGAAAATAAAGTACAACATGAAAGGTAAAACAACAACTAAAGGGTAATGCCGCAACGATGAGCTATCCAAAGGAAATCCAACCTAAAGGGTGGGTACAGAAAGCCTCCACTGCTCCTCGGGTCCAGCCGACCGCTCCGAGTACGTCCCGCCCAGTGGTCCACCTCCAGGTACCGTCCTGCTCCGCAAGCCTCTACCACGATCAGCACTGTCTGTCGTCTGCAACCAACACAACGTAGTGCGGGCATAGCCCGTGCAGGGGTGAGTATAAGCTACTCAGTAGGGACCCCGAGACCCCCGAAGGTCTCCCAAAATCCACAAAGGATAATACAAAAAATAGAAGATACAATCACGAAGTAACACCCGACACTGCTTAGGTATATGCCCATACATATACCTAAGTCATCAATTCTCGTTCGGCTCAAACATCTGAGCCCAAGTACAACCCAATCCACATAAGAAAGCAAAACGTAAATCCAAAAATAATAGCACAACACAATCCACACAGGAATGTAAAACTGGATTCAGCTCACACAGGTATACTCTTTGAAAAGACGATAGAGATGATCACTGATCCATCTAAGTCGTCGGACCCACAAAGGATCGATAGGTACTAACCCCCGCAACGACCCACACAGGATTGGACCCACACAAGATATGTAGGCGCTGGCTCACACAGAACTGCTGTGTGCTGACCCACACAGGATCAGACTCACACAGGATCGGTAGCACTAATCCACACAGGACCACTATGTGTTATAGTCGTCATCGTCGAATACACCGAGGATCTCAGCACAGTCGTTGTCGTAGTCACAGTAGCAGTCGCAGCCAACACTAGGGTTCCCGCACACAGCAAGCTCGTTCAGGAGGGTCCGCTCCACGATCCGAGAGGATGATACATCAACTGACACATAGTCCAGAGTTGATGTATCCAAAAGTTCCGTATCGTCAATAGGAACTGAACGTCGCAGACGGCGCGTCGATCGGATGCTCGGTTTGAGAGTTATTGGCTTTTTCGTCCCAGGGGCCCGGTTGGTTTTTAAGGCAAAACCAACCCGACCGTAATCCACCTGCGACCAAACCTCGGGCGGAGTAAGACAAAAGATCTATATCACTAAGAGGAATCCAACAATGTTGACGGTACATCAATCATACATCTGTAGCTCAAGATATGAGCGTTTCCGCTCCGAGGGCCCGGTTGGTTTCGAGTACAAACCAACCCGGTTGAACTCAAAGTAATCCGAAACCTTGAGTGCAATTTACCAAAACGGTCGTCTAGATTCAAGGATCGCATCGCAACTGAAGGTTCGTCGATTAGTGGTCTGTAGCCCATGTTATGGGCAAATGGCCGAAGACGGTCCGAAAACATGGGGTTTTTGGGCCCGGACTGACCCGGCCCGAGACCCCCCGGTCGGCCCGAACCGGCACGGCCCAGCCCATCACGGCCCAGCGCGCCAAGCTCGCTGGCCAGCTCGGCTAGTGGACGAGCCGTTTCGGCAAGTGGGGCGCCTGCCCCCTGGTGAACCCCCCCCCCCCCAAATAAGGGGGCCGTTATTGTAGGTCGACCGGGGGAATTAATTCCCCCCGGCTCCCCTTTGTCCGGTCGGCCCACACCAGCCGGCTGGTTATGCCGACAAGGACCGGCGATGGCCGGTCCTTTCCCCCATCGCCGACATCGGCGGCCTGGAACCGGCCGCCGGTCACCCTGCTCCACCGCGGCCTGGAACCGACCACGGCCTGATTCATCCGGCGCGGTGCGAAGGCACCGCGCCCCCTCCGCCGCAGCCCCGCTCCAGCCGCGGCGTCTTCAGTTTTATTCAACACGGCGCGATGATGTCGTGTCCTTGATCAACTTCATGGCGCGGCACGACAGCGTCGCGTATTACTTGTCATGTGATTCCCGCGTGGTGCGACGTCACCACGCCATTCCTTTCCATCCACAAGGAATCAAACAAGGATAAAGGAGGAGGGTCGTCCGTGTTTGTGTGGTCCGTCCCCCTCTCGTTATTCATTATCATTTAGTCATTTATCCATGAAGAACGACAAACTAGAATTCATGAATGGAAAATAATTAATTAAAATAAATCCTTACCTTGATAAAAGAGAATACTAACGTCGGCGTCGCGAAGCGATGATTCAAAGACATTGACAGAGATTTTGTCATGGAAAACCATCATGAAAAGAGACGTCGTGGAAGAAAAATGTCGAGGAAGAAGACGTCGCGTCGCGGGTCGGTGGCACGGAAGACGGTCTCTGAGGGCTTGGCGCTCCACGTCGAAGATCGTTCGTTCTTCGTGTTCTTCGTCAAAGAAGAAGATGTTCTTCCAAAAATCTCTCAACAACAAAACTCTATCAACAAAATAAAATAAGATCATTTCTTATTTTATTATCACAACAAGACTTTTGAAATTCAAGGGTTTGAATTTCAAAAACATACATTAAACTCACAACATTAAATCCATAAGTTTGATAAACTTATGTTAACAAAATTTAATGTGAGTTGAAGGGGGTTAGAGGATATGAAGGGGTGGGGTTCGTGTGGGCCCCACAACCCTCATAACCTCCCAAGGGAGGTTGGGTGGTTACCCAACTTCCATCCAAAGTATTAAACACTTAGAGTAAAAAAATTAAAATTGTAGAATAATTATAAAATAAACTTCCACAATTTTTATCATCAACTCTCGTGAAAATGAAACTCTGGAATAGGTGTTCATAAGCAATTACCAGTGCTACGGTTCCATCGGTGCCCTCAGAATTTGATTCCGAGCACTAGTTCAAAAGTTAGAAATTCATGCTCATTTGTTCCCTGAACATACCTGAGCTAAACTTCGGAAAGAAATTCCGGGCACACCGGGCCTCGGAATCAAGTGCCTTCTGAAACTACGTTCTTGTAAAATCCCATAGAAAATTAAGAAAGAATTTTCCTTGAATTTTAAGGGTCTTTACATTACTCCCACCTCAGGGATTTACGTCCCCGTAATGATTCATCGAAAATAAGGGAAACAAATGTGGGTACTGAGCATGCATCTGAGCCTCCCGCTCCCAAGTGCTCTCCTGGAGGATCCCGTGCTGCCATCTGATGCACACTAGAGGAATAGACCGTTCACGTAGAACCCACTCCTGTCGATCCTCGATCTCCATTAGGACCTCCAAAAAAGTCGTCCCATCATCAAAGTCAAGCTCCCCATGGTCAATGATGTGCGTCGGGTTGTGAACGTATCTCCTCAGCTGAGATACGTGGAAGACATCAAGCACCCGGTGTAACTGAGGTGGTAGAGCCAGATGATAAGCTACCTCGCCAATCCTGTTGAGGACCTGGAAGGGTTCGATGAAGCATGGAGACAACTTTCCGCCTCATCCATTCTTTGTAAACCACGTCGAGGTGAGACACACAAGAAGACGTGGTCTCCAACCTCGAACTCTAGTGGCCTCCCCCTCCTATCAGTATAAGATTTATGCCAGCTCTAAGCTATCCTCATCCGCTCCTGAATGACCTGGACCTTCTCTGTCATGGCCTAAATCATCTATGGTCCCACAAGTGCTGACTCCCCCGGGTCTATCCAGCACAAAGGAGATCTACAAGGTCGGTCGTACAACGCCTCATATGGTTCCATCCCGATGGTGGAGTGGTAGCTGGTGCTCTCACAGTCACTCCTCCACTACTGCAGCGGGTCAGAGAGGCACAGTGTGGGGACTCTAACTGTGAGATGTGGCGTGCACAGATATCCTCGGGACATGCACCTGATGGTTTCTCCTTTGGAGAATAGCATGGCATCCTTTTTAGAAGAAGTACCATGGTACCAGTTGATTTACGAGAGGAGGTGCTGAGAGAATTTCACACTTCTCCTTTGGTGGTACATCCTGGAGTGGCGATGATGTACCCAGATCTCAGACGACAGCACTAGTGGCCGGGCATGAAAAAGGTTGTGGCAGAGTTCGTTTCTCGATGCCTCACCTGCCAGTAGGTGAAGGTAGAGCATTAGGTACCAGTAGGATTGGTACAACCTTTGGTGGTCCCTGAGTGGAAGTGCGATGGGATATCTATGGACTTTGTGACTGGACTTCCATGCACTTCCAGAGGTCACGACTCCATTTGGGTGATTGTCGACCGACTCACCATGTCGGCTCACTTCTTACCCATCAGAGAGTAGAACTCAGTGGAGATCTTGGGACGAATTTACGTTCAGGAGATTGTACGGCTTCACGGTGTGCCATCATCTATTTTCTCTGATCGAGATGATTGCTTTACTTCCCGTATTTGGAAGGGGTTGCAGGAGTCATTCGGGACACAGCTCCGTCTGAGCACAGCCTTTCACCCACAGACGGATGGACAGACGGAGAGGACCATTAAGACTCTCGAGGACATGCTCCGCGCATGTTTCCTCGACTTTGGTCGTAGCTGGGAGGACCACCTACCCTTGGTGGAGTTCGCGTACAACAACAGCTACCACTCCACCCTCGGGATGGCACCATACGAGGCATTGTACGTCCGACCTTATAGATCTCCTTTGTGCTGGACAGACCATGGGGAGTCAGCACTTGTGGGACCGGAGATGGTTCATGTCACGACAGAGAAGGTCCAGGTCATTCAGGAGCGGAGGAGGATAGCTCAGAGCTGGCAGAAATCTTATGCTGACAGAAGGCAGAGGCCACTAGAGTTCAAGGATAGTGACCATGTCTTCTTGCATGTTTCACTTTGACGTGGTTTACAGAGAATTGGCTGAGGCAGCAAGTTGTCTCCACGCTTCATCGAACCCTTCCAGGTCCTCAGCAGGATTGGCAAGGTGGATTATCGTGTGGCTCTACCACATCAGTTACACCGGGTGCACGACGTCTACCACGTATCTCAACTGAGGAGATACGTGCACGACCCGACGCACATCATTGACCATGGGGAGCTTGACATTGATGATGGGGTGACTTTTTCGGAGGTCCCAATGGAGATCAAGGATTGATAGGAGCGGGTCCTATGTGGACGGTCGATTCCTCTAGTGCACATCAGATGGAAGCACGGGAACCTCCGAGAGAGCACTTGGGAGCAGGAGGCTCATATGCGTGCTCAGTACCCACATTTGTTTCCGTAGTTTTCGATGTATCTTTACGGGGACGTAAAGCCCTGGGGTGGGAGTAATGTAAGGACCCGTAAAGCCCTGAGTTGGTAGTAATGTAAAGACCCGTAAAATTCAAGGAATATTTTTTCTTAATTTTCTTTGGGGTTTTTACAAGAACACTGTTTCAGACGGCACCTGATTCCGAGGCCCGGTGTGCCCAGAATTTCTAACTGAAATTTAGCTCGGGTATGTTCAGTGAACGAACGAGCATGAATTTCTAGCTTTTGAACCGGTGATCGAAATCGAATTCCGAGGGCACCGATGGAACCGTAGCGCCTGTAATTACTTAGGAACACCTGTTCCAGAGTTGCGTTTTCATGAGAGTTGATGATAAAAATTATGGAAGTTTATTTTATAATTATTCTACAATTTTTATTTTTTAACTGTAAGTGTTTAATCCTTTGGATGGAAGTTGGGTAACCACCCAACCTCCCTTGGGAGGTTATGAGGGTGGTGGGGCCCACACGAACCCCACCCCTTCATATCCTCTAACCCCCCTAAACTCCCATTACATTTTGTTAACATAAGTTTATCAAACTTATGGATTTAATGTTGTGAGTTTGATGTAAGTTTTTGAAATTCAAACCCTTGAATTTCAATAGGCTTGTTGTGTTAATAAAATAAGAAAGGAGCATATTTTTTTTGATGATAGAGTTTTGTCTTTGAGAGGTTTTGGGAAGAACATCTTCTTCATTGACGAAGAACATGAAGAACGAATGATCTCCGACGTGGAGCGCTTAGCCCTCAGAGACCGTCTCCCACGACACCGACCCGCGACACAACGTCTTCTTCCTCGACATTTTTCTTCAACGACGTCTCTTTTCGCAACGGTTTTCTCCAACGAAATCTCTGTCAACGTCTTCAAATCCTCGCTTCGTGACACCGACTTTCGTCTTATCTTTTATCAAGGTAGGGGTTTATTTTAATTAATTATTTTCTGTTCATGAATTCTAGATTTTCGTTCTTCGTGGATAAACAACTAAATGACAACGATTAACGAGAGGGGGCTGGACTGCACAAACACGGCCGACCCTCCTCCTTTATCATTGTTTGATTACTTGTGGATGGAACGGAATGGCGTGGTGTCATCGCACCAGGCAGGAATCGCACGACAAGTAATACGTGACGCCGTCGCGCCACGCTATGAAGTTGATCAATGACACAACGACGTCGCACCGCGTCGAAGAAACCAAAGACGTCGCGACAGGAGCGGGGCCGCGGAATAGGGGGTGCGGTGCCATCACACCGCGCCGGATAAATCAAGCAGCGGTCGGTTCCGGGCCGCGGCGGAGCAGGGTGACTGGCGGCCTATTCCAGGCCGCCGGTGTCAGTGATGGTGGAAAGGATCGGGCATCACCGGTCCTTGTCGGTAGAACCGACTAGCCGGTGTGGGCCGACCGGACAAAGGGGATCTGGGGGAATTAATTCCCCCGACCGGCCTATAAAAACGACCCCCATAATTGGGGGGGGGGGGTTTCACCAGGGGGGCAGGCGCCCCGCCCCCCCATGCCGAAACGGCCGGCCACTGGCCGAGCTGGCCAGCGCGCTGGTCGCGCTGTGCCCAGCCGAGCTGACCAGGGGGTCTCGGGCCGGATCGATCCGGGCCCGAAACCCCCGTTTTCGGACCATCTTCGGTCTTTTTCCCATAACATGGTCTACGGACCTCCGATCGATGCACCGTAAATTGCGATGAGATCCTTGAATCGGGATGGTCATTTCATTATATCGCACTCATGGTTTTGGATTACTTTGACTTCAGCCAGGTTGGTTCGTACACGAAACCGATCGGGCCCTCGGAGCGGAAACACTCATATCTTGAGTTACGGACGTCCGATTGATGTGTCGTCATCTTTTTGGATTCCTCTTAGTGAGACGCATCTTTTGGCTTACTCTGCCCGAGGCTTGGAAGCAGGTGGAGTACGGTTGGGTTGGTTTTTTCTTAAAAACCAACCGGGCCCCTGGGACGAAAAAGCCAATAACTCTCAGACCGGGCATCCGATCGACGCGTCGTCTGCTACGTTGAGTTCCTTTTGATGATATGGAACTTTTGGATACATAAACTCTAGACTATGTGTCAGTTGATGTATCAGCATCTCTGCTCCTGGAGCAGACCCTCCCGAACGAGCTTGCTGTGTCCGGGAACCCTAGTGCTGGCTGCGACTGCTACTGTGACTGCGACGACGACTGTGCAGAGATCCTCAGTGGATTCGACGACGACTACTACAGCACTAAGCGATCCTATGTGGATCAATGCTACCGATCCTATGTGGGTCCAATCCTGTGTGGTTCAGCGCTCATCAGTTCTGTGTGAGGCAGCTCCTACGGATCCTCTGTGGGTCCGATCCTGTGTGGGTCATTGCAGGGTTTAGTACCTATCGATCCTTTGTGGGTCCGACGACTTAGAAGGATCAGTGATCATCTCTATCGTCTTTCGAAGAAGTATACCTGTGTGAGTTGAATCCTATTTTACATTCCTGTGTGGATTGTGTTATGCTATCCTGTGTGGATTTACGTTTTGCTTTCCTGTGTAGATTGGTTTGTACTTGGGCTCGAATGTTGGAGCCGAACGAGAATTGATGACTTAGGTATATGTATGGTCATATACCTAAGCAGTGTCGGATGTTACTTCGTTATTGTATATTTCCTTTGTGAAATATTCTTTGTGGATTCATGGAGACCTTCGGGGGTCTCGGGGACCCTACTAAGTAGCTTATACTCACCCCTGCACGGGCTATGTCGGCACTACGTTGTGTTAGTTGTAGACAACGGACATTGCTGATCGTGGTGGAGGCTTGCAGAGCATGACGGTACTTGGAGGTGGACCACTGGGCGGGACGTACTCGGAGTGGTCGGCTGGACCCAAGGAGCAGTGGAGGCTTTCTGTACCCACCCTTCAGGTGGGATTTCCAGTGGATAGCTCGTCGTTGCGGATTTACCTTTCAGTTTTTGTTTTCCCTTTCGAGTTGTAATTTACTTTTAGTTTGGGTTTGTATACTGGCCCACTTACTTTTCCGCACTTCACTCTTGTACCATCTTTTACTTAGTATTTACTTCTACTGCTTATTTACTCTGTGGTGTTTGTTTACTTTACAATAGCAATGCCTTCCCTTTTTACCGGGATTTACGCCTTGGTGCTAGTCGCCAGCCCCTGGCCTATGGAAGGCGGGCTTGGGGTAGTCATGGCACGGGCCCCGAGGACGGGTCGTGACCGATGTATACCATTTTTATTTAATGAGTTATATGTTTATGAAACTTGTTTCACATTCATGAGTTATAAGATTGTGATACGAATTTCTTTTCCCATGTTATGCATTGGTGAATTGATTATAAAACCTATCAATTTTCCATGGTTTAGGGTATCACGAAATATTTTTAATAACCATTTTATTTCATGTGTTATGATATTATTTTTTATGATCTTATGGAACACATCTGAATGCTTTAACTATGAGTTGGTAGTGACATATATCTCCTTCTAATGTATTTTGTAATGATTTATATTTAATGAGATTGGAATGGTAGGAATAAGGAGTGTACTTAGTTCAGTAATGGACTTTGTCCACTAAGATGGTTTTGGGGAGAACCATTACTTCTAATATGTTCATGGGAGTGAACGATGACATCCAATATGATTTGGGAGTGCACACCTTAAACTATCATTTTTTTGAAATTATTCCTTTACTAATATGGGAATCATTTTATATAATTGTGTGTAATCAATAATTCCATGTTTAATTAATATGTTATACATTTTTTGTGTATTCTATTGATTCCATTTTGATTCATGTATTATTAACTATCAATAAATATTTCATGACTATTGATAATCATCTTTTTTTTCAATGGTATGATATTATAATGTTTTTATCTTGTTTCCATTACATTATACTTATCATTATGACCACATATCTACATTTTTCCCTTACTAAACATATGAGCTCCAATATTCCAATGCATACTTTCCCCAGGTTACGATGAAATGTTATAAGCATGAATAATAATGTGGAAGATCTATAAGAGAGATGTTTAAGATATTTCAGCAAGATGTAATATAATGTTTCCAAGATTCCAAAAACATTAATTTATTACAATCCACATGCATGTAATTTTTTAATTTGTTGAATGATCATATGAAATTATGTAATATCCTTATCTGTTATGCTAGGGTCTCTATAGAGGGTATTAAAGGTATTTTTAGCCAATAATTGGAAACTATTATGTGAAAACCTTAGTAACATCCCTAGAGAAATTTCTATGTATATTTCATGGTATGTTTCTAATGATAAGACTAATGTGTTATAGATTAAAAATGTTGTCTCATTATTAAGACAACCTATATTTTCTTTCTCATTGTTATGTATTTTTTTCCCTATCATAATTCTTACATAAACAAATATTTCCAGTTCTAGTCAATGGTGGGAACCATATAAAACTAGGATAGTGTTGAATGTGATGGAAAATATGTTTATGAGTAGTAAGATGGGATGATCACTAGAGTGAAGGATGTTGTGAACATACCTAATCAGTTTTCACAAAACATGATTAACCCTAATATTTTCCCAGACTCTGCAGAGAAGAGAAAGAAATAGTTCACTGAGAATTTGGGTAATTGATTCGACATAGTGCAGAGGATTTAAGTAACAACATGTCAATAATTTTGAAAAAAGAACCAAATTTAATGTGTTATAAAAATATAAATATGTCTAGACTATGGAAATTATGAACACAAATAATGGAATAGAAATGTAAAAATAAATAGTTGGTTTAATGAAAATTTTGAGAATATTGGCATCCCTATGGAATCATCAATTGTTTAATCCATTAAATTTTTTAAAGAATGTTAATTAAGAAAATTAATCTCCTATGTGATAATCCCACAAATAGAATCAGTAAGGTGGAATTAGAAATATTTATTTGAGATATGATGATGAGAATACTAGTGAAATGTGAACAGAAAGAGTTATTAAGTAATATGATGACTTATCCTTATTATTGGACATAGAATGAATTAAAATATGTGTTTATGTATTCATATTCATGAATTATGAAATATGAAATATATATAAAGATTATTTATAATATTTTTAGAAAGGATTCACAATAATATGTTGAATGGTTTGAATAGTTTAGAAAGGTGAATTAATAACTAGGTGAAATACATTATAAGCACATGATTATGGGATTGATTGCACATAATATGTTCCAAATTTGGAGAAATTTATTTTTGAATAGTGATATTTTTTATTTGAATAATTTAAACTGTCGGTACTTATTTCCTTGTAAATTATTAAGGATTTGTTGACAATGTGGTCTTTGTTATCATGAATGAAGTTAGAAAATTATTTCTATATTTATTGAATATATCACTTAATATTTCAAATATGAATTTAATAATGTTTTAAATAATTGTAAATGGGAACTCAGTTTATTACTATGTTTCAAGAAAACATATGATGAATTTATTAACATGTTTAGAATGTGAGAAGTTGAAGAAAATATTAGGTTAATAGGGGATCGATATTTAACTTATTTTGAGAAATTTAGGGATATTTTTTCTTGTTTTTTTGTTTTTATCATTTTTAAGGATTACAATGTTAACAATTTTATGAATGTTTTATGTCAAACTAAGATGGGGTTATATATATTAAGGAATTATATTTCCATTTGGGTATTTATGCACATTGGATAACTTATTCTAGATTTTTTTCTATGATGATAATAAAGGATATATGTAAGGAATTAAAATTATAAATGTGTATTTTATGATATTTCGGTGCCTCAGGCATAAAAATTTATCATCTTTTTTTGAAGTAAGATGTTTAGTGAAAATTGGTAAAGACAAAACCAAAGGTTGATATTGTATATATAAAATGGAGTTAAATCGTGTAACTGTATCACACTATGAATATTTATCAACTCTAGGAAAACAATCTTGGAAGACAAATTTACCTTAGTAATTATATTCCGAGTGAATCAAATGGACCCTCGTACCACCATAGAATAAGTATTTTTATCATTAAATATCTATATATTTATCAGTTATGATGATCAATGTTTTATACCTATGTACAATAGAACATTATAGTTAGATTTCTCTTCTATGTACATGTTTTATAATTCCACATATGATAGACTTTGTGGAAAGTTATTTATGGGTTACTTTGGGTAACCATTATGTTTCCAACTTTATCTTTTTATATGATGCTTTTGTATTTATTTTTACATTTTGTATTTTTATGAAAAAAATTTCAAGTATTATTATTTGGTTGTATAATATAATTGTGAGGTAGAATGTTTTTAAGAGGGTATAATTTTACACATAATGATTGTTGTAATTTTTTATTGAATTAATTTAAACTTTTTTATATGTTTCATTTAGCGTAGGAAAAAATATACCTTGTGTTATATGAAATCACTATGTTTGGATTATATTATACATGAAATTTTTTTAATATTCTGTTGCATAGAACCATTAGTTTTGATTTTTAAAAATTAAACACGATGTTTATATTCTGTTAAACATATTGTTGTGTACCTTCAATAGATTTGTTACACGTATGTCTGAGTATTACCAAACTACAATGTACTATTAATAGTATTAAAAAAATTGTTATTATTGTAATTTTTCCATTGTAATGGTGGTTATGAATAAGAATAAATAAATTATAAAAATGTGGATTATATATGTATATATTTAGAATTATTTGTTGACCAAGTAACTTGAAATGAAACTAAAAAACTCTTGATAATATAATAAATTTTTTTTAGGAAAACTATTATTATTAAATAAAACGAGTATTAACATAATAAATAAATTAATCAAATATTGATAATTTTTTTAATATACATATTTATATACTATATTCCATCAAGTATATAATGTTCAACTTATGTCTTTTCTAAAAAATAGATGAGAATAAAACCATTTTTACACATAATAAATATTTATTTTTATATGGCAATTTTACCAACTATTAATGGCACACCAGGTATAAATATAAAATATAAAAAAAAAATTAGTAATTATATATGATAAAATAACATTTATTTTTAAATACGAATTACAAATTTATATTATGATAAATTTTTGGTATTTTTCTGAGTAGTTTGATTTTTGGATGTATTGTGAAAATACAAAATGTTAATTAAAAAACGCATTTTCATATCATTAATTTTTATTGTTAAGTTATATTAGATATTTTTTAAAGCATATTTATTTCATTGATAAAACAATTAATAGACTTTTGTTCATTGGAGTCAATCTCACATTCAAATTGGAAATTTAAACAATTCAAACTTTTTGAACTTCTTCACACTGAAAACTAACCATTTAATCAAATCATTAATATTAATGTAAAATTATTTAATTTCAAAAATATTATTAGAATTATGGATAATGAATTAAATATTTTTATTCATTATAATTTATAATTTATAGTAATATAAACATTGTTTTTTTCAAAAATATTAGTAAATGTAATTAAAATTAATTTCAATGATTAAGGTAAAATCATGTTTACAGAATGGTTAAACATTAAAAATAAATGTATAAATGACCCATACACTTGTCCAAACGCCATTAAATTGATAGCTCTCACCATAGCCTCCCATTTTATGAATATTTATTGTTATTTTAGGGAAACTATTTTAGGATACCTCTCAATATTGTTTTCCCATTTATATTTACAATAATGACAATCCTCCCCACTATAAAGGGGAAGTCACCCCCTCACTTATTAACACCTCTAATGACCTTTTCTCTATCCAAATCATCCCCTGTATCCTACAATATTATAAACATCCATCATTTAAGCCACACATTGGGCATATATCCATAAAAAAGTCATTTATCAAAAACCGAAAATAGTTATCCAAATAATATGTAACATCCATCAACAAGTGATATTGTTTTATTTCATTCTCTAACCCCTATATTATAATTTTATAAGGATTATAAAATAACCCCATTATACTGAATGTACAGATATTTTTATTCTTATAGTTTAGACCAACACTCACATGTACTTCCATCAAATGGGATATGCAATAATTGTTCACGTGTATGGCAGACTACCACCTCGTGACCCAATTAAGTTTGTACATACATTACCACAATTAAAGGTTGATAATAATGATAGAATTATTGTTTCTTATCTTATATATATGATATTTAGGATGTATTTAGGCTTTTTTAATTATAATATAACACATACCATCCAACATTCAATTTTTTGGGAATATGATTACATTGTTTGTGGATATGTCGAGTACCGTTATCTTGAAGTGGTGTAATAGATTCTTGATTTACATATAATGAATAAAGGATGGGTTTAATAAACATAGTATATATATATATATATATATATTTATTTATGTGTGTCTGTGTGAAATTTTAATTCTAATGTAATTATGACATAAATGTATATATATACATATATTACATTTTATTCTTAAAAATTATGAAAAGAAAATTGAAACAAAATTCATGCATAGATATGAACTACCATCTCCATGGACGGTATATTTGATTTTCAATTTAAATATTTTATTGATTATTATAAATAAATATATATTGAATATATATTATATTTATAACATGTAATAAATTCTATAAATAATTAAAATTGGATATAATTAATAGGGATGAGATTAAAATGTCAAAATATTTATAAAAAAGATTTTATTAAATGAAACATATCCTTAATATGGAATTTCTTATAAAAAGTTTTTAAAATATAATAATTTAATAATATGTTGTATTATATAAATAAATATATGTAATTAAAATATATATATTCTAAAATTAAATTTATTATATTGTATATTTGAATGATTAGGATGACAGTCAAGACATTAGGTAAGGATTTTCTAATCTGAATTTTATTTTTTCAAAATATATGCTATATTCAACACTAATTCTTATTTTATGGTGTATATAATCACTTATTCAATTTTATATACTGAATATACTATATGGATTTATATAAATAAAATTTAAATTTATTTTATTCTTTCATGGATCTCGTGCTTTCATAGGTACTCAAGTAGTAAGTGGATTTCTATGGTTTCCTTTATTTCTACAAGTATAATGCCTTATTTACCACACGTTTTTACTTTCTAGTGTATACACTATAATAAATATAGTCTTTTAATATTACACTTCAATTTATTTTAATTTAAATATCCACTTTATTATTTCACTTTCCTGGGGTTTATCATTCATATTTACGAAATGGGGAACTTAATTTTGTCACAATTTTCATTTTTTGAGAAACATGTTTTCATATGCACCTATACACTTTTATAAGGTTTAAATACTTCACATTGTAATATTTATTTATTAATATAATTTTTATATGATATTTTAATATTAACTTAGAAAAATTCAGTAAGGGGATTATGATTCTATTTTTCCATTATGGTAAGAATTTATTGCAACATCTCATCATTTGTTGGGTTCATTTACGATTATGTTTCCATTGATACAATATTTTGATCCATATCTCATGAAATATCATGAATTTTATTCTCCTATGGTAATTCATGGAATGTTCTTATTAAGGTACCATTTTCCCACTCATTTGTACATAATATAATTACGAATTTCTTTTTATGATAATTTAATTTTTATCCCTTCATTTAAAAATCTTTGTTCATTTAAAAACATTTTTTCTAAAAATTTAAAAATAAATATTATAAAATTATCCTATGATCAATAAATGAAATTACTAACCATATTTTACATTATTAGCAATTCTTTTCGAAATAATATTCCTATTCTTTTCTGATCAAAGCATTGTTCTTAACATTTTTATAGAGAAAAAGGGAATGCACAACATGTATAGATTTATTTGTCATCATGAAAATAATCTATTTATTGCTTCCTCAGAAAGAATTTAGATTTTTTAATAAGTAATTTTTCCCAATTCTTTTTAAAATTTATTATTTTTAATATGGTTTTCAAATAAAAAGTTTTTCAAAATTTAATTTTAGAATCCATTAGAAATTTTTCCTTGAAAATTGTTGTAAATTTTTTTAGGATTCATTAATATGTTTCCAATAAAAAAAGTGTTCTAAATTTTTTCAAGATTCATTTTTATGTATTAATATAAAAAATATTTCAAAAAAATATGAATCCTCTTTTACAATTTTTTAATGAAATGGTTTTTCAAATTGATTTTATGGTTCCTTTATATGTCCTTAATGAATTGTTTTAAAATATTTTCAGGCTTCCTTAATATAATTTAAATTTAATGTTTCCAATACATTTTTATGATTCCATTATATAAGTTTTCATGTAAAAATTTATTCAATTTGTTTTTCATTCCTCCATTATAATTTTTCATGTTTATTTCAAGAGAATAATTTTTATATTTTTTGATGATTACTTTATATGTTTAAAATGTTCTTTTCAATCAAAATGGTTTTCAAAATATTTCCAAGAATACATTATATAATTTCAAGATAAATTGTTTTAAAATTATTTGTATGCATCCATTATAATTTTACAATGAAAATGTTTTTTATAAGTTTTTTCATCTTAAAATGTTTTTTTCAAATAAGGGATATTTATTTCATGATATTTTTGGAAAATTATATCTAAAAATTATTCCTCATCTATGATGAAATTATTTATTGTTATTCATTACTTACTAAGAATATGATCTAAGGGATCCATTCATATTCCTTCTCTAAATGGTTGTTGAACTGATTGCATGATGTTGATGAATTATATTTCTATTTCAAGAGTTATATATTTAGGAATATTATATGACATTCATTGGTTATATAATTATAAAACCTATTTCTTTTCGAGTTTTATTCATTAATTAAATGATTATTAAACTCATATCTTTTCCACATGTTATGATAAGATGACATGTATATGATACTCATTTCATTTCACGGGTTTTTATGTGAATGTTTATGATCAAGTGGAATACATAAGGATGGTTTCATTATCAGATTAGTGGGACCCATATCTCCCTCCTGTGTAGTGGGTAAATATTCATATCTCACGAGAGAGACATGGCTGTAATGGGGGGTGAACATGGTTTAGTAATGTAAATTTTCTACTAATTTTGTCTTTGGAGTGAACCTTAACAATGATATTTTTCAAGGGAGTGAAACATAAAAATTAATATGGTTTAGAGAGTGAAACCAATTCCACTAATATGGCCTTTTAATTAAGCCTTTACTATTATGAAAATATTTTTATTTTCTTATTTACCTACCACAATTCCATGTCCTATTCTTATGTTATGTGTTAATGTAACATTATCTTAACTATATAATGAATAATTTCTTATTAAATACAAATATTTATTACATGACTATTGATTATGATATTTAATATGTATGGTATGATCTTCTTTTGATCTTATATTGTTAACATTCCTTTATTCTCATGGTTATGCTTACATATATCCCTTATTTAACCCTACTGAGAATATAAGCTCACAAATTCTTTCATTTCATTTCCCCAGGTTATGTAGATGGTTTTTAAGTATGATTACATATGTATTATATCTTTAAGGGTGAGGTTTTAGATATCGCATGAACTTATGAGACATTTTTTTAATGTTTCCAAAGACACAAAACTATAATGGTCCTTGGGAATACACTTTAATAATGTGATGAATATTCAAGAAAAATATTGTAATATACATTTTTTTTAATTCTATGTCAATATAGTATTCACCAATCATAATTATTAATGGTAAAATTATTTATTGAAGTGTACCTAGAATGTAGTATTGTCATAACCCCTATGCAACATATCTTGTGTGATAGATTCCAAAAATTTCCTTCAGGTTTTATCAAATATATACATGATGAAACACACCATTGTCTCCTTTATATTTTTAATGAGGTCGATAAACCTTTAAATAAATTAAAGAAAATTCATGGGATCATGGGTTCTTTTATCCCATTGAATGGTATATTGACTACTCAATGTAATGTTCGAAGCATGGTCCATTGTTCATTCCAAGATTCCAACAACAGTCAGGACAAGAGTCTAGATTTTATGGATGATTTATTCATCCAATTAATGGTATTCTATCAAATTCTCCAAGAAAATTATTTTCATACATCCATGATTTTTAAGATCGCTTTGAGTAATAATTATATATTAAATATAATATGTAATAACAAATATTATTTAGTACATATCTCTGAATCAGAGTTTGAGCATCAAGATTGCAGATGGATTACCTGAAGAAAAAACAATTAAGTTATTGATTGGTTGAAATAATGAAAGTATAAAATATCAATGATATTCATATGTAAAATACAAATTTCATATAAATAAAACCATAAATCAGGATCAATCATGATGAAAAATATCATACCACCCATAATATCTTGGAGTTAGATACATATGTGATCTCGATAGGCACACTTCCATTCTACATATCCATATTCAAATGATTATACTATTTTCTACCCACAACCCTTGAAACAACATCATCTATAATGTATTTAAAATAATGCATACCAGTTTTACCTGACACATCACTAAATTTGGCTTGCATAAAAACAAAAAGTGCACTCGAGGTCGCCATGAGATAGAAAAAAGAAATTGGGAATCATCATACATAACCAATGAATTAAATTAAACCTAAAGAGAACACGACATGCATCATCTATAAGAATATATGACAATTAACTAAAGTAAAATACATAATAAAAGATATTAAATTATGAAATATAGAAAACCAATCTAAAAGGATTAACATGGTAGATAATAGATTAATGAAAAAAATCTATATATCAATGTGACCATCCTCTACCACCCAAACAACATACTATGAAAACAAAATCAAAAAAGGGAACTTTGTTAGATACATAGAACACTTCAATTTACAATTATCCTACTTAATCTAATCTATATATGCCCAATGTCTTATTTAGGGATTGAGGAAAATCCCAAGTATTATACATCCATGAATGTTTATAAAATATTAACTATAAAACCATTAGTTATAAACATAAAATAAAAATAGTTTTGTATGACTATTTCATTTTAATTTTTCATTTCAAAAAATGTTTGTTTTCCTTTAAATCATTCCATATTCAAATAAAAAAATTAAAAAAATTAAATTAGTCATAAATGGATGTAAAATATAACAAATGTTAGTGGTAAAAAAATAAGATAAACATGTGAAGAGTCACAAATGAAATATCACCATCTTGCATAACAATTAAAATTTGTCCCTTACATTTTGGAATATTTACTAGGACATAAAATGGAAAAATAATCCAGCATAATGGGATTCATAATATAACTGAGTCCCCCCATACTCATTCAGAATATGGCCAAACCATTAGCTTCTAATACATAATAATCCCATATATATAGTCCACATTATATCCACAATCACCATGGTTTCCATATGTCCATATCCTAATGAACTCATTAATCACATGTTCTATATATTTATAAATCATTAATGAAATGAACTCTAATGATTTAAAAAAAATATTTTGATAAGAAAAATATTCCTACACCATTTCTGGAATACCAATTATTGATTTCAAACCATCTTTAAGTTTTTTCCTTAAAAACATGAAAGGCATAATACTATTTTTTTTAAAATACTCCATTATAAAACCATATAAAATGTTAAATATGATGAAATTTCAATAATCATACATTTATTTATATAAAATAAATATTTTTCAAGAACATAGCCAAAATAATTTTCAAGAAAATAATTTAAATAATGAGATGGAACAATTATATATATATATAACTACCCTTCCAATGAATAAATTCTATTATTGTTTGAATATAGAAATTGTAATGGAAGAGATGTTATTCTCACAGGAATATATCTACATGAAATGCGTTTAATTACACACAAAAGAATATAAATCTAGATATCAAATACAAATAAAGTTCCAATGAAATAATGGGGAGAGAGGCCATGTATAGAACGATAAAGAGGATGAGAGATCAAAATGTTGTCATATTATACGTAGAAAATATTGACTAAAAAGGAAGGAAAAGGAAAAAAAATCAAAGCGGATTACCCAATAGAGAATCAGCTGTTATACTATGTAAATCTTTTAATTTATTAGGATGAGATTATAAATAAAACATTACCATTAGTTTCTGGTTAATTTTTTATTTTAATGAATCTTGAATGGGTTGAATGATTTGGGAACATTTTCATACAAATATTCCACTAATTATATGGCATCTACTTCACTATAAATGTGGAAGTGAATAATTACATTGGAATAGACACTTAGTTATAAGAAGTGTGCATAAGCCCCATTGAAACCACAATATCAAAAACCATTCATCTCCATGTTTTTCCTACTACTCTATTGTTCATAAAACCCATTCCCAAATTAAAAAAATAGCATCTAGAATAAGCTGACACACCTCACATGGATATCATATGGTTAATAATACGCATGTGAAAATCATGCACTAGTACCATTATTCCCAAATATCCAAATTCCTACACACTGACATCCAAAAGCAATTACCAACTAAAAATTGATAAACATGTCATAAAATAAGCAATATTTATAAGCCAAAGGGGGTCACAATATATCATCCTTTAAAACTAGAGGGTGATACCATGTAACATTTATCATCTCTATATGGGACACAGCAATCAAAATATTAATACACTGTCATTGTATATACTGAGAGATTGTAGACATAGAATAAAAATTATAGATGATAAATTTTAATGAATTGTTTATTCTGGAGTCGATATATTGTCATTGTAATTTTTCTGGTAACAAGGCTATTTTTTAATTTTTAACGAGCATTTTAAGAATGGTTTTTTGAAATTAATTAATTATATAACAATTACTCAATTATGTTTTATGTAATTATTGAATTATAAAATAATATAAAAACATATATTAGTTATATGTTTTTTTATTATAAAAAAATAATAATTACCCTTATGTAGTACCCACTGTGTATGTATTGGTAGAACTATATACCTCTATATAGATCAATTTGTTGATGACAAAAAATGATAAAGCTTCCTTTTAAATTTTTTTTAAAATTTTAATTCAATTTTTTATAATATGGGTGAGGATCAACTTGATATTTCCTCTTCTATGTAAATGAATGTAGAGATTTAGTATATTGTATAAAGGTAAACTATAATTAAGGAAGATTTCATCAAGTAAATCCAAATTAATTTTCTATAAAGGCCAATATCTACCTAATGGTAGATAAATTTTCCCTTAAATGGATCCTCTAGTCTATGTAATGTTATTTAATATTAATATTTACCTGGTTCATTCATCCCTAGAACTGGTAACCCTATTTTTCTGAGAAAATGATTTCTCAAAATTCAATATCATGAAAAATGAATATTATAGTTATAAAATTTTAATATTATTAGATATATAGTAATAAATTTTCTGTGAAAATGTGTTTATAGAATTTTATGATTAATTATTTGATGAATTAATATTTATTTCATGTATTTAAATTTCTTATTTGTAATTTTTAAAATCATGAATTAAGACAAAATAATTAAAGAGATGATGAGACTAAATAATTCTTGTAACACCCCAAGATTTCAAAGTACATTATTTATTCAATGTAATTCAATGACTTTTACTACACGCAACACCTAGTTCAAGCGTATCATGACTTACCAAACTAGCGGTTCAAAAGTGGTTATGAATAGTATTAACTGAATTTTCAACATTATATATTATTTGTAATTTTAGAATGCATATTATGATGATTTATTAGAGAATTATATGGGGGTTTATTCATTACAAGAGAACTTTGAGAGATTGGTTGAGAGGAGCTAAAAGCTTACTCTAACTTCTGAGCAGGAATCTTGGATTAACAAACAACGTGGTATCTTGGCTTGTGGGTCTAATAGAAAGAAGATTTCAGTGGAGGAGGTCATTCATTCTTATGATAAGATGACAGTCTATTTTGAAGATCTCCTCAAAGAAAGACCGAACGGGTGGACCACCACTCCTCAATGGATTCTTCATAGAGGTAAGGGATCTAAAATACTTAAACTACAATTTGGAGATTCGACCATTTCTTATGAGATTGCTTGATGTTTTTGTACTTTTTGGTTTCCCACTTTTCCCTCAAAAGAACTTCTAAATAAAAAATTTTATATGATTATTAAAAATATTATTTGGATTCCCCCATTAAACTACCACACTATCCTTTTGGGGATCAATATATACCCCTTATTCTTAAATAACATTACCCAATAAGATGACCAAGTCAATCAAAATGTCCATCATATCTTTATTGAAATAAAGGTGATGCTCTCTTGGTGTACTCATAACTATCTCAGATTGATTGTAATGTTCATTAAGAGTTTGAGAAAACACCATGATTTCATCAACAAAGACCATGATAAAAGAGTCTAAATAGGGGTGTAAAAAACATATTAATCAGAGCGATGAAAATGGTAGGCCCAATCGTAAGACAGAATTGCATAATGATATACTAATATAGAACACACATGATATGGAATGTTGTACAATGTATGTATAATGGAATGACACACAACTAATGATAACTTGATCTCAGGTCGATCTTCATGAACAAAATTGCTCATCGGAGATGGTCAAAGAGAACATATGTTTGAGGAAGTGGATATCAATTATTTATTGTAATATTTTTCTTCCTTTTGTTATCCATGAATTTAAGAATAGTTCCATCTGGCTTTTATAAAAAAAGAATTGGAGAACCCCAGGATGATGTACATGTCTATATAAGGAATTTGGCCTCTAGGTCCTCTATATGTAGCTTGAGCTCCTGAAGCTCTATAGGTTCTATCTTGCATGGAGTAATGGACACTTGAGATACTCCTAGAACAAGATCAATTTTAAACAATACCTATATCTTATAAGGTAAGCCATAAAAGTCATTAGTAATGACTTCCATGATGTGATAAACTATGTGAGGTAAATAAGTTTGAAGCGAACCATGATCCTCAATGAAAATGTTTTCAATCTGTGTGGATACATCCCTTATCCCATGATTCATCAGTCAAACACTCTTATCCTAGACATCCCATAGACCCTTGAAAATACAACTACTACCTTATGGTGATGTAAAAGATACCCAATGGTGATGTTAGTCTACAATGGTGTGATTATGGACTATCCAGTCCATCCTAATGATGGCATTTAATCATGTCATTAGAGATAAAATAGATTCAATATAAAAGGGTAACTCCCAACCTCAAGGGGACAGTCCCTACACTAGAATATTCCCTCCTTCTTTATTCCTAATGGTTTATCGAGGGACATTACACAATAGTGATATCTTATCCCTAGCCCGATACATTCCTTTGTAGAAGGAGAAATAAAAGATTATGATGCACCATTATCCAAAAATAGTAGAGACCATAATGGAGGATACTAGAAATGTACCTTGTACTGTAGATTGTCACATAGCCCGATCCTCAAGTATCGGCTATAAAGCATGCAACTAACTTGATCCATGTCCCTATGAAATATATGGACTACCATGCTCATGATTGCTCTACTGGTGCTACTGGTGACCAGGGGTCGGACAACCATGACTTAATACTTGGGCAGACCTGCAGGTGAAATTCCAACAATCCACCTAATGCATTGGAAATGAACTCACACCTATAGGTGGAGCATATGCTGACCATTTTCCACTAATAATTAGTGTAAAGGTCATGAAGAAATGATTAAGGTGACCCATATGTCCACAATTCCAAAAATATATATGGCATATATCTCACTGGGGATTCTTATTCACTAGTCTTTCAGACTATTGACTTGTTACAGAGTTATAAAACTAGATACTCTGGATTCCACTTCCCAAAAGCGAATCTTAAATGGAATGTTTTCTACCTTTGGAAGAACTTCTAGATAGATGTGGAATTGGTACATTAGACTGGGTACTCAGGTCGTCCCATAGGTTATGATAAGGGATAAGGGCTTCATAAATATTTTCCAAAAATATGGGATGGTGAAATACGTTCACCTAAGTTCAGATGCCATACTGGATCCCATCCTCAAAACATATATCATGTGAAATCTCATCACTGTATAAAAGTAGTGTAAAGTACTATAAATCAGTCAAAATTGTTGAATATTCCATAACTGAAATTGAACCCTTCATTAGATGCAAGAACTCTCTTGATATTTCTCTATTAGTTATTCATAAAATATCTAATCAAAGAAGTAAGTCTAGATGTTCACCCGTAATAAGCTCGGATGACGACATGCATGGGTAACGACATCCCACCAACGCTCGGCTGAATCCTAAAGCATGTATGTCGAAATATTGAATCGTCGCTCTATAGGAATTTCCAAATAAAAAATATAGTCTGCATGGCCTCTTGCCTAGACTCAGCATCCTAAGAATAGCCAGCCCCTAAATAACTAGGAGGATTCTACTACTGGAACTCGCTGGTATGATTAGCTAAAGTAGGTGCAACCCATGGATCTTGCTGCATAGGCTTCATTAGATGTAAGAAACTATCACATACATGGGAATTGGGTCCTAGATCAATTACAACAGGATATTCCTCAAGTAACCCTCTTGGAGGTAACAATGGATCTTGGTCATCACCCCCCTCCTAGTGACCGACACGTGGAATTTGTGAAGGAAATGGTCTAAAAATTCCAAGAACACGCCTCAAAAAAGGCTTAGAATCAGGTATATATCATCGCTAATGTAAATTGAATGTATAAAAACTCACTACTCAATGAATAATACCCCAACTACCCACATAGATAGCTATGTATTGGTATGTTCCCATGTATATGTTTCAGGTCATTTTGAAGAAAATTTCCATGTTCACTCTTTTACTATTCATAGATATGACCAGGCGGTATAGGGATTTGTAACCAATTCATTTGATATTTCCTGATTCACCTTATAATGGATAGCTATTTCTGATGATTCAATGCTGTTGAACCCACTGGAATTAAGTGGCATTATTGTGTTTTGATAATCCCAACCATACTTTCTTTATATCATGATTATGCTTAATACATTCCAAATATACTTTAATATATGTTGTTACTTTCATTATGCTTAAATTAAGTCTTTTGAATTATCAGATATATGTTTACTATGACTTAAATCATTCTTCCAAGTGAATGCTCAAACAGTTTTAAGCTACTGTTACAAACTATCTATTGATACAGAGTAGAGAAACCGTTAGACAGTAGCTACCATCAGAACATATAGCTACCGTTACAAGCTAGCAACTGTTACAGCTCACAGCGATAGATAAATTAAAGTCTACTGATAGAGCTACCAAGACAATGAATTCGATAGTTACCGCTACATTAAAGTTGACAGCTACCGATATGTTGAAGTCCACCATTTTGCAAAGTCTACCGATAGAGAGCTACTGCTACCGTCATAAGGCAGGGCCACAACTACCGATAGAGAGTTACCGCTACTAGTAAAGGCAGAGCCACCGCTACTATTACAATCCACCACTACCGATACATCAAGTATACCGACAGACAAGTCTACCGTTACAAATGTCTACCGATACTCAGACCTACAGACACCTACTGTAACACAAGTCTACCGATATCAAGAGCTATCGTTCCAGAGATAGAACCCGACATTGCTTTAATTTCTTTAACTTTGTTTAATCTAACCAACAGTTATATCAGGTATATTTTAATACACTGACATTTATATAATGTGTGTTGTTTTATGTCAGGGAACCGTACCTTGTAACTGCAAAAAGTAAATCATCCTTTTCCGGAGCACGTTCTTTAAATAAAGGAAGGATGTGCTACTACAAGTGGAATGAATAGACGAATACATAGAGATATATAGACCACACGGTGTGCTGAAAGAACAACCGATTTTGAATACAAAGAGATGACTAAACATACACGAGGAACTCTTTCATCAATGCTTACCAGTGAAGAGCTGAGAACGAGAACATAACACAAGAACTTCATCGACCAATTTTTCTCTATTTATGAACCTGAAAGTCAAGGAAGCAGACGACACTATGTTTTCTAGACAAGAACCAGAAGAGGACTCAAGAGCGATTTCTGATCAAACTAAAGGAGTCCAGAGCTGCATGACAATAACTAGAGCCATTTATAAACTCATTATATTTGCTCTGTGATTTATCTTTTACTTTTTGAGCAGTGTGTGTTCTCTGTTGTATTTAACACACACACTGTCTCATGTGCTTTACCTAGAGGATCTTTAAATCCTCATCAAACTCTTTACTCTTTTGTTTTCCTACTGTGATAGTGGTAGAGGTCGTGTGACCTGAACATCTGGTTGCTGTTGTGTTTGTTCCCACGAATAACTGTGGTAGAGGTCTTGGACCTGGACAACTGGTTGCTATTGTTATCCATGATCCAGGGTGTGGATCATCTTTTTATAAAAGCATTTGAGAGGACTAAGTCTAAGCTTTAGACTGAACCTCTTCATTTGAACTGCTATGCTTATTTATTTTCAAAGTTATTTTTTATTCCGCTGCTAATTACTTTAAAACCAAAACTATTTTTAAAGTCACTTTGATAATTAAATTCGCAAGTGTTTATATTAGTTGTAAATCAGTATGTCGGCTTCAAAAGTTAATCAACCATTCTGTTTTGATTAACTGGGAAATATTAAATCCCTTGATAACCCAATAGAACCCTTACTTTGTTATAAATTCACTACAGTTTAATTCTGTTTTTTTATTTGGGGGTTTTTAAGACAATGTTTTTAAACAGGAATTTTAATTGTAACTCAATCCCCCCCCCCCTCTTGAGTGTCCACTCCGACCAACATTTGGTATCATAGGAGGTTAAAATATTTTCTAAAGTACTCTGTTTTTCAACTGTGATTTTAGTTGTATTTTGAAGTTCTTAAAATTTCTGTTATTTCTAAATGTTTATCCCTTTAAAATCATTGCTTTAATTTAGTTATCATGGACAATAGAGTTGAAGGTGTTGCTACCAATAGACCACCCTTTTTCAATGGCACCAACTATGATCAGTGGAAAATCTAGATGAAAATTCATTTAGAGAGCATGGGTTTTGATATTTTGGTTGCTATAGAGTTAGAATATGAAATTCCAACAACTGTTAGATCTACTTGGAATGAAGATACTATGAAAGACTACAATAAAAATTGTAAAGTTATGAATGATTTGTACTGTGATTTAGGAGATGAGGAATTTAATAGAATATCTGCTTGTAAAACTGCATATGAAATTTGGGATACCTTAGTTGTTTCTCATTAAGGAACAACTAATGTTAAGGAGATGAGATTGAATACTTATACTATTATGTATGATAATTTTAAGATGAAGCCTGATGAACCCATTTCTGACATGTATCTCAGGTTAAAAGAAATTTTCAACATAATGAATTCTCTAGGAAAGGATGTTCCAGGAAAGCAACAAATCATGAGAGTTTTGAGATGTCTACCTGAAAGATGGAGAGGAACCTCTGTCTCCATTAGAGAATCATGTGACATTGGATAACTACCAGTCAAAGAACTAATTGGCAAACTGATGATGTATGAAGTGGAACTCAAGGTAAACAAAGAGGAAGAAGATGAACCTAGAAAGAAGTCGGTTACTTTAAGAACTACAACTTCAAAGAACAAGGATAAGGAAAATCTTCACGTTATAAATGAAATTTCAAGCTGTGAAGACAGTTAGAGTGATTCTAACAGTGATGTTGAGATGCCCCACATTGCTAGAAGGTTTAAGAAATTTTATAGGAAGAAGAAGTTTTTCAAAAAGTCAAACTACAATGGTAAGTATGACAACAAAGGACATTGGAAAAAGGATTGGAAGAAGCCTGATAAATCAGATGAAGTTGTCTGTTATGAATGCAAAAGGAAAGTCACATAAAAGAAGACGATCCAAAGCTGAAATACAAGAAGAAGTATGAATACAAGGATAACAAGTATAAGAAAGACATGAAGGCTACTTGGAGTGCTTCTGAGGACAGTTCTAGTGAATCGAATGATTCTGAAACTGAACACAGAAACAAGGCGAACATGTGTTTTATGAAAAACATTTTTGAGGTAACTTCAGAAAGTCCTGCTTCAAATTCATATTATTCTGGAGATGATTCTGACTCTGATAACATGTCAAAATTTGAACTGTTTGAATATTGTGATATGTTAGAAGAAACCTGTAATGAGCTGAAAGGAAAATACAAAGGTTTAATGAAACAATATACTTTAACTGTTAAACATAAATCTGATCTGGATATTGAAGTAGAAAAGAATGCTCAGTTACTTGAAGAGAATACTGATCTAAAATTATCTAATGAGAAATTCAAGAAAGACTTAGAGAAATTTACCAATGGTAAAAATACTCTTACGCAAATTCTAGGTAGGAAAATAGCACCTAGATACACTACTGGTATAGGATACCAACCTGGATAAAGGAAAATTACCCAAACTAGATTAATTCCTAAATCTGGACAGAATGTAGCTAGCTATGGAACTTCATATGCTTCAACTAGTTATATTCATAGTTATGGATCCAATAATGCTTATCTTTCAAAATCTGTTAATACTAGAAATTTTATGAGACCCATTAGACAAATATGGGTACCTAAAGTGTTATTGGCTATCCTGTATGGTCCGAAGAAAATCTGGGTACCAAAATCATTTCTTGTTTAAATCTAATTTGTAGGAAACCTGAATAAAGAGCTCCGGTAAAAAGACCTGGTACATGGACAATGGATGGTCAAGACATATGTCAGGAGACTTATCATGCCTTAAAAGCTTAGTCAGTGTTGATGGAGGTTTTGTCACTTTTGGTGATAAATCAAAAGGAAAAATCATTGGCTTAGTCCAGATTGGTAACACTGATTCAGTATTGATTTCTAAAGTTTTATTTGTTGATGGACATAAATATAATCTGTTAAGTATATCTCAGTTATGTGAGGATGGTTTTTATGTTAAAATTGAAAATAATTTTTGCAATGTGTTCAATTCTAAAAATGTTTTAGTGTTCGCTGCTTTGAGAAATTAAAATTTTTATGTTGCTGATTTAAATTATTTAGCTAAGAAAAATATTACTTCTTTAAATGCTTTTCATAAAGAGTGTTGGATTTGGCACAAAATATTAGGACACTTCAATGTGCATTCACATAGAAAACATGCTAGGAAGAACTTAGTTAGGGACCTACTCAAACTCTAATTTCCAGCTGACAAAGTTTGTAATCCCTGTCAAAAGGGAAATCAATATAAAGTTTGTTTTAAATTAATGAAAGGAGTGTCAACTTCTCAACCTCTCGAGTTGGTTCACATGGATTTATTTGGACCTTCTAGAGTTTCTAGTTTAAATGGGAAGCATTATGTCTATGTTCTTGTAGATGACTATTCTAGATATACTTGGGTATATTTTCTAGCTCACAAAAGTGAAGCTTGTTCTTACTTTGTTAAATATTCCAAGTCTGTAGAGAACCATAGTGGACTTAAGATTAAAACCCTGATAAGTGATCATGACCGTGAATTTGAGAATCATGAATTTGAATCTTGCTGCTCTCAAAATGGCTATAGTCACAATTTCTCTGCCCCTAGGACACCCTAGAAAAATGGTGTAGTAGAAAGGATGAATATAACCCTACAATAAATTGTTAGGACTATGCTTAATGAGAATGACCTACCCGTTTATTTTTGGGCTGAAGCTGTAAATACAGCTTGTTATGTTATTAATAGAGTCTTGATCAGACATGTTCATAAGAGGACCCCTTATGAGTTATGGAACCATAGGAATCTTGAGGTTAACTACTTCAATTTTTTTTGGCTACAAAGTATTTATTCATTATACTAAAGACAATCTTGACAAGTTTGAATCCATGAGTGATGAAAGAATTTTCCTAGGTTACTCTATTTCTAGTAAAGACTTTAGAGTTTTTAATAAGTGAACCAAATGCGTGGAATAATATGTTCCCATCAAATTTGATGAAACTGATCCACATGAACCTCAGACAACTCTTGAAAATATAGAAGATGATCTCTCTATTTTGAACATTAATGATAAAGATAGTGGAACTATAGTCAAAACGTCCGGTCCTAGAAATTTCCCAGAACCTGCCCCTGTTTAACCCCAACCAGTTGATGAACCTGAAATCTCTAGCCCTACCTTTTCAAGACCAACTAGGATTCTAAATAACCATCCTTTAGTTGTTGTTGTAGGAAATCTAGATAGTGGAACATAGACTAGAGCTTCTCTAAGAAATCAGGTTGAACATCATGCTTTTGTTTCACAATTAAAACCTAAAAATGTCAATGATGATATCAATGATGAATTCTGGGTAATAGCTATACAAGAAGAACTAAATCAATTTGAAAGAAACAAAGTCTTGAAATTAGTAGAATGACCTAAAGACACTATAACCATAGGCAAAAAATGGGTGTTTAGAAACAAAGTTGAGGATTCTAAAAACATCATTAGAAACAAAGCTAGCCTAGTTGCACAAGGTTACAATCATAAAGAAGTAATTGACTAGGAGGAAACCTTGCAATTGTACCAAGAATAGAGTCTATTATGATCTTACATACCTATGCATCACATCTGAATTTCAAGTTATATCAAATGGATGTGAAAAGTTATTTTCTAAATTATTTTATTTTTGAAGATGTTTTTTTAGAACAAACACCTGGTTTTTCAAATACTCATTTTCAAAATCATATTTTTAAACTTTCTAAAGCTTTATATGGTTTAAAACAAGCTCCAAGAGCTTGGTATAAAAGAATTTCAAACTTTCTTATTTCAAAAGGATTTTCAAAATGAATTGCTTATCCCACTCTTTTTATAAAAAGGTTCTCAAAAGATGTATTAATAGTACAAATCTATGTTGATGATATAATTTTTGGATCTTCTAAAAATTCTTTATGTACTGATTTTTCAGAAGGTATGAAAAATGAGTTTGAAATGAGCTTAATGGGAGAGCTTATGTATTTTCTTGGATTTCAAATTTTTCAAACTAATGATGGAATTATTTTAAATCAAAGTAAATATACTAAGGATTTATTAAAAAGTTTTGATTTGGATAGTATTAAAGAAAGTTATATACCTATGAGTACCACCTGTAAATTGGATGTTGATGAATCTGGGAAACCAGTTGATCAAACTAATTACAGAGGTATGATTGGGAGTTTACTTTGTCTTACTACTAGTTGACCAGATATTATGTTCAGTGTATGTATGTGTTCTAGATTTCAAGCTAATCCTAAAGAATCACACTTTCTTGTTGTTAAAAGTATTTTTACATATCTTAAGTATACTGCAAATTTAGGTTTGTTTTATCCAAAAGGACAATCATTTGACATAACAAGTTATTCAGATGCTGATTTTTCTGGCTGTAAGTTAGATAGGAAGAGCACATCTGGAACATGTCACTTACTTAGAAAATCCCTAGTATCATGGTGTAGTAAGAAACAGAACTCAGTTGCATTATCTACTGCTGAAGTAGAATACATAGCTGCTGGTAGTTGCTGTGCACAGATTCTGTGGATGAAACACACACTACTGCAATATGGATTTGACTTTAAAACATGTTTCAATTAAATGTGACAACACTAGTGCGATGAACATCTCTTGGAATCCTGTTTCTCACTCTAGAACTAAACATATTGATGTTAGACACCATTTTCTAAGAGGTCATTATCAAAGAGGTGATATAACACATGATTTTATAGGGACTGAACTTCAATTAGCTAATATTTTCACTAAGCCTTTAAGTTCAGAAAGATTAAGTTTCATCAGACAAGAATTAGGAATGATAACTTACCCTTAAACCATTATAGAATCCTCACCATTATAGAATCCTCACCGTTAGGGAGACCTAACCATTAGGGAGACCTCACCGTTAGGGAGACATCACCATTAGGGAAACCTCACCATTAGGGAGACCTCACCGTTAGGGAGACCTCACCGTTAGGGAGACCTCACCGTTAGGGAGACCTCACCGTTAGGGAGACCTCACCGTTAGGGAGACCTCACCGTTTGGGAGACCTCACCGTTAGGGAGACCTTACCGTTAGAAGACATTACCAGTACATTTGTGCATTGTATTATTCTGTAAAGCCGAGCCATCGAGCCATTGTTTTTTTATTTATGATTTACGTGATAAATGAATACTAAATGATATTAAAAATCGAACTAGACTCACTCAATCTCACCGCGAACCTATCTGATCGAATTCTCCTAAACCTAAACCTCTCAACCATCAGAACCCTATCCTCAAATCTATAATGGGCCACATCAAGAGACTTCAGATGACTAATGGAAGTGATGTGCCGACAACGGAGAGACAAATGGTATCTTGTACTGATGCCAGTGGAAGTGTAGCTTAGAGAAGACCAGTAAACCCGCACCTATCGAAGCATGAGATAGTCGTTGAGAAAGAGCTCTGTGAAAAATGGTCGATGGAAAGAATGTCATTAGTTCTTAAGGTTTTACAAGAACATGGCTGGGTAGAATATTTTGCGAATAATAATGGACCGTACTACCCTGGATTGGTAAAACAATTTTATGACTTTGTGTGTTTTGAAAAGACTGAGGAGGAAAGAAAAATGGTATCATATGTGAATGGTCAGGATGTATCGTTTACTTCAGGGGAATGGGCTGAGAACCTAAGAGTTCCTCATGAGGGCGATTTTACTTATTATTCCAACTCTGTACCTTCGACCAGTGATGTATTTCAATATGGAGATGCTTTTCTGGAACTCACAGGGAATGAGACCCCTAGAAATGTTATTGCTGCAGAGATGGTAGGAGAAGATATGCTATTTAAATTTATTCAGCATGTTGTTAGTCTGAGAAGAGGAGACTTTGCCACTTTGAGATTCCAAGACATATATCTGTTAAATTTGATGAAGCACAGTGTGAGAATCAATCTATGTAGATTGATTATGGTTCATGTGGAAGAAATGACTTGACCTAAGTCGAAATCAAATGCCTTGTTTTTCTCAAAGCTAATTTCTATGATGCTAAAAGTGATGCAGATAGCTGGACCTCAGGAGGAGCTGGTAGGGGTTAAGGATAACTTCTGTATTACATGAACTGTCTGTAAATACATGAAATTCATCTAGAATCCTTGGCAGAAATCATGGGTGGATGATGATGGAAAAACTTATGACAAGTTCACTCATGTTGATCATCTGTCTAGACCAAAGGATGGGAGAGATCCTGGTCTTGGACCAGATGAGCAAGAACCAGTCTACAGTGATGAGGAATCTGAGGAGGAAGAGACTTCAGTTGAGGAAGGAGGAGACCCAGACTTACCCCCTAGTCTTGTGCATCATGTTATTTCTTATGGAGCAGCTAGCCCTCCAAAAGAACTACCAACGAGAGAAACTATCTTGAAGGACAATGATACAGAAACTGCAGAAGAAGGAGAAGAAGCATGCCAGTATGTTATGAAGGACACCTCTGAGGAGGATGAGAAAACCAAATCTGATAATAAAGAAAAGGAGGCTGATGGTGAAGAATATGATGAGGAAAATGTTGAAAAAGAGCTCAGTTTAAGTCCTCTAATTGTCAGTACATCTAGGACAGCGCCTAATCAGGAAGACATAGCAGCAACACCTATTTATGAGAGAGTCATTAATGACTCAGAACAAATGGCTATTGAATCTACTGCAATAGTAGAGGAAATTGCAGAATTACCTCAGGAAGAATAGTTGGAAGAGATACCTCAGGAGAATGTTCTATGTGAGGGGGAGAATCTTGGCTCAATATCAGTATTATATGACATTTAAGGTTGGACATCAGATCCTGGATATATGATTCTTGGAATTTCTTATGGAGATTCTGATGAGGAAGACCAACCCCAAAAGGAATTAGTTACCTTACCAATTGTGGCTTAAAAAGTGGCAACCAAGGAGGACCTTGAGTCTTTAAAAGCTGAATTGAAAGAAGCAATAAGAGAACCAGTGGCAGATATGAAGAAAAGTATGGTTGAAGAGATGAAAAGCGTGGAGAAATACCTTGATATATCCATTGGATGTAGTGTGTCAAGTCCATTGAAAGAAATGGTGGATGAACTTAAGGTGTGCCACACTCAGATTGAGAGTTGGGAAGGAGCTGTAATTGCTATTAGACAATCAATTTCTTCATTGACTGCTTTGAACAGTTCTCAATCCCAAGTGCACACTGACATTTGATATATCAAAGAAGTGGTCAAATAGTTTTTGGATGTTTTTGAGGCCTTTAAGAAGTCATTAAAAGAACATCTGAACAGTCAGGATGAACTTGTTCAGAAGGTAGTTAGTAGTCTGACTCATTCATTCAAGGAGACAGTGGCATTCTTAATGAAACATCTTCCCTCAACTAGTTCCAGTGTGATCCTTGACCAGATCCGCGCTATTTTTTAGGAATAATTGGATAAGGCCTGTCCCAGTGGTGCATCAGATACTCAGATTCTTGCTACCACTAGGGAAGTTAGTAGTTTTTTTTTGTGATCACATGCGGGCAGCTACTACTTCTCAAGAGGCAATCAAAAATTAGGTGGATGCTTATTTTGAAAAGGTTTATACCAAGCACCAAATGAAAAACCATTTCATGATTTTGATGGAGAATATGAAGTTACCTCCAGTTACCCAAGCCTTCAGGGAACAAGTTAGTAAGCTCATAGAGCTTACTCCTGCTTTAGATAAGTTTATTGACAACAGAGATGATTTTGTATCTGCTATGGAGAGAGGTGGAAGCATCATCATGGATTTTAGGAATCTCTTGCTGCCTTTCCTACATGTGGATGCTCGGCCAGTTATTGTACCATCTTCCCTTCCACCATCTTCCTCTAGGAGTACTCCTGAACTGACTCCAGTTCAAGCCATCAAGAACTTGACACCTTTGATCCCCCAGAGAGAGACAGATTACCGATCTGGTACTGTATCAGTTGCTGATCCACCAGTGGTTCTTTCAGGAATTCCCAAGCATGCGGACTCTACAATTGAACCCTCTGGTGATCCCAAGGGAAAGACACCTGTTCAAGAGGATTATTGAGTGCTTCTAGCTCCATTTTTATGGAATTCGTTGTATTTTTTTGTACTTTTCTGATTTTCCCAATGTATCTTTTCTTATTAATCGAATACTTCATTCCTCTATTCACTGTATATTTTACTCTGTATATTCTCTTTCCTTGTGTTTCTATTTTCTTTGATACCCTCCTTTTTGTTAATCACAAAGGGGGAGAAATTATTGGAAACTTGTACCCAGAGAGAGAGAGATAGAATTTTGTTCACCTAAGGGGACAAAGGGGGAGAAAATCACTACTTTGGTGGAGAATTATGTAGTTAAATTGATAGGTGGACGAATATGCGAATCGTTTCAAACTAAAAATCTTGTTTTTTACTCTGATACTACATTATTTCTTTATATATTCCTGTTTTCATATTTTTCCTCTGATGTTATTTTTTTATATCAATTGTTGATATTTTTCCTCTGATACTATACTGTTGATATCATACTTTGATATAGTTTTCCTCTCATATTACATTATTTTGGCATAAGTTGTGATTATAAAAAAGGGTGAGATTTTTGAACCCTCTGGAATTAAGTGGCTTTATTATGTTTTGATAATCCCAACCATAATTTCATTATATCTTGATTATGCTTAATACATTCCAAATATACATTAATATATGTTGTTACTTTCATTATACTTAAATTAAGTCTTTTGAATTATCTGATATATGTTTACTATGACATAACTCATTCTTCCAAGTGAATGCTCAAACAGTTTTCAACTACCGTTACAAAATAGCTACCGATACAGAGTAGAGCGACTGTTAGAAAATAGCTACCGTCAGAACATATTGCTACTGTTACAAGCTTGCAACCATTAGAGCTCACAGTGACCGATACATTAAATTCTAATGATATATCTATTGATACAATGAAGTCGACAGTTACCGCTACAGAAAATTTGACAGCTACCGATATGCTGAAGTCCACCGTTGTGCAATGTCTACCGATAGAGAGATACCGCTACCGTCACAAGGCAGAGCCACAGCAACCGATAGAGAGTTACCGCTACTGGTAAAGGAAGAGCCACCACTACTGTTAAAAGTCCACCACTACCGATACATCATGTCTACCGATAGACAATTCTACTATTACAAATGTCTACCGATACTCATACCTTCAGACACCTACTGTAACAAAAAGTCTACTGATATCAAGAGTTACCATTCCAGAGATAGAACCCAACACTTCTTTAATTTCATTATCTTTGTTTAATCTAACCAACGGTCATATCAGGTATATTTTAATACACTGACATTTATTTAATGTGTGTTGTTGGATGTCAGGGAACTGTACCTCATACCTGCAAAAATTAAATCATCCTTTACCGGAGCACGTGCTTTAAATAAAGGAAGGATGTGCTACTACCAGTGGAATGAATAGATGAATACATAGAGATATACACACCACGAGGTGTGCTGAAAGAACATCCGAGTGTGAATGCAAAGAGATGACTGAACATACACAAGGAACTCTTTCATTAATGCTTACCAATGAAGAGATGAGAACGAGAACATAACACAAGACCTTCATCGACTAATTTTTCTCTATCTATGAACCTGAAAGTCAAGGAAGCAGACGACACTATGTTTTCTAGATAAGAACTAGAAGAGGACTCAAGAGTGATTTCCGATCAAACTAAAGGAGTCCAGAGTTGCATGACAATCACAAGAGCCATTTCTAAACTCATTATATATGCTCTGTGATTTATCTTTTACTTTTTGAGAAGTGTGTGTTCTCTGTTGTATTTAACACACACATTGTCTCCTGTGCTTTATCTGGAGGATCTGTAAATCCTCATAAAACTCTTTACTCTTTTGTTTTCCCACTGGGATAGTGGTAGAGGACGTGTGACCTAAATAGCTGGTTGATGTTGTGTTTGTTCCCATGAATAACTGTGGTAGAGGTCTTGGACCTGGACAGTTTGTTGCTGTTGTTATCCCCGATCCAGGGTGTGGATCATCTTTTTATAAAAGCTTTAGAGAGGACTAAGTCTCAGCTTGAGACTGAACCTCTTGATTAAAACTGCTATGCTTATTTATTTTCAAAGTTATTTTTTATTCCGCTGCTAATTACTTTAAAACCAAAACTGTTTTTAAAGTCACTTTGATAATTAAATTCGTAAGTGTTTATATTAGTTGTAAATCAGTAACTTGGTTTCAAAAGTTAATCAACCTTTCTGTTTTGATTAAATGGGAAATAATCAATCCCTTGAGAACCCAACAGAACCCTTATATTGATATAAATTCACAACAGTTTAATTCTGTGTTTTTATTTAGGGGTTTTTAAGACAATGTTTATTAAACAGAAATTTTAATTGGAACTCAATTCACCCCCCCCCCCCTCTTGAGTGTCCACTCCAACCAAAAAATGGCCAAAAACCTATCACCATAAATGACACCCTTTTATTTGTTGTATTAATTCCGAACTCGGAAAATTACTAATCACAACTAATGAGGACCCACACACATCAGGGATTGAGACATGAAATCATTCAATCGCATCTAATGTAATACATGTACAAGTAAACTATCACAACGTCACTCATCAATCAAAAGCATATCAAGAAAATAAATTTAGTGAAATTCACTGGTATGGCATGGAAATATGTAGGACATGTGATTATTAAGTGCATATAATAATGAATGAAGCAATACTCTATGCCCTCATATCATGGGGCTTAGAATGTTATAAGATCCTTAAAATGAGTAATAATCAACAACACCACATAGCATGTGTGTCACCCAATGGTGAAATTTTATAACTGTAATAGGAAAAATCATATAAATCATTATAATTTAGAAAAAATTATATTTACCATGAACATGGGATTGAAACCCCCAACAAAAATTTATGAGAATGTCCTAAAAATTCATATAACCTTTTATTCCACATTGTTACTTCCTAGACCAGAATTCCATTTAATGGGTTCTCTAAGCCTGGTGTTCCACATGGCCTCAAGCGCATCTCCCCAAATGAAAGAGGCTACTGACTTGCACTGAGAGGCTAAGATATGTCCATCCAGAGACTATGCCCTCATTAATTATGTGTCGCACACTGGGTAGAAATATAAACAAATAGTAAATAAAATAAGAAATGTAATTAAAATAAATAAGAAAACTGATGAAGTAGATAAATGAGAATAATAATAATAACCAAATCAATGGAAATAATAATAATGAAATTTCATGTCACTAGAAAACTGGAAAACATGGATATAAGACAATAGGCATAACATGACCCACAATTTAAAGAAAAAAAGACTACTCCATGAATCCTGAGATCCGAATCTATCATCTGTTATCATGCACAATCCTGAAAAGTGAGTAATCAAGTGATTGAAGATGTATGATTCCCTTTAAAGACACCTACTACCATGTTATCTACTCCAAGTATGATACAATTCTAAGAGAGTGTGTGGGATAAATCTTAGTGGGCCACGACCAATGGGGTATATAACATCCAACCTATCTAATAGAATATTTTAGTGTGCAGGAATGAAATTATTAAGTTAATCAAGTAGTACAATGAAATTAAATACCCATGTACTTGATTCAACCCTCAGATTGTGCATAAAGATGTAACAACTTCATTAATTATGTAACTTCTATTTACTCTTAATAGTTCATTGATGCACAACCATCACTAATATCACCTCGTGATAGTATAAGTATTGAATGTCCCATGTTTCAAAAAGGAAAAATGAAATGATATCCAATGAGGGAGTTCTAGGTTAATATCTTAGGAAACATAAATATCATAGAAAACTAACATAGTAGTATCTACATCTATCTAAGAGATTAGAGTGTAACCCAAGGAGTTTAATCCATGGAATTCCATAATAAGGCACCTACTAAGTCCAAGGTGATGGACCATGGTAAAATGAGGATATGCAAAGACCGGTACATATGGGCTTTCACCATCGATCCAACTAGAAAATTGTAGATTTAAAGATTTTACATGAGGTATCCTATAATAATGATAATATCCAATTGTAGTATACTAGGCATCCATGTGATAGACAAGAACCAGACTTTATGTGGGTATCAACCTAAGAAAACTTCACTGTTGAATTGAAATGGGGTTCCCAATTACCAAGGTATACTCCACTAATAATTGAAGGAGATCTCGAGTCAATCAATTCTTATTCGATATTGTAATCATGTAATCATTCATTAGGTTGATGCAATGTCTTCTATTAGTCTGGATTGACCATGTATAATTGATACCATTTATTTATTGGTCCATACCTTTTCTTCCAATAGCGTGGATAATCCATGTAAAATTGTAACAATTTAATCAAGCTTTTATTAAACATTTAGGCATATTCAATTATTAAGGTTCACTCATCTAACATCAATAAATATGGAAAGTGTTTACATAGACCTGTAACATTTATTAAATCTCTTATGATAATTCCAAGTTATATACTTAGTATACTTAATGGTCAATATTTCAAATTTTATATGTAATAATCATTTAAAAACAAATTTTTATGTTGGTAAAGTGGTGAGAATACATAGTAAATGTCAATTTTCAATTATCATAAAAAGAAAATTATTATATAAGGGATCACCTTTGGGAATTTCAGGAAAATGCCCACCCAAACGTTGGCCTAAATGTTAAAAAACACTCAGAATCCAAATATGGAATATCCAACAACATGGGGAGGATTTATGTGTGGGTGTAACCACTATAAACTAATCACATAATTGGAAAGAGAATAATCATTTGATTCTAGAAAGTATAATCATGGTATGTAAATTTATGAAATGGCTTCCAACAAAATCGGTGGTCCCCAAAGGAATATTAGATAATCAACTATCTTTAGGGATAACTTATAGACCACCCACCTTAGGGTTGTATGAAACTCATACTCTAGTATTGGCCCTTGATTTTCCTTGGAGCAAAGTAGATCTATGAAAAGGTCGAAAATTATCACATGATGGAATATTGTTCAAGAGTAAAATAGAAGAATAACGACTAAGGAGGACTTCAGTACTTACCGGTGCACATCCAACCTGAAAAACTGAAATTTGATCGGATATTGGACGATGTTGATCTGTTGATCCATAGTTGATTCCTTCAAAAAGCTCCAAATTTAGAGGAAAGGGGTTTAATCATGCTTGTTATTGGATTAGGAAGGAGGGGTTGACTTAATAGATCATCAAGGGATAGTCATGAAATTTACCTACAAATTTAACCAGTGCACAGTGTTTCTACGTGGTTTGTCAAACCTGGCATAAAACTTGTGAGACGGTTCTTCCACAATAGTATTTTCAGATGGCTTGATCAAACTCTGTGCAACCCATGCATAAGTACCTAAGGAAAAAGGGGGTGTTTACATGGATAGTTCACACAACCGTGCACCAAAAGTGTGAGGTGGCTCTGTCCAAAAATACACAATCTGCCTGATTTACCAATTCATGATGGTTTCCACACGGTTTACACTAAACTATGATCCAATAATTGTTTCCCAAAAAATATTTTTTTTGGGCTCCAAACAATCTCCATAAACACATAGATCCTTTATTAAATTATTAGGCACACATTTTACTTCCAATGTACATATTCAGACCAAAAAATAATGTATCCAAACATGATTGAAAAACAGGGTTCTTTCTAGGACTTTTTCAAATATATAGAGAAAAAGTACACCATTTTCATGATTTCAGGTGTATGCAAAAGGTTTTTGATGTACAATTCTTCAATTAAAAGGAGATGTGACTCTATGCAAATCAATGTCCCAAGCGACAAATGAATTAGACATAAATATGCTACTGATTAATTATCATGCCATGATACAATTGAATATGAAGTGGAAGGATTAATATGCCTCAACAAGAATTATTTCATTTCAATATTTAATCAATAATTAACATGTTATTGGAATTATGGAAATATATGAAGGCTGTACTACAATAATATTTCATTATGTATTTATGCTCAAATGATGAATTGTAGTAAGGATAGATGACTCAATAAAAAGATAATATCATGGGAAAGTATATGAATTAGGTAAATGCAACCATAAATATATTCCTAATTATAAAGATAATTATAATGAAATGATTGATTCAGATTAGTACTGACTATCTCAAAATGGATTATTATCTTGTTGACAAGTGGTCTATGATATCATTTATGGAGTCTACAACATTTTTGATATATGAAATATATCTAATAGAATATGGAAGGATGAATACATGTTTCCAACAAGGTTTTATTGTAATTTGAGTTATTACAATATTTCAAGAGGTTACATCATAAAGATATTCACATGTTGGGAATTGGAAAATTTAAGTTTTCTTCATGATGATGAGAGGAAAATAAGGTAGAAGGTGCATTGAGAAGGATTGATCGTGGAGTTCTAAACAAGATAGTGATTTATATGAACTCAGGGTACAAGGATCTACCAACGATGGATATGGGAATGATACTGAAGTATTGGATCATGATCTTTTGGAATGTTAATCCATTTATAAAATAGTTTATGTTGACCATTGTATGATTTTTTTGAGTTTAATTTCATCATATGATATTACTCGTTCTCAGATATGATGTATAGATCGTTCAACGCAAAAACAAAGCATAAGGTTGTGTTTTTGGAATAAATATGTATATTTATACTTGTAAAATACGGGAATAATATCTAAACTCTAGGAAAATATTCTCAAATAAAAATTTTGACCTATTCTCAAATTATTTCATGATATCTATGAAATTATGCATAATGGTAGTTTATAGTTTGGTGGTAATGATATATCCACTAAGCATGTTCATTATCACATTCAATCAGAACATGATAGATTAATTATTCTTCCATGAACATGTTGTCTTATTTTAATTCATAGATTTGTATTAATCGATTCATAACATATTCCCTCTTATTAAGATGATATTATAACGATATTTATGATTTGATTTTCACATAAGATAAATTTATAGTATCAACCATTAACATTTGAAATTTAACATCAAATTTTAGGGATGGAATTTTTGTAAGGTGGGGATAATGTAACTGCCCATGGATTTGAAATATAAATTTAACATTGAATGAAAAAAACATTGAAACTCTACAAATCAACACTTTTTATAACATAGACAATGAACATACTTTTTCGACTTATGTGTTTCAAATTTCATAATTGTGACATACACGGTTGTGTTCTGGTTAATTTTTTGAGTCTTATAGAAAAAAAATTAATTTTTTATTTATCGTAATATTGCCTTATTAATTGAAACCTACACATATGAATCGTAACTATCACCTTAAGAATACTAATGTTCCCTTGTAAACTGAATATTGAACCTTATGAATAGTACTGTACCCTTATGAATAGTAATATGATCCTTAGCAATTGTAATGTACCCTTATGAATCATAACATCACCCATGTACATATAAATATAATTTAGGAACCTTATAAATGGGGGTGAATATTTTAAAAACCAATAATTAAGAATTATTAGTTTTTTCAGCTGTAAATATTTAATTACAATATTATAATTAATAAATTGATTTATAATATTAATAATTTTAAATAAAATTTATTCCTAAATCAAAAACAATTCTCTTAGAATTTTTGGGTAAATCAATTTGACCTTAGATAAATTTTCAAAGCCTTACAAAATCTGTTTTAGTTTTTTTTTAAAATATCTTACGAGTAAATAATGATTTCATTTTAAAATTAAATTTCCAATATTTATAAACTTATTTTTGTAAAATTGAGTTTATATTTTTATTCAAAAAATCAAAAAATGGTTAGTGTGAATTTTTGTGATAATTCTAAAATACTTTATTTTTTTATGAATAGTGAAATAAGTTAATTTTCGTATATATACAATATGAGTTAAATAAACCATTCGATGCATCATCACTAATGTATTCCCCCTTAGTTCCAACTCAAAATAACATATTACCATTTTTGTTCTTATAATCATTACTATTCCATGCCTTAAAGATAAATAATAGTCTAATGATTATAATATTAAGAAAACCCTCCTCTCCTCCACTGTAAAAACCACCCACACTCCCCTCTTCTGTTCACTCCTAATAGCCTTGTTACTTTTCTAGATTCTACTAAAATATCCTCCCATATCTTCCCCCACTTCAATCATTCCTTGATCTCAAAAAATACTAAATCCTCTCCCCTAATGAGGCTCTCATGGACGATTAATTCAACTAGTAAATTCCTCTTTTCAATTCAGTTACATTCCTTTCAAGTTTCTTGGTTTTCTTTTCTATCCTCAAATACACACATCCAAATATTATGATGTATTTAGTACCGTACATGTACTCAAATTTTTTAAAAATTATGGAGAAATTTATTATTATCTCATATTTACACTTCTTTTATGCAGGTAGTGGAAAACACCATCAGAGATTTACACATTTTCCACATTCAAGGATGATGGGTTTTCAATTTCTATTAAAATCAAAAAATTTCTATTATAAAACCATTATTATGATTTAATATTACAATAATATATGTATTATGTCTGATATATGGTTCTAGAATCTTTTAACACATGTTTTTTATTTATAAAGAATGATTTTGTTGTGTTCAAAAATCGCAAATTAACCCAAACAGTTACTATTAAATAATTTATATAATGATTCATCTTCACTCCAAGTAACCCAATGAAATTTACCACAATGTAACCTCTTTAATATTAAATTATAACATATAACATCATCTCCTAACAACCATACTCACTTTACATGATTCATTTTTCTTATATATAAGTATACTGATCAGGAATCAAACAGACACAGACAATGAAATTCAAAATCATAACTCATCATAAAGGAAATGATAAATCTAAATAAGGCTATAATATATATATTAAATCGATCAGAGGTTATGGAAATATTAATTATTGAACATAAATTTTTTTATTCTTTTCATTAAGAACATGGATGGAACATCTTTATATTAAAGGTAAGGGTTTATTCCTCTCACATCAATTTTTGAGAGATATTTGGTATTCATAACTATTAAATGAGTATCATGTATGTATAATACTCATTGATTTTTCAAAAAATTAATCTTTTTATTTTCGTTTTATTCAATGTATCAATTTATTATTATTAATTTCAGGATGTAGTATTCAATTGATTACAAAGTTGAATGTATTTTCTATCTGTGCCTCAATTTTCATTCTGGTTGATCTTATTATCTACTCACCACAATTAACATATTACTTATTCATATGTACTACTCATAAATTCGTTTTTAATGTTATATATATGTCTACTAATCATAATTATTCTTTATTTTATGGTGATTTCGATGTTTTAAAAGTATATTTCAAAAATTCATCCAAAATTAAAGCTCGGTTCAAGGAACTTCTTGAATTCCTACCTATTTTGAAGTTCACTCTAAAAACTAATTAATTTATATATATATTTCAAAAATCACAAATTTTAACATGATAAGTATATTTTGGAACAATTCTATTTATACGAGAGATAACAGGCCTTTGTGCTTTAAAATCTGTTTAATGAATTCCTTAAACCATTATATAATGTTTAAATTCTAAATATTCATTAAAAACACGTTTTACATGATTTCACTTATGTGGGACATAATTTATGCCTCAAATATAATCTCAATGTCCTTTAAATTCCTTTTCTAGTATATAAATGTTTATTACTAGATTTATGGCAAATACAACTATTTTTTCAAAATAACTCCTCTTTCCAATGAAAAATATATTCTTTTCACCACACATTATCTTTTAAGAGATATATTCCTTAGTCATTAAATATTAATTACATGTGATTAATTTACTGGACCATGGTATAAAATATAAGGATTCTCTATATTCTAATGATATTATAAGGGATTATTATGTAATTGTTTAATGGTGGTATGGGACATTTTGGAAAGATTAAGGATTATTTTCTCAATAATTTATCAATGGTTTCATTTAAAAGAATCTTTATTTATATAAACAACCTTAAATGAATATTGTATTTCATAGATGGATATATATTATGATATCATCTACTATATTTTTTTAAGGGTCTCTTATTGTTTTTAATGTGGATATTCTATCTTGATACCATTATTCAATTTACATCGAATGGATAATGTTTTTTAATGTATGTGGAATGTTATTTACATTTCATATGTTAGCTTCAATATGAATATATATGTTATTTATGTTTATCCCCATTCATAATAGTATATAATTGGACTTAGTCTGTGTTGGGTTAGGCCCTCTATAGCCCCTCGGTGCAATGGTAGGTCTCATTAGGCAAACAATAGTCGTGGCACGAGCCCAAAACAAAATGGATATTTATGGTCTTGGCACATTCCCTTGATAGTATGGTTATGATGTCCTGAATTATGCATTTCCACATTATGAAAAAAGTAATTGAATGTTCATGTGGTTATTCAACTAGTAGAATACACATGATTATTCATTATTATGGCATTATTTATTCAGCTCTTATTCCAACAATAATGTGTTCTTGTATATTTTTAAATGTATCTATTTTTACATATTCACCAGGCCTAAAAATTAACTTTATGATATCTTCTATTAAATTTCTTACCCTTATTAAGAATTTGAGCTCTACCCATTCTTATGTTTCATTCTATCTGGAAAAGAAGAATATATTTTTAATGACCTGTAGGGACAAACATAGTTTTTTGGAAGTTCCCATACCAACATATATGTGGTATTTCATTTCACATTTAAATTTTGAACCTATATATGTATCTAGTTTTCCAAAGCTATTAAACTACTTAGTCCATTGGGATATGAGTTTCTAGTAAACATCACAATATAATTATATGAAGAAATAGCTCTGTGAAACTGGGTTTGGGGACTTACATTTGGTTGTACATGAAGTTTAGTAGAAATCATGGAAACTAGATTTAGAATACAATGATTAGGGAAGAAAAGCCTAAGATATTATTAGAAGTAAAAAAAAAGAACTTCCTAGAATTTTTCTACGGTTTTGATTGTGTGGATCTTTATAGAAAACACATCTCAATCTGGATACTACAATTGGACTTGGTTCTGGCACATATGTACCTTAGAGTAACAACTATGAAATGGTGTGTCAGAATTGACCCAAGGTATCCAAGTACACCACATAACACCTTACTATGAACCTAGTTTAACACTCTGGGGGATAGTCTTGAGATAATTCACAATTTTGTAACATTCCCTTATGTATGATTTAAATGTAATTTTTTCCTCAAATAAAACATGTTTGTGATAATGAGATTAGCAATGCATAGGATTTAAATTTATGATAATTATTTTCTAACTTTATATTATACATTATGATTCAAAAAATGATCTAGTGTATGTCGTTATATAGAAATAGAATTCATTGGAAGGAATGAGTTCTTCACCAATGCATGTGGTACAAATAGTTAGAATGATCATATCTCTTATGGTTTTAATACATAATTTCAAAGGAATATAGTCTCCCATTTATCCTCATCATATGAAGAAATAATATCGTGTGTTAACAAGATATTTAATGAATTCTCTGAGTCCAATGTATTTTATGTGAATCTAGAAAAGAGGAGGATGGTAGTGAAAGATATAAGTAAATGGAATAAGTGAAAAAAAAAATTTCCCACAAATGATAATTATGGAAGGAATCATCTTGGTAAATATTTTCATGGATTATGAGGTTTTTATATTTGTAGAGAAAAAAGAACACCAATTTTTTGATTAAATAGGTAAGAAAAAGGTTTCTGATGTACAATGCTTCAACTGCATGGAGATGGGACACAATGCGTGTCAATATCCCAAGAGTCAAAGAAATATTCACCAAATGATGTTATTGAATAATGATCAAGTCATTATACAACTACAAATGATGTGAAAGGGTTAATATACCTTGTCATGAATAATTTCATTTGAATATTTTATCAGCAATTTACTAGTTATAAGAATTATGAAATATACGAGGATTATACTAGAATATTTTTTCATTGAATATTTGTGGTCGTATGATAAATTGTACCAATGATACACGAGTAAAGAAGAAGTTAATATATTTGGAAATAATATGGTTGTGGGAAAGAAAACCCTATATATATTCCTATTTATTAATATAATGATTATGAAATGATTGATTTCGATTAGTACTGATTACCTCATAACTAATTATTATTTGGTCAGAAAGTGGTCTATGATATTATTGATAGTGTGTAATATATCATATTTTATTTAGGTTTGTTTTTTTCAGAAATTTTAGTTTATGTCCTCTCTTTTTGTTGAATATGGGTATCTCATTCCCTTAAAAATGGCTAGGCTACTCCGGGGGTTGGGACACCAAAAAGTTGAAAGAGGAGTTTTCTCTGGAATATACACGTTCTACGCATGGTTAGTCCGAACGAAGTAGATTTCCTGGTAAACCATGATGACGTAGACTTTTTGGAAAGTATCCTCTTCATGGTTTTCGCATGGTTTGGAAAAACATTTAGGTAAACCATGCAAGGGGCTATTTTTGGAATGTATCATCTGCACAATTTTCTCACAATTTTCCAAACAGCATAGCTACATGTTGTAGCCCAATTTTTTTAAAAAATTACCGAAATTCCATAGCAGGATTTTTATACCCAACTTTTGATTTACCTCCTCCTCCCCTTTTTCAACCCTAGGAAAAAACTGAAGCTCACATGAACAAAAAAGGATTGATATCCCTCATGTGAGGGCATTCTGGAGTGCCTTTAGTTGTGAATTAAATTTTCGGGTAAGGCTAAACCCCACCATGGATATTTTTCTTGGTATTGGGTTGCTATCTTTATCTAATATGAGTTTCATATAAGCATGACAATGTAATTATATAAGGAAATAGATCTGGGCAACTGGTTTCAAGGTGTTACAGTTGGTATCATATGAAGTTTAGTAGAATTCAGGGAAACAAGATTTAGAAAACATAGATTCGGGAAAAAACACTGTGATATTATTTGAGGAAAAACATAAAAGAACTTCCTTGATTTTTGGTAAGGGATAGATTATGTGGATATTTCTAGAAAAAACATCTTTTTCTAGATACTACATATGGACGTGGTTCTGGCACAAATGTACCTTAGAGCAACAACTTTGAAAATGTGTGTTGGTTTTGACCCAAGGTATCCTGGTACATGACAACATTCCTTACTATGCACATAGTTTAACACTCCTAATTGATATTCTTGAGATAATTTACTTTTTCATTACAAGCACATATAAAGGATTAAAATGTAAATTTTTCCTCAAAGAAAACATGTTTAGGATAATGAGATTAACAATGCATCAGATTTCAATTTATGATATGTATTTGAATTAGATTAGATTATACATTATGATTTATAATATTATTTATTGTATGTTGTTATAATGAAATGGTATCCATGATAAGGAATGAGAACTTCACCAATACTAGAGATAAAAATAGTTAGAATGATCATCTCTCTTATTGTCTTAATCCATATATTTCGAGGGAAGATAGTGTCTAATATATCCTCATTATATGATAAAATAAGATCATGTGTTAACAAGATATGTAATGAATTTTTTGTGTCTTGTGGATTTGAAGTGAATCTAGAAAAGAAGAGGATACCGAAGAAAAATATACGTAAATGGAAAAAGTGAAAGTAGGGTTTTCCTGCATGTGATAATTGTGGAATGAGTCATCATGGTAAATTCTTGCAGGGAATGTGAGTTTTTTATATGTTTGGAGAAAATGGAAACCAATTTCATGATTTAATGGGTATGAAAAAGGTTTCTGATGTACAATGCTTCAACTGCATGGAGATGGGACACTGTGTGTGTCAATGTCTTTAGTGTCCAAGAAATATGCCTCAAAAATTTTTATTGGAAAATGATCATGTCATGATACAACCACAAATGATGAGAATGGGTTAATATGCCTCGCCATGAATCGTGTCATTTTAATATTTTATCAACAATGTACCAATTATAAGAATAATAGAATATATGATGATTGTTAGCCCATATTATTTCATTTTGTATTTGGGTTTGTATGATAAGTTTTACTAAGGAACATGACCAATGAGAAGTTAATATATTTGGAAAGTATCTGGTTGTGGGATGGAAAACCAAAAATATATTCCTATTGATTAATATAATGGTGAAGAAATGATTTATTTGGATTAGTATTGACTGACTCAATACTAATTATTGTCTTATCATAAAGTGGTAAATGATATCATTGATAGTGTGTAAGATCCTAGATTTCTATTCAGGTATGTTTTAGCTTACATTTTAGTTCAATTCCTCTCTTTTGTATGTATATGTGTTTCCCAAGTCCTTAAAAAGAATTGCGGTTCTCTGGGGGTTCGGGACATGAAAATGTTGGAAGACGGGTTTTCTCGGCAATCTGCATGGTCAGTGAAGAGTTAGTCCTGACCATATGGAATCCCAGATAAACTATATAGAAGAAGAACTTTTTGATAGTATCCCTTACATGTTTTAAACAAGTTTTGGAAAACCGTGTGGGTAAACCATTGGATGGGCTTTTTTTTAAGGTATCCTCTGCACAATTTGAGCATAGTTTGCAATACCATGCCAGTAAACTGTGAGACCCAAAAAAATTTAAATAATTACAAAAACTCCATTTCCTGATTTTTATACCCCACTCTAGATTTACCTCCCCCACCCTTCTTGCAAACCTAGAAATGAACCAAAGATCTTAAGAGCAGCATAGGATCGATATCCCTCATCATTGGTCCATTTGGAGTGCCATTAGTTGTGAATTGATGATTCAAGTAAGGCAAAACCCATCCTTGAATGTTTTTCATGGTTTGGGTTGGTATCTCTCTCTTATAATTTTCTGAATCACTCAAAACCTTTCTTTTCGCTGAGGTTTTAGTTTAGTCTTCTTGTTTTTATTGAATCGCGATCTATGTCTTTGGTCAAGGGTTCATTCACCATTGTATTAATGGTAGGTGGTCTACAAGTTGTATCCCTTGTGGTTTAAGTGGATTTTTGTATGTAGGGTAGTGTTCATAATTTTACATTATTTTTTTTGTTACCTTTGACTTATTTGGATATAGTGGTTGTCTAAATGGTTAATTGAACTCCTCAAGATTCACTCGGGATGCATGGAGGATTTCCAAATGTGATTAGTGCCACCCATTAGGTGTGCTGACATTCCCCATACTTATCATTTTTTAATGTAAGTGTAAGGTGATCGTAAGAGAACATTGAGACCATGATGATCATGTTTATATGCTTGAAGGATGTTTAATTGGGGTTTTATTAATACACATTTGTTGGGTAATTTCTTAAGTGGTTTTTGGGTTGACATGAAAAATTGTTAAATGGAATAATGGTAAAATTCTAGGGGTCAGTTTTATACATGAATATGCTTAGTGAGATAGCCATGGGAAATGGGAAATGGGGATAAAAGGGTAGGTAATATAAATGATGAATGTGTTAATGGATTGAAGAAAAAATATAAATTTTCCATTTATTGATATTTCTATAATGTTGTAAATGATATTGGATATGATTGTTGTGATATGGTATATTTTTTTTGAATGATAAATAAATAAGTGCACATGGATTGGTATTGTGGGGTATAGACATGAGGTTCTATTCCCAGTGGTTGAGTTTGAGCAAGGATCTTCCTCCACCCCTAAGTGCATGGGTTAGGGAAGGGGATGGAGTTTTCATCCCCTAAAGATTGTATTCCACCCCGACTGAGGTTCGAGGTGAGGATTTTGAGAATGTTATAATGTGATTCCTAGTGATATAGTACATGACCTTTTTTCCAATATGATTGTGAATATTGAACATGCCTAATCCATTGAACACATGAAAAATGTTATATTAAACCATTAAATGTGTGTGTTGTGAATGTGGATTCAATGGTAGTATGAATTAAATAATCATAGTCTAGAATGGATTATTAGACTATTTAAATTTATTTTTCTATTATTATCATTTTCATCAACTATCTACTTTGTTGGGTGTTTTTTAGACACCATTGATGGTGACTTATTGGGTTATACTGACACCCTTCTTGGGCCACCACTGGGTACCCGGAAAGACTTCATGCTTGTAGGTCAGGGAAAGGTCTAAATCCCCATGATTGGGAGTTGAGTTTGAAAAGGGACATATTTGAGTGGAGGTGTGATACATGGAGTCTGGATCATTTTACGGGATCTTTCTTTTTTTCATTTTATTGGGTTATTTTACATGGAACTATAGCATATCAGGAAATCTTTATAGTGGTATGTGGTTGTACCCTATTTTTGTAATTAGTTATTTATTTATGTTATTGATTGTTACCAGTTGTTTCTGTTAATTAAATTATTATTTTCTATGGATTATTCTGGTAATGGGGGTATAGTCCCCACATGTGACCTATTATACCCTAGATTCTATTCCAAAACCTCTGGAATATGGGGAGTTACGCAAGAGGTCATGTAGCGACCTGGCTCAGGGAACCAGATTAGTGAATCATGGGTTAGGGATGTTACAAGGTTGATTCAGAGGAGTTATTTTCCCTTTTTCCTATTTTGAGATGGTAAATAGGAGGGTTAGAATGTGTTGGGACTTTCTAATGAGCTCCTGCATTGGAGTAACTAGAACATGTATGGGGGAAAATCCAAGTCATCCTAATAGGGGATTATTGTTCTTGTTGTGTGTTGTTATATTTGATGATATTTCACCATTGGGTGATGCAGTAGTTTGTTATCTGATGGTTTTATAATATTTATCAAGATTCCAAAAGGATAAAAGGTTTTTAATTCATGCCTCATTCTAGTAACCTATGTAGGTAAGTTACATGAATCATGATAGGAACACACACAGGTTGGGTGTGGGGGATATAAAGGCAAGGATGCATTAGTTTTCTTAAAAGTAATTAAATTGTGCCTAATGGTATTGTATGAATGTGTGAAAAATTCAGAAGTGTAATTAGTAATTAGAAAATAGTTTTTACTAATGATGTAAAAGTTGATTGACATGTGTTAAGAGTAAAATTGAATACGGGGACTATTTTGTATTGGGTAAAAGATAAGGATTGTGACCATGTGAATTAGATAACGTGTTAGACATGTCCTTTGGAGAGCTAGACATGGGTAGTGATCGGCTGTGAGTGGGATCTTTTGGGTAGTGTATGAAAACTAGTTCACCTCTTTCAAGTGATTAGCCCACCCATATCTCCTTCATTCTCCTAAAATCATTATGGTTGCATTCTAAATCTTCTATTTTGGTATTATAGAGAAACATAACCTCAATGACGTGTGTCGGTTCGGAGACATCGGGGAATTTCCATGAATGCTCCTCTAATAGTGGAGTAGTAGAACATGGTGATCAATGAAAATAGGGAAGAGTAGTTTGGGTAGAACTTCACTTGTTTTGTACAGATGATGGGATGAGACCCATGGTGGGTTTCACCGAGCATGTTTGAGCTGACCAGAGAGTTTTATCTACAACACCATCTGACCATTACTAGAAGGGGTGGACCACAAGTAGCAAAGTTCTAGATTGAGTCCATCCAAACTATTCTTGAACATATTGAGACTCCCCTTGATAATAAATTCAATATAGAATCGTATATGGTGAGAGGTCATGAAAAGCGTTGTTGGGACATCAGGGTTCAGACAGAGTTGGCGGAAAGAATGAAGTTGATAAATTTTTAGGTGATTATTATCAAGAACGTCTTCCCAAAAACGATAAACCAAGATAAGGATACAAATTTATGAGGTTCAGTCAATGAAGAATTTTCTTGATAAACTATTCTTGTTGTTTTTCTGATTTGATATTCTTGGTCCCAATGTAGACAAGAGATGAGGAATCTGTATCGAAAGACATCCATGATGGGTGAGACATGAGATTAGATCTCAATTGAAAATATTTTTTCTGAAAATAATTTCTAAAGTGGTGTACCAAGACCTTATCTCAATGTATATGATGAAGAGATATTCATTTATTGAACTTGTGGTGTCGGTTGGGTGAGAAAGGAGTGGGACTTCTAATTTTAGGAAGAACCGTTTGAGAATCATTTAGAAATGTGGAATCACACATAGTTGTTAGAAGTGTGGGTTATCATCTTATTATGGAGTGAAGGTCTCTAGTTATTATTGTGGTAGGCTGGGGCACAAGAGTGAACAGTTTCCCCACCCACCGGTTGAGTTCCTAGCGTGCAACAAGTTAAGCCACGTGTAGTGGCTTTGTAGGAACCTGTGGTAGTCAAGGAATGATGGAGGTCATAGGAGGATGTCTAGTGTAGGTAGGGTGTTGGTTACCATGTATCAAGTAGGTATTTGGAACTCCACAGGTTGTACACATAGGGGTGGTGGACGTGGAACTTCGGGGAGAGATCGTCTTTAACAACAGTGCAGTGCAATACTTGGTACTCAGGATGGAGCCTAGGGTAAAGGGGCATTTCTTCTCTATGCAAGTCAAGATACACCTAAAGGTGGTGAGGCTAGACCGTCTATTATTAAAGGTATGATTCTCATAGAATTCATGATTTTTAGTGCTTTATTTGATACATGTCTAATGCATTCAATTATTTATGATCAGTTAGTAGTTGTGTTGGGATTAATTATGGAAACTAGAGGTGGGGTAATGTCGCTAGATACTGTGTTAGGGGTACGAGTTGAGGAAATTAGGTAGTGTAAGAGTTGTACTCTAGATTTTTTTGGATATCATTTTTAGTGGGTTCTATTTGTCCTATTGATATCAGGTTTTGACTTAATCTTGGGGGTGGATTAGTTGGAATTATATCAATCTCATATCAACTATTACCGACAATAGGTAACAATCACATCTCTCTATTGGTGAACATATGTCTATCATTGTGAGTAGGTTACTCGAGCGGGCCACATAGGACTGCAACACCGATATATAGGAGAACTCATAGCCCTAGTGGATAATGATTGACGATGGGGAGAGTGGACATCCATTCTTCCCCTTTATTGTGCACTAGTTTCAAGATGTGTTTCATGAGGACTTCGATGTGTTTCATGAGGACTTCGTGGGGATACCACACAAGAGATATGTTGATTTTACTATGGAATTGTTGTCGGGATTGGAGCTAGTTTTTATTCATCCCTATTGAATGGATCCAACAAAGCTCCATGAAATTAAGGTTATGTTAGAGGAATTAGGGTCTAAGGGGTTTATACGTCTAATTAAAACACTCTGGTGATCTCTAGTGTTGATTTCTATATAGGCTGACAGATCACTGAGGCTATGAGTCGATTATAGGAAATGGAACCAGATGAAAGTTAACAACTACTACCCTCCTCCTAGAATCGATGACCAGTTTGACCAGCTCAGGGGTTACTTGGCGATTTCTAGGGTTGATTTTTGAATGACATGCCATTAGTTGAGGGTGAGACCTTATAATATACGATGGATAGTGTTACAAAGTTGGTATAGGGTTTATGAATTCTTGGTGATGTTGTTTGGTTTGACTAATGCACTAGAGGTGTTCATGGACATGATGAACTAGATATTCCACCGTTATCTAGATTAGTTTTTTGTTGTCTTCATCGAATACATATTTGGGTATTCCAAAAATTTTGACAATCATGCCAAACACCTTAACATCATCATGTGCACACTTAGAGAGAACAAGAATTATGCCATGTTGTGAAGATGTATGTTTTCAACTAATTATGGGTACTTTAGAGGACACCACATTTATGAGTCAGATGTGTTGGTGGATCATGAAATGATATCGGATGTGGTGTCTTGGGAGGTTCTGATTAATGTATTTGATATTAATAGTTTTCTGTGTTTGGATGGTAATTACCAAATTCTTATTAAATATTAATGTCATTTTTCAGTTTCTCTAAAAGGTCCAATAAAAAAGGTAATTATGTTTGATTGGTCAGAGGCTTGTGAGAATGTGTTTGAGGTTCTAAAAAAGAAGTTGACTACCACACTGATTTTGATCTTACCCAAACTAGGTAAGATGTATAACTTGTTCAGGGATGCATCTGGTGTTGGAAAAGGGAATGTATTGATGCAAGATGATCGCATTGGGGCTTATGGGTCATGATATTTCAGGCCACATGAATCGCATTATCCAACTCATGACACTGATCAAGCTATTGTGGTTCATTCTGTAATGTTTTGGTGGAATTACTTGTTTGGATATCCTTTCACAATGTTCATCAATTGTAGAAGGATCAGGTAGATATTCTCATAGAAATATTAGAATATTTGACAACAACTATGGGTTGAGTACTTTTAGTATTTTGATTTTGAGTTGGTGGACACACCAGGAAAATGGAATACTGTCTCTTCTTCCCTTAGTCAGATGAGTCAAAATCAGGTATTTTATGAATCGAGTTATGAATGTTTGATAATGGATTTGTTTATGGAGATGCATTTGTATATACAAGATGGTCATGAGAATATTCCCCTTTAATCTATTGAAATTGTATTTTCACTTCTGTGCTGAGTTAAATAGATTCTATTGGTGGATCTGAAGTGATAATCTATAAAAGAATGTCTTAAAGTCGAAGAGTCACCTTCTGGTTGGACATTCGGTGCTGATGTAGTTTCTTATGTCCATGGTCATGTTGTGGTTCTAGAGAATCTACCAGAGGAGTTGATGTGTGGGTTTCATGTGTCCATGTGGGAGGTGCATTCGGGATTGACTAAGAAGTACTCTAATCTTCATAGGCACTTTTGGTGGCTTGGAATGAAAAATGATGTTGTGAGTTTTTTGCATGATGCCTTAACTATCAATAGGTTAATGTTGTGTATCAATATCCATGGGGGTTGTTTCTGTCATTTCTTATTCCATTGTGGAAGTGGAATGATGTCACAATAGACTTCGTGGTGGGTCCAATGTGGATGCCTTGGAATAATGATGCAATTTGGGTGGTGGTAGATCGGCTGACCAAAGTGGATCATTTCTTTCTGATTTTGAATACCTATTGTAATATACCTAGAAAAAAAAGAATATGGAAATTAAATTTTTAATAATGTTTTTGAATTAAATATTAATTTAACATTAATGTTGATTTTATGTTTGACGGAGTACTCGACACGGAACAATGGGTTTCTCCTAAGTCTTATATTGCACCCAATGCTGAGTCTTACAGAAAAAATAATAATTATATAATATTACCATTATAAATGGTTGTTAACATATTGCTGTTTTATTAGAGGGAAAGAATATAATTAACCATATTATGATTACAAAATTGTTAATTTTTTTACATTTATCAAATAAAATATAGACTCTTAAAAATAGAATGAATCTCATTTTATGAATAAATACATTAATATTTTTTTAAAGGTAGTTTTGTAGCCCTTTGAGTGTGAAGCCCTTTTAAATCTAGTTTGTTTCACTATTATATGTTTCATTTGAAAAAATAAACATTTTTTAGAAGTAGAATATCAAAATTTACTTTGGGTAAATTTTTGGTATTTTTCTTATAATGTTCATTTTATAATGGAGAGTGAAAAATAATACATTTTACATAAAACCTATCTTTTAGTCTGATTTATTCAAATGGATAGATTATATTTCTAAATTATTTTAAACTGTAATTGGAATATATTTTAACCATTTAGTTCAATTTTGGTCAGTAGATGTAGTTCAACATTGAATTTTGACATAAACAAATGTCAATATTTTTCTTGTGTTTACTTCTTTAAAAAACGCTTTCTAGTTTGGAAAACTGAAATTAATATGAAATTAATTAAAAAACATAAATTCTTTTTATTTGGATAAATATAAATCATTTTTGATTTTGGAAAATCAAATTCACATTTTCGTGAATTTTTTTTCTTTTTCGGAAAAAGCTAAATTTTTTATGATTAGAGAAAAACACAACATAATAGTTAAAAATCGGACATTTCCATTTAAATGAAATTTTACCTATTCATTGAATTGAATTACAAAAATAGAACTTACATGGTTGTCACCAATTAGTAAAATGTTCTTCCATAGCATGAAGAAATGGTGAATATTTAATTTTGAATTTTATTTACCGCTTATAAAGGTAAATAGAGTAATTCAATTTAAAAATAATTTTATAATAATATAAAATTACATTAACGGTTTCCCTATTATTATGGGATGAGTCATGGGTGACCAATAAAATCCTTGGGTAAAACTTTTTCCCTCTAGAAGCCGCTTGGGTATGATAATTACCTTAATACCTTTTTATTTAAAGTATAAAAAAATATAATTAACCTGTATTGTTTTGATAAAACAATTTTAATGTGGCATTATATAGATTTTATATTTGACTATAAATAATCATTAGAAATTTAAAATGATTTATTACATCATGGAATTTTATTTATAATTTTTTGACATAAAATAACTAAATTTAGTTATAACACAATGATGATGTAATGATTACCTCATTAATGAATATTTTAAATAAATGATACTATAAATATGAAAAAATCATTAATTTGAAACTTTTTATGCCATATTAGAATATTATGGATGATTATGACTTTTTATCTTTTAATTAATGATGTTTTTTGAATTGATCGTGTTTTTATATATTTTTAAAAAATTCTTGATATGAATAGCATAAAAAATTACATAATTTAGTATGTAAATCAGTTAATATTTTATTAAATGAAAAAGTAGTCTAAAAAATCTAATATTTGTCAATATAAAAAATATAATGTTGAAAATTTCATTAATGATTTTTTCTAGGTCACATGAAATTTTATATTTAATATATTAACCATATAGTATGAATATACAAGAAGATATGTTAAAAATTAAATAAGTAATCAAAGCGTTAAATAAAAATGAAAAGGGTTAAAAAAATAGAAAACTATTAAATTCTTATTGGATGATTTTAATTAGACTTATATTAATCATATATTTGAATTTAATGAGTTTTGGGCCATTTCAAACTTAATATCATTTTATTATAAAATAATACTTTCAAATATTCTAAAAGAGACCCTCCTCCAACTTATTGAAGGACAACACCTCTATCCCTTTAGTCACACCTCTCAAGACACTTTTCTCATCCAAACTCTACCCAAATAAGCTCCCAACAACTCCTTATTATACTTATAGGCCTTCTACATGGAAAATGGAAATTCAAGGGAGACCTTTGTCTGAAATAAAAATAAGTTACCCTATTTTAGGAAGAACATGGAACATACAAGACATGTCAGACTTGAAGTAAGGACTTCGCCTCAATATCTTTTCATTGAGGCATACATTCACTCGTACAAGAAGTTCCTTTATATGGTGTATTAACCCCTTTGAGTTTTCATTTCATTCAAAGGGAATATTTTCTCTATTAACCAATTTACTAAATGAGAAAAATAATGTTTCTTTTTAACATGTGTGGGGACACCGACCTTTCGCCGAAGTGAGCATTAATTGAAATATGGCTTCATCTAAATACCGTTATTTTTTTTAAAAGGAAAATACTTACCATGTACCATTTTTAGTTATTATAGTATTGAAAATGGTTTTAAGAATGGATTGATGAGGTCAATATATTGAAATGTTATTGCCTTGGGGAAATGTTCTATTTTTATTATGCTTGTTTTTGTCTTATGATTATGTTATAGTTCTTGGGCATTTATTAAATTTCTTGTTTGTTCCATGATAAACCTATGGTGGGTGATCCTGAGAAAGCTCTCCAATACATTAGGAAACATGAAAATGGTAAACGTTAATGTTTCACCTAAGATACTTAGGTAATATAATCTGATGGGTATTCACAATATAACTCCCTACATAGTTGTGGAAGCTACACCATATGTATGTTATGGATGCCACAAGTTAGATTAATGATTTTTTAATTTATTTGTGTAATTAATAACTCTTATGATTTCATGTGGTATGTTATATATCTTATGTTTTAGGAATGAAATCTATGATTTCATTGATTTCATTGATTTTATGTATTGATGGATTAATGTTTTAATTCATTATTTTACAACCGTTACCGAGATATTTATGCTCATCCCATGTTTTTGAAATATTTTTCACAGGGTATAAGTTAGGGTAATAGAAAATAAGAATTATTGAAGATTTATATCATGAAAATAATTCTTATTTTATTTTAATTGGATTAAATTTATGAAAAAATGTGTACTGTGTAGAAGTGTCTACTTTGTAATATTGGAAATGTTATGTAATATTTATGGCCTAATTCTCTAACACACTAAACCTAAAAAATACTCAATGTTATTTATTTATTTAACTGATGTTTAATTGATGTTCTAAGGATTGGGCACTATAGTTGGTATCAAAGGTCATTTTAAAAAACATTAGAATTTAAGGTATTGTTAAATTAATATCTAACAATAAATTTACTATATAATTTAAATGCTATAACATTTACAGATTACCATGTTCTTTTTAAAAAAATTCTATGTTTATAATGGTTTTTCATAGAGGAAACCTGATAGCTCTGATGGGATGACATAATGAGGATAACAACCATCCAAATCTATAACCTGAGATGGTCAGAATTGGAACTGAATATTTTGTTCCAGGGATGGAATAATTTACTCATGCTATAAATGGTTTTTGTATACATGCATGAAATCTACTAGATCAACCCCATTGGAACATTTATATTAGTGATATTTACATTAGTCAACATACACCATCATTCAAAGCATCATCTGATCCAGTGTAATCTGAATGGTAAATTAAATAACTGGAAATGATTTTCAATGTCATGGGGTGTTCAGAACATCATAAGGTTGGTTTCACTATTTACCATTTTGAAGGTGAAGTTAATCAGTGTTGGTCAATGGTTAAAAATATTCCGGGTAGTGAGGATATTGATTCTATTGATTGGGATGAATTCAAATGTATGTTTATTGAGAAATATTTTTCTAAGGTGTTTTGAAATAGGATGGATAATAAATTCTGGGAACTGAGGTAGGAGGATGACTCAGGAGCTTTTTATGAAGAAAAATTCACTTGACATGCAAGGTATGCTCCAAAATTAATAAGATAATTTTGTAGTAAAATCAATATTTTTTACTCAGTAATAATTCCAAATTATTGAATAGAATTAGTGTCTCATTAGTGTAAAAGATATGAAAAAATTGTTCTATGTACAGAGAAGGTGGAAATGGAGTTTGCTGATGATCCTGTGTTCTTTGAAAAACAGCATCAAAAAGGGGTTCACATGCAGACGAAGGGTAAGAAGACTTCAAAAAAGTCTAATGGTAAGAAAAGCAAGTTAACAATTTGTGAAAATTGTGGCAAAAATCTCATTGGAGAATGTCTTTGGATTTATTGTACGTTCTACTGATGTGGTAAAATAGTACATAAGGCTCACAATTTCACTGAAAAAGATTAGTTTGATGGTAAGAAAAATACTGATTTATAGCCCGTAAAATGTTTTAAGTGTAATGAAATGTGTCATTATGAAAAGGAGTGTCCGATAAAGAACCCAAATGATTGGAATCATCCAGAAAAGAAGAAGAAATGAGTGGGGAAAACATTTGGAAAAATTTTAGCAAATGTTGGGCCATCAAATGAAATAGGATCACATACACTATTTGTTTATTCAAATTATACAAATGTGTTGTTTGATTTGGGGTCTGAACATTCTTTCATTTCTGATAACGTTTTTTGTAAAATTGGGAATACCATATAAATATATGATTCATGAACATATGGTAAAAGCACTGGGTGTAAATTTTGAGACAAAAGGAAATTATAAGAAACTTCATGTTCCTGTGTGTGGAATGAATCTACCCACAAACCTGATTTTTGTTTCCTCTAGTAGAGTTTGATGTTATTATGTGTATGAATTTTCATTTGGTTTACCATGTTAAGATAGATAGTCGGGAAAAAGAGGGGTCATTTTAGAAAGAACATCAATTTGTGTACAATAATGAACTATTACTTTTTTTAACATATTAGGATGTTGAGAAACTAGTTAAATATGGAAATGAATGTTACCTTGCACGTATTGTTGAAAAAAAAGAACAACTCAAAAAAATGATGTGCCAATATTAAATGTGTACCTTGATGTTTTTCTTGATAACTTTCCTTGTACTATACATGACTGTGATGTTAAATTTACTATTGTCTTACTTCTTAATGCTAATATATTTTCAAAATCCATTTATCAAATGGCTCAAATTTGACTTTTAGATTTAATGAAATGGTTGAATGAGTTGTTAGATAAAGGTTTCATTTGACATAGAACATCATAGTGGGGTGCCCAAATCATGTTTTTCAACAATAAGGATAGTTAAATGATAATTTACATTAATTAGACAGACTTGAATTATATCACTATTAAGAACAATTATCCTTTGACTCATATCGATGATTTGTTTGAGCTTCTCTAGGGAGCACAATATTTTTCGAAGATTGAATTCAGGTCAGGGTACAATAAGTTGAATGTAAATGAAGTAGAAATTCCAATGATTGTTTTTCATACTAGATATGGCCACTATTAAATTTAAGTTGTTTCTTTTGGTTTAACCAATTCACCTGTTTTATTCATGGGTTTTATGAATATAAATTTACATGTGTTTCTGGATAAGTTTGTTGTTGGGTGTATTGATGACATTTGGGAATATTCTGAAGTAAAGAGTAACATGAATGTCATTTAAGGGTTGTCTTGAAAACCTTGAAAGATAAGAAATTATATGGGAAATTCAGCATGTGTGGGATTTGGTTACAATAAATTTCATTTGATTGTCCCATTATTTCAAAAAAAGTAATAAATATTATTCCTGCTAAAACAATATTTGTTAATTAATGGCCAATACCTACACATATAACTAAGATTCATAGTTTTCATGGTTTGGCAGGATATTACAGAAGGTTTGTAGAGATGTTTTCATGGTTATCTAGCCCACTAACTTTTTTCACTAAAAATGGTGTTAAGTTTATATTGAAAAAAGAATGTGTTGATTATATTCAGTAATTGAAAAGTAGATTGGTGAATGCTCCAGTTTTGGCATTGTGATCTAGAAATAGTGAGTTTGTTACCTATACAGAGGATTCATTGAACAGAATTTGTTGTGTCCTAATGTAGAATGATCCGATAATTGGATATGATTCACATCAATTGAACCCTCAAGAGTTTAATTACCCTACGCATTACATGAAATTATCTACTGAAGTTTTGGATTTAAAAATTTGGAGGCATCATCTATATAGAGTAAAATTTCAAATATATAATGAATTTTTTTTTGAAGATTATATTTACTCAAAATAAATTAAATATGACACAAAGGATATTGTTTGAATAAATCAAGGATTATGATTACACAGTTCAATACCATCTATTATAAGAAAATAAAGTTCCAGATTCTTTTGGTTAAAAAAAACTAATTCAACATTAACCTTATTATTTGTGTAAAAATGATAATTTGATTAAAGATTAAATGATATTATTAATAGAAGTTGTTAGTGCAGGAAATTCCCTTGTTTTGTTTCAGTATTCAGTACAATCATCCCTAAAAGATAGAATAAGCACAAAAATAGGACGGTGAGTTACAAAAAATGGTAGATTTTTTTATAAGAGTATGTTACCAGAGTTTAATATTGTTAGAGACTGTTTTTGATGATTGGAAAGAGATTATGTGAGCCTTGTGATTTACAGATTGAAGTGCACTGTGTTGCATTTGTTGTCAATGAGACATGTTGTTGTCTTAGAATGAATGGATGTCAAGGAATGTCAAGATGTGAATGACAAAGGATGTGATGGTGTTGGTAAGGAATGGAGAATGGCCATGGTACTAAGATTCATATCACTTAGGAGATTAACTAAATGGTATTGGATGTTGTGGTTGAAACATTCGCCATGAAAATCAGACGATTGTTGAGCTGTTCTTAAAGTTCAAAGAACTTGTATCAACTGGATACAATGTCACAACATGATTAGAAGACCATGCATTGTAGTGACAATGCATGAGGAGTTGAAGAAGATCCATCCACAACTACTAAGTGGATGATGTGCATTAATAAAGTCCATGCACTCTCACTTAGTGCATGTGAACATGAAGATGATCCAATTGATCTCTGATTAGATCAATAAAGAACTGTGAAGATTATAAGTGATTCAGGAGTTCGGTTGAAGAAGAAGAACCTTTTGAATTCCATATCCTAAGTGAAGATCATATGAGGAGAAGTAATGGAATTCTCAAGAAGAGTAAATGAAGAGGACAATGGCTTAGAGGTTGAAGTGGCATTTGGCATTTTCACTTGGTTACTTTGTTTTTATACAAAGTATTATTCTGTCCTTTGCCAAAAAATTGGCCACCAAGGACCAGCCTTAAGGGTTCAACCCAAGGCACATGTAGGACTAGGTCACCACGCCCAAGGGGATCCCATGGGGCTAGCCCGAGAGCGGCAGAGGCCATGTATAAGCCCCCGAGGGCACGCGGTGGTGAAGCCCGCGCACCCGAAGGAGCATAGTGGGCGCCCGTGGCGCGCCCGCAGGGAGCAGAGTGGGCGCAGAGCGCACCCGCAAGGAGAACTCGGTGCGGGGCGGCACCGAGAGGGTTGGAAGTTCAATTGCCGAGCTGAGGGGAGCGGATGGTTGATAAGCCGCGGAAAAATCGCGGCCCGTTTCGATGTGGGACGCGGAATTTTCACCCGGGAGCAAATCTCAGCCGTCCAGGCGATCTCGCGGCAGATCTCGGCCGCCCGATGCATCCGCGGAGCCCTGTTCCAATCCTGGCCATTGATGCTCATTTGATCACCGCATCCAACGGCCCAGCATCTGTCTTCTTCCCCGAGCTCGCACGAGGCCACCCGCGAGTCCACCTTCGAACCAGGCACCTCCCGACGACAGTTTTTGAGTTCCCGGCCATCTCCGAGCAAACTGAGACCTCCTTTGTGATCGTTTGGCCATAACGAACTCATGCATGCATTAAAATGTTGCATGCATGCACCAAGAAAGAATTCGTTCGAGGCCGAGGCAAACAAAGTTGCCGAGGGCGTGCCACGATGCTCGAACGCCTAAACCGAAGGCTTGCATGCGTTCTAAGTCACATGCACGTGAAGAGGAAAACAAGGAGAAGTGATCCCGCGTGAAACAGAAAATAAAAACGGGATTTGCGGCTCTTTTAAAGATTTCAAAGATCCGAAATCTTCGGGAATTTAAGTTGCAATCACGCGGATCATGTGAGGCATCTCTTGCCTATAAAAGGAGCATCCGAGGCTCTCAAAAAGCATGCTGATTCTTTGTTGAAAATCCGGAGTCCCGTGAGTGCACCTTGTGCCTCGCGAAGCCGAAGCCCCGCGCAAATACCACTTGCGCGGCTGATGTTCCAGAGCCACCCGAGGCTCTGAAGGAGGTCCCTGCCCGCGTACTCGCGTGGCAGAAGGAGCCCTCACTTCCCGCAAACTTGCGCTGCAGGAGGAGCTTGCGTGGCTGAGGTGCTTGACACCCTGCGCGCCCTCGGTTGAAGCCCGCGGGTGATACCCTTGTGCGACCCAAGGCAGTAGCACCCTTTCACTGCAGTGGCTACCGAGGCCTTGCGCGGCCGCTTGGCTTGCGCGACTGTGACACTTGCGCGCCCCTGGTTGCACCCTGCGCACCTTGCACCCTACACGGCAGAGTTGGAGAAGAAGACCCGAGGCAGTATACCACACCCTTGGTTGTGTGCAAAATAAGAAGGCCACTACACCCTAAGGGCAGTGGGTGTGCAATGAGAGGAAGGCCAAGGCTTAGTGCCTTTGTGTGAAAATTGAACAAGTGAAGGCCCTAGCCTTGTGGTTGTGCACACTTGAAGATTAAAAGAGAAAAATAAAGTATGTGTGCAAAGTGGAAGAGTACAAGAAGGGAAGAAGGACATAGGCATTTGTGTGTGCAAAAGAACTAAAAGGCCGAACCTAATGTGTGTGCACTAAGTGAAGTGAACACACTTAGAAGAAGGAAGAAAGAGGAGACCCACACACTAAAGTACAACACACTTGTGAGTGTGTAAAAAAATTGAACAAAGTGTGTGAGTGAAGAAGGTGTGTGCTTAAAGAGAATATACCCTTTGAGGGTTTATTGCACCAAGAAGAGGAAAGGGGAAGTGCATGCATGCATGCATACACATGCGCACGTAATCAAAGTTCAAATCAGTGAGTGTGCATTTGAGTTGACCAAGACCAGAGGTTCTTGAAGAATTTGAGAAGGCCATGCAGTCAGTGCATGAGGATGCATAGTTGCCATGCACTCAGTGCATGAAGTTAAAGTGAAGTGAGACTGAGCCAGACTGAAGTGAAAGATATCAGTTGTCTGAGTATTCAGTAATTGAGAAGAGCCTGATCAACAGAAGTGATCAGATGTTGCTGAGCAAGACCAACAGAACTTTTCAGAGGCTGTTGAAGATTCTTGAAGAGAGAGGCCAGGTCATCCTGAGAAGAAGGTGATAAAGCCTGAGCAAGACGAGAAGACCTGATCAACTCAAGTGATCAGAGGTAAAGAGCAAGGCCATCAGTCTTTATCCCAGGCTGCTGAAGATACTTGAAGAAGCTTGAAGTGAAGAAGAGCTACTCGTGCGACTCGAGGAGCCAAGAGAAGACCCTGTGGGACTCAGGCAGAAGAAGTCTTCAGTGGGATTCTGGAGCAGGCCAGTGGGACTCTGGTAACACTGTGGGACGCAGTATAAAGACCCTCCTTTGGGACTCAGGAGAGATACGGTGGGAAGCTGTATCGACCATTGTAATACTAACAGATTATAATGGGAGAATCCATGCTGGGAGAGCATGGCAAGGATGTAGGCCTTTGGTGTCGAACCTTGTAAATCCTTGTGTCCTGTGCCTTTTCATTACTGCATTATCCGGGAAAGGTTGAGAGACATAAGAAGAGTGGATCGAGGCCTTAACAATCCATAGAGGTTTAATTGATTAAGAATCAATTAGTAAAAAGTTTTAAAGGATCACTGATTCACCCCCTCCCCCTCTCAGTGATTCACACTGATCTAGGCACTTCAATTGGTATCAGAGGGAGGTTTCCTCTAAAAGATCCAAGGGAGTCTTTATGAAGTGCAGATTTGAGGAAATGAGTGACCAGCCTCAAATGGAGATATCTGCCAAGACTCAGAAAAATAGAAAGAAGAAACAGGCCAAGAAGATGAAGAAAGCCTGTCCTAGCTGTGATGAAGTTGGAACAATGAAATATCTTCAAAGTGCAATCAAATATCCTCAGAAGACAGTCCCCAAGGAAGTGGAAATGTGTATAGCTACAGGCATCGTTGATCTTCAAGAAGAAAAATCACAGTTAGAAGAAGAAGCCAATGCAATGGAAGATCAATTGGCAAAAAGGGTTGGCATAACCAACACTCTCAGAAAGCTGGTGAAGGCTAAAGATGAAACTGTATCTCTTTGCAATGAAAGATATGAAGACACTACTGAAGAATTGCAAAGAAGTTTTTCTGAGAAAGAATTCTTTAACATAATGGTCAAAGATGTTTTCCATGCACTGGAAAAGAGGCACAAAGTTTCAATGAATGTCAGAGATGCTCAACTTGATGAAAAAGTCAAATTGGTGAAGGAGATGGACAATTCATTGTAAGAATTGAAGAAGGTGCATGAAGACCAGATGAAAAAACTAGTGGAGAATTTGGAAGGAAAGCTAAGAACTGTTGAGGATGAGAAGAACTCCCTCAACATGAAATACTTAGAACTGGAGGTGATATTGAAACATCTGCAATCACCTAAAGATGAATCCTCCCAGTCAGCTGGAAGAAGACATGTTGCTACTCAAGTATGCTTTGAGCAGGATGATTCTAAGAGAAATACATCCTCTAATAAAAGTGCAACATCTTCTAGAAAGAAGGTACCATCCATACCATCTTGTACTGATGCTTCTAATTGTGTTTCCACAAAAAGTGCAGGATGGAAAAATAATTCCAAACAAGTATGGATGAAGAAAATGAAGAAGCAGAGCTCTCCTGAAACAACACAGCAAGTCAAGAAAAGTACCCAATAATCAGAAGGACTGAAGAGGTCAAGATTTGTGGGTCAGTGTTGGTGTTGTAATAAGTATGGGCACTGTGCAAAGGATTGTTGGTACAATCCACTAAATGTCAAAGCACAAAGGAAGCCCATGCCAAGGGGGACCAAGCCAGAAGAAAAGAAGCAGCATCCACAGGTCCAGATACATCTGTTTACTGCAAATAGATTTGGATAACTTGACAACATCTGGGATGGTTGCAAAAGTGGTCAAAGAGTTGATACATATCAATCTCTGAATGTATCCGAAGCTGGAATGAAGAGAAGATCACTGAACCTGGCTAAGAGAGATTCCTTGGGAAGCAAGAAGAAGAAAGTGGAAGATGCTCCCAATAAGAGTTTGAAGAATGAAGAGAAGTACTTGGAATTGAAATCCAATAAGGGTGATGCATCCAGAAGGACCACCAAGAAAACATGCTTCTACTGTGGAAAGAAAGGACACATCATGGACCTTTGTAAAGAAGCCATGAAACTAAATAGAAGCAGACTGAACCCCAAAAGACAATCAATCCAGAAGAAGAAGGGATTGATTGAAAATAAGTTGCCTAAGAGAGGTAGCTTAGCAGCATCCAAAGAACCATGTGGAACTTCCAAAACTGAGGCCACTCTTCCAAATGATTTACTAGTCATATGGCCAAATCAGTTGCAACTTGCCAAAGATCTGCAAAGAGCTGAAGATGAAGTTCTGGCAATTTCTAAGGCAAAAGGGAAGAAGAAGATTTCACATGAAGATGTATTGGGATCCACACCAGCACAATCATCATTGAAGATCAGATGTGCAAGTGTGAAGAATGGCGAAAATGGGACATCTCGGTTGAGAGAATCTTCTCAACCTTGTTGTTCACATTGATGAACCAAGGAGGTTCCATCTTATTCCCTAATAAATTGTATTTACATGTGCTAACATTACAGGGAATTGAAGATGATGATCATTCTCAGCTGGAGGATGGTTTGGACAGAATGGAGTGCACCCCTTGAGGGGGAGCCAATCTGAATAAGATGGGATTCTGAGATTAATACCATCTTGAGAAAAGTGAAGGTATTCCAATCATACTTTCATCCCTTGTTTCTTAATTGAGTTTATCTTGTCAATTAAGGGGGAGTATGGATTGAAGACAAATGGATGAAAGGGGGAGCTTTATCTTTGCACCTGAACTTTCTAATGAGTTTTGTGAAGTTGTGCAGGATTTAGAAAATTCATTGTTATATCTGAAAAAAATGTCAAACCCTTAAGCATGATCTCACATGTGTATAGAATTATGGACAGATTTGAATTCTTTGGTCATATCACTCTTGTTTTCTACACCGGGTTAGCCCAAGTAGACTTAGAGCTGATTTACTAAAGGTTCATTGCTCAAGAGAAAATGTTACATCAGCCCTCTCTTAGTGATTTTCAAGAAAATACTTTTCAAAGGGAGGAAGTGATATTTTGAAGAGAACCACACCACACCTTTGCATTTGATTGCCAATAAGGGGGAGAAAATATTGGCACACATATTGACCCATTCATATGTGTAAAGGAGTGTATTGACAACAAATACAAAGGGGGAGATTGAAGTGCACTGTGTTGCATTTGTTGTCAATGAGACATGTTGTTGTCTTAGAATGAATGGATGTCAAGGAATGTCAAGATGTGAATGACAATGGATGTGATGGTGTTGGTAAGGAATGGAGAATGGCCATGGTACTATGATGCATATCACTTAAGAGATTCACTAAATGGTATTGGATGTTGTGGTTGAAACATTCTCCATGAAAATCAGACGATTGTTGAGCTGTTCTTAAAGTTAAAAGAACTTATATCAACTGGATACAATGTCACAACATGATTAGAAGACCATGCATTGTAGTGACAATGCATGAGGAGTTGAAGAAGATCCATCCACAACTACTAAGTGGATGATGTGCATTAATAAAGTCCATGCACTCTCACTTAGTGCATGTGAACATGAAGATGATCCAATTGATCTCTGATTAGATCAATAAAGAACTGTAAAGATTATAAGTGATTCAGGAGTTCGGTTGAAGAAGAAGAACCTTTTGAATTCCATATCCTAAGTGAAGATCATATGAGGAGAAGTAATGGAATTCTCAAGAAGAGTAAATGAAGAGGACAATGGCTTAGAGGTTGAAGTGGCATTTGGCATTTTCACTTGGTTACTTTGTTTTTATACAAAGTATTATTCTGTCCTTTGCCAAAAAATTGGCCACCAAGGACCAGCCTTAAAGGTTCAACCCAAGGCACATGTGGGACTAGGTCACCACGCCCAAGGGGATCCCATGGGGCCAGCCCGAGAGCGGCAGGGGCCGTGTATAAGCCCCCGAGGGCACGCGGTGGTGAAGCCCGCGCACCCGAAGGAGCATAGTGGGCGCCAGTGGCGCGCCCGCAGGGAGCAGAGTGGGCGCAGAGCGAGCCCGCAAGGAGAACTCGGTGCGGGGTGGCACCGAGAGGGTTGGAAGTTCAATTTCTGAGCTGAGGGGAGCGGATGGTTGATAAGCCGCAGAAAAATCGCGGCCCATTTCGATGTGGGACGCGGAATTTTCACCCGGGAGCAAATCTCAGCCGTCCAGGCGATCTCGCGGCAGATCTCGGCCGCCCGATGCATCCGCGGAGCCCTGTTCCAATCCGGGCCATTGATGCTCATTTGATCACCGCATCCAACGGCCCAGCATCCGTCTTCTTCCCCGAGCTCGCACGAGGCCACCCGCGAGTCCACCTTCGAACCAGGCACCTCCCGACGACAGTTTTTGAGTTCCCGACCATCTCCGAGCAAACCGAGACCTCCTTTGTGATCGTTAGGCCATAACGAACTCATGCATGAATTAAAATGTTGCATGCATGCACCAAGAAAGAATTCGGTCGAGGCCGAGGAAAACAAAGTTTCCGAGGGCGTGCCACGATGCTCGAACACCTAAACCGAAGGCTTGCATGCGTTCTAAGTCGCATGCACGTGAAGAGGAAAACAAGGAGAAGTGATCCCGCGTGAAACAGAAAATATAAACGGGATTTTCGGCTCTTTAAAAGATATAAAAGATCCGAAATCTTTGGGAATTTAAGTTGCAATCACACGGATCATGTGAGGCATCTCTTGCCTATAAAAGGAGCATCTGAGGCTCTCAAAAAGCTTGCTGATTATTTGTTGAAAATCCGGAGTCCCGTGAGTGCACCTTGTGCCTCGCGAAGCCGAAGCCCCGCGCAAATACCACTTGCGCGGCTGAAGTTCCAGAGCCACCCGAGGCTCTGAAGGAGGTCCCTGCCCGCGTACGCGCGCGGCAGAAGGAGCCCTCACTACCCGCAAACTTGCGCGGCAGGAGGAGCTTGTGTGGCTGAGGTGCTTGACACCATGCGCGGCCTCGGTTGAAGCCCGCGGGTGATACCCTTGTGCGACACAAGGCAGTAGCACCCTCGCACTGCAGTGGCTACCGAGGCCTTGCGCGGCCGCTTGGCTTGCGCGACTGTGACACTTGCGCGCCCCTGGTTGCACCCTGCGCACCTTGCACCCTACACGGTAGTGTTGGAGAAGAAGACCCGAGGCAGTATACCACACCCTTGGTTGTGTGCAAAACAAGAAGGCCTCTACACCCTACGGGCAGTGGGTGTGCAAAGAGAGGAAGGCCAAGGCTTAGTGCCTTTGTGTGCAAATTGAACAAGTGAAGGCCGTAGCCTTGTGGTTGTGCACACTTGATGATTAATAGAGAAAAATAAAGTATGTGTGCAAAGTGGAAGAGTACAAGAAGGGAAGAAGGCCATAGGCATTTGTGTGTGAAAAGGAACTAAAAGGCCGAACCTAATGTGTGTGCACTAAGTGAAGTGAACACACTTAGAAGAAGGAAGAAAGAGGAGACCCACACACTAAAGTACAACACACTTCTGAGTGTGTAAACAAATTGAACAAAGTGTGTGAGTGAAGAAGGTGTGTGCTTAAAGAGAATATACCCTTTGAGGGTTTATTGCACCAAGAAGAGGAAAGGGGAAGTGCATGCATGCATGCATGCACATGCGCACGTAATCAAAGTTCAAATCAGTGAGTGTGCATTTGAGTTGACCAAGACCAGAGGTTCTTGAAGAATTTGAGAAGGCCATGCAGTCAGTGCATGAGGATGCAGAGTTGCCATGCACTCAGTGCATGAAGTTAAAGTGAAGTGAGACTGAGCCAGACTGAAGTGAAAGATATCAGCTGTCTGAGTATTCAGTAATTGAGAAGAGCCTGATCAACCGAAGTGATCAGAAGTTGCTGAGCAAGACCAACAGACCTTTTCAGAGGCTGTTGAAGATTCTTGAAGAGAGAGGCCATGTCATTCTGAGAAGAAGGTGATAAAGCCTGAGCAAGACGAGAAGACCTGATCAACTCAAGTGATCAGAGGTACAGAGCAAGGCCAATAGTCTTTATCCCAGGCTGCTGAAGATACTTGAAGAATCTTGAAGTGAAGAAGAGCTACTCGTGCGACTCGAGGAGCCAAGAGAAGACCCTGTGGGACTCAGGGAGAAGAAGTCTTCAGTGGGATTCTGGAGCAGGCCAGTGGGACTCTGGTAACACTGTGGGACGCAGTATAAAGACCCTCCTGTGGGACTCAGGAGAGATACGGTGGGAAGCTGTATCGACCATTGTAATACTAATAGATTATAATGGGAGAATCCATGCTGGGAGAGCACGACAAGGATGTAGGCCTTTGGTGCCGAACCTTGTAAATCCTTGTGTCCTGTGCCTTTTCATTACTGCATTATCCGGGAAAGGTTGAGAGACATAAGAAGAGTGGATCGAGGCCTTAACAAGCCATAGAAGTTTAATTGATTAAGAATCAATTAGTAAAAAGTTTTAAAGGATCACTGATTCACCCCCTCCCCCTCTCAGTGATTCACACTGATCTGGGAACTTCACAGATGAAGAAATAGTGTTTTTATGAAGCTCAAAGTTTACTATTTTCAGTTTATCATTGTAGTACTAAGATGTATAGAGATATTTGGTATTATTAATAGTCGGATGAATGAAAAGAGATATCGTTGACTTTACCCTAGGATTATTGACTAGTTAGCAGGTTTTAGTAGAGTGAATGTTACTAAAATGGATGATTCACCCTTAGTCACTGCTAGAGTGGAAAAGGGAAAATGTGTCCATGGATTTTTTCATGGGATTACCAAAGACTTATAAAGGATACAATGCAATCTAGGTTATTATTGAAAAATTAACTAAATACATTCATTTTCTTCAAATTGAAGATACTCTATCACTAGATAAACTATCTCAATTGTATATTAAATAGAAACTCAAGTTATATAGAGTTCCCCTCTCTATTGTATCGAATCATGATCCCAGGTTCACTGCTAACTTTAGGAAGGACCTTCAAAAGTCAATGGGTACTGAATTAAACATTTGTATTGCTTTACTCTATAATCACATGGGAAGTTATAATGAAATATTCATACATTTGATGATATGATATGTTATTTCTCAATGGATTACCAAGAATGTTGGTACCAACATATTTCACTGGTTGAATTTTATTGTAATAAAATTTTTCATTCCAATATACAGATGGCACCACTAGAGAAATTATATGGTAAATGGTGTCGAACTCTATATTTTTGGGATGATGTACGTGGAAGGAAGTTGATGGAACTATAATTGGTATAAGAGAAGGCTGAAAAAGGTCATTTGATTCTAAAGCACATGTGAACTGCTTAGAGCAGGATGACAATATATGTTGATAACTATAGGAATCATCTTTCCTTCAAGGTATGTGATCACATATTTCACAAAGTTTTTCCATGGAAATGTGTGATGTGTTTTTGTAAGAAGAGAAAGTTGAGTCCAAGGTTCATTTAACCATATGAAATCTTAGTGAAAGTTGAATCAGTTGCCCATAGAGTATATTTACCGCCATGTTTATCCTCGATATAAATGGTTTTTCATGTTTCAATGATGAAAAGTATATTCTTGATCCATCTTATGTTTTTTGTCTATATGTAGTTTATTTAGAAGAGAATCTATCTTATGAGGAACAACCAATCCAGATTAATTACCGAAGGGAGCATATGTTGTGTAATAAGTTAATTTATCAGGAATATATATTGTTGAAATACCATATAGTTTAAGAGGCACTGTGGGAATCGAAAAATGCAATGAGGGATAAATACCCCCAATTTTCTTTAGGTGAATAATATTGAGAGAATGAAATTTCCAAAATGGGAGAAGGATGTAACATCCTAGGTAAATAAAGAATACAACATTTCAATATTTATTAATATTTTTGAAAGAAATATTAATTTTAATTTCATTGGGATGATATGTTCGATGGCCTACCTAAAATGCAACAACGATTTTCTTTGAAGTCTTATGTTGCACACATTTTTGAGTCATACTAAAAAATTAATAATAACATAATATTATTATTTTAAATGGTAGCTTATTCCTAGAATTTTTATTGGTAGAAATGAATAATACTAACCATATTATTACTAATCATGTTTTCTAAATGAATTCACATTTATCCGATAAACTTTAAGGGCTTAAAATGAGAATGATTCCAATTTTATGCCTAAATACTTTAATATTTTTAAAAGGAAGTTTTACCACCTTTTGATGGAGAACCCCTTTTAAATCAAGTTTTTCTCAATTTTATATGTTTCATTGGGAATAATAAACTTATTATTTAGAATTAGGATATCAAAATTTACTTTGGATAAATTTTATATATTTTTTTGATAAACATCATTTTTAATGAATACTAAAAAAATAATGCATTTTAGGTCAAAATTGAATTTTTTATCTAATTTATTTATATTTTTAGATTATCATTTTAAATACGTTTAACATATAATTAGATTATATTTTCACCATTTAATGTAATTTTTGTTATTGGAATTAATTTCAAATTAAAATTGGACACAATCACTTGTCAATTAATTTTTACTTTTTACTTCTTAAAAACTCGCTTTCACGTTTTGACCAAAACAATTAAATTAAAATTAATTCATAAAATTAAAATTTTTATTTATTTGGTAAAATAGAAATCATTTTTGAATTTTTAATATCAAAATTATCATTGGGTAAATTTTTGATCATTTTTTGAAAACATTAATTTTTTTATAAATTGTGAAAAACACATCATAGTAGTTAAAAACATACATTTTAATTTAAATGAAATTATACTATTTATATGAATTTAATTTCAAAAATGCAACATATATTATTGTAATCAATAAGTAAAATGTCATTCAATAGGATGAATATAATTTTTTGGGCAGAGAAGATTTTGATTTTAATTTTCTATAGTTAAAGGTAAATTGGAAATTTCATGATAAAAATAATATTATAATAATTTAAAATTATCTTAACACTTGTCCTAACCTTATTGAATGACTCATGGACAACCAATTCAATAATTGGGTATTAATTTTTTCCATTATAATCCTCTTGTGTAAAATAATTACATTAATACATTTTATTTATAGTAAAAATAAAAATATCATAAACATGTATTGTATTGATAAAACAATATTAAGGTGGGGTTATATAATTGATATATTTGACTATAAATTTTCATTAGAAATTTGTAAAGATTTCCTACATCATGGTATTTTATATATAATTTTTAGAATTAAATATAAAAAATTATTTATTACCTAATGATGATGTAATGATTACATCATTAAGTAATATTTAAAATAAATGAGATTATAAATATTAAAATAAATTTATATTGACACTTTTTAAGCCATCCAATAATTTTACGGATTATTATGACTTGTTATATTTGAATAAATTTTTTAATTGATCATTTTTAATGGATATTAATAAAATTCATTATATGATTATTATAAAGATTGATATAAATGTGTTTTTTAATCAATTAAAATTTTATTAAATGATAAAATAGTCCTAAAATCTATGATCTAGGAATATGATATATATGATGTTAAAAACGACATTAATTATCCTTTTTGGGTCTCTTCGATTGTTATTGTAAATATATTAACCATATAGTATGATTAAACAAGAAGACATGGTAAAAGATAAATAAGTTATCCAATGGTTGAATAAGAAAGATATGTATTGAAAAATATCCAAAAACTATCCAATTCTTGTTGGATGATTTTATTTAGACTTATATACATTTTATCTTTGAATTTAATTTGTTATGGACACTTTGAAACCAAATATATTGTTTTAATAAAATAATAATTTCAAACATTCATAAAGAGCCCTCCTCCCTCTTATAAAAGGACACCACCTCTATCACCATACTCACACCGATCAAGCCACCTTGCTCATCTGAAATCTTCCTATATATGCTCCTGAAATATCTATATTCTCTTATATTTATTCCCATATGTAGAAGGAAATTCGAGAGAGACATTTTTCCCAAATCAAAGGAAGTTACCTGATTTGAGGATGAATAAAGAACATACAAGAAAAGTCAGACTTGAGGTATGAGACATTGTCTCATTCTGTTTCCATTAAGGAAAACAATGATTTATACATGACCTTCCTTTATACAATTAATAAAACCCTTATACTTTTCATTTCATCTAAATGGAATCTTTTCTCTATGAAGTGTTTTACTAAACTGCAAAACAAATTCTTCTTTGTAACATACACAGTGAAAACGAACTCTCCACCACCGTGAGAAGTATTTGATATTTTTATTCCTCTACAAAACATAATATTTTTAAAAGGAAAATAATCCATATAAATTTTTAAGTATTTTCATATTGAAAATGGTTTTTATAATTGATTTATTATGATAATATATTTAAATTTTACTGCTTTGTGGAAATGTTATATTTTCTATAGGATTTTTCATGTGTTATGATTATGTTTTGGTTCCTGGGAATTGATTATGTAAAATAGTGGTTCTGTAATAATCCTAGGGTGGGTGAGCCTAAGAATGATCTCCAATGCATTGGGTAATGTGGCAGAGGTAAACATTAATGTTTCTCTAACGATAGTTAGGGAATATACTATGGTGGGTATTCCAAAAGTAACTCCCTTCGTAGATGTGAAAGATACAATGTATGTATGTTATGGATAACACATGATACCATTATGATTTATGATTTAAATGTGTTATTCATAAATATTATTATTTCATGAGGTAGGACAAAAAGAATATTTTTTATGATAAAAATGCATGAGTTCATTGATAGTATGTATTAATAGACTATTGTTTTCATTCCTTATTTTATAACCCTTATAGAGATTTTTATACTCAGGAAATGTTTTTGAAATGTTTTTCATAGGGTATAAGGACGGGTAAGAGAAATAAATAATTCAAGAATATTTATATAAAGAAAATAATTCTTGTTTTCGTTTGAGAGTTTTAATTTTTTAGAAAAAATATATTGTGTTGAAGTATCAACATTGTAATATTTGAGAGGAAATTTTATAGTTATGGCCTAATTATCTAATACAGAAATCCTTGAAATATATTCAATGTTAATTCTTTATTTAAGTCATGTTTATGTAAAATTCTATGGTTTTTTCCTTATACCTATACAATTGACCATTTAGGGTAATTGTATGTTCAAAAAATATTATGGTTTTATGTTATGCCGAGAACCATAGTTTCGAATCGTGATCCACATTTCATCTCAAACTTCTGGAGGGGAATATAGATGTCTCCGCATACCCATGTTTCGTTATTATGGATTACCACTCATAGATTGACGAGTAGTGAGAACATACAATTTAAGTATTAGAAGACAAGTTGAGAGAAAGTGTTTTGGATTTCCTTAGTTCGTGGAAAAATCACTTGTCACTTATTGGGTTTTCATACAATAATTGATTTATTGAAAAAATTTGGATGTAACACTTTGAGGAATTGTAAGGAAGACTATGTAGATATCCATTTTGTTGGTTAGAGGCTAGGGAGTCTGAGATGTATGAAAAGATACTTGTGCAGGAGATGTCAAAGATGGTTTATTTGATTCCAATGAAAATGGGAACAATTTATAGTAGGTAAAGGTCGTAGGAATATTGGAATTTTAGAACTCTTGAGTTCATGGTGGGTGATAGTTTGTCTCTTCGGGTGTCTCGATGGTTGGGTCTTTGTTGAATTCGGAAGCAGGGCAAGTTAGCACCTAGATATGTGGGTTTATTTGAGATTTTGGAAAGGATCGGGCCAGTGGATTAATGATTAACTCCTCCACAATGGTTTAGTGGGATGCATGATGTATTTCATGTTTCACAACTCTATCATTATAACCCCGATCTATCTCAGGTTATAAATACTGAGGATGTTTAGCAAGAGGATGATGTGTTCAATGACAAGCATCTAGTTCCAATTGTGGATCATAATGAGAATGTTTTGCAGTGGATGTTTTTTCACTTGGTTCATATTCTATGGAACCAAGGAAACGTTTGGGATGAAACATGGGAGAGTGAATCTTTTTTAAGGGCCCGATGGCCCAATCTCTCTTCATTGGGAAAACAATGAAGCTTAAGAAGAGAGGCTCGGGGACAATATATTATAAGGTTGGGGAGGATGTAAGATGCAAGATTTTTATTATTGAATATTTTTTCTTAAATTTCAGTTTATGTCAACTAATTAGGTCAAATTAGTGTAACCCAAATTTATAAGAAAGATCGTGGGTGTTTTGGGGGTTCGGGACATGAAAATTGTTGAAAAGGAATTATTCAGGAAATCTGTATGGTCTGCAAACGGTATGTCCAATCCTTGGAGACTCCCTAGGTAAGCCATATAGAAGAAGAATTTTCGGATAGTATCCATCACATTGTTTTTTCATGATTTGAAAAAATGTTTGGCTAAACTAGTTGAGGTGGTTATTCTTGAATATTAGAATCCATGCAGATTACAAAAGTTTTGGAAAATCGTGCAGGTAAACCGTATGCTCCAGAAATATTTAAAAAATTACCAAACATCCATTATGAGATATTTATACCCAACTTGGTATTTACCTCATCCATCCCTCTTTCAACCCTAGGAATGAACCAAATCTACAAAGAGAATCCAAGGATCGATCTCCCTCATCTTATGGCCATTTGGAGCACCGCCAATTCTAGATTGAAGATCCGAGTAAGGATAAACCCTTGATTGCTTCTTTTTCTTGATTTGGGTATGTATCTCTCTCTTGTCATCTTATAAAGCCCTCATCCACTTCATTTTTGGTGAGGTTTATGTATATGATTCATGGTTTGATTGAATCATTGTCTAAGGGTTCAGTTAAGGGTGCGTTCACAAACAGATTTAAGGTGGAAAATCTACAAGTTATATCTATTGGGTTTCAAGTGGATTTGTACATATAAAATTATGTTATTAATTTTCTGTTATTATGTTCTTGGTCTTCATTGATTTATTTGGATATTTTGGGTGTCGAAATTGTTAATTGAACTCTTCATGAACCCAATGTGATGAATAAAGGATGACCAAATTAGATTACGGCCCCCATGGGTGCGTCGATCTTCCCCGGACATAGAGTATAGCTATGTACATGTAAGTTCATTGTGTGTGAACATAGATCCCTTGATGAACATGTTAATATTATTTAATGATGTGCAGTTTGTTTCTTAGTAACATACTTAGGTTGGGTAATGGCCTAAGAGGTTGTTTGGTTGCCATGAAAAGGTTAAATGTATTAATAAAAAAATTACGGGGTTATATTTGTAATTAAATATCCATAGTGATATAGGAATGGGAAATGAGACATGGCGATAAAGGGTTATGTAATATAAATAATGATTGTGTTAATTGATTAAGGAAAAATGTTAATAAAACATTTATTGAGATTAATGTGAAGTTGTAATTGATATTGGCTATACATGTTATGATATTGTTAATTATGGTGAATGATAAATAAAAATGTCAACATGTCTAGTTAGTGTGGTATATAGATTTGAGCCTCTACACCCACGGGTCAAGTTGGAATGGGGATCTAGCTCCACCCTTAAATGCATGGGTTAGAGAAGGAGATGGAATTCTATTCCCACAATGGTTGCATTCCTCCCAGACTAAGGCTTCGGGGTGAGGATTATGAAAATGTTATAATGTGATTCTTGGGGAGATAGGACCTGAAAATAATTATGATATGTTCGAGAATATTTATAATGCCTTATCCATTGAACACATGAAATAGTAGATTATACCATGAAGTGTCTAATTAGTGGACCAAGATTCAATGGTAGTAGAAATTAAATGATCATGTTCGATAATGGAATATTGAACACTTTACCTTTATTTTCCCATTATTATTATTTCTATGAACTATATACATTTATTGGAATTATGAAGACACTATTTGTGGGGCCCTACTGAGTTATACTCACACCCTGCTCTGGCTACAATTGGGTACCCTAGAAGACTTCATTCTAATATGTCAGGACAAGTGTAATAGCCCAACGATGGGGAGTTTAGTTAGACATGGGACATGTATCGGAGAGGTTCCCGACATAGAGTCCAGAACATTTTGGGGATCCTTTTATTTTCCTTTATTTTAGTTTGCGTTCACTTCACACTATAGAATAGCATGCCATATTTATGGTTATATGTGTTTATTCCCAGTTTTTTCAATTTTTTATTTATTCATGTTATATATTTTTTCCTATTTTTTCCATTTTTTAAATTAATATATGTGGTTTATTACTCTATTAATAGGGTTATTGTATCCCCACATGACCTATTAGACCCTCTCTTCTAGTCAGAAACCTATGACAAACAGGGAGGCGCACATAGGGTCATGTAGCGACTAGGCTTAGGGCACCAGATTAATGACTCAAAGGTGGGGGGTGTTACGTGGAGTATATAATATTTTTGGATATAAGAAATATATATAATATCATGTTTGAGGATGAATTCATGTTTCCATTAACGTTCATACTAATTTTTGTTATTAGCATATTTCAAGAGGACACATGATGAAGATATTCACATGTTTGGAATGTGAAAATGTACGACTGCTTCATGTTGATTTAAGGAAAATAAGGTTGCAGGTGCATTGAGTCGGATGGATTACAGAGTTCTAAAAACTGAGGATTACCAAGGACCTCGTGTATATGTTTCTAGGAAATATATATGCGGGAATGATTCTAAACGATTATGTCATGATATTTTTGAACGTTAAACAATTTATGAAAAGGTTTATGTTGATCATTGTATGTGGTTTTTGAATTTAATGTCACCACAAGACGCAACTTGGGTTAACATATGATGTATAGATAGTTCAAGGCACAAATAAAAGATAATATTATATTTATGATTTAGAAACATATATTTATACTTTAATAATTGTGGAATAGTTCCTCAACTATTGGAAAAGATTCTTAAATACTAATTTTGTCCTATTATAATATCCTTTCATGATATCAATGAAATTATTCATAGGTGTAGTTTATTATTTTGTGGTAATAAGTTTTCATATGAGAATGTTCTCTATCACATTCCCTCAAAACATGACGGATTGATTATTCTTAAAGGACCATGTTGTCTAATTCAAATGCATTGTTTTGTAGTAACTGAAGAATTTACCTTTACAAGTTATTAAGATGATATTTTAACAATATTTCTAATATGGGTTTCCCATAAGGGAATTTTCATGTATCAACCACTGAATTTTGTTGATTAATTACAAATGTCAAAGTGGAAATTTTTTGAAGGTTGAGATAATGTAACACCCTAAGGATTCGTAATACATTTCATATAGAATAAATGATAAATTGTATCTCTATAAAATGAAACCTTTTTATATCCTAGCCAATAAACATAATATTTCCACGTGTACGTTTTGAATTTAAAAAATATGACCAACACCATTGTGTTCCCGATGATTTTTGGAGTATGATAGAACAAACATAATTTTTAATGATGAGTAAAATACACTTATGATTTTTAAACTACAATTATTTATAGTAACATGACCCTTATTAATAGTATTATGACCTTATGAATAGTAGGTCGACCCTAAAGAATAGTAATGTACCCGTATGAATAGTATAATCACCCTTATAAATAGACATCTACCCTTATGAATAGAAAAATCACCCACATAAGTATAAATAATATTTAGGCACCATAAAAATGAGGGTGAATATTTTAAAATTTTAAAATAAACTGTTGTTATTTTTATGAGATGTAAATATTTAATTACAATTTTATAATATATAAATCGATATAAAAGAAAATTATTTTTTCCTAAAATGTATACCAAAAACCAAATTTCATTATCCTAGGATTCAGGCTTAATTTAATAAAAATTTAGATAATTTTTCTGGGCATTATAAAATTATTTTTAGTTTGAAAACTATATGATAAGAATAAATGATGATTTTTTTGAAAAATTAAATTTCACATATTCAAAAAACCATTTTGATAAATTGGAGTTCATTTTTAGATTCTAAAAGTTGAAAATGGTTTTGGAAAATTTTTGGGAATTAAAAAATACTTTATTTTTTATTAATAGTAAAATACGATAATTTAATATATATATATATATATTATGTGTTAAATAGATTGTTCCTAGAATCATTTCTGATGTATAAAACATTGGTTCAAACTCGCATTCACTTATTACTATTTTTTTCATGGGATTATATATATTTCTTATCTTATGGAAAAATAATAAACTAATGGTTAAAATATTATGAAAACCCTCCTCTCCTCCACTATATAAACCACCCACACTCCACTTTTCTCTTCACTCATACCAATCCATTTGCATTGTCTAAATTCTATTGAAATCTCTTCCCAAGATCCTACACCAAATCAATAAACCCATGTTCTCTTAAAAAGATTAAATATTCTCCCATAAAGAGTTTCTTAAGTATGATTAATTCAAGAGTTAAATTTTTCTTTTCAATTATTTTACTTTTTTTCTTATTCCTTTGTTTTATTATATGTCCTCACATCTCCTCTTCCAAATTTTATGAAAACTCTAGTACCTTACACATACTGTATGTTTTTTATGAATATGTAATATGTTTTATCATCTCTCCCTTACCCTTCTATTATTCTTTTAGTAAAAAACACCATCCAAGATGTGCTAATTTACCACATCTAAGGATGATGGGTTTTCAATTTTATTAGAGTCATCAATTCTAGTCATTTAACCAATATTTTGTTTTAACCATACTATAATATTTTAATTATGTTTCATATAAGGTTCTTGAATATTTTATACATGTGTTTTTGAATTATAATGAAAAAGGATTTTGTTGTGTCCAAAAACATCCAATTAACCTAAACTGTTACTATTAAATAATTAATATAAGGATTCATCTTCACTCCCAGTAAACGAAATAAATTTTAGACCATTTACCCTTATATGAGTTCACTAATTAATTAAAATTTAAATTCGGGAAAAAAATCCCCATTTTACATTTTTCTCTATTCATGTATATAAGTATACCGATCATAAAACAAATAAACATGAACAATGAAATTGAACCACTTAAACCATAAAAACGCCATTAATGAACATAATTAGTCTATAATAAACAAATTATATGGATATGAGATTATTTAATTATATATTAATTACCATAAATTTTATTTTCCAGGTCATTTTGATCATGTTGAGATCACCTTCGATCTTAATGTAAGGGTTTCTTTATCTCAAATCCATTTTTTTGAGATATTTAGTACTCACTACTATTACTTGTGTATGGTGTATGGATACTTCCCTTTGATGTTTTATATCAGTAATATCATTATTTTCATGATATTCAATACATAATTTAAGTATTAATAATTTTGGGCCATACAATTCTATTGATTATAATGTTGTAAGTATTTTCACTCGAACCTCATTTTTAATCCAGGTTGCTATTATTCCATACTCACCACCATGAAATTATTATTTATTATTATTTAATCATCATAAAATGTCTATTAATGTTATATATTTGTGTACTAATCATAATCCTTCATTTCTATATGGTTAGTTACATTTTCGAAAGAGTCATTCAAAACATCATCCGAAATGCGAGCCATATTCAAGTAACTTCTCAAATTCTTACCAACTTTAATGTTCAATATATAATCTTTTTTAAGAAAAATTTACCTATCCAATATCAAAAATTTAAAATTCAAAAAGTTATTTTGGTTCATTTATGGATTTATAAATCAAAACATGCCTTTTTCATTTAAAATCTCTTTACAAATTAATTAAACTACACTAAAATGTTTTAATTCTAATGCTTCATTAAAAATATTTATATGATTTCACATCACTGGGAAGTCATTTATTCCATAATTATAATCTCATTTTCATTCTCATTAATTTTCTAGTATTTACATGTTTAAACCCCTATTTATTACAAATACAAATGATTTTTGAGAAGAACTCTTCTTTCAAAAGTAAAATAGAATTCTATCACCTCACATTAACTTTAATGATATATATTCCCTATTCACCACATATTCCATTGATTTAGTGTTCTTAATTCCCCATGGTATATAATATAATGTCTCTTCTTATTATCATGTATTATAAGGGATTGTTGTTTGAATGTTTTAAGGTGGAATGGGACACTTTGGATTATTTAACGAATATTTCCTCAAGAAATTTTCAATGGTATCATTTAAAAGTATAATTATTTATGTCAAAATCCTTTGATAAAACATTTATTTCATAGTGGTTTATATGTAATGATATAATCTATAAAATATTGTTTATGTTTCCTTGATTAGTTTGAATGTGGATGTTCTATCATGATACCATTCACCAATTTACTTTATATGGTTAGTGTTTATGTTTAATGTATCAGAAATGTTATTTACATTTAATATATTAGTTTTAATATGAATTTATTTGTTTTTTACCATTACCCTAATTAATAATTAGACATTATTGGACTTTTTATCTATTGGTTAGGGCCTTATATAGCCACTTGGTTCCCATTAGGTCTCAAGATACAAACTGTTGTCTTAGTATAAGGCCTTGGAAAAATGTGTGTTTTTTGTCTTGGAATGAGGCCTTGAGGGTATGGTTATGATATTCTCCATTATGCATTACCTCATTATTAATCTACTCATTAAAAGATAATGTGGTTATTCTACTAGTAGGCTAACCTTGATTATTCATTATTATGTATTTATTTATTCGTCTCATATTCCAAACCTAATATGTTCGTGTTTATTTTTTAAGGAATGTGTTTTTAGTTTTTCACCATGAAAATTTTCATGATTACGATATATTCTATTGTATTTTTTAGTCTTATTGAGCTTATAATCTCACCCTATCTAATGTTTCATTTTCATAGGACATGAAGAATTTTATTATAACTGACATGTATGGAAAAACATAGCATCTTGGATGTTCCCAATAAAAAATATATGTTGTATATCATTTCATGTTGTAATTTTGAACATATCTATATATCTAGTTTTTCAAAACTACTAAAATACATGATCCTTCAAAATAAAACATTGTTATAAGAATTATAATGTAATTAAATTATTTACTAGCTCTGTGAAACTGGGACTGAGGCATTATACTTATGGGGAGAAAAACTAGTGGGGCCAATGCGGGTATTGATCAAAATTTATGGATACCATAAATTGAGAGGATTCTGTGATATAAAAAGACAAAAACAGTGAAACTAGTGAAGCAGTTAATCCATATATTTATATTTTAGATCCCTTCAATGATTCTTTTTATTTTCATGAGTAACTAAAAGGAAATGAGTTTTCTCATTCTTGCATTTTCGATAGATAGTATTTCATCCATTAATGGATATTTCATAACAATGTTGAACTCATGCAGCTTTGTATACAGAGATTGTTGCAGTGTCCTTTCTAGAGTGGGGAATTCGACTCTATCATATCAATGCAAAAGTCATATAAATACTGAATGAGAATCCAAAATTGTTAAATTTTCAAGATCCTTCAATTACAGTGATATAAAAATCATATTAGAGCTACCCCCCCAAGATTTAATTGTGTAAACTTTTATGGATGGTAATATTAGAAAGAATCTAATACAGATGTTGACTTATTACAAGGTAAATGTCACTAATTATCTTGATCATGCTTAATTATTAAGACACTTTTGAGGCTAAAAATAATAATTATTTATAATTTAGGATTATTAGTTTCTCTGTCTTGGTTATAGGGTGAAGTTTCTATATTGGATTCACTAGCAATGGAAGGTCAGGAAGCAGTTTCCCCCAAGAGAGTTGAGAATGGAAATTCATTAAGTGAGTTGTTTCTAGAGTACATCCCTCCATGAGAAAGTGGTTCTGATTTGGATTTATATCTAGATAAATAAATCATTATCAAACATGGAAGGACATGGTGTATCATATGAAATATGATCTATGAGACTCATTAAGAAGAGTACTTTTAAATTTTTTATGACTAATAGCACTATTTAGAACACTGCGATTTAGAGAATTTTATTTTCTCCAAATCTATAATATATTGAAGCATCCCTTTCACTGGTGGTAGCAAGGGATAAACTATAGTATGACCATATAAAGGCAAAACTAATCTACAATGTTAAGGGTTATTGAGCTGTTGTATCCGAGGTGGAGGCCAACCATAATGCAGAGATGAAAAAATTAAAACTAAAATTCAATGAGAAATAAATTGAAGGATCATGAATTTATCTAGCGTTGAAAGATAAAAAAAGGGACTTGAAAAAACACTACCAATATTTAGGAGAATCCCTGTCACGACCCATCCTCGGGGCTCGTGTCGTGACCACCCCAAGCCCACCATCCATAGGCCAGGGGCTGGAGACTAGCGCCAAAAGCGTAATCCTGATAAATAGGGAAGGCATTAACTTTTAACCTGTAACACACACAGTCTGAACACAAGTTATAGAGGAAAAAAATACTGATATAGAAAAATAAGGTTTGCTGAAAGTATGTGGGCCAGTATACAAACCATACTAAACAACAAGTACAAGTACAAGTAAAAAAGGGAAAACATCACCTGGATCAACTGCCTGGGAATCCTACCTAAATGGTAGGTACATAACTCGAACAACATGTCCCTGCCGTACGTCCCGTCTAATCCAGCTCCGAGCAGTCTCCTATCTATCACCCTCAGCCTCGATCACTGTCGTATGTCATCTACACAAAACACAACAAGGTGCGGGTGAAGCCCATGTAGGGGTGAGTATAACAATACTCATAAGGGGAGCCCAAGACTCCCAAAGGTCTCCCAGAATCCACAACGGAAAACCACATTATAAAGTTACAATTAAAAAGTATCAACCAACCTTACTTAGGTATATCCCCATTCATATATATCAATTACCAGTCATAGTTCGGCTCCAACTCTCATGCCCAAGCACAACCCAATCAAAACATGAAGTAAAGTCAATAACCTCGAAGATAAATTAAATAAAGTCAAGACTTAGATCACACAGGTATACTTATTTCTTAGGGTGATATAGATGATCATATCTAGTCGCTGATTAATCTAAGCTGTCGGACCTACATAGGATACAAGACCAGCTAAGTTGTCAGACCCACACAGGATAAAGGACCATCTGTTCTGTCGGACCCACACAAGATACATGAACCGATGTCAGAACTGTCAGACCCATGGAGGATCCCAGTACTGTAGTCATCGCGGTTGAAACCAAGAAAGATTCTGATACAGTAGTCAACACTGTCAAACCCACGGAGGATTCCGATACAGTAGTAATTGCTGTCGAACCGAAGAAATATTTCGTTACAGTAGTCATCGCAGCCAGCTGTAGGGTTCCTACACACAACACGATCGATTCGGATAGGGTCTACTCCTTAATCCAAGAGTTGATACATCAACTATCATGAAGTCACACGTTTATTTATCTCTATGTTCCATCTCATCAAAAGGAACCCAATGCGATAGACAACGCGTCAATCAGTCGCCCAGCACGGATGGCCGGTTCGCATAGCCTTGCTGCCCGCAGATGCAGACCACATCCTCCACCGCACGATGCCTGTGGGCGCCGTGGTTCACCAGCCCGGTAGGAAGGTGACCGGCTTGTTCTTTCATACGAGCGTCCTGTGTATGAAGGCCACAGTCTCCCCACCACATAGTGCCTTAGTGTGTTGCGGCTCCAATACGCGGATCGGTCGGATCGGCCAGCCAGTTGTCCCGTGGTCCGGGAAACTCGAGCAGCCGCCAGTCTCCCACGACGTTGCTGGCACACAGCCTCCATTTCCGCTTCCACCTCTAGTCGCTGACACCGCTGCCTCTTCCATCATGTGGTTCTTCTCCAGCGCGGTGCGACAGCGCCATTCCTTTTTGGCTTCACCTACGATATCAATCAACAAAAACCAACGAAGGGGCGCAGGGCCGTGTCGGTTCGGCCCACACCTTTCACATTAGGTGATAATAAGTGGCCATCATCAATCCCGAAAAACAACGATGAACAAGGGTACAATTTAGACATTAAAATAATCAATCCCCCTACCTCGTATTTGTCATTGACGTTGACGAGTTGCGGAAGACGGACATTGCGGAAGATTGACGTCGTTCCGTAAATGTCGAAGGAGGTAGAGCTCAGTGAATTTGAGTCGATTTGATTCCATCGGTGTACATTGTGGGCGGCAGTTCTTCCCTTCCTTGCACTGATTGAAGAATGTAGAAAATAATGATTCACGATCTTTGGAGACGAGGAGAATTCTTCGTTGGAATAGGTCATTCTTCCAAGAGTCCTCCCAATCTCCCAAGAACCGCCAAGAATAATTGCCCAGCCAAAATAACTTAAAATCCTCCTTATTATTTTATTGTTTCCAAGAATTTAAATGGAATTCAAAATAATTCATACCGAACAAGTTAATTAATTAAGGCATTAATTAATCCTACTGTTGGCACCATTAAAAGGAAAGGTGGAAAGGCTCCAATATTAAATGGGAGTTCAATAGATAAAGGGGGGGTTAGGAGATTTGAGGAGCTTGGTGCTCATGTGGGCCCCACCACATAATATTCTCCCATAGGAGGTTATGTGGGGGGTGATCCCCACCTCAAACTTCCCTTTGGATAAATTAACCACCACTTAAATAAAATTATGTCACACATAATTTTAATTAATGTTTTTATGAATCCCCAAAAATTAACATTCATCTATGATAAAAATAAATTGTTGTAAAGATCTCCATAAGTGAATAACGGCATTGCGAGTTCATCAGTGTCATCGGATTTCAATTCCAAGAACCAGTTAAAAAGATATAAAATCCCGCACGTAAGTTTTCTGAATTCACCTAAAAAAACTTCAGAAATTTATTCCATGCACACTGGGCCTTAGAATCAAGCGCCGTCATAAACTGCAGACTCGTAAAATTACCTTGTATTTATGAAAACATTTTCCATGGGATTTCTGGTCTTTACATTCTCCCCACCTCAGATATTTACATCCCCGTAACCTAGAAAACATACTAATGGAACAAATGGGGGTACTGAGCATGCATATGAGCCTCCTGCTCCCATGTGCACTCAGGGAGGTTCTCGTGCAGCCATAGAATGTGCACCAGAGGAATCGACCATCCACGTAGGTCCCACTCCTATCGATCCTCAACTTCCACTGGAACCGCCATGAATATTTCCCTGTCATCGATTTCCAGATCTCTGCGGTCAAGGATTTGGGATGGGTCTGTCATGTATCATTTCAATTGAGATACGTGGAAAATTTCATGCACCTGGTGCAATTGAGGTGGAAGGGAAAAGCATTAAGCCACCTCACCTACCCTACTGAGGACCAGAAAATTTCTGATGAATCACAGTGATAACTTTTAACCTCTTCCAAATCATTGTTGAGCTCGTCTACATGAGACCCAAAGGAAGACGTGGTCACCATCCTCGAACTCCAGTGGTCTCTATCTCCTATCACCATAGGACTTCTATCTACTCTGTGCAGTCTTCATCTGCTCTTAGATGACCTACACCTTCTATGTTGTAGCATGCAGCATCTCTGGTCCTAAAAGTGCTGACTCCCTTGTGTCAGTCTAGAACAGAGGTGATCTGTAAGGTCAGCCGTACAGTGCCTCGTAATGTGCCATCTCGATGATAGAGTGGTAGCTATTGTTCTACCCAAACTCTACCAAGGGAAAGTGATACTACCATCTACGACCGAAGTTGAGGACACATGCACAGTGCATGTCCTCGGTAGTCTGAATGGTCCTCTCAGTTTGGCCATTCTTCTAAGGATGGAAGGTGGTGCTCAAGTGAAGCTGCTCCCTGAAAGCCTCTTGCAACCCCTTCCATATCCAGGAAGTGAAACGAGCATCTCAATAAGAAATGATCATTGATGGAACACCATGAGGACGTACGATCTCATATAATTAGAGGAATCCCAATATTTCTTTTCAGCCCTAATTTCTGATTGGTTGGAAGTTGGTCGACATGATGAGTTGGTCGACAATCACCCAGATAGAGTCGTGTCCTCTGGATGTACGTGAAAGTCCCATCACAAAATCCATGGATATCCCATCCCACTTCAACTCTGGAACCTCTAAGGGATGAACCAAGCCTACTAGATCCTGGTTCTATGCCTCCACTTGCTGACAAGTAAGGCATCATGAGACAAACTCTGCTACAACCTTGTTTATACCTAGCCAGCAGTGCTGTCGTCTGAGGTCCTAATACATCTTCACCACTCCTAGATGTACCGCTAGTGGGGAATTGTGTAAATCACTCAACACCTCCTCCTGTAGGGAAACGTGTACCATGGTACGTCCTCTGAAGAGGATGACGTGATCCCCAACTTCAAAAAACCCATCAGGTGCCTTCCCTGAGCATATATGATCTCGTTGCATCTCACATTCAACATCTCCATGTTGTGCCTCTCTCACACATTGAATAAGTGATTAAGTGTCTGTGAGAGACTATAGAAAGGCTACTCAATCACTATCCACAAAGGATATCTGAAACGCGGACATCTGCTATGTCGCCTCTCCTAGAAGCTGAATGCCTAATCTTTTGCTGAGAGAATCAACTATAACATTCCCCTTCCCAAGAGTATATACTATCTCAAAGTCATAGTCCTGGATGAACTCGAGCCTTCGTCGCTGTCTTGGGATCAGTTCATTCTGCGAAATGATATACTTGAGACTCTGGTGGTCAGAGTAGACTGTAACACACTCACCCATCAGATAGTGCCACAACATCTTTAAGGTGAAGACCAATACTACTACCTCCAGGTCATGTTATCATTGTTCTACTCGTACTATCTCAACTTCCATGAACCATATGCGATCACTGCTCGCTCCTGAATCAGGACACACCAGAGTCTGGTCCCTAATGCGTAGCAGTTAACTACGTACCATACGCCCTCCTCCAGTATCCTCATGATGGGCGCACTGGTCACCCTCTGCCTCAGCTCTTGAAAGCTCTGCTAGAATCTATCTGATCACACAACAAGTTTTACCTTCTTTATCAATGTTTAATGTGGTGATGAAACTCTGGAGAAGTCCGGCACAAATATCTTATAGTACGTAGCTAGTCCCATGAAACAACACACCTCCGTCACACATTCAGGTGGCTCCCAAGAATGTACCGCCGTGATCTTCTCTGAATCCACTGCAACTCCATCATTCGATATGACGTGTCCCAAGAAATAAACCTCTCGAATACAAAACTTTCACTTCGAGAGCTTACCATAAATGTGGTGCTCTCAGACTGTATCCAGTACTTCCCAAAAATGGTTGGTGTGCTCCTCCTCAGTAGTCGAGTAAATCATAATTTCGTCGATGCAGATTACAACAAAGAGAACAAGGTAAGGCTAGAAGATCTTGTTCATGAGACTCATGAAAACTTCTAGAGCGTTGGTTATAGAAAAGGTCATAACAAAGAACTCATAGTGCCCATACCAACACCTGAAGGTCGTCTTCTGCACATCCTCATCTCGAAAACTAAGCTGGTGATAGCCTGAACTAATGTCTATCTTAGAGAACCATCACACTCCCTTGAGCTGATCAAATATTTCATCTATCCTCCAGACTGGGTACTTGTTCTTCATGGTCACCTGATTCAGGCGATGGTAGTCGACACATAGTCGTAAGCTTCCATCAAACTTCTTGGAGAACAAAATCGGATATACCCAGGGTGAAACACTGGGTCAGATAAATCAATTCCCATGCAAGTCTTCCAGGTGTACCCGTAGCTCATGAATCATTTTGGGAGCTATCCGATATGCTGGAGTAGATATCGGTGTCATCTCGGGGTATATGTAAATGTAGAATTCTACCTCTTTGCAAGGAGTTAGACTAGGAACGTCGTCAGGTAAAACATCCGCATAATGATCCACCACAATAGGAAAACTCAGACTCCTCACATCAACCACTCCGAGGATGATACTAGCCAATTGATGTGTGATCGTCTACCCCCTCCTCTGCGTAAGTCCATCCTGACTTGAAAAGGCTCCCTTCTCGCCGACGAAGGTGAACCTAGTCCCATCCATGCGGATACACTAAACATTGCTCCTAATACAGTCAAGCTGAGCATGATCTGTGGATAACCATTCCATACCCAAGATGACGCCGTATGGCCTCGACGCCACTACAAGAAGATCCAAGCCAAAGCTCTCGCCACAGTGAGTAATTTCACACAACTAGCACAAGTATGTAATGGTAGAGTATTCTCTCGTAGGATTCTCTAGTTGTAATCATCGAGCCAACAGATCCATTGGAATCTCTGAGCTCCGAACGAAGGCAGTGACAATAATGGTATGACTTGAAAATGTCTCTATAAGTACTATAGAAAGGGTGTAGTAGACACATATAGTACCTCAAATTATTTTAGGTGCACGGTGGTTGTAGGCCTCGATTTCCTAGAGCTGAGCCCGCCTCTGCCCACCACCTCCCTATGGTTGGGGTGGACCTCTTAGTAGTGGTGGTATTCGAGCCTTGAAACGTTGTCCACCACCTGCTGCTCATGCATCTCCTCTGCCACATCTTCATGCTCCTAGCGAACCACCATGGTCGAACCTCTTCCTCTGCCTGGGAAGTCCCTCTACTGTTTTCTGCTCATATGCATGGTTGGTTGGGAAATCACGAGAAATGTGGCCCTGTCCGCCACATCCATAGCATGGTCGTCTCCTCGTATAGCTGGCTCTGTCTCGAGTGCCCCACACAACCGAACCTGTATCCTCGGCTCTCCCACCTTATGGACTAGTTTGACTGAACCTATAGGACATTTGTCTACTTCCAGCTACAAAAGTCTCAGTTATGTGTCGCCCTGTGGTGGGTCTCGCTACTAGTGACTGCTCTGCGAGAAAACTCTCCACTAGAAGGGCTCGCTCTACCACCCCCGCCTATGTTGGAATGTTGAGGGGAATCGTCAAAGCCCTGATATCTTTCCTATGTCACTGCTCGAAGGTATGGGACCTGAATAATGGGTCCATAACCATATTTGTGGAGTAGCATGAGAGGTCAGTGAAGCTCACTGAGTACTGTACTACTGTCATGCTGCCCTGCTGCAGATGAAGTAACTTCTGAATCTGCACAACACGAAGGGTGGCTAGACAAAACTCTGTGTAAAAGAGACTCTCGAGGTCTATCCAGTGTAATGATGCTTCGTCTTGCACCTGGAGCATCTAGCTCCACCATCTACCTACTTCTGCATGTAGTATACTCGCGGTAAGGATCACCATGAGATAGGCTAGTGTACCTACCAATCTGAAAAATCTCACGACATCCTCCAGCCAATCCTCAGCTACCTGTGGGTTCATCTCTACTCGGAAGTTGGGCGGCCTCTGTCACTGGAACTCGTGCAATGCACCCAGAGGGTGTGCACTCTCTGCTACTGGAGTTGGTGGTATCGGTGGCTGAGAAGGTAGTAGTACCGCTGGACCTCTACTATGATGGTGCCGTACATCGAGGCCTCATCGCTCGGCGGGCTACCATCTCATACAGAATTCAGAACCCTAGCTGGATGCCTTCGTGGGGCTATCCTAAAGAGAAGCAGGTGCGCCGCGGTTAAAACAGTATACATGTTGAGCTGACACAATGTAAACAGAAGGAAAACTTTTTCAAAGTAAGCACACATGCAATCAGTGTTTTCGTGCACTACGTCAGAGATCAGAAGTCAGAGTCCTAGTGTATGGATACGTCGACCACCATACCAACACCGGTTTCCTTAAACTGATACCCACACCCAAAACAGTTAACACTATTTTCATTAAAATAATCAGAGTTCAAGTTCTGCGGTAGAACCGACTCCTATGATACCAACTTGTCACAACCCATCCACAGGCCCAATGCTGTGAATGCCCCATGCCCGCCTTCCATAGACCAGTGGCTGGCGACTTGCACCGAAGGAATAATCCCGATAAATACGGAAGGCATTTCCTTTTAGCCTGTCACATATACACATTCTGAAAACAAGTGTTAGAGACAACAAATACTGAAATGGAGAAGTAAGGTGTGCTGAAATTAATTGGGCCAATATACAAACCCTACTGAACAACAAGTACAAGTACAAGTAAAAATTGAAAATAGCTCCTGGATCATCCGCCCAGGAATCCTACCTGAAGGGTAGATACAAAACTTGAAAAACTCATCCATGCGGTACATCCCTTCTAGACCAACTCCGAGTAGTCTCTTTTCCATCACCCTCAGCCTTGATCATTGTTGTCCGTCATCTGCACAAAACACAACAAGGTGAGGGCGAAGGCCGTGCAGGGGTGAGTATAAAAATACTCAGTAGGGGACCCCGAGACCCCAGAAAGTCTCCCAAAATCTAGAAAGGATAAAACAAATAATTAAATAAATTCATGAAGTAACATCCAAACCTTACTTAGGTATATTCCCATACACATACCTATGTTATCAGTCACAGTCTTTCTCCAACTCTCGTGCCCAAGCACAACCCAATCCACATAGGATGTAAAGTCAAACATCTTGAAGATAAATGATTGAATGTCAAGACTCAGCTCACATAGGTATACTTTTTTCGTAGAGTGATAAAGATGATCAGAAATAGTCACTGATTCATCTACGCTATCTGAACCACATAGGATACAGGACTAGCTAAGCTGTCAGACCCACGTAGGATACAGGACTAGTTATTCTGTCGGACCCACACAAGATAGAGGAACAGAAGTAAAAAATGTAGGACCCACAGAGGATCCTGATATAGTATTCATCGATGTCCAACTCACAGAGGATTCCAGTTCAGTAGTCATATTTGTCGAACCCATGGAGGATTCCGGTATAGTAGTCATCGCAATCAAACCCACGGAGGATTCCAGTATAGTAGTCATCGCAGCCAGCTCTAGGGTTCTTGCACACAGCATGCTCGATTACAGGAGGGTCCGCTCCTCATCCCAAGATAAGATACATCAACTATCAAGATGTCACAAGTTGATGTATATGAAAGTTCTGTCTCATCGAAAGGAACCCAAAGCGAAAGAAAACTTGTCAATCAAACGGCTGGTCTGAGAGTTATTGGCATTTCTGTTCCCAGGGCCCGGCTGGATTTATGCTTGATCCAAACCCAGCCATTTTCCAAATTTCTCAAAAAATCACATAGATTATCCCAAAAGGACAGCCTTGTTTCCAGGTTCCCAGTGTCGTAGAAGGTGCTTCGATCAGATGTGCGGTCTATAAGATATTAACATTTAAGCGAAGACGTGCCCAGCCCGTCAAGATCGATGGGCTGGCTTGTCAGCTCGACCCAGCATAGCGGGTCCGACCCGGATGGGGGTCGGCCCGACCCGGTTGGGTGGGTCTGACTAGGATGGGGGTTGGCCCAGCCTGGCCTAGTGGGTCCGACCTTGATGGGTTTCAGCCTAGCCAGGTAGGGAACGAACCACCTATGGACCCGGCCCGCACTACGGGCCTATCCGGTTTTCCTGGCATCACCCAACAGTGCCACCTCCTCTACTGCTCGGCTGGACGTAGCCAAATGGTTTGGTCCGGTGCACACTGCCTGTGTTTCGGGCCATGGTTTTCCCCATGAGGTTCCAACGGGTGCCGTAGTTTTTCCAGCCCACTGTTGGCCGGTTCGCCCAGCCGATGAGCCTACGGATGCTAGCTGCATCCTCCACTACGTGGAGCTTGCGGGCACTACGGTTCTCCTGCCCGACCTGCACGTAGCCGGATTTTCATCCATCTGAGCGGCCCGCGGATGCCGGTCACAGTCTTGCCACCATGATGTGCCTTCGTGCATCGCGTCTCCTATACGTGGACTGGCCAGATCGACTGGCCGGTTTTCCCGCGGTCCGGGCGGCTTGAGCAGCCGCCAGTCTTCCTCCACACTACAAACGCACATCCACCGCTATCGCTGCCGCCTCTTGTCACTAACACTGTGGCCGCCTCTGGTCGCTGACACCACCTCCTTTTCTATCCCTTGGTTCTTCTCCGGTGGAGTGCGGTGACACTGTGCCCTTTCGGATTCGCCTCTGACGTCAATCAACAAAAACCAATGGAGGGGTGTCGGGCCACGTTGGTTTGGCCCATACCCTCCACATTAGGTGATAAGAAGTGGGCATTATCAATCCCAAACAAAAACGAGTAATGAGGGTGCACTTTCTACATTAAAACAATCAAAACCCTACCTCGTATTTGGTGTTGAATTTGACGAGTCGCGGATGATGGACGTTGCTGAAGATGGACATTTTTTTTGTCAACGTCGTAGGAAGTAGAGCTAGGTGAATTCAAGCCGAGTCGACACCATGGGTGTATTTCATGGGAGGTGGTGCTTCCCTTCCTTGATTTGGTTTAAGAAGGTAGAAAATGAAGCTTCACAATCATTGGATATGAGGAGTGTTCTTCATTGGAATACGTAATTCATCCAAGAGTTCTCCCAAGCTCCTATGATCTACCTTAGAATAATCCCCATGCCAAAATAACATTAAATCCTTCTTATTATTTTAATTTTTCCATTCATTTAAAAATCATTCAAAATAATTCATATCACAGAAGTTAATTAATTAAGGAATTAATTAATTCATGTGTTGGCACTATTAAGAGGGAATGTGGAAAGTCTCCACCATTAATTGGGATTTCAAGAGTTAGGGGGGGTTTAAGGAGATTTGAGAAGCTTAATGCTCGTGTGGACCCCACCACATAATATCCTCCCATCGGAGGTTGTATGGGGGTGGGCCCCACCTCCAACATCGCTTTGGAGAAATTAACCACCACATAAAAAAAATTATGTCACACAAAATTTTTATTTAATTTATTAAGAATCCCCAAATATCAATATCCATCCATGATAAAACAAAACTATGGTAAAGGTATCCTTAAGCGAATACCAGTGCTACGAGTTCATTGGTGTCCTCAGATTTCAATTCCTCGAACCATTTCAAAATATATAAAATCCATCATGTACTTTTACTGAATGTAATTGAAAAAAACTTCAGAAATTGATTTTGGGCACACCGGGCCTTGGAATCAAGCGCTGTCAGAAACTACAGACTCGTAAAATTCCCATGTATTTAAGAAAAAAATTTCCACGATATTTCTGGGTCTTTACAATCCCAGTTAAAATATGTAATTACTATTTAACTCCCATGTAATTTCTTCACAAAGCTGAGGTGACTGAAGCTGGTCATCTAATTGAGCATCAGAAAGTGGTTGATTTGACTAAAGTGGTTGTTCAACAAATGAATTTTTTTGTTGAAAAACTCTACTAATATATGAAAAAGAGGCTCTATTTTGTGGGTTTTCCTTTGATTTTTCTCTTTAAAAAAATGATTTTGTGTCCACTCATATATTTCTTCATCGCTACTTCATAACTAGAATCAAATTATCGATGATTATCTTTGTAGAAATACATTCTTAGGCCAAATAGTCATGATTATACAATTAGATATGGAGGAACTCTAATTTTTACCTAATCGAGTGGGACTAGGGAGCGTAGTTTGAATTTTACAGGGGTCATAGGGACAACCCTACAATCACTGTGTCTTTTGTGTCATCACCCTAATTTTTTACGATCCACAATATGGAGGAGACTTAGAGTGTGAGACATGGATATTACATTAGGATTCCCTTTAGGATTTTTATCCTAAAAGTTCAATTTATTTTAACTTTTTATTTATCAATATTGCCTATACCATATATAGTGTTGGTCTAGCGAGCTGGGACTAAACTTTTTTCCAGAGTACCCTTTTTATGTTTTTAATATGGGGTGTACTATGTCCATTTTTTGGGGAAATTTAATGTCATGCATGTCAGATTGATAAATCTAGAATTTTAGGTTGAACTGCTTTGACCATGAATTTTCAGATGATAACCCAAACAATACTTCAAGGCTATAAAGTTCCTGATAATCTTCAAATAGGTCCAAGGGGAATCTTTAGTCATTATTTTTATGGAAGAAGAAAGTAAAAAATGAAATATAGGTATAAGGGCGGCCTCTCCTAAGAAATAAGTATCCTTTGAATGAAAAACCTTTTATGTGGGTGGTTTTATGAAAGTCCAACCAAGTAACGTATTGCATTGTCATGTTGTGTTATCCTTAGTCTGATCATCCCATTATATGGGAAACATATTCAAGGACAACTGGGGAACATACTACATAGACATGTAAAGGAGTTCCTAGGAGTTCTGACATTTTATTACAGATATACAGAGAGGTTTAATATTTTGATGTCCCAAGTTCATAGTGTATGGACTTCCCATGTGAAAATATATGAGAATAAAAGGATCATCGAATCTGACATAGGCCAAGAATAGTAAACCATTCCTAAATTAATTTGGTGCATGAAGGAGTGTAAATTTTATTTTCATTAAATTTAGAATGTCATGTGGAGAGGGGTCTTTTACCAAAAGTATGGTGTAACTTTTATTTTTATATTAATGCATCATGTAAATTATATAAGTATGTTTAAATACATGTATCAATGACATCATTCCATGTAATTTAAATTCAATAAACTGGGAAATTATTTTGAGAAGTTTAATTTCCTAGAAAAAGGAAATTATGATGAGATGTTTTAAATTTAGTCTAAAAGGACATTGGGAGATGTTAATTTAAGGTATTTATCTTTGACCAAGGGTATCAATATTCTCCAATTCTTATTAATCTATTATGAAATTCTCTAATATATTCTGTAATGGAAGGATAAAATTGTATGTTATGATTTGGTAGCTCCCGGATCTAAAAAATGGTATGGAAAAAATGGATAGTAGAATTAGAGGAGGTCTCTCCCATGAACAAAGATACAATTTCCTGACAAAACCATTATAGGGGATGCTTTAGACATTGCCATTTGGGGTACGTGATGTGTAGTCATTGATGACATCCTTAAGTGAACGACCCCCTTATGATGGGGATTTATGCATTTCTAATTGGATCACATACAACATAATAAGTTAATGGATATCTCAAGAGTTATTACATTATTATAGTAAAAGCCAATATAATTTCATGAAGATTTGGATTTTTAGATTCACGTAGTTTGATTGATGGATAAATTTGACTAAATATAGAATGGTTATTTAATGTCATGATTTTCAAAGAATCAATGGAATAGTTTCTCTATAATGATCTAACGCAAATGAATAATCTATGGTTACTATAATATTAGGTAATATGACTAAGACCATAAGATTATAGAAATAATGGATTGTATTCGGTCCAATGGAATAATAATATTCTAGAATTCCCTGAATAAATGAATGTAGAAAATTGTAAAGCATGGTCATGGAGACCTTCCGGTCAGGAAAAGGGATATGGAAAAAATATAAAATTGCTGAAGTTTGATTCATGGGTTCCAATATACCATCATCAAAACATAAAGGGACATAAGAGGATTATCTCAAGGGTGAAGTTACCGCATGTTTACAAACCCATTATAGGGTTTGTTTTATATAAGAAAAACTATGCCACATACTACATACTCAAACATTGGATTCCGTTGGATGATAGGATCGTTTTGTATCCGAATTTTTAAATGAAAACTTGGTTATATACTACACATTTAGGTAAAGGAGTTGTTAGGTATCAAACATTCTATCACTAAAAGACTTTTAAATTTTATGAATATCTGAAATTAATCACGATTAAGAGTATGAAATATGAAAGGGGAGAAGTATAATGCACTAGGGGTGTATTTTGATAAATATTTTCAATGATTTGGATTCTCTTTCATAGGCCTAACTTTTATATATAATGAGTATATCTCTTGTTTCCTTACTATGATCTCGAAAAAGAGCACTAAAAATAAAAGATCCTGTATAGATGTTTTGATTATATAAGGGAGAGGGAGGAAAATTTTTTCAAACCCATGTCTATGACTAGAATCTAAGCCATAGTCTTCGCATTGTATCTCAATGAGATGAGAATTAAGTCATTTGTAGTTATGTGGAGATTGTATAGTTTAAATTCATGCAATAAGGACATAGACCTTGCAGCTTAATGTCATTTGGTATGGAAAACTTGTTCCATGACATGAATAGTAATAAAACAATACAGTTGAACTAATGAATAGGGACAAGGAACCCATGTGTTTCATTTATGAGTAAGAATCAACACACATGTCATTCTAATAGATTCAAGTTCATGTTTATAATGAGAAATCATATTGGATCGTCTAATGTATATTTGATTTGTACATAGAATAGTAGATGATTTTTAAGGTTTTGATGTATTTGGGACTATAATTGAAGACCAAAACATCATTACATATCTCATAGTGGTGAAAATCAATACACAGATGTTTCTAAAATAAAGGTTGCTCAGTAATATTGAATTCAAAAGTTGATGATAATGAGGATTTTCTCGAATATGGGTTCACACATTAGATGAAAACTCATATTGAATCTACCATCATATATCTAAACTGTATATGGGAGAATAAAGGCATTATTTGTATCTGGTTGCAGCTGGTCATATGATTGATAATATTTAATCATTATGTATCTCATTGGGGTGAGAATCAAGACACACATGGTTATTATATAACCATGTAGTTTATCATCACGTGGTGAAGGCATGATTTATTACCACATGAAAAGGAATATTATGGTTGGACCATGGGATATGACATCAGTGTCACTACACCTATTATTGGAAAATGTGTCATGTAATATGTTGGTAATGATAAGATCATGCAGTTTATTATAATTTGATGAGGACATCTGTCATTCCTTTTAATGTTCATCCAACTAGGACCATTGAAAACCCTCCTGGTACGAAAGACACCTACTCTAGGTAGATAAATCCAATACCATATTCCTATGAACACATGAGAAATGATCAACGTGAGAAAACATGGTGCGGTAAAATCTTCTTATACAATATAGTTGCAACAAAAATGAAGGTTGATGAATGATGACTATATGGTAGTTGAGCCAATGTAAAGGAACAGAGAATAACTATGTACATTTCTGGGGAAAGAATCAATCTATACGTAGTTTTTAAAAATAATTCACCACATTAATTATGTTTTGATTTGAGTTTAAGGGGATTTTGGAAATTTGCAGGCTGATGGACAGTCAATAAGATTGAAGTCTGGGTATCACCATGTATCTTATTATAATGAAAAGAAATCCACATATCTGGGAAGGGTTCCTTATAAAGATATGATTTTTATATAGGACATGTAGGTCTTAAATTCAGGCTATACTAGGAGATATGAACCAATTGTCACTATGTATATCAATATAATTAGAATCAATCCACACGTAGTTTTTTGAATTCTATGATGTTTAACATCATGTGGTACAAAAGGAGGTGAACTGACATAATGTGATGTAAATAATGTAGTTAGGCCCAACACTAAAATTTTGTGCATGACTATGTATCTCATGAAAATGAGGATTTAACCACATATAGTTCTATAAATGTGTCATGTGTATGTTTGATTGATACACACTTGTAATATAAAAGGATTTTTAATTACGGATAGACCTAATATTGTAGATCCGGGCATCACTACATTTCTCATATGGATGTGAATCAAGACACACATATTTCAAAAAATGGTTTCCACAATCCAACAAAATATTTATGTGAGAAATGGGGGCTATAATGCTTTCCAAAATAATGGTTAGTCCCAATATACATGAAGTTATGAGAATAAATACATATGTTATGGAAGAGTTCTCAGTATAGAATAGGTTCATATATAGGGATAGTAGAAATTATTTATCTTATGGACACATTTGAGCCCAATATTTCAGATCATTATGTCACTACATATCTTATTGGAATGAGAATAATGACACAGAAATTTCTCCACAAATTTTTCAGTTTATCATCATGTTGTGAGAAAGTGGATTACCTAACATGAAAGAAACATTGTGGTTAGACTAGATGATAAAACCCATGTGTCACTATGTTTTATTCTAGATTAATAATTAATCCACATGTCGTTGATGATAATTTTTTCCTTGTGCATATGTGATCCTAAAACATGGAGAAATGGGCCTCGAGTGGCACAAGGGAGTGGAATAGTGTTGTGTGATTTTTACACATGGAGGATGAAATTTTTTTGTGGGACCAGATGGAATATTAACTCATGATCACTTGTGGAATCATTAACATCAAAAAATGATACTTTAACAATATATTTAAATTGTGTGTGGTGATGAATTTTTTTTGAAGGTTCACGTTACACGACTTGGACCTCAACTCATGAGGGATATCGTCATGATAACATAACAATGATGTTACATAGTTAAAAATCATGAAATATGGATGCAATTGTTGCTATATAGTTTAACATCTTATATAAAAAATTATCATTGTGTGATTACAAAAACTACTTCTTCAAAACATTTCATTGTTTGGAGTTGTGATGAGTTCACCATCAATTGAGATCATGGAATAAGATCCATTTGAGTTCACCATATGTATGGAGTAAGGTCCCTCCTACTCTGTCTCAATCTTCATAGGCTTATTTCCTAGTATCATCAGAGTCATAAGAACCAATACCAATTCTCCTTGGAGGAAGGAATGAATATGGAACTTCTTCTTAAAGGCACATGGTATCTAATTATAATACACCACTGAGTGGTACAATGTGTCAAATATCCTTAAATCCATTATCTCAAGACATCCAATCATTTCTTAAACACATCATCTAAGGATATTTTAGCCTAGATGGAAACATGAACTGATGGAAATTATAATTCAATGGGAATGACAGCTTCTACTCATACACAAATGTGTATGAGGATTCCCATGTTGAAGTACGGGTTGTAGTTCAATACGCCCATAAGTCATGAAGGAAATTATCACTCCAATATTTATTATCATTATCCACCATATTCTAGAGTATTTTTCCATGTTCTTATTTAATGTCTATATATTCCCATTGGGCACTTCATGATAGTGGAATGAATGCATGGATTTGATATTGTATCCCTGATATAGCATCATCACCTTAGTAGAACAAATATTTATACGATTGACCATAAAAATGGTATGTGGGATTCCAAATTATTTAATGATGTTACCTCTAACAAAACAAAGAATTATTTTACCTCTAACATAATTTAGGGATATTTTCTCATCCCATTTTGAGATAAAATCATTGGATTTATGATAGGACAAGATCTTCTTAGTTGTAGTAAGAGGATATGGTCCAACAACATCCATTCAACATGTAGAATATGGGCACTAGTATTTTGATTTATGTAGTAGTTTTAAGGCACGATGGATTAAATTAATATGTTTTTTAAGTGATGAAACGTCGTAGTGGATTATGAGCAATCCTACATCATCAAAGTCTAGAAGTATTCAAACATATGGATTTGATCAGAAATACTACACCGTTATTGGTTTGAACCACATGCTCTAACATGTTCTTCTTCCATAAAGTCTATAATATCTTATCCATAAACACATATAATAATTATTACATTAGTGCCTTACTTTTAAAAGAATTACTAGTGATTTTGGAAATTATATAGAGAGAAATTGGATGCCTGCTTCCAAATAATCTTTTTTCAAACTTTATCAAGTGGAAGTAATACATCATGGAGATACACCATGATGGGCGTCATAAAGACCATGGTAGAGATATAAGGATTTGGGATGGAAATTATATCATTAATCTCTTCTAATCTTATAAGAGATAAAGATAAAACTATTCAGTGATGGGAATTAATGATGACTATTTCATTCTGATTTGGATCTTCCAAAGCTATAGTATAATTTTCCAATGAATTTACCTAATAATTCTATAAACCCAATATATGTGTGAATTTTATCTTTTGAGTGAAATTTTGACATTAACCATCATATATAATCACACATGAGAGTTATATCTTCCATTATGATGGCATAATCCTCATTGATCTTCTTGATTATCAATAATAAATCACCCTTAACCTCTATGAGGTTCACAAGTAATTTGAGTGATTACTCCATGCCTACAATAGGAGAAAGACATTACACCTCACTGTTTGGACAAACTTCTAATAAAATTAGTGTGTATGGTAATACATTCTATTCTTGGAGGATAATCATAATTGCTAACCTGACATTGTTGTGTTTATGGTATTCATTTAACTTCCTCATTGTACACCTATAAGAACCATGAAAATAAATTTTCCATGTTTTACGGTTTTCCTAAATACAGAATATTTATTCATCAGGTAGTTTAGTATTTAATGATGTATCTTCTATAGATGGGTGCTCAGTAAGGATGTCTTGAAATGCCTGAAAATTTACTACTTCTTGAGGAAAAACATTGTATTTGATGACTGATGGATAACTATCCAATGTAACAAACCTCCTATCAGAATAGGATAACTACGAATAAATTTGATTGGGTTATTTTTAGAAACCAAAAGACCTCCTCGTGAAATAGATAATTTCCCAATTTCTAAATTGAAAACATTAATGCCAGAAATCTCTATCAAAATTTGAATAACATGTATCTACATTGTGCATGGTTCTATTAGAGTAATAAAGGTTTTTTTAATTTCGTCCATCATTATGTTTTGTAAGGAAATCACCTAGGGATCACTCCAAGGTTGTAACATATAGAAAGGGTAGCATTCCTTCTATAGTTGGAATCAATATAGATGGGCTCAAGAGGTATTTCGAAAGAGCATCAAATGCTTCATGATAGTCATTGGTCCACTAAAAAGTTACTCACTTCTTCATCAATTTTGAAAAGCATAAACACATGAAAGAAATGTTGGCAAGGAAACATCCAATTTTATACAAATGTACTTGAATTTTTTAGGACCCTTTCTTGTTGTGATGAGGTTACATTCTAAGGATAGAGTTAGCCTTCTTAGCATCAACATTGATTCCACTATGGGGTACAATGATATGAAGAAATATTCTTGAGTTTATCCAAAAAGCACATTTCAATTGATTCATCTTCTGATTATGATATTGAAGCTTGATTAAGATGGTTTATATGTCATCCTATTGATTATATAATTGCCATTATTTGAACACTAGATCTTCGATGTAGCATTCGATAAAAATTCTAACAAAGGGTTTGAAGATGTGGTGCATATCACGTTGGTAAATTGAACTAGTGTTCTTCAATTCTATCGGAATTACCATATAACTGAATACTACCTGAGGTTCTATAATGTCTATGGCTTCTTAAACATCTTTGGACATCTGAATTTGATTTTACTCAGAGTATCCATCCATGAAGGAGAGTGCTTAGTGGCCAATTTGTAATCAATAAAGAGTTATATGATTGTAACTGGGAATCCATATTTGGGACAATAGCGAATGGGATCTCTGAAATTGATGCAATATCTAGTTTTCTGGTTCTTATTTTTCATAGTGGAATTGTTGACTATCAATTTAGGATATTGTACCACTAAAATAAAAAAAAGATTAGTTTTCCATCTTTAACCTCAATATTCGAGGTGTGATACAGGTGTGTACTCATGTAAACATGCATGTATCATCAATGACCTTTTCGAAAACCCAAATTATTGGGGGCCACCTTATGGTCACAGTCTGGTAGTTATGTGATATAGTTTTCCAAATATTGAGTAATTTTGGAGAGATCCGAAAACCCACTAGTTTGTTTCAAATTGTTAAATAGTGTGTGCAACTAGTCATAGTGATTTTCTATGAAAATTGGAAATATCTCATTTTGAGGTAGCGGTAGGTTCAAGGAGTAATTCAACACATTCCACCATATAATGAAGTCTGACACTCTTTCATTCCACCTTTTATTGTAGTTATTGAGGTTGAAGACTACTGTCCTTTGCAACATTGACCTAAAATGGAAATGGAACTTCTAATAGATATGTTGCCATCTGGTGACTGGTCGGGCTTGCAAACTCATATACCATTCAAAGGTTGGCCCCTAAAATTATTGAATGAAATATCTTGATATTGAATATTTTTATTTCACGAGGTTCCCCACCGTGAGATTGTAGCAAGAGAAAGAATGCTCAATGTTCTTCATTAGATCTCTCGATCCATTAAAATTAGAAATATTGGATTCCCAATGTTTGCTAGAGGAGGGGAAGGATCCAAACATTCAAGATAAGTAATAATTTCTAGGTGTAATGACCCACTTCTTCCTTACATACCTTCCAATTGAGTCATTAATGACTAAATAGTGATCATCAGCATTCGAGGATTATCTGTCCGAGCTGCATCTAGAATAGGACTGACGACTAAAGCCTGAACGGTTGTAGTGACTATTAAGACCACTAGTGGTGGAACCACTGGTACCTTCCATTTGTATCCAATGGGTTAAGGCATTTAACTATGTGCTTGACCATGTTCATGTGGTGTACCCATTGAATGGAATTTTAGATATATTATTGTGAGAATAAAATATATTTCTAGTTGTTGTCCCACATTGGGCGGATATTACATATTTACTTTAGTTTTTTTTATTTTGGAAAACCCTCTTTGTTGAGTGTTCCTAATAGAAGTGTGAGTGGATGGTATTCTTGAAGAGTATATCTGGCTGGAAGACTATCTCGGAGTAAATATATAATAGTTCGTCTCAACTCTCTCTTTCATCCTCTTGCAGTTGAAATCTTTACTATTATGAAATGGATTTCCCTTCTCCATGTATAAGGTGATAGATAATATAGACCATTAGTTTTCCCTTATTATATTCACTTTTAAAAGGTAGAGGTGGATTATTTGAGGGGATACCCAAATTTTGAGTGAGCCTTTAGTTTCAAGTTCGTACACCTTCTATGTTACTTACCATGGGGGCCATCTCATTATAATGAACATCTTCATCAAAATACGTTGAATCAATATTATGTTCTATAGTGTATTCAATTATGACATTGATGCAATTCACAGATGTGTATTTCATCACTGGAATTCCATTGTAATTTATGGGATATTTTCTTCTTATGTTCCCTCCACAAGGCCTTTTCATCTTCTTCATTAGTTTTCTAGGACTTATTTGTTTGAAAGTGACAAAATTTTGAATCCATAAAGAGTTCAACGATGTGCTTTCCAAGTGATTTCTTCAAATAAAAGGATGGAGAATATTTAGAGGATTTACTCATCAGTGTCTTCCCTAATACAGAGAAGACTAATTCCCACTAAGGAGGGTTTTTTGTGGAGAAAAAGTCCCAAACTATGAGGGATGGGTCTGTTTCTATTCTACCTTGTCAACCCTTCAGGCTTGGTTGGATGATCCAGAGTGTTAGGTTGTGAAATCCCCCATACCTATGGTTTATGGTTGTTCTTGAACTTTTGTTGATTCTATTACCACAATTTTTTTTAATATTATGGTTTCTACCTTAAACATGGTTTGGCATCATTATTTAGAGCTCCCTTAAATTTAACATTTTAGAAGACTGTTGAGCTATTTATAAGATTTTATTAATCTAGAAGATGAAATCCTCTAATTGGGACACCAACTCAATGTTATTGGAAACATGATGAAAATGTTTCTCAATGGCTTCCTCACCTTTAGCCTATCATTGGTGGGTGTCAGTTAGGTTATGTTCTGATAGAGAATATCTTTGTTCTTAGATAGATTCTATTTTTTGTATCATGACTATGCAAATTACATTGAATGATAACTTCTTTTGGTGGTATTTTATATCTTGGGAGATTAGTTAAGAGAAATGATACATTAATATCCCATCCCCTGATATGAAACTGAATCGGGTATCTATGATCTTATTTTCAAACCTCATTAATGCATGTAAGATTTTTTCATTAATGGAATCTTTACAGCTTCTCAATCTTCAGATGTTGGTAATCCAGGAGATATTAGAATTCAATATGGAATTTTAACCCTTCAAATTACCTTGACATGAGTTTCATAATCATCATAGTGTAATACCTCTTTCTGCATGATGAAGATTTTTCGATATGTTGAGGAATATTTCAATCATACAATAATCATCCAACACCACTGTAATGTTTTATTGAGTGGTGGATGAAGTCTAGAACATGACTGGTATGTCATCGTTGTCCTACTATTTTATCTTCTTTAGAAGTTCATATTCAACATTTAAAATAGGTTCCTCAACATGGTTAAATTAGAGTGGACACTTCTCTATTTTTTTAACAGAAGAAATGGGATCAACTGGGGTTTTCTCTACTATATTAGAAGGAAAATTTACCAAGTGAGATTTAGATAAAGATAGTCACCTTTTGAAGTCTTCTGGATGACATATTATTTAACATACATGTGAGAAGGAATCTAACATTAACTCACACGTATTAAAAACAATCTTGTGATAATAGGGATTTCACATAACTTCATTTTAAAATGGATAATTAATTTGACAATGAGAGTCACTACTTCGGGGAGAAAATTCATAGTTATCTCCATCATAGGGAGGATCATCATAACAGATTACAGAATGGAGAATACCCTCTTCTCCTTGGTCCCCTAAAACAATTTTGGGTTGTCCTTCCTCTCATCAAGATATAGGCTCTTGATATTGACCAAATTATTTCCATGAACCAAGACTTCATGATGCAATGTCTGATGAGGACCTATAAAATTACTACTACAACTCCTAAAATTTCATAACAGTCTAGAAAGACCTTAAGTTAGAGTAGATAAACATATGAGGGATTCTTGAACTCCAGTGTTAAGAGAATCTATATTTTCGATAGGATACTATTATTTCAATCATCCCTGAGGAGAATTTTTCTTAGACTCATTATCATGAGCGATTGAGCCACTTTCGTTGAGAAGTGGTCATTATGTGTAGGTGTTTTTTTCTACCTTGGAATGGCCATTGAAATTCGCTGAATACTTCTGACTAGAATAGGTGTGTGTTCTTGATCATGTTGTTAATATAATGGGGGGTAATTTAAAACACCACCCTCATAGATGAGAGTAGAGATATGTGTTTACTCCGAGGTGTTATACTGATTGACCATTTTATTTTTTAGGAAAATGTCATCTTTATCTCCCTCAGGCACTACTGTCGTTGTTGTAACGATATCGTGGAATGTCTATAGAATGTTGGCAAGGATTTTCCTCTTGAATTTTAATATTTTGCTGATGTGATATGTAACTTCAGCAACCAGAATAAGGATTTACATCTATTATCCATATAGAGTAGGTAAATATGCTATATCCTATCCCTCTATTCCTATTGATGGATACTAATAGTACTTTTAGGTATACAGTTTAGTAATCGATTTTATTGTTGTATGCACTTTCTGATTGAATTATCCATATTCTTCTAGATCAGGAAACTTGAAGGGTTGACAAATGTTATAAGGGATGTGTGAATGCTCACTATTTGAGACCGAATATGGTCAACATACTTCATTGAGTGATTCCAGAAAATTCTACCAGTAGTATTCATCTGTGAAAGCAGGTGTATATTCCATACTCTTGGTTTATTCTATATTTTTGCTTGAGGGATTATATGAAGGATTCTAGGTGAGTATATTGGCTGGAAAAATGATGGTGGAAATCTGTATTTCCTCGCATGATGTTTCCCATCAAACTGGGTTAGTGGGATTAACAAAAGTGGTAAAAGGTGTGATCCTTCTCCCTATTGGCTGATTATCATCCCCGGAGGCCTGTCTTGCATGCTCAGATATGAGAGACCTTGGTCATATAGCTAAAGGAGAAAACCATATCACGTTTAGGGATTACATATATGCGTTATTCACACTGGTGATTATTGTAAGGATCCCTTGAAAAGGACCTCTATATCTTAAGTATGACACTCTAGGTGTCCTCCATATCCAACTCCCTATATTTATTTTAGGGATTGATTGTTCCGTCCTGGGTATATGGTACTATGATCGTTAAATATGGTGGTCGTTATTGCCTAGTTCAGGACCACTGATTTTCTTTGACATAACTATTGGTCGTTCAAGTTCAGTTAGAGGGATTGATGTGTGACTTCATATTCATTGATCAAACCGTTCTAATAATACTCTCAAACTAGTTCATTAGAGACCCAAAATTGATGATTATTTGATGGTGACGGTATCCTTCATGTGGATGATCATATATCAAGAGTAGTGGTTGGGGTATTCATTATTGTAAACATGAAGGAATACAATTGATTAAAGGGAGTTCTTTGAGGGAAGTGCATATATTTAGTAAAATAGAAACAATGAGCTCCTGTAAAGCAATATCTTTTTGGATGAACACATGCATGATTGATTTTATAGTTTGATCCACTTTTATCAATTTATTGGGGGAAAATATATGGCCAACATTATCAACATGGTTACAAATTCACACTGTGTTCACCATTTTTTTCCATTGGAAATTTGACTTCATTGTGAAAATCATTATTTCCAAATGGTTTTCAACTGTTTTGTTCATGGAACCAAAACCACTCAATGGTTTTGCTTCCGTAGTGAACTACTTTCCAAAGGTAGTAACTCTTTAGTTTTTTGACCCATGATGCTTAATAACTAATATTAGTCATGTGGATGGGAGTTCGGACTCATGACATCATTTTGGGGGGAATAATTTCATACTCCATGACTCTATTATAGATTTAAGATATATTCATGAATCCATCATCAATTCCCAAGTATGATGTGGGTCTTCCCAAATTAAAAACAAATTACTAAAATATGTGAAATTCATATAATCCAAGTGTATTTTACTTTCTTCATAAATATAGATATCTCTATGTATCATTAGATCAACATTGATGGTATCTTATTATACACCACATAGTGGTTCATTGGTCATTACTATGATGATGATGGTTTTCTATCCATATCGTGGGGAACACCAGAGCTTTTTATGATCCATGTAAAATAATGTCACTCTAGAGTTTACCATTATCCAGGGAGATGGGAATTGTTTTGGTGTTGGGATCTGACCTATAAATTGGCTTCCCACATATCCCTATAAAAGTAATATAAACCCCCATAGTTCGATGACACTTACTGGGGAACATCATACCTTTTATGTTGGTGGGATAAGGAGCCATCCATATTGTTTAATGTCATGTGGCATGGACGTCTCGATAGAAGGTGCATGGTAAATTTTTAGTGTGGAACTTATGTTGAAACAGATCAAGATACATTGAAGAGAAATGAGTTACCATTTTGAATTAGGCCATGATATGGATATGCCCCATAAGAACAAGGTTAAATTGGGGTGTTGGGTTTGAACCTTGGAGAGGCTTCTTAGATATCCAATTTAAATGAAAATAAAATCCCTCACAGTTCATTTTTGATGAAGCAAGCATATAGAGGCCCTCAATAATACATCTCATTGGAGAGTATGGCACATTGGGATGATAGTTTGGGGTTACTCTGATAAATTATATCCCTTGTTAAGGGTCCATAAGATATATATTCACTCATAGTGTCTTTAGGGAATGATTCCATTTTGAATCCTTTGTAGATACACAAACTAAGATAATTTTAATTGGGGATTATTTCTAAGAAGGATTCCCATTATGCTCGATATATAACTAGGTTTCCTAATTTTTCTAGTAAACAGGAATCAATGTTCTCATAGTTCCATCCAATTTTAGTCTTGAAACATGGAGGAGGCCCATTGCTGGAGGCTAGACTTCTCATTTCATGGATGAGATTATATAGATCTCAGAACATGATAATACTTCCAATGTATCCCAGTTATGGTGGGGATCAGATTTGTCATATTTTATTCCATCGGGAGGGTTGTGTGGATCTCATAATCATCACTAACTTCTAATCTCACATGAGTCATGATATGTGTGGGAAACAAGAGGAAGACTAGGATTTGAAAATACATGCTTTTCATCCTTCATTTGCGGATAGGTCAAGGATATAGTGGAATTGGACGAGGCTATTGCAGGAGAGGTTGGGGTTAGACACATACCTCTCTTAAATTTACTTTGGATGAGATTCCATATTAAAAATGTTATTAAATTATATGATATAGAGAGGAGAAAAAATAAATACACCAACATGAAATGTTAATGTCTTACCACAGTGTGGTTTCCCTAAAATTGGTCATGTACTGATAGAGGATGATGTCATTCCAGAACATAATAAAACGCATATATAATCCTCACCCACCCTAATACATACCAGAGGCTCTAGATAACAATGATGATGAGGGATGAGTTGAGTCTAATACATGAAATATTTTTCCAGGAACACCTTAATACTTTCCATTGGGTAAGGGTCTATGTGACTATAGAAATCCAAATACAGAAACACATTAAGGATTCATACCATCTAATAGGACAAGTTTGGTAGACCTCTGACTGTATCAATCCAAATCCAAATCAGATACACACTGATGATCCTTTCCCAAGGACTTATTATATCAGGATATCATGGTAGTGATTCCACATTGGTTTATTTACGATATGGGATCCAAGGAAGGAAAGGCCCTGCCATGGGTGGATTTAAAGTGGGCTTAATGGTTGTTTCGTGTACGTTTGGAGAACAAGTTATTTGTGCAGGTGTACAGTATAGGTTTTCTACATAGGTGTGGTACTAATGTCTTCATATGAACTAAATAGGACATCACCTAGGGAAACAAGGGAGATAAAAGTTGGATATTCACTGGGCAATGGACTACCAAGGGACACCCCGTGGAAAAGGAATTAGTCAAAACATGATGGGTTTCCTCTAATATGCTTGAAAGAGTCTCACATAGGTTCCTAATTAGGGAGTGGGACCTTTGTCATGTAGTTTCTCCTTAGTTTAGAGTGATACTCGTGTCATTTTCCTATTCTCTTAGACTCTGAGGGTATATTGGTAATTCTAATTACCTTAATGATCTATTATCTCATTATGTAGAGAGATACCTGAGAAATTTCAGGAGCCATGGGATAAGGGGTTGTGAAATGAGAGAGTTGGGGATTCTATTGATATTTCAGTTGTAACAATGAGAAGAGCAAGGGTCAATTTTTTGGAAATGTTGGTAACTATTCAAATTATCTTGTCGGAGTAGGTCATACACATGTATCCATGGTGTAGGTCTCCCGGGTAGGGGTGTAATAAGAACATGATTACATAGGTCCTCGATGTTGTTCCTTGATAAAATGGGTATGTGCCTTCAGTGAGGTACTAGTAGGAGATACGCCAGCCTAGAGAAACATAGGTGATATGCACGTAGATCCACATGGAAAAATCTCTTTTCTTCACTTAATATTCCAAAATACATTAATATATTCTATGTTCTCCTCATAATATTGTTACTTCTTTTTTTAAAAGGTATTCTTATTATAACTACATGGAAACAAGGATATAATTGGGGATTGATGAACTAGTGTGTCAAAACTAGGAGGCCTAGGGAATATATGTCTATCAGGTAGCATGAGGATAGCTCTGACGTTGAGATGTCTCCATGATTATATTAATATTTTATGGTTTGGATCCAAATTAGGTATAGATAAGGATCTGTGGGGTCTTGGTTTGGGAACAACTGCTTGATTTTGGAATGTGAGTCAACATTCTTATTAAACATTGATCATTAATATTCCATCCACTCTTATATTTCTAGTGAACTAGTGTTAATGGTCATTGATGGTGTCCTATAGAGTCTTAAACTCTCACCCTACTCGAAAAATCTGGATGGCCTTGTAAATTTCATACTTAGGGATCCAGTGACGGGTAAGGGAACTATGTTTTATACTTTAGTTGGGTAACTGGGTGGATGCAGTAACTATATGATGACATTTAAGAGGGTCATAAACAGCTTCTATCATTCAGGGATTTATCTTTTAGTATGATCCTTTTTTTGAATCATTTTTCTATGATGTATGTCATATTTCTGATTCTTCATGTACACTAATTTAATGAAATTAATATTATTTATTATTGATCATATGACATGTTATTGAGGGTGTAGTCTCCCCATTTTTTCACTCAAGACCCTTTCTACTAGTCAGCAACCTCTTGTCTACAAGGAGGCTTGAATGATTTCCAATGGAATTCAGAATCACACTGGTTTTTTCGCGTCAGGATGTTACAAAATGGTATTAGATAATAAGTATTCAATAGCTTTTGTTAAATTTTCATTGATTGGGGAGATGGATATCATGATTTATGTTATTTGGAACCCATATAGTGGAATTATGTCAGTGTCTAATTAATACTGAATTGTGGACCTCAGAGTTTCCATAAAATGGGGAAAATATATTTTCCTACTTAAATTTATTATATTCTCCTAGGATGATGTAGAAATTGTATACACATGATTTAATGATTTTGGTGTGTGTTCACACAACATGTTAGAAACTTATGATCACATGCCTTATTTACCACTTTATTCCATTATATATATCCCAAATAATTAAATTCTAGATGAAATTATGATATTTCCTTGGTTAATTAATCTAGAATTTGTAGCATTTTTTATTTTATTCTAGAGTGCATATATGTGGTTGTGAATAACTAGTATATTCTAATAATATAGACATAATCCTTGAATATATGGTCTGTGTTTCTTGTGTAACCTTTAATGAGCTCAAATTGAATTTGAATGGTTTAATTGTAAACACCTGGGGCGAAATTAAAAATATTTTAATTAAAATTGTTTTAATATAGAGACTCATATGGTGGGGAGAGGTTGTATCATGATCTTAAACTATTATCGGGGAAGACAAGATTTGTGGTGGGGGTAATTATAACATCATTATTTTTAAATGATAAAATAAAATATCATTTTTTACAACATTTCAAGTGTTTATGAGTAAAATTTTAATATTTAAATATATGAATTTATTATAAATTTTCAAAAGGATAAATGACCTTTTTAACACATTTGAATATTATATTGAAAAATATTATATATCTGTTCTCACTATGTGTACAACATTGAGTCCCATAAATGCTCCATGTTTATAGAATAAAAATATTAAATATATTTTATTCAAAATATTGCATGTTTTTTTACAAAAAAATTAAATAACACCCAATCGATGTTTCATATGGAAAATAGAAGACAACCATTAGATCACAAACCCCGTGTTTTCCATTGGTGGGTTATAACATTTTTGGGAATTAGATGTTTTAAAAAATCACATAGGACAAAAAAAAATTAATATTTAATAAATTTTTTATTCATTTTTTAAATTATAACTAATTTATCTCTCAAAAAATGCTTCCTATGAGAAATTCATGTCAAGCACTAGGTTTAGGACACAAGTTTCTTTCATATGGGTTAATAAAATTTGTGTGCACTAGATATTTCATCAAATCACACGTAAGTATATGATTTTCTATATAAATATTTTTTTTATTTAGTAATTATATTAATAATTTTATTATTATTATTATTATTATTATTATAATTTTTGTACATGTAAAAATTGAAACTACATATGTGATATTTAAATATGTATTACAGATTTGAAAGAATTTTATGTTTTGTCCAATGTAATTAATGAGATGTTATTAGTATGGATAACTAAATACAAATATGTAGTTAATATTAATTTTTTAACCATTATCTGTATTTAATGGTTTTTGGATCTAAAATTTTAAACGTGAATTCAATGTGAGATATTTAATATGATTAATAATATATTGTTGTTTTTTATTTTTATTAATTTGGAAAAAATAATATATTTGTTATATATATATTTATGTATGTACATGTGAATGTGTGTATAAATTTTGGACAGATATATGTGTTATATATATGTAATATGTGTAATCGTATTTGGGTTAATTATATATATACATACATGTGTGTATATGAGTGTGTGTATCAATTTGGATTATTTTTCCACATATATATTTAATAGTGAAATCTATTTAATGAAAGATTTAATGAGATTATTTTTTAAAAAAAATTATCTAATGGAATGATAGGTGGAACTCATGTTTTCTGTTGGAATAGGAGATAAAAAGAGTAATTAAAGAAATAATAAGTTGTTAATAAATATAATAAATGAAATCAAACAGAATTTGTTATATAAGGTTTTGAAAGGGGGAATGGGTGTGTGGATATCCATTTCTCATGTTTTTTCCTCCATTATATCTCTCTTATCGCTCCCTTTAACCTTTATTTCTTTTCCATTTTATTTTAATTATTTCCTCAATGTAAAATAATCAATATATCATAAAATATTGATCAGATTTTCATGCCTTTGGTGTCATTGGTTTTGTCTTGATGAGCACAATTTTAACCATACTTCTATTTTCAAAATAAATTTGGTTTAGTGGTTTAGTTAAACTTGGATGCCAGGCCTCATTTTCATTCATCATCTGACATTATGTGCAATGTACAAAAAATTTGAGCATCTTTTATTTGACTTTTGGTCATGTATTTTGGTGTGTGTTTGTAGTAATATGAAGTTACATACCACTTCAGTTCTCATTATATAGGTATTGTAATATTATGAATTATTTGCGGCTTGAAGGATATTAATTCCTTACTCGTGATTTCATGTGGGGGTGTGTATATCCAATGAGATTAATTATAGCCATGGTACATGCTTTGTTTAAATATTTGGATTATGAATTTTGATTATTCTTAAACCATGTGGTGCTTCTCAAAAGTGTGTATGTATAGATTTTCTCACAAAAATGGTTTGTTTGGAATATTTCCATTATTTCCCAATGATATTCTAGTGTACGCTATTAAGTTTTTTTTTCCATGGTACCAAAGTGGGTTGGGACCTGTCGTGGCTCGGTCAACCTATGTGGGGAGCATGTTCAGATGCTGCATGTTACATTATGATGAGTCTTCTATGGAAAATAGGGGATAAAAAACTAGTGTGGCCTAGCCTCGGGGCATGATGATCATGAGTGATCGGATCTATATATGGTGACCATAGGGAATCATGATCATGATTTTTCAAACCTATGTTAAAATTGTGGGGCATTATGGTCTATGTGATCCGACCTGAAGATAGCATTGGGACATGATGGCCTAGTGTGGCCTGAACTTGGGCCTTGGGATTGAACGACTATCATAAAACCCTGGCTGGCTCAGAAATTTGGATGTTTCGAGATTATTATATTGTTTTCTAGCATGGAGCCGAAGTCGGTACAAAATGGGTTCTGTGGTATCTTGTTTAGAATACAAACTCTTAGTTCTCTATTTGTTTAAAAAAAAAATTATTCCGTGATTATTATTAGGGAATACACAAGTATATTTTTTTTTCTAAACTGTTGTTAAGGCAATTTTTTAGTGTCATACATTGAATTATAATCAAAACCTACTTGATCATTTTGATGAACCTTTAGATATCATTCTTATAGATCCAGTAATGCACAATGTGTTAGAACCCAGTATTTCACATAGGTATGAATTCTTTAATATTTTTTCTAAATCAATACTTTTTACCTAAAATGAGTACATATTGAGTTAATAAAGGTTATTAGACTAACCGAGGAATTTTCGGATCCTATAACCCATCTTCTTTTTTGGAAAATAGGCTTGGAGCATGGTTTAGAGTAAATAGTGTGGGAATTCTGCACGGTTTACATTACCATGAAGATGGTGTATTATCAGACAGAACCAACATGTAGGATTGGTGCATGGTTATCTATCCTATGTGTGAAGAAACCCCTTTTCATGAGGTACCCTTGCATTCCTTGTGAATGGTTTAATAAAATAGTGTGAAGGATATCTTTTTTAGTAGAACCATGTCACACGATTTTCACAAGGTTTGACAAACCGTGTTGAAAAACATTGTGTACATTAAAATTATGGATAAATTTCTTGTTTTTTCGTTAATAATCTATTAATCCAATCATTCCTATATAATCCATGAACTAGTGGGACTAACCCCATTTCCTCTCATTTTGGATCATTTGAAGGTCAACGATAGGGATCAAGGGATCTCCTTCATCCGACATGCAATCAAAATTATATTCATCATTTTGGATGCAAATTGGTAAGTACTAAAGTGTTATTTAACCATTATTCATCACTCTTGATCTTGGCCTAGATGTCATAATGTGAGATTTTTATCATTCTTATTGATTTAATCCAATAAGAGGAAATTCAATTGAAGATTTCATTAGAGGATAGTCAAAAACCCTAACGTGGGTGGTATATTACTCATCCACAATGTTTATTGATTATGGGAATATTATTTTGGGGACCACCTATTTCATTAGAATCCATATATTAAATTTTGTTTCGTGAATATATTTGTGATAATCATATTGTTATTCCCTTTAAAAATATGTGATTATATGTTAGTAGTTAAACCCACAACAGAACCCCCCTCATGTCTCAGGATAAGCTATAATTGGGTTTTAGTGTTTCTGACATGTTTGAGCCACTGTTCTGGTGTGCCATTTCATGGAAATTCTATGGGTGAGTATTCTTATTATAAATGTCTTGTTATTAATGAGAATTACATGATGGAATGTACCATGTATTCTCACACCTTAACCAACCTATTGAAAGTTCTTTCAGGTGATTATTATATCTGAGATGTGGAATGAAATATATACTAATAATATAACATAGCCTTACAAAAAGATATTTAATAAAAGTTATATGTCCGTAGTACCTCGTTCCATATTTATTGAAGGTAGAAAATATGACCTCAATAATTTAATATTCCTTAATGTTTAATAAAGACATTATTAAATGCTTTCAACATGCCATTAAATATACAAACTAATTTATGTCAAGGCTTAAACCTAGTGAATTATTACATTATCAAAATATCATATAGGAAAAGACTGAATCAATTTCTCCATTGATTTCGAGAGGAGAGTACCTTGGGACTCTAGAACCCCATTCTGATTCAAGATGTGGTTTGATTAGGTTGATAACCACGTAGAATTTGGTTCTTGTGTATTAATCGAATCCCCAATATACTATTGCATGGTCCTTTAAAATATTATTGGAATCCTCAGATACACTCCTTGGATCCATCATTTACTAGTTGGTTCTATGGTGAATGACTATAGGACCCTGTCTTTTATTAGACATGTTTTACCTTGGCCAATCACCTTGGAATCGGTATGAGCCATAATGTGTAATTTCATGGATTACACTCCTTGGCCTACAATCTTACACCTCAGATCGACTAAGATACTATTGAGCTAGAATTATGCGAGATCTATGTTACCTTATTTATTACCCTCGAACTTCGTCACTGGATATAATTTCAGGTTTCCTTATTATTTCATGGGACCTTCACTACATATACTATCATGAGGTGATTTTATTGCTAGATATGCATAACGTGACCTATTAATATTAAATTGTAATTACATAATTAATGAACTCGATAGATGTTTTGACCAAGAAAATAAAACAAGTAAGTCCATAGGTATTTATTTATATTTTACTTCTTTAATTACCATATATATGAATTCCTGGACACTGTAATATTCCATTACATGGGCCAAAGGTTATAGAAACTGATGGTGGTGGCCCACTATGATTTATCTCACACCCTCTCTAGTTTCCGTTTGGCACTCGGAGTATTTTACATGGTTGAAGGAGTTGAAAAAAGGAAGAATACAACATCAAACATTTGATTTCCTACTGTTTAGGATGGATCTTGATAGAAGATTACCATGTTGTATTTTAGGATTTTTGGAGTTGTCATTGTTTTCTTTTACTTTCTCGAACATGTTATTCATATTGACTTGAATCCCAGTTTTCCAGTTTTCCAGTGACGTGGCATTACATCATAATTGTTCAATTGAAAAAGTTATTATTATTTCTTATTTATCTATAAAATCAGTTTCCTTCCCCTGTTTTTTATATTTCTTCCACAGTTTAATATTTATTTTTATTCCTTCATCTATGCTACACTATGATAATGGGGGCATGGTCTTTACCCAAACACACCTTAGGACTTCACTGTTATTCGACAGCATCTAGTGTTTGATGGGATGCGATTGGGTCCATGTGGCCCACTGGGTTTAGGGAACCTGTAAAGTTTAATCCTGTTATGGGATGTCACTAAGTTGTTTCAATGGTGGGTTCTTTTCTTGCCTTACTATTTAGTGAAAATAGATTGCAGAATAGTAATTATTTGGGACATGGTCATTAGTTGTGCTTGGGCTTCGCGAACCCATATTCTTGAAAAAAACAATTTTCCCTAAATTATAATTGTTTTTATACTTTTTCCTATTATAGATGATATTATTTCACTATTAGGAGACTCACCAACTTTATAGAGTTGTTGATTATTACTCTATTAGAGAATTTACCTTATCTTATGCCTGATCAAATGAGTGTTAGGATCAATGTTACAAGATACATTATAGGCACCAAGATTTCACAAGTCATGCATATTGCTAGTGCATATAGGTGCATTTCACAACATTTAATTACATGATATGCTTTTAATTATTAAGTGTTGTTGGGATAAATTTACCGTACTTCATTTATCCTGGCTGTAATTGAGTGATTTCTTGTCTTAATTGATGAGGTGTATGGGCCCTCATGTGTTGGGATGGGTAATTTACTGAGTCAAGTGACTATGCAATAAGTATGTTGGTGCCATTTATGTTGATATGTGTTTGTTTTCTCTTTCATCACAAATGGATATCCATTATAAAGGTATTCCTAAAATCTAAAATGAATTGGTTTCAAAACCTTATAGCACATTGTCATATCTGTGAAAGTAAATGTATTGAACCAGGAAACTAGCTAAAAAAGTACATGGGACATATACTTGAGAACTTACTAATATATGTTCATCTAAGTAGGTATTTTTGGTAGTATTCCTTGGAAAGTGACTTTTCAGAAATTCATTTTCTACTAGTGATACTACCTTATTCTTCAAACATTTTTCTGAGTTGTGTTGTTGGAATTTGTAGGCCAATGCAGCCACAACATCCTCATGTCTTTTGACATGATTGTGGTAATGACCATACACTTGACATGGTGGGCCCTGACCTGCATGTCCTACCTATCAGAGTACAAATTGAGGCACCACATGTTATAACCGGTTTAACAACTGAGGATGAAGTCAAAGATAATTTCCTACATCAGTTGCAGTCCATGATTGTTGCTCCATGGGTTTCACCTACAAATGTTGATCTGACATGCGAGTTCCAACATTAGTATCCTCCGTCTATTTCATGGGATCGAGGTTCTCGAGCAGTTGAGTCTTAGATATAGGCCATTCTATTTTCCTTTGATCATATGGAAACTTCTCTAGATAAGAGAGAATATATTTTCACATATATTATTTGGGATTCATCCAGGCATTGGGGGGATGTCATTACCCAGGCCAGTCGTCATCAGGGAATGTTATGGGTTGATTTCTAAGCCTCATTTTATGATCAGTTTATTTCATCAGGCACTAATAATGGATTGTCCAGGAGAGTTCATGCATAAAAAGGATGGTTTTATGTCAGTTATGGAATATTCAACTTGTTTTGTTGATTTACAACACTTTACACCACTTATAACTGATGATGAGATTTCACATGCTAGAAATTTTGAGGATGGGTTCTAGTACATCATATGAACACATGTGAAGTTATTTATCCTTCCTACCTTTTCTCTAGTAGATTGTCATTCCCTTATAACTGATACAATCACGAGGGATGGCTCATGTACTGGTTTATAGGATTAGTGTCACCTCAAACCAGTAGTTCTTCTAGATGCATGAATCATTACTTTGAAGTTTCTCATCATGGAAGTGGCATCCAGAGTATCCAATTTGGTTTCTCTATGGTGTGTCATTTTTATGGAAGACTAGGGCATAAGAATCCCCAATGTGATTGAGATGCTATTTAGATTCAAGATTGAAGTTGTATGGGTCATCTTCTGTGTGGAAGAAATACCTTTCTATACACTTCATGATGAAAAGGATCAACATCAATTCTACCTACATGAGCGAGTTCGTTTTCTATGTGTAATGTGGGGATGTGAAATTGAACCAATTGGTCTAGCCTAGGAAGAGGTTATGGTCATGGTAAACCAACCCCAGATCACTAGTAGAACCAGTAGGTCAATCATGATCATGGTAGAACATCAGTTGCACAGGGATGTGTATCTTGTCAGTTTGATTCTTTACATCTGATAACTAATGATCGGTGTAGAGACCTGAAGCCTGACGTACATAGACTTTACATTACTTTTGCGGAATACTTAGTACATAACAAAAACACACACACACAAGGATCGTAATAGTTTAGTGTCTTTGGAAACTCGGAACGTAATCTTCTAATCATGGTGAAAGATCTTCAAAATCTCCCATAAAGATCTTCCCTTTTTTTACCTAAAACCTTTCTTTATATCCTGGGGAAAATAAAACATAAAAGGGTGAGCTCAAATGCTCAGTAAGGGTACACAAAAGAAATAAAAATCATATCATATCTTTTTGAAAATCATAACCTGCAAAATAGATCATAATATCTTAACATGGAACAAATCATAGAAGTGAAAATGAGATCACCATAATCATAACATGAAACTTGAAACTTTGTGGCATGCACACATAATCATGGAGAATCATTTCTTGTTAGTCATGACTCATTGGCAAGACTATCTTAGTGGACAAAGTCCCTTTCTGAATCGAGTAACCCTCATTTCAGTCCTGTTTCACTGAACCGGTATAACCTACCATTTCAGCCATGTCTATCTCATGAGATATAAAATCTTTACCCAATGCATTGGAGGGAGATATAGGTCCCACCCATATTATAATGAATCCTTTCTTATGTGTCCCACATAATCATAAAACATACATCATTGCATAACACATGTAACAAAAATGGGATTTTTGAAACATCATGACATCATAATTCAATTCATATAAGATAAAGGAATTCATAAAAATAATTCCATCACAACATGATCAAATCAATGTAATAATAGGGATAAAAACAGAACCCTTTATTATCTTAGATGGAAAATAATTTTGATAAAACACTTGAACTCCATTCTTGAGGAAAATATCCTTTCTTCTTCAAAATTTTTTTTCCTTTAATAACATGTCATACAACTTTCAAATAAAAGAAGTTGATTAAAAATAAACTTGAAAACTTGTAAAGGAAGCTTCTTGGAAATAATTTTTTAAAAATCCATTCATGCCGTATAAGTTAAAAAAAACATTCTTCTCGTACTTTTGTCGGAAAAGTCAAAAAGTACCTCGTATGAAAACGATAAAAGATTCCTTTCATATCTTTTACTAAAAACTCACCAAAGGGTAAAATAGGTTTTAAACAATTTTAGGTGGATGAAAATAATATTGCATGTTGAGGAAACATGGATGTGGATGATAAAATACACCCCAGTAAATTTCAAAGTATAAACAATCTCGAATAAAAATGAGATTGTGATATTTCCCTTACCTTAGGACCAATTTGCTTCGTATGTGTCCGAACGTCCTGTATAATGATTTAAATAATGTCATTGACTTATTACAGAATCATATTCATTGTTATGATATCATATATGGTTCACTTATGAAATTATATTACCCGTTCTTTTGTAAATTCCATGTTAAAGAAGCGTTTTGGGTAAAATCATTTCATTTATCGTAGGTGTTTTGAATTGTTGTTCTTGACATCATTATTACTTATATCATGATTTACTTACTTACAGAATATAAAATATGATTTATATATCATATATATTCAGTATATATATATATAATAGATAGATAAATAAAATGAAAAACACCGTTCATGGAGACGGTAGTCCGTACGTACGCATGAACGCTGTTTTTCTTTCCTTATTGTCTTGAAATGGAAGTAAGTAGATGACATACATATGTATATATATACATAAATCCAGTAGCTTTATAATGTCATATATTTCATTATTATTTCTTATATATAAATTATAATCATTCTTAAATGGTTAACATGGAGAATGAATCTCATCGCGTCGTGGAGACGGTAGTCCGTACATACGCACGAGCGATGATATCATTTCTATAAATATTGAATTGAATTGGAGTGGATTATACAATATATCAGAATCAATATGATGTTGTAATAACTATGTATAGTTATTCATTACACCATTATACCCATCCATGTAAGGTGGTGGTGGAAAATAGATTACACCACGGCGTGGAGACGGTATTCCGTACGTACGCACGCGCGGTGATTTCTTTTTTCCGTAGGATGGATAGATGGTGAAATAGGGTTGTTTCATACTTATAATAACATATCAGTATATTAGTGATACTGATGTTATTACTTCATAATGAAACAACCTAAGAAGAAGAAGTGGAAGAAGAAATAAAGATGAAAGAATTGGTAACGGTAATTACCTCTTCTTTGAAGTGCCTCTTTGAGACCTCCTCTTAGGGCACTAAAATTGGTCTTTGAGGAAGACCAGAACCTCTAGGATATTTCTAGGGAAGTGGATAAGAGATTTGGGCAGGGTTTGGCCGAGCTTTAGTTCTCAAATTGGTGTGAGGAGGAGGGAGAGGAGGTGTCCTTTTATAAGGGAGGAGAGGGGCACCTTAGGAATATCTCAAAATATTATTTTATAATAAAGTCAAAATCGGTTTATAATGGTTCCAAAGGGTCTTATTTAGGAGATAAAGTGGGATGGGTCGAAATCCTATCAACCAATAAGATTTATACAAGTTTAGGGTATTATTTTATCCTTATCAATTAGATTTAACTCTAAGTTAAATAATTTAACTTTTACCGTGTCTTTTTTGTTTCTTTCACTATATGGTTAATACACTTACTATAACATGCCAAACGAACCCCAAATTGTTTATTATTAATATATATATCCTTATCTAAGTCATTTGGCTGAACCTTAGATATTTAGGAATAAAATAACAATTAATAATATAATATTTGATTTAAAAACTATTTTGTGTCAATTTTGACACTATTTGATATATGATTTTTTTGAAAGTCATAACAGAATTATTTGTTCGAACCAAGTTTATTAAATCAACACTAATATATCATATTAACCTAGAAAATTAGTGGAAATCATAAAAAGTCTCAAATTACATTCATTTGAGCATTTATAACATCAATTATGTTAATATTTCCTTAAAAGGGTAATTACTGCATCATCGTTGTGTCATAAATAAATTAATTTATATAATGTCTAAAAATTATAAATAAAATATCATTATGTATGAAATCTTTTTATCTTTCTAATGAATATTTACAATCAAATTTATCTTATGTATAACCCTATATTAAAAATGTTTTAGTAAATAAACTTTGATTTTAACTCTTTTAACTCTTCTTTGAATTAAATAATAATAAATGTCCTAATCTAATCCAAGTGGACCTAAATGGTCATATTATATTCATAAGGTTGTTTTTGGCCGAATTACACTTATCCAATAGAATTAGGACATGTGTTAGGGTAATAGTAATATCATATTTACCCTTAGTTACCCTATTTACTATTAACGGTGGTAAAAAAAGTAAAAAGTTACTATTCACCAAAAATTATTTTCATCTCATTGAATCACATTTTAGTCCTTGATATTAACCGTGTCTGTCGGATTTTCGAAATTCCATTGACAGAAGCGGTAAAATTATGTTTTATGCAAAATTCAGTTTTTAACCTACCACTTAGTGGTTTCACTATTCATCGAAAATTGAAAGTTTTCAGAAAAATACCAAAAATTAGGCCTAAGGTATATTTGATATTATGAACTCAAAAATGATGTCTATTTTACCAAATTCAAAACATATCAGTTGCATTAACTAATTTAAAAATTAATTCTCGTCGTCAAAACAAATAGCGTGTTTTTAAGAGATAATAACTATCAAAAGATTGACACTAGTTTATAACTGGTTTAAATGTGAAATTACAACCAATGACCAACATTGTATTAAATTGTAAAAATATATTCTAAATATACTTTAAAACCACTAAAATTAATAATTTATCCATATTAATTATTTCGATTAAAAAAGTTGTTTTTAATTAAAATTTAGTAATTTTTACTATTCATCAGAATATGAAAGTTATCCGAAAAGTACCAAAATTTCACCTTAGGCTAAATTCGATAGTCCAAATCCAAAAATGAAGTTCATTTTGAAAAATAAGATTTACAGAATTTTAAAAAGTGGTTATTACTATTCATAACGGCTAGTTTTAATAATATTTTAATAACATATCGTTGTTTAGTGAAACTCGGTATTGCGTATTACACACGCTATCGAGGAAGGTCGCGATTGCGTGTAATGCAAGGCAAGTCAAGGATGCGTGTTGTGCAAGCTCCTTTTGGTGTAGCATACAACACAAGACATTAGTGAAATAAAAAGAATATTTTTCATAAAATCTCGGGCTGTTACATTCTACCCCCCTTAAAATGAATTTCTCCCTCGAAATTCGTCGGGGTTATAAATGGTTTACTATTCGAAAGTTTCTTTAATAGAATCCCACATCGTAAAAAGGAATACCAAAACCAATCTTTATAAACAAAAGCATGAAACCTAACTGTTACCCAAATAAACTAATCACTGGGTTTCCACATAGGTGAAAATATGGATATGGAAGAAAAATCTAACCATCATGTTCTGATGGAGAGTGGTAGAGAACATGGCTATGGAAAAGGCAGTAATCAAAAAGCCATAAATTTGTGACGATCTAAGGTACCATCTGATTCATCAGATATAAGATCACTAGGACAACATTTTTGGTTTTCAAGATCGTTTCCCTAAAGCTAAAGAATTTGAATTAGAATAAATACTTACTTTATGTTGGTAAACCTCATTGTTGTTCGTTCCTTTAACAATTTCAACATTATCTCTTAAATAAATGAAGTTGAATTTGGTATTTGTGAAGTGTTAGCAGATCATGTGATAGAATGACGGGTCATTCCATCTGTCTCAAACAAAAGGTTAGCAAAAATTATATACATAAGTTGATCTATAGTGAGATTAATCATATATTGTTCCTAAAATGGACTTATACTTCATATATCATACTGCTTAATATAATAAAACTAGTTTCTACTAAACAGGGACTTCCTGTAGGCCAGTGGTAGGCGATAAAGGCCAGTCGCACTTCGGTTGTGGGTTCGATTCCTACGACCTTGTCCGACGCGATGGGCTGTCGCCCGTCCTGCAGGTTGTCCCTTTTTCTAAAACTATATTACTATAACATCGAAAAAAAACTTCTATCCTTAAACAGTACTAACTTATGTCCAACATAATCCATTCCAATCTTTAGGATTATCCATAATACTGCAGTCCACTCTAAAACGATTACCAGAGATTTAACACCATCGTCGATCCCCATAAGATATGTCTTTTTGGTCACATTCTAAACATTCAAAGTCCTTAATCATGTATTCTATTGAATACCTTAGTGAAAACATGAATGCAGTTTAAAGTTAACACTTTCCACATACCAAAATCCTCAAAATTCTATATACTCATACCATGATATTACTTAGTCCTTATATCAATCATGAGCTCATGAATACTGTTAAACATTTCATTTTCTTGTTTTCCCTTCATTATGCACATATCATCTTATTTCCAAAAATATCTCAATCACTTTGAATACCACATTAAACCAATACATAAATATTCCAATACTCAATGATACAACATTATTTTGGAATCCCATTACATAAACACTTAATCATTCCACCACATCGTTATCATATTCAACATCGCCAATAGTGATCGCATGTGACTTCCCTTTGTCCTTTGCCTTCAGTGGTTGCTCATGTTGATCATCACTAACCCTTGGATTAGGGCAATTATTAGCATAATTCCCCATTTCCTTGCACTTGACGCATTGAAGTGTTGGTGGTGTGTTCTCTGTAGTGTTTGCTTTATTCACATCATTAGAAACCCTTTTTCCATTACTTCGACACTCGGCTGCTCGATGACCTTCTTTTCCACACTTAAAACATTTTCTAGTCCCTTTAAGACAATCTCCACCATGCTTCTTTCCCCACTTTGTGCATAAGGAAACATTCATCTTCTTTTCACCATTATTTTGAGATTTCTCCTTGAACTCCATCTTTCGTTTCTTGTTAAAAACCGTGAGATGGATATGTAACACCAACTTCCATTTCTACCTTGATAGCACAACGCATAATTTCTTCATAGCTACTGAAGTCTCTTATAGCTAATGCCCTTCGAAGACTTGGTTTTAAGCCACTGAAAAATCGATCAACTTTACTTTCAGGTTGGATGATAATGCCAGATGCATACCTTGCAAGTCTTGTAAAATTCGCTTCGTATATACCAACAGATTCATCATCCTTTTGCTTTAGTTCAAGAAACTCCTTCTCCATCTTCGTTCGAAGAATACTAGGGAAGTACTTATTGAAAAATAAGTTCTTGAACTCGTCCCATTCCATGGACTCAATTTCATCTCTTGGCCTCGTATTCTTGATAAGATTTCACCATTGATCAGCTTCACCTTCCAAACGATATACTGCTAAGATGACTTTATCATGTTCAGAACATTGAAGAACTGAAAATATCTTTTCAGTAGTACTAATCCATTGTTTAGCAACTAATGGATCAGTAGACCCACTGAAAGAAGGCGGACGCTACCTCATGAAGGACTCAATAGAATATTGTTCCCTTCTCTGCTCATTTGGAAGTCCAGAATGATTCCTAGCTTTTGTAAGTATAGCAATAAGATTTTGCACTCCATCTCCCATAACATTTGTTTGTTCAGGAGGACAATCATTGCATTGTCCATTGCATTGATCAACACGGTTCCTTCGGGTTCCAGCCATCGTCTAAAACCCAAAAAGAATAGCGTGAGAGGCAAAAATCATGCTAGGGAAAACAACATAATAAAGGGGGAGTACCTTCAATATCCAACATCTTAGGTTTAATTCTATGATCGTTAGCGTAATTCTATTACAATAACCTATACGTATACTTATCCCTAGGGACATCCCTAGACATACCTTAGAAATATCTCTAGGGATCTCACTAACGTTTTCGCATCCTAGTTTCCAAAGGTTGACTAAACCTTTCCTCTGATACCAACTGTAGAGACCCGAAGCCTGACGTACATAGACTTTACATTACTTTTGCGGAATACTTAGTACATAACAAAAACACACACACACAAGGATCGTAATAGTTTAGTGTCTTTGGAAACTCGGAACGTAATCTTCTAATCATGGTGAAAGATCTTCAAAATCTCCCATAAAGATCTTCCCTTTTTTACCTAAAACCTTTCTTTATATCCTGGGGAAAATAAAACATAAAAGGGTGAGCTCAAATGCTCAGTAAGGGTACACAAAAGAAATAAAAATCATATCATATCTTTTTGAAAATCATAACCTGCAAAAGAGATCATAATATCTTAACATGGAACAAATCATAGAAGTGAAAATGAGATCACCATAATCATAACATGAAACTTGAAACATTGTGGCATGCACACATAGTCATGGAAAATCATTTCTTGTTAGTCATGACTCATTGGCAAGACTATCTTAGTGGACAAAGTCCCTTTCTGAATCGAGTAACCCTCGTTTCAGTCATGTTTCACTGAACCGGTATAACCTACCATTTCAGCCATGTCTATCTCATGAGATATAAAATCTTTAACCAATGCATTGGAGGGAGATATAGGTCCCACCCATATTATAATGAATCCTTTCTTATGTGTGCCACATAATCATAAAACATACATCATTGCATAACACATGTAACAAAAATGGGATTTTTGAAACATCATGACATCATAATTCAATTCATATAAGATAAAGGAATTCATAAAAATAATTACATCACAACATGATCAAATCAATGTAATAATAGGGATAAAAACAGAACCCTTTATTATCTTAGATGGAAAATAATTTTGATAAAACACTTGAACTCCATTCTTGAGGAAAATATCCTTTCTTCTTCAAAAACATTTTTCCTTTAATAACATGTCATACAACTTTAAAATAAAAGAAGTTGATTAAAAATAAACTTGAAAACTTGTAAAGGAAGCTTCTTGGAAATAATGTTTTAAAAATCCATTCATGCCGTATAAGTTAAAAAAACATTCCTCTCGTACTTTTGTCGGAAAAGTCAAAAAGTACCTCGTATGAAAATGATAAAAGATTCCTTTCATATCTTTTACTAAAAACTCACCAAAGGGTAAAATAGGTTTTAAACAATTTTAGGTGGATGAAAATAATATTACATGTTGAGGAAACATGGATGTGGATGATAAAATACACCCCAGTAAATTTCAAAGTATAAACAATCTCGAATAAAAATGAGATTGTGATATTTCCCTTACCTTAGGTCCAATTTGCTTCGTATGTGTCCGAACCTCCTGTATAATGATTTAAATAATTTCATTGACTTATTACAGAATCATATTCATTTTTATGATATCATATATGGTTCACTTATGAAATTATATTACCCGTTCTTTTGTAAATTCCATGTTAAAGAAGCGTTTTGGGTAAAATCGTTTCATTTATCGTAGGTGTTTTGAATTGTTGTTCTTGACATCATTATTACTTATATCATGATTTACATACTTCCAGAATATAAAATATGATTTATATATCATATATATTCAGTATATATATATAATAGATAGATAAATAAAATGAAAAACACCGTTCATGGAGACGGTAGTCCGTACGTACGCATGAACGCTGTTTTTCTTTCCTTATTGTCTTGAAATGGATGTAAGTAGATGACATACATATGTATATATATACATAAATCCAGTAGCTTTATAATGTCATATATTTCATTATTATTTCTTATATATACATTATAATCATTCTTAAATGGTTAACATGGAGAATGAATCTCATCGCGTCGTGGAGACGGTAGTCCGTACGTACACACGAGCGATGATATCATTTCTAAAAATATTGAATTGAATTGGAGTGGATTATACAATATATAAGAATCAATATGATGTTGTAATAACTATGTATAGTCATTCTTTACACCATTATACCCATCCATGTAAGGTGGTGGTGGAAAATAGATTACACCACGGCGTGGAGACGGTATTCCGTACGTACGCACGCGCGGTGATTTCTTTTTCCGTAGGATGGATAGATGGTGAAATAGGGTTGTTTCATACTTATAATAACATATCAGTATATTAGTGATACTGATGTTATTACTTCATAATGAAACAACCTAAGAAGAAGAAGTGGAAGAAGAAATAAAGATGAAAGAATTGGTAACGGTAATTACCTCTTCTTTGAAGTGCCTCTTTGAGACCTCCTCTTAGGGCACTAAAATTGGACTTTGAGGAAGACCAGAACCTCTAGCATGTTTCTAGGGAAGTGGAGAAGATATTTGGGCAGGGGTTGGCCGAGCTTGAGTTCTCAAATTGGTGTGAGGAGGAGGGAGAGGAGGTGTCCTTTTATAAGGGAGGAGAGGGGCACCTTAAAAATATCTCAAAATAATATTTTATAATAAAGTCAAAATCGGTTTATAATAGTTCCAAAGGGTCTTATTTCGGAGCTAAAGTGGGGATGGGTCGATATCCTATCAACCCATAAGATTTAGACAAGTTTAGGGTATTATTTTAACCTTATCAATTAGATTTAACTCTAAGTTAAATAATTTAACTTTTACCGTGTCTTTTTTGTTTCTTTCACTATATGGTTAATACACTTACTATAACATGCCAAACGAACCCCAAATTGTTTATTATTAATATATATATCCTTATCTAAGTCATTTGGCTGAACCTTATATTTTTAGGAATAAAATAACAATTAATAATATAATATTTGATTTAAAAACTATTTTGTGTCAATTTTGACACTATTTGATATATGATTTTTTTTATAGTCATAACAGAATTATTTGTTCGAACCAAGTTTATTAAATCAACAATAATATATCATATTAACCTAGAAAATTAGTGTAAATCATAAAAAGTCTCAAATTACATTCATTTGAGCATTTATAACATCAATTATGTTAATATTTCCTTAAAAGGGTAATTACTGCATCATCATTGTGTCATAAATAAATTAATTTATTTAATGTCTAAAAATTATAAATAATATATCATTATGTAGGAAATCTTTTTATCTTTCTAATGAATATTTACAATCAAATTTATCTTATGTATAACCCTATATTAAAAATGTTTTAGTAAATAAACTTTGATTTTAACTCTTTTAACTCTTCTTTGAATTAAATAATAATAAATGTCCTAATCTAATCCATGTGGACCTAAATGGTCATATTATATTCATAAGGTTGTTTTTGGCCGAATTAAACTTATCCAATAGAATTAGGACATGTGTTAGGGTAATAGTAATATCATATTTACCCTTAGTTACCCTATTTACTATTAACCGTGGTAAAAAAAAGTAAAAAGTTACTATTCACCAAAAATTATTTTCATCTCATTGAACCACATTTTAGTCCTTGATATTAACCGTGTCTGTTGGATTTTCGAAATTCCATTCACAGAAGCGGTAAAATTAAGTTTTATGCAAAATTCAGTTTTTAACCTACCACTTAGTGGTTTCACTATTCATCGAAAATTGAAAGTTTTCAGAAAAATACCAAAAATTAGGCCTAAGGTATATTTGATATTATGAACTCAAAAATGATGTCTATTTTACCAAATTCAAAACATATCAGTTGCATTAACTAATTTAAAAATTAATTCCCGTCGTCAAAACAAATAGCGTGTTTTTAAGAGATAATAACTATCAAAAGATTGACACTAGTTTATAACTGGTTTAAATGTGAAATTACAACCAATGACCAACATTGTATTAAATTGTAAAAATATATTCTAAACATACTTTAAAACCACTAAAATTAATAATTTATCATATATTAATTATTTCGATTAAAAAAGTTGTTTTTAATTAAAATTTAGTAATTTTTACTATTCATCAGAATATGAAAGTTATCCGAAAAGTACCAAAATTTCACCTTAGGCTAAATTCGATAGTCCAAATCCAAAAATGAAGTTCATTTTGAAAAATAAGATTTACAGAATTTTAAAAAGTGGTTATTACTATTCTTAACGGCTAGTTTTAATAATATTTTAATAACATATCGTTGTTTAGTGAAACTCGGTATTGCGTATTACACACGCTATCGAGGAAGGTCGTGATTGCGTGTAATGCAAGGCAAGTCAAGGATGCGTGTTGTGCAAGCTCCTTTTGGTGTAGCATACAACACAAGACATTAGTGAAATAAAAAGAATATTTTTCATAAAATCTCGGGCTGTTACAATCGGGATGTGGGAACATCTACAGTACATGGTATTATTCTATTTGCCTTTACTATTTTCACTTATTTGTTTGATATAGGCTTTTCAAGCCCTTTCATTCCTATATCTATTAATTAAAGTCTCAGACTAGAGATATATTATCACTATGGTTTAATAACCCTCGATACACCATTGGGAATATGGATGGAGGGCATACAATAGTTCAGGGACTATCCCCTTGATGTTGGAAACTACCCATTATCATGGAGTCTATTTTTCCTTGAGACGATGATAGTTTATGTAATTATTGGGATAGACTAGTTATTCCACTATCATTCCTTTGTAGACTTCTATCGTTGCATGGTCTCTTTTTCATAACCATAAGGAAGCAGTTATATTTTTAATAGTGAGTGGGAGTTCTATGTTTGGGGTGTGGGACTAATGCATCATGGGCTAGGATATGTGACCACCAAGATTAAAAATCATTTCATGGAGGATCATGGTTTTCTTAAAACTGATTTCCCTTGAGTTTTTGATCATTTGAGGGAATACATTCCTGATGCTTTTTCTGTTTTATCTCCTATGAGATAGGTAGAGTTTAAAAATTTTATCATTCCAAAAAAATATCTAGTGTAATGTCCTCTTTATAGGATGAAACCTTACGACCTTTAGGATCTCCAGTGGCAGATAGACAACATAGAGCCCAAAGGTTTTATACAACCTAGTAAAACCTCTTAGGGGTTTCTCGTGCTTGTCTCTGGGAAGGGGGTTATAACTGGTCATTTATTTATGGATTACAAAAGTTTGAACCAACTTAAAATCAGGAGCCGGAATCCATATCCATGATTAGAAGACCTATTTGACAAACTCTTAATAGATAATGTGTTCTCTAAGATCAAACTGAGATCAGGTTATCCTAAGGTGAAATTTAGGCCATCAAACATACCTCGTACATCATTACATAGGAGGTATGGTATGTATAAGTTTCTTGTTATGATTTTTGTACTTATGAACCTTCCTTATGTTATCATGGATTTGAGAAATAGGGTTTTCCCCCCATATTTGGAAACATATTTCATGGTCCTTTTGGCCAACATATTGGTGTATTCTCACACTCGTAACAACCATGACTGACATCTTGACATCATTTTGAGTAAACTGAGAGAGAATCATAATTATAACAAGAATTATATGTGTAACTTATGGATCAAAAATGTCCACTTCATGGGTCATATTAATTATGAATCAGGAGTAAATTTTGATCCTAAAATTGATAGTGATGTTGTTCCTAGGAACAACACATAAATATGATTGATATAAATTGTTTCTTGAGGATGGCTAGATATTACAGTCATTTTACACAAGACATATCATTCAATTATTTACCTGTTACATGACAAAAAACTAAGGGTTTTATGATCATGTGATCAGAAAGATGTGAGAAATAATATTAGGAACATAAAGGGAGGCTTGTCTGGGCACCGATTATGATTCTTCCAGATCTTGGTGACAATTATATAGACTTATGTGATGAATTTGGCATTGTCCTAAGAGTAGTGTTGATTTTGAATGAAATTATTTTGCATTCAAATATCGAAATTTGAGGCATCATGGGAGAAATTACATGACGCAGGACCTCGAGCTAGTATCAATTGTCTATGCATTATGTTTCTGGAGACATTATCTGTTGGGTGAGCACATTGTGGTGTATCAAAATCACAAGAGCCTAAAGTATATAAAATCTCATATTGTCTTAAAGAACATACAACATAGATTTTATAATATATACAATGATTTTTTTCGGCATTGCAAGTATACCTAGAAATGGGAATGGGGTCACTGATGCACTAAGTCAGAAAACTCAAAGGTGGGTTGTATAGGAAACTGGTGATGAATGAAAGTTGATGAACCTCTTTTCTGAACATCATCTAGAGTTTCATGATATTTACATGTATTCTTAACTCTCATCCTTAATTGTCACATGTTACCTCTTTTAGAAGGTGATGAGTTTGGAGTTTTCAAATCCTATATTTTATGTTCTCCCTGAGAGTATATCAGTAGTTAAAACACCTATAGATTTGTCTCTGGACATTGAAGATGTCTAGTGTCTATGTGGATATATAAGGGTTCTTGTAGATATGGAATATGAGTTCATAAAAGATCCCATGCATATCAATTAATCGTTCATACAATCATCTCAATGATCTATTGATATATGCGACAATAGTATTGGTGGCCTAGAAAGAAACATCAGATTGCTGGATTCATCACTATGTGTTCCACCTGTCAGCAGGTGAAGTCGGAGCACCAGAGTCCTTCAGGCTTGATAGAGCCACCTCTAGTCCCCAAATTTAAATGGGAAGATGTTTCTACAGATTTCATTGTCGTCTTACCTAGGTCACTTAAGGGTAGTGATGCTCTCTGGGTAGTCATTGAATATCTAATGAAATCATCCCACACAAACCTATTTGGGAGACTTTCTCAGTTGATTAACTGGGAAGACATTATTTTTGTGAGATAATTCAACTAAAAATGTGTTCACACACTATTGTTTCATATTGGGACTCTCATTTCACATCACAGTTCTTTAATGATGGAAAAATCAATAGGGAATCAAGTGTTTCTAATAAAATCTTTAACCCTCATTCAAATGGACCATTAGAATGGACAATACATGTTATAGAGGATATGCATTGAGCATGCGTCTTTGATTTCAGAGGTTTTTGGGAGAAGAATATCCCTCTCATTGAGTTATCTTTTAAAAACATTTTTGTGGTGATTATTCATATAGATACATTTGACGCCATATATGGTAGGACAAGCCATTCACCCATGTTCTGGATAGAGGTATGTGAGGTAGACTAACAGGGTCCTAATCCCGTTCAAGAGACATCAAAACCGGTTTAGCTAATCAGAAAGAATATGACTACTTCTCAGTACAGACAGAAATCTTAAACCAGTCGTCGTCAATAACCTATTGAGTTCAATGTTGGGGATCATGATTTTTAGGGTATCACCCAAGCTAGGGAATATATGGTTAACAATGAAAGGAAAGATAACACCTCATTACCATTCTAGATAGAGTCAGGAAAGTAGCCTATAGGTTGCTACTACTCTGAGGAATCATGCCATGCATGTTTTCTTTTATGTCTCATAGAATTTACAATATCATGATGACCCATCTAATACCTTTGATCCCAATGAAGCTGAGTTCTATGCTGATGCTACCTTGGATGAATGCTCAATATTTATTGTTAACATATTCATGATGTCTCTTCGAGGAATGTTAGTCCCTCTTTTATGGGTGATATGGCATCACAACCAAGTATAGGACACAACATCGGAGAGGGAAGCCGACGCACATGCCTAATGGACAGAGTTGTTCTCAAACAGTGTTTATTTATCCATGGAAGGAGAACTCAGTGGTGGGGGGGAGTTCTTTTAAGCGGATGACTGTAAGAACCCAATTTTTCACTATAGTATGGATCATTTAATTTCTTGACTAAATATTTGCATTCAACCTAAATTAGTTAATAATGATTATGTAATGGTTTTGAGTGTGTCTTGAATTTTTTCAGAGCTCAGAACCCATATTTATTGGGAAATATAGCTTGGTGAAAGGTTTAGAGTAAACTGTGCTTGTATTCCACTTGGTCTTCATAACTATATTGGTGTTGTTTTTTTGGATAGAACCATCTCGTATGGTAGAAGCACAACCATGTGTCCTAACCATGTGAAAAAAACCATTTTCCTTGTTACTCATACATATCTTGCACATGGTTTGATCGAACTATGTGGAGTAGGGATTTTCAAGAATAAGCCCCTACCATGGTTTGTGCACGGTGTGACAAACAATGTACATAAAAATGCACGCATGCTAAAATTTTGGCTAAATTTCCAATTTTTTCTATAATGATCAATTAGTACAACCCATCCTCCATAATCCACGAACCATAGGGATTAACCCCTTATCCACTCATAATAGATAATTTTTAAGGCCAATTCTTGGGATAAAGATATCTATTACTTCCGACATCCAATCGAGATTTGGTTTGTTATGATGGATGCACAATTGTATGTAATTGTGTCCTCTTCATCCATTCTTCTACTCTATTTCTCTTGACCTAGATATTGTCATGTAAGAATATATCAACGTTTCCAAAATCTACTCCGATTTGATGAAAATCACGGGATAATACCAAAAGAGGAGTGTTATAGAACCCTAAGGTGGGTGGTTTATATGTCATCCCTAAAGTTCAATTTTTTTGATATATTTTAGCGGGGTCCATCCATTTTATTAGAAGACATTTCTAAAATTTACATTCCATGATTATATTTCTTATAATTGTACGATTATTCTCTTTAAAAACATTTTATTAGTTATTAGCGGTTACACACACAAATCAATATGACTAATATCTATGGTTATGAAATAATTTGGTTTTTGTGTTTTTGACATGTTTGAGCCACTTTTCGAGTGTTCCCTTTCATGACAATTATAATATTGAGTCTTCTTATAAAAAATATCTTGTTATTAATGAGAATTCCAAAATAAAATGTACCATGTATTCTCGCCACTTGACCACCAAAGTTATGAGCTTTCATATGGGTATTAAATGTGAAATGTAGAATGTAAAGTATTCTAAGTATATAACAATATTTATAAAAAATGATTGAATAATGGTTACATATCCATAGAACCCCTTTCCATATTGATGCATAGTAGTGGAGTGAAACACAATAATTGAATATGCCATTATGGTTAATAAAGAATTGATTAAATGGGTACAACGCTACTTGGATGATCCTTACTAATTGAATATAGGGCTTGAACCTAATGAATGATTACATGAAAACAATTTCAAATATGAATGGACTGACTCAGGATCACCTTGGATTATGAGAGGAAAATACATTGGGACATGAGAACCCATTCTGATTCGAATATGCAGTTTTCTATGTTTGATACCCACCTAGACTCTGATTCATGTCTATTCCTCAGATTCATTGTATACTACCGTAGGGTACATTGCATTATTAAAGGATACCTCAGATACACTCCTCGGATCTAGAATTGACTACTAGGTGAAATGGTGAAAGTACATATGACCATATCTTTGTATAAACCTGTTTTACTGTGGTCAATCATCTTGAACATAGTAGGATCCTTATTGTTGAATGTTTAGGATTTATCTCCTTGGATTACTGTCTAACCCCTTATCTAGAACCAAATCCTAATGAGTTGGTGTTCTATGAGATCTACAATAAAATGGTTATTACCCTGGAACTGCCTCATAGGATATCATTTCACGTTTCCTTGTTACATTTTTGGACCATCACTAATTATACTATCAATAGGTGATGTTAGTGCTAGTTATGCCTCTCGTGACCAACTAACATTAAATGGTAATTACTTAATTAGTGAATGTGTTATATGTCCAGACACCATCTGAGGGATGAAGTAGGTTCTTTTGTATTTATTTATGTTATACTGCTTTCATTACATCATATATGTGTGCCCACACACTACTATATTCCATTACATGAGCCATATGATATTGACACTTTCGGTGGTGGCCCACTATTATTTATCTCACATCCTCTGCATTCACCATTTGGTACCTGGAGTAGATTATATGGTTACATGTTTTGACAAGGGGAAGCATAAAAATTAAAACACATGATTGATTTCTATTTAGGATGGAGCTTGATAGAAGATGACCGAGATGGATCTCGGGTTTCTTCGAGTAGTTCTTTTTTCTTTATATTGTCGTACATGTAATTCCTATTTTCTTATATCCATGTTTTCTGGTTTTCTAGTGACATTACATTATATCATAATTTTTTAGATAACATAGTTATTATTATTTCTTAATTATCTGTTGCATAATTTACCATCTATTGTTTACTATTTATTAATATTCCATCCAGTGTGACACACTCTGTTAATGAGGGAATAGTTTCCCCATCGAGACACCCTAGGCCCTCACTGATATTCGGCAGCCTCTAGCTTCTGGGGAGATGCGCATGAGGCCATGTCACCCACCATGTTTGGGCACCCACTTAGTGGATTTTGGGACTCAAACATTACACATGGGCCCTATGGTAGACTAGTGTGTGGTTGAAGTAAGGGGATTCAGTTATTGTTGGACGATGTTTGAGTGGGATGTTATCCACTTATTTCATTGATTTCATTATCTGGTAGTATAATACTTTTTGTGATTCAATTTTTATCATGTATTCTATATTTCTAATTCAACATGTAATTATATTATTAAAATTTGTTATAAATCTAATGACACGATATGGATGGTATTTTTCTACCCATGATTACACTTGAGAACCCCACTGATAGTCATCAACATCTTACATATTTGTAGGTGAACATTGTGTCATGTGACATTCAATCTCTAACACAGTTTCTTGGGTTGGGATGTTACAATATTGAAAATATAATCTTCTTAAATTATATACTCGAATTGACATATGATATTGATATATTGAGTTATTTAAATTTATAAAATACCAAAACAATATGGGTGTGGGTAACACATAATTTTCCATAGATTATAGAAGATTGGGATATTTTGATCCATCTATATTTTAATATATTTTATGTTGCATCTTGATTTAATCAAAAGTGTGATATTTATTTTATGAATTATTATCAGTTTCTAGAATCAATTTATTCCTAGGAATAAGATAAATAACCTGAATACAAAATTATGAAGATATATAAGGGATGCAGAATAAATAAATTATCTATATAAATTATTTAATTTCAATGACATATGGTCACCTTTCAATAATTTGGTTTATAGTTTTTTTTCACATTAATAGATTCCATTATTATGTTTCAAGTTAATGACAACCAATGAATAATAAATCACAGAACTAAATTTTGTAAAGAATATTATTTTGATATTTAAGTATAATTATTTTCTAATTGAATGAAATTATGTTTGTTTTTTGGAGTTTTGACTATCTTTATGTAAAGGGATTAGTTATCATGGTACCAGAGTGTGAGAATTTAGGATTTAATATTATGAATGTATCCTCTTGATAAATAGATCCTTTATGTAATTTTTAGAAATCCAATAATGTTGTAATGATTATAAAATAATGGGTGGAATTTACTAGGGCAACTAAATGACTACTGCAGGTGAGGGAATGATGGATTTCATCATGAAAAATAATGATAAGGATGGAACTATGTTTAATGAGATTAGTTGAGATGTAAAATTTGTTTTGTCTATTTACACTTTTAATGAAATTATTTGGTGGACTTCATGATAGATATTCAATTTAGTTCACATATTCTGATTTCAATAAAATTACATACAGGAATTGTATGTCTTTTTATTGTATATTTGGATTAGTGCTAGGGTACCCAATAACTATTAATTGATAAATGGATTTAAAAATAAAGGGGTTATTTCTAAATGAGATTATATAATATAGACATAATTGACTATAAATTGATTGTATGCTTATAACATGAACATATCTCTAAACATAAATGTAATAATTTTCAAAATATAATGGAATCACATTATATGATAAATGGTTTATAAAAAATATATATTGTAAGTTTAATCTTGTCTGAATTTTTGTGATCTATAAATTAGTAGTGGTATTTATCTATTTTGTGTGAAATTAACTACAGATGAGTCTTTGTATTTGTAGTTTCTTAATAGTGTGATTCTGTATAATATATTTTATAATTTCTTATTATTTATTTTTCACCACCTGATTCAGTAGGGAAACTATTTCTCATGTATTTTAGTGTGGTATTTCATAACATCCTATGTGGTAATGGAAGATATAGATAATCCCTACATGTCCCCCACTCTACATTAATATATACAATTAATTGTGGGAATATTTGGGGTTTGCTGGATTGGGGAATACGGTATAAAATCTCATTGGTTGTGATGAATCTTTATTCAACTATATATTATTTAGGGTTGTAAAAGACTCAGTTTATATCCTATATATGAATCTAAATGTAGTGAATGTGGTTTTCTATGAGTTCACAAAAGATACATTCTTGAGTCAAAATTCATTTTTACAAGAATTTATTGTTTTAAGGATAATATGTGATTATGAATGTGATGATGTTAATGAATATATGAATTCTATGTTACATGGGTTATAGGTATTGAGCCAGTAAAGTACATAGGATGGAGGTATTGATATTATTCATTGATCTTGGTAATGATGATTAATTATAGGTAATGGAGGCCAAGATGTGTGGAATAAAGTCATGAGAGAGAAAACCCATTGATGTAGTTAATATGGGGTACAATCATTTTTTAAATATGATTTAAAATGGATGATATTAAAATATTAATTATAGGGTGAGGATTCCTTGATGAGGTTGGGAAATTAGTTTACCATCATCCGTGTCATGTTTGTTGTATAGTTCCCAAAATGCATATAGGGGTGAAGGGTGATTTTCGTCGGTTGGGGGACAACCATCATAATATAGACATATTTCCATATCCATTCTAGGTGGGTTCCAATAGGGTATGTTCATGGAACTAGAAACACTCAAGAGTTCCCCTGTTCGATATATTTGATGAACCATCTTCCCAATTGTAGCTGGTCATTGGGAAATGTCTCCAATAATTATTAAGGTCTCACATTACTCATTAGGATGGAATAATAGTCCCATATAACCTTTTTGTGTTGAATTATTTCCTAACCTAGGACTATTTTAAATATTTAAGACATATAATTGATTCATTTATTAAATCACAAATATGAAATATGAAATCCTTGTTTTAATAACTGATTGTAAACATGTATGAAAATTATAATCATCTATATATATCCATGGTTCTTAATCAATAGATACATTTGTATATATCGTCGTTTCCTTTTTCTTGGAATCCCTTTTTATGTTCAAATTAGAGACACCTTTTTCCTTTATTATCACGGTTCTATTTTTTTGCAACAATGTGGGGTGCACTAAAATTTTCCATCATAAAGAATGATTATATTTGTATTCATGTTGTGATCAGGACCATGAGATAGGATTCCAAAATATCCATGTTAATGGAATCAGAACCCATCATATTTAATGCTCTTAATGGGACACAAAACACTTTTTAAGGTCATGTAGTGAGATCCAAACCCTTTTGTTTTACACCACTTTGAAAGGAACTATAGATAAAATATGATTACTAAATTAGTGTTTGGGAGCTTATTCTGATGTAGAGAAATGGGCTTACAAATGTTTTATCCACTTTGGTTGGATATGAACCAACTAGAAATGTGTCCCATATACTAATATGTTAATTGAGGTGTTAGGAATAAACCTCAATGAGGCTACCTATATAACTCTTTTGGATAAGACTCAACTCCCATGTAGATAGGAATATTGGTTCATACACTCACAGAGGTCCTTTCATGGGTTATCGTGAAATGGATATGGGTATTTGATATGGATAGTTTTCTTTTAGTGATTTCACTAAATATGTGGTCTTTATACATGTAGGATGGAAATCCATTATAAGGACTCTCTACTGAGACAGGTATGTGATCATGTGTATTTTATGATCTCCATCAACATCGAGAACCATATTAGTCTTTCTTATTGTGATAAACAAGAGGAATTGGAAGATCTCAAAAACAATACAATATCATTTGTTCACAGATTGTAACACCCCGAGCTTCCACGATACGCTTCTCATTCAATAATGCAATAGCTTCCATTGTACGCAACTTCGAGTTCTAAAACACCGAGACTAATCAAAGTAGCTGTTATGAATAGTAACAACCACTTTTTAAATTTATAAAAATTTTATATTTCAAAATGGACTTCATTTTTGTATTCCTAATATTGAAATTAGCCTATGTTGAATTTTTTGTAATTTTCTGAGAACTTCCAAATTTTTATGAATAGTGAAAAATACTTAAAACAAATTTTTTAATCAAAATAATTTATAGTGATAAGTTATACTATTGAGTGGTTTTAAAGTATAATTAGAATATATTTTTACCATTTTTTCCAATGGTGGTCATTAGAATTAATTTAACATTGAAATTGGACAAAAACAATTGTCAATCTTTTGATATAAATTGTTTCTTAAAAACACGCTATTTGTTGTAACAGCGGGAATTAATAATAAAATTTATTAATGCAACTTATATTTTTGAAATTTTGTAAAATAGACATCATTTTTGAATTCGAAATATCAATTATAGCTTTGGGTGAAATTTTGGCTTTGTTCTGAAAAACTTCAATTTTTGATGAATACTGAAACCACTAAGTGGTAGTTAAATAACTGATTTTTCATTTAAATGAAATATTACCACTTCTGTGATTTGATTTTCAAAAATCCGACATACATGGTTGTCATTAAGAAGTAAAATGTGGTTCAATGAGATTAAAATAATTTTTGATGAATAGTAACTTTTAAGTTCTTAATCGCGATTAGAGGTAATTAGTGTAGTTTAAGGTAAAAATAATGTTTTAATAATATGTGATGAGCATGAAACTTGTCCTACTCCTATTGGATGAGTCATGGCCGACCAAGACAACCCATGGGTCAACTTGGGGACCCCATGGAGCCACTTTAGTTGGAAAATGACATTAATATATATTTATTTAATGTTAAAATTAAATTGAAACAAACATGAGTTGTTTTACTAAAACAATTTTTAAGTGCGGTTACACAAGTCCACATTTTGATTATAAATATTCATTATAAATCTAACAAGATTTACTACATCATAGTATTTTTTTTATAATTTTTAGACATTAAATAAATTAAATTATTTATGACATCATGATGATGCCGCGATGACCTCATTATTTAATGATTTAAATAAAATGGGAAGATAATGAAAATTACAAGGCTTACACTTCTCGAAAGCCTATTGGATGAGGATATTTCGAACCCTTATCACCTTAGCCTCGAATTATACAAGTGTGGAACCTTTAGAATCCGAAAATCATTGTTTAATAATGTAACATTTCAATCTTTCCAAAAGAGCCCCTCCTCTGCACTTATAAAAGGCCCCCACCTATTCCACCTTATTCACACCTTCAAGCCATTTGGCTCGGCCAAACCCTGCCCAAATACTCTCCCAACTTCCCCCTCTTACTCCTAGAAGCCTCACATTGGGCAGAACTCTTCCCAAGGAAGCCTTTGGCTCAAATCAAAAAGAGTTACCCGATTTTGAGGTAATGTCTTCTCTAATGTTGTTTTGTTTTATTTATCTTCTCCAACCCCCTAAAATCTTTTTATTCATTTCTTTTGTAACAAAACCAGTATCCTCAATATACTAGGATGTTGTTATAAGAAGGATTCGAGCTACACTTACACACATCTACATCTAATGGTTAAAGAACATACGGTTTCTGTGGATGGCGAATTTCTGCCGCACGAAACGATGATTGTTCAACACTCATATAACACCTCCAAAGGTGGCCATTAAGATGTCACTATTTTTATATATGATATATAATATGTTTATGTTTTACTTATGCTTCTGTATTTCTCATTTATGGCATACTTTATGATTTCCATTATGGGTAAAACGCGATAATTTCATTTTAGGAAGTGCGGACTACCGTCCCCTCAAAGTGATTTGAATCGTTAATGCCATATGTGGGATGTATAAAGGATGGAGTAAATGGTATTATACACTATATTATACTGGAATTATATTATACATTTATATCATTATGATTTAGTTCCATTAAATATGAAATTTAAATGAAAGTAGTGTTCATGCGTACGTACGGCTTACCGTCTTCATGAACGGTGCATTTTATTTCTTACCTCTAAATGTTACGTAATATTATAAATGAATGTATATACTGGATATATATGATATATATGACATCTAAATCATGAATATAATTATAGAGATAATTGATATTCTACCACATAAACTACTTGTAATTATAAGATGTTTATTGTTGACTCAAGTACCAAAGATCGACAAAACGACCGTTATTAACTTAAATAATTACATAAAGTTCATAACATTGTAATAAGTGATATAAAAAGGATAATGAAATTGAAAATGGTTCTTAATAAGGTATATATTAAATCTAGTTTATTATTCAGGAGGTTAAAGAATGGTTGAGTCAAGTCAGACACGAGGTAAGGGTTTACTTCACAACCTCTTCATTATCCAAGGTTGTTTATACATAATTATCTACTGGGACCTCATTATCATCCACATCCATGTTTCTTCAAAATGTATTTCAAAAAGTTTTTATTATTTACAAGAATATGGTTTAAAGTCATTTATACCCTTTTTTACATTTTATAAGAGGAATCATTCCATCGTTTTCAAAACAAGGTCCTTTTTAACCTTTTCGACAGAATTGAGGTAAGAATGTTTTTTTAACTAATACGGCGGGTGCGGTTATTTTCTGCCATTATAAAATCTTCAAATCATTCCTTACAAGCTTATAAGAATATTTTCAAGAAAATGTTTTGTTTTATATGGCTCTTAAATGATTTCAAAAATATAAAGAGATATTTCTCTAAAAAGTGTTTTGATTTCATCTATGTCAACATCCTTTGATGGATTTTACGCTTATTTGAAGTTGATTTATTATAATACAAAACTTCTATATTGTATTGAAGGTTTTGTGATATGTTTGACTGTGGATGTGCTATTTTATACCATTCATAGTTTATGGTGAAATTATTGACATTTTGTATGCTAGTTTTAATACGAATGTTTATGTTATGTTTAAACCTTTTCATATGGGAATAAATTGGACTTAATATGTGACGGGTGGAGCCCGCTATAGCTCCTCGATGCATCGGCAGGTCTCATGAGACAAACTAGTGTCTTGGCATGAGGCCTTGACAAAATATTATTTGTGGTCTTGGCACGAGGCCTTGTCTACATGGTTATGATAGTCTGGCATTATGCATTCCATCATTATGAAAGTGGTTATTGATATTGCATGTGATTATTCGACCAGTAGAATATCCATGTAAAGCAGTAAATGGCATTATTATCATTTTACCTTTGCCATATTATGTTGATGTTAAAGTTTAAAAGGCTTTTGTTTTAGTTATAAATTGCCTTAAATGTTTATGTTTATTTATGAAAGCTTCCGCAATATTGTTACCCTTACTGAGCATCTGAGCTCACCCCTTTCAATGTTTTAATATTTTACAGGATATGAAGAAGTATTTTATGAATGACCTGCAGGGATAGTCAGAAGAGGATATTAGTGTGGACTATGAAGACTTTGTTATTAGTTTCTCACTTTATGATGTAATGTAACATTTATGAATGTATCCAGTGTTTCCAAGGCTACTAAACTAATTGGTCTTTCGAGACTTGATCTTTTGTGATCATGCCAATGTTACGAAGTAATGCACCGACTCTGGGTAGCTAGGGTTGGGGCGTTACAGTTGGTATCAGAGGTAGTTTAGTACTAACCTTGGAATCTACATTTAGATAAACTCTGATTAGAGAACATAGCCCAAAGATAGACTTTGAGGATTAGTATAGATGAACTTCCTAGAATTTTGGTATTATAGAGATGTTATGAGTTTCCTGAGCAATACATCCCTGTCTGGATACGAGCAGGTAGAGGCGGCTCTGGCATAGATGTACCTAGGGGTAAAACCCGAAAACACCGCTTTGAGCTAGACTCGAACGGGAACTGGTGCACGACAACGGGCCTTGCTGCACTCTTGGTTACGACACTCCCGGGGGATATGCTTAGGATAATTCTCATTTTATTTACATACCACTATGAAGGGTTATGAGTATATACTTCCTCAAAGAAAACATTTTCTTTTTATGATTATGGATTATATCCATAAATAGTTCAATTTATGTAAAGTGTTTAACAAGTATGGAATTATGTATTTTGATTCATAAACTAATCTAGTTTATGCCATTGTTTAGAAATGGCGCCTAGTGGAAGGAATGGAAACAATATCAATGCACGAACTCCATATAGGGATTGCCCTCCTGCTCAAGATAATTATTGTGGATCTGGAGATACAACTGGTGCTGATCAACTTATTACCATACTGGGACAACTCACTCAGGTTATGAATAATAACCTTACTCGTATGGAGCACCCTGATCCGCAACGTGGAGGATCAATGATAGACCGTTTCATGAGGCAACAACCACCAAACTTCAATGGGAGTACAAATCCTATAGTAGCTGAGCAATGGATAAATTCCTTAGAGAAAATATTCCATGCCTCGGGGAGTAGTGAAAGGGAGAAGGTTGTCATGGCAGTTTACCGCCTCACTGGAGATGCCGATCAGTGGTGGTCGCTGATTCAAAACAAAAAGGAAGATGATGACGTATCGAATATGGAATGGAGGGAGTTCAAAGAGATTTTCTTAGAAAAATACTTTCCTCATGACCATTGAGCAGATATGGGAAGACAATTTCTGAGTTTGAGGCAGAAGGAGGATGAGAATGTCGTAAAGTATGAGGCTAACTTTACAAGGTTAGCGAGGCATGCTGCCGATTATATACGTAACCCAAGGAGTAAGATTGATCGTTTCTTTGATGGGTTAAAACCATATCTCCGTCAAGCTTTAGTATCACAATCCTTCTCATCATACGAAGATATTGTCTCGTGTGCTATCAAGACAGAAAAGGAATTCTCTAAGTCTTATGACAACAAAGTAAAGCAAGAGAAGAAGAGAACGGTGGAACAAGAGACAGATAAAGGGAAAAAGGGAAAGAAGGATTTTCCATTATGTGATAATTGTGGGAAGAATCACCATGGTACTTGCCTAAGAGGAATGGGAGTTTGTTACAAATGTGGAGAAAAAGGTCACCAGGCGCGTGATTGCAAGAGAATGAAAGAGGCTATCAATGTTGAATGCTACAATTGTAGAGAAATGGGTCATTATGCAAATGAATGCCCTAAGCATCAGGGAAACATACCTCAGAAAAGGCCAAGGGATCAAGGACAATCTTAAGCTGTTACTACAGTTGAAGCAGAATAACTAATGTATTCATGCTTTTGGACTCATGGATTATATTCTAGTTATTAGAATAATGTGATATATATATAAGGATTGTACTGCAGTACTTGTTGTTTTCATTAAGGTTTTAATATGATGAAGGTAATTATATTTTTATTATGTGACAATAAGAGAAACATTACTTAGTTTGGGGAATCTGATAAATTGATTTTGGAATTAAGAGACCTTTTAGAGAAAGTCTGGATAGAGGTATTTTGGATAACTATAATGGTTGGAGTGGATTAAGTTGATCTTTGGATAGTATTGTTTAAGGTTAAAAAATTTATGAAGATTATTTTTGGAATATTATGATACTATTGTTTTAGGAAAAGGATAACCTGCAGGGTGGGGCATAACCCGTCGCGTCGGACAAAGCTGCAGGAATCGAACCCACAATCATAGTGCGACAAGCCTTTATTTCCTACCACTAGCCTACAGGAAGTCCCTGGTTATTACAAAATAATTTTACTAATCTAAATGGTATGTGTTAACATTTGGAACCTTACACAATTAGGATAAGCATAATATTTTTGAGTTCTATTATCTTTTTGAGTGAAAGATGAGTTGGAGGATGAAACTCTAATTTTCAATCATAGATATATATATACCTATCTCTTATTAAATGAAAAAATTAATTCTTAAACTTTAGTAAAGGTATATTAAAAAAAATGTGTTATCCTAATACCTTATGTCTTGTTGAACTGATGATATTTTAAATCAACATAGATTGAAGGCTTTGAGGCCCTCAATTTGATAGTTGATTGTGATTGATGACCTCAATCAATACCTACAAATATTTACGTTTTTCCTCCAATTATATGTCTCTAATTGCCACCAATGTTCTCCTAATCGAGATCATAATTGGGTGGTGACTTTTTCATTTCCCTTTCCCTCTTATTAAGGCTAAATTTTATTAGTCTTATTTCCGATGTGGGTTTTCCACAAAGGTATTTTCTATTTTCAACCTTTTATTTTCAAAGAAAAATATCAAATTGCGAGGACGCAATTTATTGAAGGAGGGGAGAATGTAAAACCCCGAGCTTCCACGATACACATCTCATTCAATAATGCAATAGCTTCCATTGTACGCAACTTCGAGTTCTAAAACACCGCGACTAATCAAAGTAGCCGTTATGAATAGTATCAACCACTTTTTAAATTTATAGAAATTTTATATTTCAAAATGGACTTCATTATTGTATTCCTAATATTGAAATTAGCCTATGTTGAATTTTTTGTAATTTTCTGAGAACATCCAAATTTTTATGAATAGTGAAAAATACTTAAAACAACTTTTTTAATCAAAATAATTTATAGTGATAAGTTATACTATTGAGTGGTTTTAAAGTATAATTAGAATATATTTTTACCATTTTATCCAATGGTGGTCATTAGAATTAATTTAACATTGAAATTGGACAAAAACAATTGTTAATCTTTTGATATAAATTGTTTCTTAAAAACACGCTATTTGTTGTAACAGCGGGAATTAATAATAAAATTAATTAATGCAACTTATATTTTTGGAATTTTGTAAAATAGACATAATTTTTGAATTCGGAATATCAATTATAGCTTAGGTTGAAATTTTGGATTTGTTCTGAAAAACTTCAATTTTTGATGAATAGTGAAACCACTAAGTGGTAGTTAAATAACTGATTTTTCATTTAAATGAAATATTACCACTTCTGTGATTTGATTTTCAAAAATCCTACATACATGGTTGTCATTAAGAAGTAAAATGTGGTTCAATGAGATTAAAATAATTTTTAGTGAATAGTAACTTTTAAGTTCTTAATCACGATTAGAGGTAATTAGTGTAGTTTAAGGTAAATATAATGTTTTAATAATATCAGATGAGCATGACACTTCTCCTACTCCTATTGGATGAGTCATGGCCGACCAAGACAACCCATGGGTCAACTTGGGGACCCCATGGAGCCACTTTAGTTGGAAAATGACATTAATATATATTTATTTAATGTTAAAATTAAATTGACACAAACATGAGTTGTTTTACTAAAACAATTTTTAAGTGGGGTTACACAAGTCCAAATTTTGATTATAAATATTCATTAGAAATCTAAAAATATTTCCTACATCATAGTATTTGTTTTATAATTTTTAGACATTAAATAAATTAAATTATTTATGACATCATGATGATGCAGCGATGACCTCATTATTTAATGATTTAAATAAAATGGGAATATAATGCAAATTACAAGGCTTAAACTTGTCCAAAGCCAATTGTATGAGGATATTTCGAACCATTATCACCTTAGCCTCTAATTATATAAGTGTGGGACCTTTAGAATCCGAAACTCATTGTGTAATAATGTAACCTTTCAATCTTTCGAAAAGAGCCCCTCCTCTCCACTTATAAAAGGCCCCCACCTCTTCCACCTTATTCACACCATCAAGCCATTTGGCTCGGCCAACCCCTGCCCAAATACTCTCCCAACTTCCCCCTCTTACTCCTAGAAGCCTCACATTGGGCAGAACGCTTCCCAAGGAAGCCTTTGGCTCAAATCAAAAAGAGTTACCCGATTTTGAGGTCATGTCTTCTCTAATGTTGTTTTGTTTTATTTATATTCTCCAACCCCCTAAAATATTTTTATTCATTTCTTTTGTAACAACACCAGTATCCTCAATATACTAGGATGTTGTTATAAGAAGTATTAGAGCTACACTTACACACACCTACATCTAATGGTTAAAGAACATACGGTTTCTGTGGATGGCGAATTTCTGTCTCACGAAACGATGATTGTTCAACACTCATATAACACCTCCAAAGGTGGCCATTAAGATGTCACTATTTTTATATATGATATATAATATGTTTATGTTTTACTTATTCTTATGTATTTCTCATTTATGGCATACTTTATGATTTCCATTATGGGTAAAACGCGATAATTTCATTTTAGGAAGTGCGGACTACCGCCCCCTCAAAGTGATTTGAATCGTTAATGCCATATGTGGGATGTATAAAGGATGGATTAAATGGTATTATACACTATATTATACTGGAATTATATTATACATTTATATCATTATGATTTAGTTCCATTAAATATGAAATTTAAATGAAAGTAGCGTTCATGCGTACGTACGGCTTACCGTCTCCATGAACGGTGCATTTCATTTCTTACCTGTAAATGTTACGTAATATTATAAATGAATGTATATACTAGATATATATGATATATATGACATCTAAATCATGTATATAATTCTGTAGATAATGGATATTCTACCACATAAACAACTTGTAATTATAAGAATTTTATTCTTGACTCAAGTACCAAAGATCGACAAAACGACCGTTATTAACTTAAATAATTACATAAAGTTCATAACATTGTAATAAGTGATATAAAAAGGATAATGAAATTGAAAATGTTTCTTAATAAGGTATATATTAACTCTAGTTTATTATTCAGGAGGTTAAAGAACGTTTGAGTCAAGTCAGACACGAGGTAAGGGTTTACTTCACAACCTCTTCATTATCCAAGGTTGTTTATACATAATTATCTACTGGGACCTCGTTATCATCCACATACATGTTTCTTAAAAATGTATTTCAAAACGTTTTTATTATTTACAAGAATATGGTTTAAAGTCATTTATACCCTTTTTGACTTTTTATAAGAGGAATCTTTCCGTCGTTTTCAAAACAAGGTCCTTTTTAACCTTTTCGACAGAATTGAGGTAAGAATGTTTTTTTAACTTATACGGCGGGTGCAGTTATTTTCTGCCATTATAAAATCTTCAAATCATTCCTTACAAGCTTATAAGAATATTTTCATGAAAATGTTTTGTTTTATATGGCTCTTAAATGATTTCAAAAATATAAAGAGATATTTCTCTAAAAAGTGTTTTGATTTCATCTATGTCAAAATCCTTTGATGGATTTTACGCTTATTTGAAGTTGATTTATTATAATACAAAACTTCTATATTGTATTGAAGGTTTTGTGATATGTTTGACTGTGGATGTGCTATTTTATACCATTCATAGTTTATGGTAAAATTATTGACATTTCGTATGCTAGTTTTAATACGAATGTTTATGTTATGTTTAAACCTTTTCATATGGGAATGCATTGGACTTAATATGTGACGGGTGGAGCCCGCTATAGCTCCTAGATGCATCGGCAGGTCTCATGAGACAAACTAGTGTCTTGGCATGAGGCCTTGACAAAATATTATTTGTGGTCTTGGCACGAGGCCTTGGCTACGTGGTTATGATAGTCTGACATTATGCATTCCATCATTATGAAAGTGGTTATTGATATTGCATGTGATTATTCGACCAGTAGAATATCCATGTAAAGTAGTAAATGGCATTATTCTCATTTTACCTTTTCCATATTATGTTGATGTTAAAGTTTAAAAGGCTTTTGTTTTAGTTATAAATTGCCTTAAATGTTTATGTTTATTTATGAAAGCTTCCGCAATATTGTTACCCTTACTGAGCATCTGAGCTCACCCCTTTCAATGTTTTAATATTTTCCAGGATGTGAAGAAGTATTTTATGAATGACCTACAGGGATAGTCAGAAGAGGATATTAGTGTGGACTATTAAGACTTTGTTATTAGTTTCTCACTTTATGATGTAATGTAACATTTATGAATGTATCTAGTGTTTCCAAGGCTACTAAACTAATCGGTCTTTCGAGACATGATCTTTTGTGATCATGCCAATGTTACGAAGTAATGCACCGACTCTGGGTAGCTGGGGTCGGGGAGTTACACAGATGGATGAGAAAGGGATATGAGAGACATGAGGATTATATATACCTATCACCTATCTTGTATTTTAATCTAAAAATAACGAATATGGGATTACATTAGAGGGATTTTATGACGGAATTCAAGAGGAAGATCCGTAAAATGAAACTTTATCTACTAATTTAACTCCTTGTCTACTGGTTGATGAAAACAATGTCACTCCATGAAATCAGATAGAGGGGGAATGAGATTTATTGTTTCCATGTCCTCTGTTATATTAAGTAATTTTTTTCCATCATTATCTTATGTATTAGATCCTCATTACCATGAGAATTTATAATTGATAACTCCATGAGGATCCAACACATTATTTAGAATAAATTTAGGACCTCTATTATCATGAAACTGTAAAATAATGAAGACACATTACTTTAGCCAATTCATTGATTAAACATGTTTGGTAATTTTTGTATAGTCCTAGTATTCCTCCATATAGGAAAAGGATCCATGTGAATTCGTTCTTTGAAAATAGATTCATTAAAATTGCGTTTATCAGAAGTATTACATATGTGAGACCTAATATGACTAAATATGGATCATGATGGTATGGCTTGGGTGAGAAAATGTTGCTCGTGAATGAATGCAATTGGAAATATTGTGATTTTCTTCAAATTATATGCCATTTAAATAATTATAATCCTTTGGTAGATGTAAAACATGGGAAATAATACATGGGTGAGGACATTATCTATGCCCTAATGGTATCCCTAGGTGTCTTTGGATGACTGATACTCGTGTTCTGAGTAGTGGAATGGTCTTTATCTCTAATATTTCTCAATAGTATGGAGTGTTTCTTCTCAAGGTTCTTTGTATTGTGTGCCTTGAGGTGCCTAAATCAATTGATTTGTTCTATTTTATCCTTATATTTTAGTCCTAAATCACTACTTAAAGTTTTGGATATCCTGATAAATGGACTTTGATGAGTGGAGGGTCATGGATTCATTGTGTCTTTAAGTCATTGAAAATGGGAAGAATATTGGACTTATATGTATATATTTATTTTCAAATAACATTGAAGAAATAGTTAACTCATGAAGTCATGTTTCATTAGTCACCTGTAAGTGTATATCACAAATGTTACATAGGTGTGCATGATGTACCTTCTTGATGAAGTAACATATGGTTACTGGACCTACATGACAATGAATGTTGTAGATGATGGACAATTGGAGTAACAATGACAGATATATATTCATGACTATTTCGGTGCATGGTTTTGATCCATTCTGAATTTAACATCGCCTTATATTGAGCTATGTTTGTTGGAAAAATCAAATTCTTACATCCCAAAATGTAATTTCAACAGAATCCCCCATCATGATTGGCATTGATTAAAAGAAAAGGGTATAATCCCAAATTAGAGTAATATAGAAATTGATGGATAATCATTATCTGGTATCCAAATTTTCATCTACATTCATGATCGTGCTTGAATACCATTATGAATTTATTAATAATCAAGGGAGGAATGGTTAGATGGTCCGCACATACTTTTCACATATATGGATCGTAGAGGTGGAACATATTAGTCAACCAAGTGCCTATTCTGCCCAACGTTACTGTGCATGTTCCATATTGGGTATAAATAGAGTTAATTTCTTAGGGGATCTCATCCTTTCCATAACACCTATTTTTTATACTCTCACTATTGTCACACTATTAGTTTTCACATGATGACTTCTCTTCACTGTTTTCACATACCCATTATTCCCTTATCTGTTCAATATAGGCACCAGGTCTAGGGACTTGTGTGATGTCACATGGGAATATATAATGTGCTATGAAACATGGGAGAATGGCCAGGATGAGGTCACAATGTTGAGTGACCTACATGAGGTCACATGAGTTAGTTCCCCATAAATAGTCACTTGGGTGAGTGACATGCATGAGGCCACTACTTTTACAAACTACTTGGATTTTTCCTCAAAACTATGATTTTATCACTAATGAAAATCATATTTTTTCCTTGAATATATATGTAATGTCTAGTATGATGGTAATAAGCTATGTTGAAAAGGAATGTAAGTTTATCAAGGAGATTTTGGATATTATAGGGCTTGTTTACGAAGAATCATGTGGATCAACTATCTTAGATTTGGAAAAGAATATTAAGAATTATAATTCAAAATACCATGATAATATTTATATTTAACATTATGTCTTTTGGATATTAAATTAATAACTAATCCTATGGATAATGAATTACCTTCTCAGTTTCATTGTTCGAGGAAGAAATGAACTTTAAAATTTATAGATTCTTTTCATAGGAAATTTATTAACAACAAAACATCACCCATAACCTGAATCTTGCATCATAGTAGATATGACCGAAATTTGATTCCCCATACTCTTGTGTTGTAGTTGTACCACAACTCATCCATATTTCACAATTTAATGACCGACCAATTATAGCGACCCACACATCATATACATTATCATTACATAACATTTTTGAAATACATAAAACAGTATACAAAAAACTCCCAAATACCATATTACTCTAGAGCATTAGGAATCCTAGATACAAAAACACTAATACATAAAGGAGCTACATTTCCCCCCATGAGTATCTTCTTGACCAACACCAGTAATAGAAACGTAAAACATAAAAAAATCATCATAAAAATGGTATAGAAGTAGAAAAGGGGGTGGCCTCAAATGCTGAATAATGGTGAACAAGTAATATATGAAATCATAATCATGAGAATAAGGGAATAATAATATAGTCATGAAAATAGAAGATCTTACCCAACTTATCAAAGATAAAATATGTGAGTAAAGGAATAATGCTTAGTAGTTCATAAGAAATGAATCATAATGAAATACTAAACATATGAAATGAAATCATAACATAGGATTAAAACGTGGAATTATGGAAGACACATAAGTATATATAAGGGATTTTGGGTAGGCGCATCCATGAAAGTAGAGCTATCTGAAATTGGGAGAATGAGAGGGTATGGCTTTGCTATCGGTACTGGGCCTATGCAGATTTGCATAGGATAGTTATCTGACTGACCCTACAAAGGTGGAGTGCAGATATCCTGATATTAGCGGGGGAGGAGTAGTTCCATGTTGTCTTGTCTGGGTGATTACCTCTATGACTTACGAGTCATGTAACTGTCTCTAAGCCTTCGGGGCTTGTAAGGGTTCCACCTCACCACATGAAAGGCGGATTATCAAAATAACAAAAAAATGAAGGCCCTAGGGCCATTCTGACCATAAGAATATATATAAGTATTTCTATAATAGTCATGAAATTTTATCCAAGACCATCGTAATGGAAAATTTCTTTTTCTGATCTGGGATTACACCCCTTTCCAGTCCCATATTTCTAAACTGAGATAACACCTCATCACAATCCTATAATATTGAACCATGTTCATATAACATTCTTATACTGTATTATTGAATAGTGTTCATTTCCCTTTCCAACCATGTATATCTAAAGAGATATAAATCTTTATCCAGTGCATTGGAGGGAGATATAAGTCCCACACATCTCATTGTTAAGTCATACATAAATGTGCCATGAGATCATAAAAAAATATCATTACCCATGAAATTAAATAAGGATGAAAAACATCTAATAATATCATTACCTATGGTTTCATATTGGTTTCATAATTTTTTCTCTATAAATATTACCTTGGAAAAAAGCTGGTTTCAAAAGAATACATCCCATGAAAAGTAAATGGATTTCATAAACATCATTCCATCTAATCAACATCAATTCCTAGATAAAAACACTGAATGAAAAAAAAGAATAATATCCCGTTAAATTTTTTAGTAACACTAATTAATGTTTCCTTATATTAGAAATACTTTTTACAGATCTTTTAAAAAACACTCCGTTAGAAAATATCATTTCAGCATTGAAAATGATTTCTTTAAATTTAGTTCTTTTTTAGAAATTTTTTTGTGAAAATAACATTCAAAATTTAGTAAGTAATCTTTTAATCCCATAAAACGTTTTTTAAATCATTTTCCCATGAATATGGGCTTCAATTTTATTTTGAATTTTTTTTTTAAAACATTTATAAAAACTTGTTTTCTAATACAATAGATTTCCGATCAGAGAGAGATATAGTTGGATTTTACATTAAAATATATATTAACTACCAATGAGATGTAAAATGATACAAATACAAGGATATATCTTGAATAAATATATGATAACAAAACACATGGGTGTTCTTGAGATATGTATCAATATATTTAATCAATGGTAGAATCCACATAAATAATCTCAAAAAGCGATGAGACTGTTTCAATAAACTCTTTTAACTTAGTAACCCTGAATCATACACTCTTTGTATGAAAAAGAAATTAAAAGAATATTAAAATATCATGAAAATAATTTAATTCTTGATATAACATATAAAATAGTGGTATATACACTTCAAAATAGAATTTAGGTGAATAAAAAAACATGAGTCTAAAGGAATGAATATTGAGAAAAAACTATTTTTACCGATTTTTTAAATTTTGAAACCAAAACCCCATTAAACTAGTATCATAAATTGTATATGTAAATACCCATAGATTTAATTATTATAATAATTTAATACATCCATGGGATATTCATACACCAGAAAAAATAAATTGGGTTGTGAATAAATCAAGTATTTCATAGAAATAAAATTTGAGATGAAATATCATTACCCTGTGTCTTGACTCCCATCGTGCTCATTAAAACCACCTGTATAATAATTTTAAGTTTATAATAAATATTTTTAAAACCATATTTTTATATCAAATACAATATATTTTTTGATTAAAACTTTATATTAGATGCTTATTAACCATCCTATTTTATGGTTTTACTTTGGATAAAATTATTTTCGTTCATCACATGTGTCTTGATTTGTTATAACATTTGTCCTTATACATATATGATGAAAAAAGAATGTATATAATGATATAAATATACAATATATTCAGTATGGTTTTTATAATAATCAATATAATATATATTTATCAAAACAGAATACACAGTTCATGGAGATGGTATGTCGTACGTATGCATGAACATTGTGTCCATTTATTTTATCTTATTGAAAGAAATAATGAAAATGAAATATAATTATATATGTATATAATATCATTAAATAATAATTTTAATTTTTTATATATAATATAATTTCACTAAAAACAGCCTTAATACATTCCATGTCACGTGTGAATGAATCACATCGCTTTTAGGGGCAGTAGTCCACACATCCTCAAACGAAAATATCTTATTTACACTAAATGGAAAGTAAAAAAGATATGTATTGTGAAAATATAAAAGAATATTAAATAAATATTAAAAATAATATATATCATATATAAACATATTTTCCATCATTATATCCACCATGATAGGTGGAAAGAAATTAATAATCATCATTTTTTGTGGTCATAGTTCGCTGTTACCAAAAATAGTATGTTTTTACGTATTAGATGGAGTTTTTTCTAAGTACATGTAGAATCATTAGTATAAAAAATCATAGTATATTTAAGATAATTTTTTAATACATGAATGGAATAATTACAGTGGACGAGTTGGTGATGGAAAATAAAATGAAGGAGCTTTAGAGAAGGAATTATTGGGTAATTTGCTAAATTCTTTTGGTTTCTGCCAAAAGGATTACATAGAAGAATTTATATCAAAATAGAGGATTAAAGGAGTCAGAAAAGGTCTTTTCAATATGATTTTTTTAAATATAGGTTGAACCAAAATGGTTTCAGTTTTCTGACGAAGAATGAGAGTGGGTGAACTTTTATATGGAATGAAAATGACAAACTAGGAATTTTTGAAAACAATATTGATGTACCCACGTTTTTACCTATCAATGTTTAAAAAACCCAACAAAATGTTCATAAAGTATGGTTAACGGGAGAAAATTTACAATAAAATTTCTATTAGGCATGTTTCTACGTGTTTTGGTTCATAAATTTAAGGATTAGTCCTTAATTAATCTTAATTTTACCATAATCGATGTAATTAATATTAATTAAATTTGTTAGGTCCACAAGTATGAATACCCTAAGAGGTGGTGGTGAATAAGGGTATGACTAATTTAAAATTAAATCTCATTCTGATCTTGTTTCATTGTTTAAGACAAACACTCTTCTCGCTCTCCTGTTGCATGATATAAACAAAAAGTAAAGCAAGCATAGGACACATAAATTTTACTTGGTTCACCCCTAAGGGCTACATCCAAGGAGCATACGCCGACAGGTTGTCGGTCATACCAAATTCCACTAAACATCACTAGCTGTGGATTAAACGGTTTGGGCATAGTCACTCTGTCCTAGGCTCACTGCCTTTACAATGTTTAGGGTCAGCTCACTGCTTTCCCAAGGGTTACTCCCCGTTTCTCTCTCTCTGGAATACTACCGGTGGAGAGGATCACCTTCTTCTTCTTCCTTCGCTCGCTGCTCTGGAAAGGATCCATCACAGTTTATAGACCTGTAGGTATCTTCATTTTTATAAAGGAATTCATCATCCTCTATATGTAGATGCTCGGTTGAAGACCAAATTTCAACCGTAGATGAATACCTCTTTGCACCGAAGGTATCAGGAAATCCCCCAGCTTCCACACAGCCCTGAATCACTGCCGGAAAAACAACCTTACTTGGTTCCCTTCTCTAAGGCGGTGCACAAGTCTCGGTGCGCATGTCAACACTCACGCGCAAGTATTTCTTAACACTTATGAGACTCAAGCTTAAACTTCTCCAAACATGCTCGACGCACTTCCTTTGCTGCCCAAACCACCTTAGGCGCTCAACAAATACTTGGCGTGCAACTTCCAACACTGGAACCTAAGTCCCACTTGCGCGAAACACCACCACTTGAGTGACCACCACACTTGCGTGACGGGAGCTCTGAATCTTCAAAGTGATGAACTCTGGGGATAAATGAAGAGGGGTGGTCCTGTATTTATAGGAAAATTGACCGCCCTGCATGATGGCACGCAAGGTAACCCTCGGCGCGCAAGTATTGGCACGCAGGTCCCTTCCCCTACATATCACTTGCGCAACCCACTTCCAAAATTCTTCTCACCTCTTTCCATTTCAATATTTTGATCCCCTTATATTGAAAAACCATAGGTGCGCAAGTTATCAAGCTTTCAAGTCATCGGCGTGCAAGTCTATTTCACGGCGCGCAATTCACTTGCGTTACACCACCAATACATGTGGGAGACTTATCCCGTTGCCATATTTTGATGATCTGATCTTGAAAAACATATGGCGCACAAGTTTACATTCCTTCAAGTACACATCACGCAATTCCTTTTTCCAAAAACAACTTTTCTTTATTTGTCGATTTTCAGCCCCAAAAATTTGGCAAACACTGGAAAACGATGACAACTTGTATCTGTTTTTTTTTGTACCGCCTCCAAATCATCCATCTCTTTGCCGACGTTCTTGATTCAAAAATGGATTGTTAACCATATATCTTGAACTCAGAATTCAACCATGAAATCCCATTTTTCAACAATTTTTTATGTCATTGTTTTTCTTTTTCAACAATCACTACTCAGATATCCACTTTTTCAACAAACACAATCACCTCAAAAATGCTTCAATGATACCTTGAGGGAGTTTTTCCCAAGAAAATTCTATAATCATTTTAGTAAAAAACAATATTTTACTTAGTAGAAATTATAAATTATTATAAATTTAAATAAATATTCCATTTTTTAATTATAATCACAGAAGTGGAAGAAATTAATCAAAAATTAATCCCACGGTGAAGTCCAAAATGAAGGGGTTCTAAGTAAAAAATTTCAATATTTTTCTGTGTTTTTATATACATTTTCAACCTAAAATTGGATTTAATTACCCAAATTAGATAAATTGATAATAATATAATATAATTAAACTCTTAAAGTAGATTAAAAAATAATTAACCTTTTAATAAATTAGTTGAAAAAACATCTGAATTAAATCTGAGAATTTTTCACTGTTCCACAGAAAATGATGTTTCTCAAAAAAATCCCATAAATTAACCCAAATATAATTAAACAACTAAAACTAAAAATAATTATTTTTATATTACCCAATTAAATTTCTAAATGTGTCAAAATTTAATTTTATAATTTTTCACAAAAAGTGATTAAAAGAAGTTTATTCGAGAAAATGGTAATTTTAAACATATAAAGACATTACCAAAAATCATTTCATTCATTATAAATTTGTTTTATTTATATAAAATAGTTATAAAAATTATTTTATATTTATTTATTACTATTTATATAACTATGTTAAATGTTTATGTTATAATTATCTCTTTTAAATAATCAAAACAATAAAATGATGTTCCGTAGAAACATCAGCTTTGCATGTAATGTACACCAAGTTTCTTTTGCATGTAATGTATTCTAAGCCAGTGTTTCATGTAAGGTATTTTATTTTAGTGTTTCATGTAACATATTTCATGTCATTGTTTTGTGTAACATACTCTAGGTCAATGCTTCATGTATCATACCTTGATCTGGTGTCGTGTAAAGTAGGCTAAGTCGGTGTCACGTGAAATGAATGTTTGAAATTGTGCATTTAAATTCATAAATGAAAATTTTATTTATTCAAAAAAATGTCCATAAATATATAAGGTGTTACATTATACACCATTAAAATTAATTTCTCCCTCCAAATTTGTCACTCAGGTAAAAAAATGAGGATACTTCACCTTCACAATATTATCCATATCCCATATAGCTTCTACTACTAGGTTATTTATTCGCAAATAATTGACTTGGTGAGTGGTCTTGTTTTGTAGAACTATCGCTGATTAGTCCAAACTAAACTCCTTTTCCTTCATAAGAAAAACCATACTCCAGTAGTATAACCTACGAGTTCAGCAATAGTGAAGGTTTAGTTATGTACTTCCCTAAGAGAGATACATGGGACACATCATGGGGTGGAGAGAGATTTTTAGGATGTTCCAATCAATAGGCTACTATCTTGATGAGATCATGAATATCAAAATGACCAATATACCTATTTCATTGTTTCCCTTTCTTACAAAATATCATAAATTTCTTCCATGGTGAGAATTTTGGATACACTTTTCCACTAACATCAAATTCTAGATCAAATCAGTAGTTATTATCATTACTTTTCCACCATCTTTTAGTTTCCTAGATATGTAGTTGAATGGTTTTAACCTTATCAAAAATTTCATCAGAAATATCATCACCTAATAGATTTGTATCTCTAACATCATCCCACCATGATGAAGCTCAACATTTTTTCCTATAAAATGATTTCTAAGGTCACATCATAATTCTTGAGTGAAACCGATTGTTTTATGAAAACTAAACTAAAAGAAGGTTTTGATCCTAACATCCTGTTAAATCTTGAGAAGAAGATCTCAATATATCCTCTAGGGTTTGAATTTTTATTCCTTATATAACATGTGTCTGAGAATGAAATTAAGTGATGAAACTCAATTATGTATCATGTTATTACAGAAGACATCACCAGAAAGTTGAGGTAAATTTCAGATCCTAATGTGATATTATATAATGTGGTACTCCATGAAAATTTAACTCCACCTTATTTTATATCATGGCATCAAAATACACACAGTAGTCTTCTTAGATAGTTATGATTTGTGTTGACATAGTACAATGATAAACTACAACACATATATAATTAAACCCTTTAGATGTTTTGGTTAGTCCAATGAGGAATCCATGGTGATGTTCTCCAATTTCAACTTCTGGTATTGCTGATGGATGAAACAACCCCTTTGAATTTTGTCTTTCAGCGTAAAATTGATAGAATGCCACGCATTGAGATACAAACATTATGATATCTCTCTTCATTCAAATCCAGCTTAATTATTCTTTCATGTCCCTATATGTCATCACACATCCAGGATGAATAGATAATTAAGAACTAGAAAGAACCTCTAAAATATTCTTCATCAAATCTTGTATGGAAGGAACCCATACACAGTTCTTGAACATTTTCTTTCAATCCTAATCATGGATAAACCTCAAAACATTTCTAATTTTGTTTACAAATCTTCATCATCCTTATGCCCCTCAATAATATTTACTAGGATAGATGGTTGAACATTAATTTTAGAAATAAATATCATCCCCCTTCCTTTAGGATTTCTAGATCCATTCTTTGCAAATCTTGAAATATTGGATATTGTTTTATCCTCGTCAGGAATAAACTAGCATGATCCATCTAACTACAAGCATAAACTGCATTATTTAATTTCTAAGGGTGTTAACGTATTAAAAATTCATGGTCCTTTATAAACTATAAATATCTTATATGGATCACGTTCATCTACATCTATGTGAATATATATTTCTAAGTTTTATGATCATTATATATATCACACATGTAACACCCTAGTTCTGAGTGGAGTCCAAAGGTGCGTCGTACCTGGTTGTTAACATGACCTCAAGTGCATTTTCCTGAGTTACAGAGGCTACTCACTAGAAATGATGGTGTTGGGTGGGGTAATGGGGAAAAAATTACCTTGTTGGCAGAGTAAAACATCAGAAACAAACGTACAAATTAGGAGAAACAGTAATTCCATAAAATAAGTAAACAAAAGACGATTGAATGTAAATATAAAAATGCATCATATATAAGTGTGTGTGTGTGTGTGTGTGTCTGTGAATAATGATACATGTCACAAGTATCTAGGAAATCATCCAAACAAGCCAGAATACAGGAATATAGTACTAAAAAAGTAAAAATAAAACAAGTAAACTCTAAGAGAATCGCAAACCTCATCTTGGTCCCATGCTCTCCAACTCTACATCATTCAAGTACCTTATGTATAAGGGTGTTTTACCTTATCAATACCGTTAAAAATATAATATGTTTGGGCCCAAAAGCATGACCCAAACAAGATGTGTGATTAATTCTAGTAGGAAACCACCCAAATATCTTTACCAAACTATCTATGAAAATATATATTAGGAAATATAAAAAATGAAGTAATAAACATACATGTACTCAAAAGTAAACTGTCCTTCAGTTTCAACAACACCCATTTACATTTATTAATTATTAAAACAATAATTCACAAGTAACCCTCTGGGAATGTTCTCACTACCTAACCCCTCTGGTTCAACATATCATTTAACAATAAAGATATAAGGACCCCCTGGGATAGATCACATAGTTTAACCCCATTGGTCTCTTTTAAACAAGGACTCTCTATGGAAGAACTCAACATCAATTCCCCATGAGGTCTCGTAAGGATAACAATAGAAAATATGAGAGATCACTCAATGTCGTTCACCTCTATGTTCTTGATGTGTCAAAAGTACTATAGACACATTGGGGGAAGACCTCAACGTCAATTCCTCATATGGTATCACCACATCAGTTTCCCATAGCCATGTGTAATGAAATTGAGCATAAATGATATTTATCATCCAATGAAAATCAAGAATACTACATGGATATATGGAAAAAAAGAAATTCAAAATCATGTGAGATAATATCACTCCATCCTAACGACATGAGGCCTGGAAAACATAGTGTCCTAATAGGCAATTCAAGGCCCAATGGCCAATATCAAATCAAACATGGTAAAACTCATCCATAGCAAGGTAAATAACCTATTTACAATAAAAAATGCATTATCAAGAAAACAATGAATTAAAGGCATTGATAGGGTTTAATTCCCGAAACATTGAATACCCTAACTAGGGTATTGGGATATTTTTTTGCAGATATAATTCAAAGAAAGTTAATGGAAAGGCACAAACAACCTACATCGATGTAGTACGATCGACATAGTGGAATCACAATCTTGGAATCATCCTATAAAGTAGTAAATCTACAAAAGCATCAAAAAAGTTCAACCATGGATATCTCATGAAAGAGGAGGAATCAAGATAAGAGGCATTGGAAGAAGAAATAACACACTTGTGCAATTCCAATGCAATTAATGTAGTTTGATTCAGATCACGGATGGTCAATCGAGGGCTTAGGGAATTATTGAAGATATCTATTTCTCCTAGATGAGATAGGTCCAGAAGAAGGTAGTTCTGTAGATGAGACACGTCGCTGGTCCGATATAAAAAATAAATAATAAAAAAATATAGTGTGTTCATTAAAGATACATGGAATGTATATTCTTTTACCAGGCCCCACATTAGGAGGTCTCCATGTCACCACACACAACCATGTACTAGGCCATTACATGACTAGTACACGGCTACCTACCGCAACCAGGTACACGACGTGTACTCCTATGTACAAGGCGTATCCTCATAAGTACACGACATGTACTCCATAAATTTCTATAAATTCCAATTTTTCTTAAAAACACTATAAAAAAGATCCATATATGAGAAATAATATATATGTTCTTACAGACCTACCCCATAATGAAATTGGTCCTTGAATTTACCTTGAAAAATGGAGATGAAGATGGATCCTTGAACAGCTCCGCACACTGCGATCTTACATGGTTCACACTCTCCAAATTCTCATCCTATACTTTCCCATGAAGTCATTACACACATACTAGAGGAACAAACTGACCACAAAGAACTTTCCCATTGTGATCAACAATTTGTATAAGATTACTCTTGATTGATGTGTCCAAATACAACACAACCTCCTCAGGTTGGAAAAAAGGAGATGGATCTGAGAAGATACTACATAGCTGATAAATGTGGAAGATTTCATGCATAACCTGGTACCTCTGAGGTAACGGAAATCAGTAGGAAACCATCCTGACTCTCTCCAAAACCTCAAACAACCCAACATATCACAGTGAATGATTTCCCTATCTCTTAATTTTCATGTTTACCAACCTCGGTGTGACACGTAGAAAAACTTTATCTCTAACCATGACCTCTAGAGGTCATCTCCGTCGATCCCCATGAAATTTTTGTAATGAATTTTCTTTATCCACCCCCTTCCAAATCGACTCTATCTATTTTGTGGTATCCTAAAGAAGACAAGGTCCCAATATAGCTTCCTCTCCTACCTCCATCCAACATAGGGGAGATAATCATGGCTTACCATACAAATCCTTATATGGTTCTATCTGAATTGTTTCTTGAAAACTAATAATACAAGAAAACTCCAACAAAGGTATATGCTTCTCCCATGTACCAACAAAATAAAAAAATCATTCTCGAAGTATGTCCTCTATCACCCAAATCGTATGCTCAGGTTGGTCATTTGTCTGGGGATGTTATGTTGTACTCAGATGTTCTTGTGTACCCACATCCCTCTATAGTCCCCGCCAGACCTGAGAAATAAAATGGAAATCCCTGTCTGAAACGATGGATTGTGGAACTCCATTGAAGCATACAATATATCTGATATAAAACCTTCATAGCTCATCAAAACTGATGGTATCCTTGATTGGTATGAATTTTGAATCCTTTATGAGTTTTCAATGAAAACCCAAACTACATCATTCTCTTGAGATGTCCTCAACAACCCTATCACCTTGTCCATCGTCATATCATTCCACTTCCACTCATGAATGGGTAACTACTGAAAAATCCCTAATAGTTATTGAAGCTCTTCCTTCACCTATTGATAGATGGAACACCTCATAAAAAACCAGCAACATCCTTATTCATACCTGGACACCAATACTAATGGTGCAGATCTCGATACATTTTGGTGACACCATGATGAACTGCCCAAATAGATGAATAGAAATCATATATCAGCTCCTCGTGTAGGTCTTCTTACACCCATACACACCCATGAAAGTGCAAGATATCATCCTCACCTATGATCCATCCAAGAATAGGGTCCTCTCCAGAAACACTCTCTTACATGACTAGTCCTTCAGCATATGATAACTACCTCATTAGCACTCTCTCAAGCAGAGTAGAGGTAATAGCTACAAAGGAAGAAATATGTGCATGTCTATCATGCACCTCCAAATGCATCTAAGAGAACATATCTTTAAGCCTCCATTCATTGCTGGCCTCCTGAACTACATGTATCAAAGTCCTCCTTTTAAATGTATTAACCACTTCATTTCCTTTCTCAGGCATGTAGGCATGCTCAATGTCAAAGGACTGAAGATACTCAACCAACCTTCATTGTCTCAAATTCAAATCATGTTGAGTGAAAATATACTCAATAATTTCTTGGTTGGTGAAAACCAAAAACCTCCCTAAAAAATGATAGTGTCTCCAACATCATAAACCATGAAAAATTTTAGCCTACTCATAATCATGTGTCGAGTAATTCCTTTCATGTGGCCCCAACTACCAAGACCTGTACACAGTGACTCCTTCCTCATACATAAGAACTACTCCAAGACAGATACCAGATGCATCAAATTAAACTGTATAACTCAGTCATTGCTCTACAAAAAAAAAGTATCAGTTCTAAATTTAACCCCCATTTCATATCCTAAAAGGCTAGCTCACAAGAATTTGTCCTAATGTATTTCACACCCTTCTCAGTCAGGCCCATGAGTGGAACTGCTTACCATGACAATCCTTGTATAAAATGTATGTTGTAATCTGCCTTCCCTAGAAATCACTATACCTCAAAGTCATTCATCTAATTCTCCCACGAAACTATAGATCTCACTTTCTCTTGGTCTACTAATACTCCAATATCTGATAATACATGTCCCAAGAAGTGAATCTGGTCCATCCAAAAGTGGCATTTTGAGTCATACGTATATAAATGATGCTCCCTCAGTATACTCATAAAAATCATAAGATGGGTAGCTTGGTCATTTAATGTTTTAGAGTACACAAATATATCATCCATAAAAGCCATCAAAATGGAATCCTAGTATATAAGGGACACTCGTTTCATCAGTTCCATAAACATTGCATGCGAATTCATGAGACCAAATGACATAACCACATTCTCATATAGAACATAACGGCTCAAAAAGGTTGTAAGAGGTATATCAGATTGTCTAATGCACCAATGATGATATTTTTATATAAAGTGAATCATTGTGAACACTCGGGATCCTCAAAGTTGATCAAAGAGCTCATCAATACATGGAAATGGATATTAGTTCTTGACCATCAACTCGTTTAGCTTCTAATTATCCACACAAAGTCATAGGGTACAATCCACCTTATTTGAAAACAGGATAGGTGAACCCCAAGGAGATGTAATAGTTTAGACGAAACCCTTCTTTTTCAACTCTTATAACAGCTTCTTGTGATCATGTAACTCCCATGTAGCCATCCTATATGAATGAATGGACACTAGTGCCGCTCCTGGTAAATGCTAAATATAAAAGACTACCTATTTCATTGGATTAAAATATGAACAGTCCCTTATAAAATACATCCCAAAAACAATCCTCTGCAATAAGATAATCCATCTGTGATGTTACCTGGTCATCCAAATACAGACTAGAAATTTGGGTTGTAACTCCTCCCAACCCAGGATGCTCACGTCACTATCTGTTTTCGTGGAAATCTCATTCGCCCTTATTTAGAAACAAGCCACACTATGGTGATTTGAATCTCACCATATGTTGATAGAATTTGAAAACAATATGGTAGGGAACCAACTGGTCCATTCCGAGAATGACATCAAAGCCCATCATCTCTAAAACATAAAGGCCCCATAAGAAGTGACACCAACCAACATCAAGAGGGAAAAAATTGCAATGACATACACTAGCTATCCTAGTCCCAAATGGAATTTCCAATGTCAAGATATCAATAAAAGTAAATATATAGAGCCCAAGGCACTCCAAAATAGCAAAATATATGATACTGTAAGAAGACCCTGTATAGAAAAGTGCATAAGTTGGAAGGGAGGCAACTAGAACGGTAACAATAACTATAGTGGCTTTGGATCCTTCTCTTGCATGGTCTACTCCATGGAAAAATTCAGACCTTTACCACCGCCCTATGACCCTACATGACCACAATAAGATGATCCAAACTATTTTAACTGAAATCCTAATGACTAGCCCCAACAGCCACGACCTACACCTAGGATAGAACGTCCTGACGAACTCTAGTTCCCTGGATGATGAAAAACTAGTGTTCCTTCACTTAAATGAGGATTCAGAGAAGAACCTTTTTCACCAGCTGCTAGTGTGAAAAAACTGACATAAATACTGAATATGACATGTCTTGCCGCAATATCGACACTCAACTAGGTCTCTCAGGAAATGTGGCCTCGAATGCCCACCCATACCGTACGGGTAACATACCACCTGGCTACTTGAAGGTGCATACCACCTACTCGGATCTCCATGTTTATACTCCCTAGGGCACTTCCTACTATTTGTCGAAGAATCACCAACTCTGGATGCTATACTGCCCTGGCCCACAGCTCTAGAATCCGTATAGTTACGCTCTATGATCAGCTCTTGGTTGACTACAGATTATATGGTTCTCAATTTAAAAATGTTCACCCGCGATTCGATGTCATGTCTTGGACCATCCACTAACATCCTCGTTAGGAACAAATCATCACCCACATGAATGGGTGTGAAGTTTTGTAACTCTCTATAGTGAGATGAATACTCCATGACTATGAGTGTACCCTACTCCAAACAAATGAAATCTAAGGATAGATAATACCTCATTGTCTCTAGGTAGATGTAGTCTTAGAAGGTACGATGGAACTCATCCCAAGCCATAACCTGATGGCGTACTTCTTGTGATATCACATCCTATCATCTCTTGGTGGAATCCCAAAACATGTAAGCAACGATCTTCACCCTCCTTTATGGAGGCAAGTCTTAATATTAGAAGATAGATAGAATGGATTTGAACCCCGAATTTGCAGCCTGAGGTCCTATATCCCCTATGATGTTGGGAGGATGATGATGCAGAAAAACCCATGTCAATTCTACCATATACTGGGTATGAGGTGGTGCTCCATTGAAATTATGCATAAATATCATGAAGCCTTCTAAAAAATGTGCATAAACCTCTATATCTGAGGTAATGGATATTTCCATGATGGGAATGATGGGATGATCTGCTGGTAGACCCTGATCTTCCATGTATGGTGTCAGATCACTACCGAGTATATGGTGGTGAACAACCAGAGGACGTCCTGGTGGCATGACTATGTAAGGTCCGACACACACCTTAGTTAATGATTATCATGGACTAAAATATAGAAGTTCAGTAAGGGAACATGAGTAATAAAACATTCATGATCATCAAAACATGGATACCCAACTTGTATTAACCCCATACACTGTGTTCCCTTAAGCCTATACATGGGAATGCACCTCTACTAACCCTGGTCATGTAACTCCCCATAAACATAGCATGTTCTCCCTTTACATGGCATGTAATTGAATCATTTCCCCTACCCAAGTTCCCCTACCCAAATAAACCACACAATTATACCAGAACAATACTACACAGCATGTTTATTCGAGACACAACATCTTTTAGAGGGACATTAATATCCTGTGTCATTGGTCACATGGCCGGATACATGGTCGAATCTACACAACATGTTCAATCAAGACACAGAGTGTGATACATGATTTTCCTCCATCTGTGTAATTAGTCACACATTTGAAAACATAGTCTCTAAACACAGTGTGTACGTAAGGTACATGATGTGTTACACCAATGATTTCCCAACCCCGGGTCTCTACCCACACAGTCAGTCACACATTCAAGGATTTCACGACATGTACATATAGTACATGTTATGTACATAAGAAAAACATTTCTATCCCAAATAGAATGATAAATGTATTTAACTCATCAACAAACACCATGTATTCTTGGTTTTTTCAGAAAGTAAGCCTCTGAAAATAACTCCGTAACTAATAAAATAAACACTAAATCAAAAAATCTAGTTCCAAATTCTAATCTGTGAGGGTCCATACTCCCTGTGAATCAATTCATGGAATCTTATATGTGTACAGTACAAGGAATAATAGTGATATTAATCACATTGTCCACTAAATTCATATCCATGAGGGCCCATAATACCTCTTGGACCAAATATTGACACTCATTCAAAAGAAACCTTACACAATTCAATACTCTATCAAATAACATGTATTCTATCAAAGCATCTATCAAAACTACATGCCTTTCTAGAAAAACGTCTATCAAAATAACATGGAATCGATAACGCACCCTATATGGACTGAAAAGAATGCATGACATGTGCCATCTAGCTAGAGACAATCAGATTCATGAGATGGAGTACCCTAATCTCATTATGTTGAAAAAGAAATAGAACCTAAAAAAACATCAATTATAATAGAAAAAAACATTTAAATCACCCAACGTTGAAATCAAATCAAATGTAACAATTGAAAAAACATTAAAATTGCAATAATCAATGCAGTTTCGATTTTCCCTATACACGGGTCAGCTATATAACAACCCATACTTTATATACATGGTTATTACTTCAAAATTGAAGCATACATATTACAACATTTAACAAAACCATGAATGTACTGTATAGGTATAGTGTCTTTAGAAACTAGGAAACATAACCAACTGGTTCATAAATCATCTACATTGTCTCCCATTTATTTCATCATATATAGAGTCCCTATTCGGCATATCCTACATAATATCCTTCTTCTTGACCTGAGGAAAAGAAAACATACAAAAGGGTGAGCTAAAATGCTCAGTAAGGGTAAACAAAAGAAATATCAAACATATCATATTTATAAGAACATAACATTTTTAAAATCTTATCCTTCAAAAGAGATCATAACTTGGGATAAATCGTAGAAGTGAAATGTAATCCCAATAAACATAACATAAAAAATGAAGCTTTGTGTCATACACACATAATCATATAAAATCATTTCCTAGTAGTCAAGACTCATTTCAATGACTATCTTAGCAGACAAAGTCCATTTCTGAATAGAGTTCACTCCTCGTTTCAGCCCTATTTCATTGAACCGGTTTAACCTGCCGTTCCAGCCATGTCTATCTCCTAAGATATAAATCTTTACCCAATGCATTGTAGGGGGATATAGGTCCCACCCATATCATAATGATACCATTCTTATTTGTTCCACAAAATCATAAACCATACATCATAGCATAACTCATGTAATAAAAATGGGATTCTTAAACATCACGTCATCATAACATAATCCATAAAAGGATATCATAAAAATAATTCAATTAGAACATATTCAAGTAAATGTAAAAATTGGGATATAAACAGAACCCTATATTATCTTAGATGGAAAATAATTTTGATAAAACACTTGAACTCCATTCTTGAGGAAAATATCATTTCTACTTCAAAAACATTTTCCTTTCTTAACATGTCATATAATTTTGTACTAAATGAAGTTGATTAAAAACAAACATGAAATATTGTAAAGGAAGATTCATGGAAATAATATCCTAAAAATCCATTCATGCCGTATAAGTTAAAAAAAACACTCTTCCTGTAATTTGGCCTGAAAAGTCAAAAAGTACCTCGAACGAAAAACGACAAAAGATTTCTTTCATATCATTTACTAAAAACTAAACGAAGGGTAAAATTGGATTTAAAAAATTGTATGTGGATGGAAATAATATTACTTATTAAGGAAACATGGATGTGGCTATGAAATATTACCCATTAAATTCTAAAGTATAAACAATCTCAGATAAAAATGAGATATTAAGATTTTCCTTTACCTTAGGTCTAATTTGCTTTGTAAGTGTCCGATCCTCCTTTATAATGATTTAAATAATGTCATTGACTTATTAAAGAATCATACTTATTTTTATGATATCATATATGGTCATATTATTAGCTTCTTATTAGTAATATTTCATTGCTACTTGTTATTCAGGTGTTTATTGCTTTATGTTCGTATGTGTGTTTTGACGAATAGATTCTTATTCCTCTTTTTAGGATATAGAAAAATAATTTCCAGATTGTTATTAGTGTAATATATATCATATTTATTCATTAAATTCATTTATATAATCATTATGCAATGAAGATCATGTAGAATGAGTCACATCACATCGTGGAGACGGTATTCCGTATGTAAGCACGAGCGATGATATCGTTCCCATGATTGTGGAATTTTATTGGAGTGTATGTATACTATTTAAGAATCAATATCACTTTAAAATAATAATATATGGTCATTATTTACACCATTATACCCATCCAAGTAAGGTGGTGGTTGAAAATAGATTACACCACGACGTGGAGATGGTAATCCGTACGTACGCACACGCGGTGATTTCGTTTTTCATAGGATGGATAGATGGTGAAATAGGGTTGTTTCATACTTATAATAAAATATCAGTATTTGAGTGATACTTATGTTATTAATTCATAATGAAACAACTAAATAAGAATAAGTAGAAGAAGAAATAAAGTTCAAATAATTGGTAATGGATATTACCTCTTCTTTGAAGCGCCTCCTTGAGACCTCCTCTTAGGGCACTAAAATTAGTCTTTAATGATAACCAGGACCTATAGTATGTTTCTATGGAAGTGGGGAAGTGAATTGGGTAGGTATATTCTGAGATTGAAGGCACAAATTGGTGTGAGGAGGAGAGGTAGGAGGTTCCCTTTTATAATGGAGGAGAGGGGCACCTTTGGAAATATAAGAAATATTAGTTTATATTAAATCCCAACCCCACATAAAAACATCCAAATTTACTCATATATGAATATTATATGATATAGGGCTGTAATATCATCAACAAATAAAATTTAGACATGTTTGGAATTGATTTTAGACATTATCAACTTGATTTATCCTTATTTATCAATTTAATTTTATTTGTGGTAATACTATTGTAAATTTTAAATTATTATAAATAATTATATATAAGTTGTTAAGTTTACATAATTTGACACTTTATGACACTATCCACCATATAAATTTTAATTTATAATTTTTCAATTTTTTTTTGATTTTTAAACATTTTTTAATATGTTATATTTATAAAATAACAATATTGTAAATTTTGACACTATTCATTTATTTGAATTTAAATAAAATATTTACAGCATATATGTTCAAAATAAAATCTTTAATAGATTCATAAAATGTCATATGTGTCTAGATAATTAGAGGAGAAAATTTAATAGTTCATATAATATTAATTTTAATATTTGTAAAACCATTTATTTAATGTTTTAATTAAAAAAATAATTTCAACATCACTATTGTGTCATAATTAATGATAAATATTTAATCCCTAAAAATTCTAAATAACTTTTTATGATGTATATAATTGTATTATTTTTCTGAAAACTGTTCATGTTTAAAGATTCATTAAGTTTATCACTAAATTAAAATTATTATACTTATAATATTTAAGAAAGTGACATGTTGTCACATTCTTTGGTTTTAATAATTATTAAATTATTTTCATGGAAAAAATTCCATTAAATGAATCTAATACGACCATTAGCTGATATGGGTGGACTTTTAGTCATCCAATAGGATTTTGGAAGTTGTTATGGTAATTTTATAATCATATATTTACCCTTATTTACCAGATTTACCTTTAACTATGGTATATAAAATTTAACGTAGTTACTATTCATAATGCCCAAAAATAAAAAGTAGCCAATTAACATAATTTGGACCCACTTATTCCAAATATGGAATCCATTTTTCAAAATTCAAAACACATAAGTTGCATTAATTAATTTTAAATTAATCCCATTGTTAAGAACACGGGTTTTAGATGTTAAAACATTGCCAAAGATTGAAATGTTTTTACCTATGAATTCCAGGTGAAATTAATGTAATTACATAAATTATATTAAATGGTAAAAATATATTCTATTTATACTTTAAAACCATACAATATTATAATATCACAATATAAATTGTCTCAATGAAAAAAGTTTTTTTTAATTAAAAATTAGCGTATTTTTACTATTCATCAAAATATGAAAGTTATTAGAAAAATATAAAAAATTTATCCAAAGTAAATTTTTATATTCTGATTCAAAAGAATAATTTTATTTTGTCAAATTGAACTTATGAACATGTCAAAAACAAGATTTAATGTGGGTGCTCCATCAAAGGTGGTAAAACTGCATTTTTTGAAAAATACTTATTTTACCCGAAATATTTATTTTGTTCTCTTACCATGTTCTAGAAAATGTGTAAGATGAATAATAATGTTATAAAATTCAAAATTTAGTTTATAATATTCATAACAGATAGTCCATAATAATATATCATTGTTTAGTGAAACCCGATATTGCGTACTACACATGCTATCGAGGAAGGTCATGATTGCATGTAATGAAATCCAAGTCAGTGTTGTGTGTAGTGAATGATTCTTTTGAGTAAGACATAATGCATAAAAAAATATACTTCTCATAAAATATCAGTGTGTTACATTCTACACCCCTTAAAATGAATATCTACCTCGAAATTCGTCACTTCGTAACAAACAGATGAGGATACCTCTCTCTCATAATATCCTCAAGATCCCATGTAACTTTTTCTAATTGGTGGTTCCTCCATAAAACATTCACCAAGCGAGTGGTATTCTTCCGTAGGACTTTTTCGCTAGATCCAATATCATTATCGTATTTTCTTCATAAGAAAGATCTTGCTCTAGTGGTACAACTTCTGAGCTGAGTACATGTGAAGGATCAGGAATGTACTTTCTTAGAAGAGATACATGGAACACATCGTGAACTTAAGAGAGATTCGGTGGAAGCGCCAATCAGTAAGCTTCCCTCCCAACATGATCTAGAATTTCAAAAGGACCGATATATCTAGGGCTCAACTTTACCTTCTTTCCAAATCTCATGACCCTCTTCCAGGGAGATATTTGTAAGAACACTTTGTCACCCACTTCAAACTCTAGGTCTTTTCTTATGTTATCGGCATAGCTTTTTTGTCGACTTTGAGCTTCTCTTATGTGTTTTTGAATAGATCAGACTTTTCTACCATCTCATCAACAAGATCAGGTCCTAATATCTTTCTTTCCCCAACTTCATCCCAACAAGTTGAAGTTCTTCATTTCTTTCCATAGAGGGCTTCATAAAGATCCATCTGAATACTGGAGTGAAAGCTATTATTATAAGAAAATTCCACCAAAGATTGGTGTTGATCCCAACAACCTTTGAAATCCATAGAGAAAGCTCTCAACATGTCTTCTAGAGTTTGAATTGTCCTCTCAAACTGACCGTCTGTCTGAGGATGGTAAGCAGTACTGATACTCAACTCTGTATCTAGAGCAAGCTCAAGACTTCGCCAGAATTTTGAGGTAAACCTCGGTTCCCGATCAGATATAATGGAAAGTGGTACCCCATGCAATCTTACCACATCCTTTACTTATATCCTGGAAACATGATCAAGAGAAAAATATTATCTAATATCAATTAAGTGTGCCGAATTCGTAAGATGATCAACTATATCCCAAATAGCATTATTGCCATTGGATGTTTTAGGAAGTCCAGTGACAAAGTCCATAGTGATGTTTTCCCATTTCCATTCTGGTATGGGTAATGGTTGTAACATTCCCTTAGTCTTTTGACTCTAAGCTTTAAATTGAGGAAAACCCAAGCATCAAGAGACATATTCAGCAACATCTCTTTTTATGCCATCCCACTAGAAGTACTCGTTCTGGTCCCTATACATCTTTGTACTTCCATGATGAATATACAATGAAGAACTATGACCCTCTTCCAGTAGGTCCTTCTTTAATTCTGGGATGGGAGGAGCACAAACCTGATTCCTGAATCATATTATCCCATCACAATCAAGGTTGAATTCAGGAACATTTCTCACCATCTTTTTTAACTCTACATCTTCTTTCTATGCCTCCTTAATATTCACATGTATAGATGGTTGAACATTCATTTGAGAAAGATAAGATTTCTCCCCTTCCATTATAATTCCAAGATCCATCCTTTGTAAATCCATAAATATTGGTTCTTCTGTGATCATCATCATGGATAATCTAGTATTGTCTTGTCGACTTAATGTGTCTTCTACCTTGTTTGCTTTCCCAGGGTGGTAATGAATTGAGCAGTCGTAATCCTTAATCAGCTCCAACCATCTTCTTTGACGCATATTCAGCTCCTTTTGTGTGAAAATATACTTTAAACTTTTATGATCAGTATAAATATCACAAATTTCACAATAAAGGTAATGCCTCCAAATATTTAATTCAAAGATTTCCGCAGCAAACTCCAAATCATGATTTGGGTAATTTTGCTCATGGATTTTCAACTATCGTGATGCTTAAGCTATCACCATTTTTTTTACATGAGAACACACCCCAGTCCCTTCTTGGATGCATCACTGTAGATCACAAACTTTTCTCCACTGCAAGGTAGTGTGAGCATAAGTGCACTGGCTAACCTTCTTTTTAGCTCATTGAAATTCTCCTCACATTCCTCCATCGAAACAAACTTAACTCCTTTCCGAGTCAACATGGTGAGTGGGTTAGATAACCTTGAAAAATCTTTCACAAAACGTCGGTAATATCCATCCAAGCAAAGAAAACTTCGGATCTCAGTTATTGTTGTTGGTCTCGACCATCTTTTGATAACCTCTTTTTTTGCTGGATCAACATATATCCCCTCTTTTGAGATTATGTGACGCAAAAATGAAACTTTTTGAAGCCAAAATTATCACATGGTAAATTTTTCATAAAGCTTCTCCTTTCTTAGGGTCTTTAATACAATTCTCAAGTGATCTTCATGTTCTTCCTTTCTCTTTGAATAGACAAGAATATCATCTATAAAGACTACCACAAACTGATCAAGAGAGTCTCTAAAGACTTTATTCATCAGATCCATGAAGATAGTAGGGGCATTAGTAAGACCAAATGGAATCACTATAAATTCATAGTGTCCATACCTTGTATGGAAAGCTGTCTTTGGTATATCCTCCCTTTTGACCCTTAATTGAAGATACCCTGAATGGAGATCAATATTGGAAAAGTATTGAGCTCCGTGTAGTTGGTCAAATAGGTCATCAATGCATGGGAGATGATATTTGTTCTTGATAATGATCTTGTTAAGTTCTAGATAATCAATGCAGAGTCTCATTGATCCATGTTTCTTCTTAACAAATAGAATAGGTTCTCCCAAAGGTGACGCACTAGGGCTTATAAATCCATTATCATGATTCTCTTGGAGTTTCTTCTTCAATTCCTACAACTCAATTGGGGCCATTATATAAGGTGTCTTTGACATGGGTATAGCACCTGGTATGAGTTCTATTGAAAACACAACTTCAAGATTTGGTGGAAGACCTGGCACTTCTTCCAGAAATATATCATCAAACTTCTGTACAGTAGGTGTATTCTTAATTGTGAGTTTCTCTCCAACCATTTGAGATAAATATCCATGATTTAGTGGAATCAAGACCCATCAGATGGAAGAAATTTCCACTAGAAAGTTATGTTCATCCTTGCATCGATAGAGGATCATAGATTGATCTGGAATATGAAATGTGACTTCCCTTCTTCGGCAATTGATATCAGATACTTATAAAGAAAGCCACTCCATTCCATGAATCACATCAAATTCCACTATAAGATGGATCAAAATATTTTCAGGAAACACTTTCCCACAAACTTCAATCGGAGAAGAATTGTAAACTTTTGATGCAACTATTGTTCCATTAGGAGTTGTCACAGCTTACTCAACATCTAATTGTTGGGGGTAATACATCAATACACTTAGAAAATTCTTCAGAAATGAAAGAGTGGGTGGATCCAGAATCAAATTAAACATTTGATACTTTAGAGTGGATGGTATGTGTACCTCTCACCACATTGTTGTCGTACTCCACATCTCTGATTGTAATTGCATGTGACATTACATTGTCTTTGGCCGTAGGAGTTTGTTGACGTCGATCATCATCATCAACCCTTGGATTTGGGCATTGATTGGAATAATTCCTCATCTCCTTACACTTGAATCATTGAAGTGCAGTATGTTCATTCTGTGTATCCATTATTTTGTGTGCATCATTAGACATCTTCTTCCCATTATTTCGACATTCAATTTCCCGAAGATCTTCTTTTCCACACTTTAACATTTGATTGTCCCCTTAAGAAAATTTCCTCCATGTTTCATTCCACACATTGAGCATAAGGGAAAACTCATCTTCTTTTCAGTGTGGTCTTTATATTTTTCTTTGAATTCCATTTTCATCTTCTTATAAAACCCATGTGACTGATGGGTTAAACCAATCTCCATCTCATCCTTGAGATCACATCGAACAATTTCCTCGTAGCTATTGAAGTCCCTTATGGCTAATTCCCTTCATAGACTTGGTTTTAAGCCACTAAAAAATAGATCGATCTTACTCTCAGGTTGGATAATAATCCTAGAAGCATACCTTGCAAGTCTTGTAAAATTTTCTTCGTATGTACCAATGGATTCATCATCCTTCTGCTTTAGATCAAGAAAATCCTTCTCCATCTTTGTTGGAAAAATACGAGGAAAATACTTATTGAAAAATATGTTCTTGAACTCGTCCCATTCCATGGACTCAATTTCAACCCGTTGCCTCGTATTCTTAATAGGATTACACCATTGATCAGCATCACCTTCCAAACGATATACTGCTAAGATGACTTTATCATGATCAGAACGTTGAAGAACTGAAAATATCTTTTCAGTGGTACCGATCCACTATCCAGACACTAATGGATCAGAAGACCCACTTAATGAAGGTAGACACTGCCTCAGGAAGGATTCAATAGAATGTTTCTCCTTGCATTTCTCATTTGGAAGTCCTGCATGATTCATAGCTTGAGAAAGTTGTGTGATCATGGCTATAAGATTCTGCATTCTAGCTCCCATAACGGTTGGTTTCTCAGGGGGAAATTCATTGCATTGCCCGTCGCATTCCGCATTAACACGGTTCCTTTGGGTTCCAGCCATTGACTAAAACCAAGAAGAATAGTGTGAGAAACACTAATTAAAATAGGAAAACCACATAATCATGAATAAAATTTCACACTTAAGGTCTTATCATAGGTTGTTCATGGCCATTTCTAAAACACTAAGATTGTGATCTATGCTTAGACATATCCTTAGGTTTCTAACTAAGGCTTTTATATCCTAGTTTCCAAAGTTTGACAATACATTTCCTTTGATACCAACTATAATGACCCATACATTACATACATATTTATTACATAAAAATTAAAGCATACTTATTACAACATATAACAAAACCATGAAAGTACCGTATAGGTATAGTGTCTTTAGAAACTGGGAAACATAAACAACTGGTTCATAAATCATCTACGTTGTATCCCATTTATTTCATCATATCTAGAGTCCCTTTTTGGCATATCCTAATTAATATCCTTCTTCCTAACCTGAGGAAAATAAAACATACAAAAGGGTGAGCTTAAATGCTCAGTAATGGTAAACAAAATAAATATCAAACATATCATATTCATAAGAACATAACATTTTTAAAATCTTATCCTGTAAAAGAGATCATAACATGAGATAAATCATAGAAGAGAAATGTAATCCCAATAATCATAACATAAAACATGAATCTGTGTGTCATACACACATAACCATTCCATACATGTCTATCACATGAGATATAAATCCTTACCCAATGCATTGGAGGGATATATAGGTCCCACAATTATTATAATGATACCATTCTTATGTGTGCCACAAAATCATAAACCACACATTATAGCATAAACCATGTAATAAAAATGGTATTCTGAAACATCACATCATCATAACATAATCCATAAAAGTATATCATAAAAAAATTCCATCATAACATAATCAAATAAATGTAAAAATAGGGATATAAATAGAACCCTATATTATCTTAGATTGAAAATAATTTTGATAAAACACTTGAACTCCATTCTTGAGGATAATATCCTTTCCATTTCAAAAACATTTTCCTTTCTTAACATGTCATATAATTTTGAACTAAAAGAAGTTGATTAAAAATAAACTTGAAAACATGTAATGGAAGCTTCATGGAAATAATGTTTTAAAAATCCATTCATGCCGTATAAGTTAAAAACATTCTTCCTGTACTTTGGCTGGAAAAGTCAAAAAGTACCTCGTACGAAAAACGATAGAAGATTCCTTTCATATATTTTACTAAAAACTAACAGAAGGGTAAAATTTGATTTAAACAATTGTAGGTGGATGGAAATAATATTACATATTTAGGAAACATGGATGTAGCTGATAAATAATCCCCAGTAAATTCTGATGTATAAACAATCTCGGTTAAAAATGAGATTGTGAGATTTTCCCTTACCTTAGGTCTGATTACCTTCGTAAGTGTCTGAACCTACTGTATAATGATTTAAATAATGACATTGACTTATTACATAATCATATTGGTATTTATGATTTCATATATGGTCATATTCTTAGATTCTTATTAGTAATATTTCATTTCAACTTGTTATTCGGGTGTTTATTGCTTTATGTTCGTATGTGTGTTTTGTCGAATAAATTCTTATTCCTATTTTTAGGTTATAGAAACCAAATTTCCATAATGTAATTAGAGTAATATATATCATATTTATACATTCCATTCATATATATAATCATTATTCAATGAAGATCATGTAGAACGAGTTGCATCACATTGGGGAGATGGTATTCCGTACGTATGCACGAGCGATGGTATCATTCCCATGATTGTGGAATTGTATTGGAGTGTATGTATACTATTTAAGAATAAATATCACTTTAAAATAATCATATATTGTGATTATTTACACCATTATACCCATCCATTTAAGGTGGTGGTGGAAAATATATTACACCACGGCGTGGAGACGGTATTACGTACGTATGCACGTGCAGTGATTTCGTTTTCCATAGGATGGATAGATAGTGAAATAGGGTAGTTTCATACATATAATAACATATCAGTATATTAGTGATACTGATGATATTAGTTAATAATGAAAAAATAAATAAGAATAAGTAGAAGAAGAAATAAAGTTGAAAGAATCGGTAACGGACATTACCTCTTCTTTGAAGCGCCTCTTTGAGACCTCCTCTTAGGTAACTAAAATTGGTCTTTGAAGAAGACCTGGACCTCTAGGATGTTTCTAGTGTTGTGGGGATGTGAAATGGGCAGGGATTGGCCGAGATTTAAGTCTCAAATTGGTGTGAGAGGGAGAGGGAGGTGGTTCTCCTTTATAAGGGAGGAGAGGGGCACCTTTTGAAATATAAGAAATATTCGGTTATATTAAATCCAAACCCCCCTTAAAAACCTCAAAAATGACTCATATCCAAAGATTAGATGATATAGGGTTGTAATCACCTCAACCAATAAAATTTAGTCATGTTAGGAATTCATTTTAAACGTTATCAACAAGATTTATCCTTATTTATAAATTTAATTTTATTTGTGGTAGTAATATTCTAAATTTTAAATTATTATAAATAATTACATATGTGATGTGAATTTTCTATAATTTGACACTTTATGAAATTTTAGACCATATAAATTTTAATTTATAATTTTTAATTAATTTTGTGATTTTTAAACAATTTTATAATATGTTATTTTTATAAAATAAAATATCGTCAATTTTGAAACTATTCATTTATTTGAATTTATATAAAATATATACAGAAGATATGTTCAAATTAAAAGCTTTAATAGATTCATAAAATGTCATATGTATCTATAAAATTAGTGTAGCACATTAAATAGTTCATATAATATTTATTTTAATATTTTAAAACTCATTTATTTGATATTTTCATTAATAAAATAATTTCAACATCACTATTGTATCATAATTAAGGATAAATATTTAATCCCTAAAAATTATAAATAAATTCATATGATGTAGATAATTTTATTTGATTTATGGATATTATTCATGTTCTACGTTTCATTAAATTTATCACTAAATTAAAATTATTATAATTATAAGATTTAAGAAAGTGTCATGTTGTAACTTTCTTTGGTTTTATTAATAATTAAATTATTTTCATAAATCAAATTCCATTAAATTAATATAATCCAACCCTTAGGTGATATGGGTCGACTTTTATTCATCCAATAGGATTTTGGCAGCTGTTAGGGTAATTTTATAATCTTATATTTACCCTTAATTACCCAAATTACCTTTAACTATGGTAAATAAAATTTACCGTAGTTACTATTCATAATGCCCAAAAATAAAAAGTAGCTTATTAACATAATTTGGACCAACTTATTCCAAATATGGAATCCATTTTTCAGAATTCAAATCAAATAAGTTGCATTAATTAATTTAAAATTAATCATGTTGTTAAGAACACGTGTTTTAGAAGTTAAAACATTGCCAAAGATTGAATTGTTTTTATCTATGAATTCAATGTAAAATTAATGACAATGACATACATTATATTAAATGGTAAAATTATATTCTATTAATACTTTCAGACCATGAAATATTATAAATTATCCGAATAAATTATCTCAATGAAAAAAGTTGTTTTTAATAAAAAATTAGCATATTTTTATTATTCATCAAAATATGAAAGTTATCAGAAAAATATCAAAACTTTATCCAAAGTAAATTTTTGTATCCTGATTCAAAATATGAATTTGTTTCTCAAATTGAACTGATAAACATGTCAAAAACTAGATTTAAGGTGGTTGCGCCATCAAAAGGCGGCAAAGCTGCATTTTTTGAAAAATACTTATTTTACCTGAAAAATTTATTTTGTTCTCTTACCATGTTCTAGAAAATGTGTAAAATGAAAAATAATGTTATAAAATTCAAAATTTAGTTAAGAAAATTCATAACAGCTAGTAAATAATAATATATCATTGTTTAGTGAAACCCGGTATTGCGTAATACACACGCTATCGAGGAATGTCGCGATTGCGTGTAATGCATGCCAAGTCAGTGTTGTGTGCAGTGAAAGATTCTATTGCATAAAGCATAATGCATAAAAAAATACTTCACATAAAATATTAGGGTGTTACAGGCTACTCCCGAGCACAAAATATTACCAACTACTTATTCAATCCTCTACCGGTCTATAGGCTCCAAATAGTAAGTAACGAAGAAAATAATTCCTCTTATACAAGTTTGTAACATCCCAGTTCTGGGTGCCACCAAACGGTGTCCCGTACCGTGCTGGTCACATGGCCTCAAGCTCATTTCAATGAATGCCAGAGGATTTTGACTAGCATCAAGGTCCTTGGGTGTGTTAGGGGAACCAATTCCCTCATTAGAAGAGTAGCATAATGGAAACAAACCTATACAGTAGTAGAAACAATAATTAAATACAATATGTAAACAATGGAAGACTAAAAGTAAATAAAAAACTGCAACATATATATATATGTGTGTGTGTGTGTGTGAATAATAATTCATTCCACAAGTATCTAGGAAAGTATCCAAACTAGTTACAAAAATGGAATATATTAATAAACAAAAGTACGATGAAAACATGTAAAAGCTAACAGCTTCACAATCCTCATCTTGGTCGAATTCTCCCCAACTCCATAGTAGTCAAGTACCTGAATTTGAATTTCATTTTCCCTAATCCATACATGAAATAATTTATCCTATTTTATCCTAAAAGCATGACCCAAAAGGTTTGTGAGATGAATCCCATTAGGAAACCACACAATGATTTATTCCTAACAACCAGTTATTATATATAAAAATAAATTTGAAAAATGATGTACTAAACAAGGATGTACTCAAAAGTAAACAATCATACAGTTTCACCTACATCCATTTACATTTATTAATTACTCAACCAATCATTCACAAGGAAACCTCAATGAATTTCCTTTGAGACTAACCCCTCTGGTTCAACTTATCATTTAACAATAATGATATAGATACCCCTTGGGATAGCTCACACAATATAACAACTTTAGTATCATGCAAACATTAACTCTATATGGAAGAACTCACCATCAATTCCCCCTATAGACTTTTAATAATAAACTACATACTCTCCGATGGAAGCACTTAACATCCATTCCCCATGTGGTCTCGTAATGATATCTATATACACTCTTAGGGAGTACTCAAAGTCAATCCCCCCATATGGTCTCACAACATGAAAAGTAAAACATACACTCTGGGGAGGCCATGAATGTCAATTCCAACTATGGTCTCTCTACACCAGGTTTCCACCACCAAATGTAATGTAATTGTGAATAAATGATATTCAGATGCTAAAGAAAATCAAAAATACTACCTATCTAAATGGATAAAAATCATATCAAAAGCATGTCACATAATATCACTCCATTCTAACAGCACTAGGAATGGAAAAAAGAGCAGCCAAAAAGGAAATTCTAGGTCCAACTGCCAATATCAAGTTAAACATAGTAAATCAAATCCATAGTAAGGTAAATAACTATATTTACAATCAAAACCCCATACTCAAGAAAACAAGGAATAACAGGCATTAATAGGGATAAATTCCCTAAACATACAGTACCCTTACTAGGGTATTTGGATCATTTTTTAACATATAATTAAAAAACATTCTACTGAATGAAAAAACCAGCTACATAAACGTTATATGATCTATATAGTTTTACCATCATCATTTAATTGACATAGAATGCATTATATCTACAGAAACAATGAAAACATTCAACCAATGATATATCATGAAATAGGGGTAATAAAGAGAAGTCGCTATAAAACAAAGAAGAACTCTCTGATATAATTCCAACACAACCGACATCATTTGATTTAGAGTACAAAAGTTTAATCGAGGGTTCAGAGAATAATTGGTGATATCTTTCACTCCTTGACGATATGGGTTCAAAAGATGACAGATCTATTGATGAGATGTGACCCCAGTCCTATATAACAATTAAAAAATAAAAATACACAGTGTGTTCATTAAAGATACACGATGTGTATCTTCCTTTAGCAGTCCACACATTTGGAGGTCTCCAGGTCACCTCACACAGCCTTGTACTCAGCCATTACATGTCCAGTACACAATAACCCACAGTAACTTGTTACACTACGTGTACTCCTAAGTACATAGCATGTACTCCCCAAATTTTCAAAAACTAATTTTTTATCCAAAATACATGAAAAAAAGATCCATATCTAAAAATGATGATCTACGTTTTTACAAAACCTTTTTCCATAATGTTAATTCCACTATATCTTTAATGAAAAGATTATCACTTCTATCTCAAAATCAAGATTTGGGTAATTTTTCCCACAAATGTTAAACTATAATTAGTAATATTTTATATCCCTATTATTCTATATTATAACAAATCCAAAACCCTTCTTGGATTCATCACAATATATTACAATGTCTTCTTCAATACAGGGTAATGTAAGCAATGTTTCACTAACTATCCTTCTCATCAGTTGTGGTAATTTTACTCACATTCACCTTTTTAGAAGAAATTGACACCCTTCTGAGTTAACATGGTTAGAGTATTTGATAGTCATGAGAAATTCTCCACTAACCATCGAACATATCCACATAAATTAATAATGATATTTATATCAGTCACCATGGTGGGTCTAGTCCATCTTTTAATAGCTTCTATAATTGATAGATCTACGGTAATACCATATAATGAGATTATATTACAAAAAAATAAAAATTTTGGCCGAAAAATTGCAAACATTGTAATTTTTACATATAGAATATCCTTCCTTAGGGTCCTCAATACAATTTCCATGTAATCTTCATACTCTTCCATTCCATTTAAATAGATAATGTTAATATATATAAACACTACCATAAACAAATCAAGGTAATATCTAGAGACTCCATTAATTAAATCTATGAATGTACTATGGGAATTAGTTAGAACAACAAGAATATTTTAATATTAATAGTGTCAATACCCTGAAAAAAATTCCATCTTGGGTATATCCACATTATTAACAAACAATTCTTGATATCCAGAACAAATTTCAGTCTTGGAAAAGTATTGAGCTCCACATTGTTGATCATAAATGTCACCATGAAAAATAATATGATACTTGTTATGGATGTGATCATGTTCAAATATCAATAATAATTGTAGAGATTAATTTATCCAACTAAATTATTCACAAAATGAATAGGTTCCCCCAAAGGTGACACATTTAGATAAATGAACATCTTATCGAGGTTTTTTTGGAGTTTCTTCATGAATTCCAAAAAATCAATCAGAACCATTATATAAGGATTCATGGATATTGTTGTGGAAATAGGAATGAGTTATATTGGGAACAAAAATTTGATTTTAAGTGGAGGACTAAGAAGCAATTTTGGAAAGATATCCAAAAAACCCCAACCAATAGGCATATCATCAATGTCCACTTTCTCCCCAACCATTTTAGATAAACAACACTTTTGAATGGTAATTGAGACCCATAAACTAGATGTAATCTACATTGTTATTTATAATTATCATAACATTAAGGGATTATCATAGAGGGTTTGAAATATCCATTGTAACATACCTTCACTAAAAATTGATGTTAGATTTATGAAGAGAAATCAAATCACTTCTTATGATGAAATCAAATTCAAAAAAAGGAAGAATGAAAAGATTTGTTGGAATAAAATTTCCATAAACATCAACAGGAGTGAAATCATTGACTTGATCTGCAATAATCATACCAATTGGTGTTGGCACTGATAATTCCTAATTTGATTGTTTTGGTGGAATCATAAAAATGTTATCAGATTCATTTGATAGAAAAGATTGGGTAGATCTAGAATCCAATATGGTATTAGAATTTATTTATTTGATGGTATGTGTGCCTTTTATCATGTAGTTATTTCAAAACTCATTATAAATTGAGATTTAAAGAGATTTACCCTTTTAACCTAGTATAAGTGGTTGTTGGAATCGATCATCATCACCAGCCCTTGGGTTTGGGTAGAGGTTAGGATTATTCGTGCAGTAATTACACTTGTATCACAAAATCGTGGGTGGTAAATTCTGGAAATATTTCAACTCATTATAATTTTGATCAAAATTCTTCGAATCGTTTCGACAATAAATTTCATAGTGACTTTCCTTTCCACACTAAAAATATTTACTAGACCACTTAAGAAAATCCCTCAATGATTCATCCCATATTATGATAATAAGGGAAGAAATCATCATTATTTCTCCATGGTTTTTAGAGTTTATTTTTAACTACATATTTCATTTCATGCCCAAACCATGCAACTGATACGTGACTACAACCACAAATTCAACCATGATTTCTCAAAAGAAAACAATCTATTCATAACAATTAAACACCCTTATGGCCAATTCCCCTGTGATAATTGGATTAACCTACTAATTAAGCTATAAAAATTACTATTATAGTGGATGATAATTCTTATATAATACATCACATGTATTAGAAAATTATCTCTTAGGAACCTATAGATTCATCTTCCCTTGGTGTAAAATCATGGAAATATTTCACCAACTTCGTATACAAACTCATAGGAAATTACTTATTGAAAAATAATTTCATGAACACATCCCTATCCATGGATTCAATAACATATTTACACATATTATTCTTGATTATATATCCCCACAGGTCTTCTTTGTCCTCTAACAGATATACAACCAAAATTACTTTATCATGCTCTAAAAACTAGAGAATGAAGAACAAATTTTTAGTACTATGGATCCCTTATTTAGAAACATGAGGATTATAAGACCCTCCAAAAGAACCAATACGTTGACTCATTAATGAATCAACATAATCTTTTCCCTCCCTTTGACATTTGAATGTCCACTATGATTCATAGCTTGAGAATGTTGTGTGAGCATAACAATGAGTTTTTTCATTCCATCTCCCATATAATTAATTTTCTGATGAAAAAATCATTTTATTTTACCTCAAAATAACCATTGACATGGTTCCTTTGGCTTTGAACCATTGACTAAAAATAAAAATCATATAGTAAAACACCATTATCATATTGAGGACCCATAGAATCATGAATAGTCACTTCCTGTATATATAAATAATGATTTCTTATCTAATGTATGACACCATAGGTTTATCCAAGGTTATTTAGAAGAAACATATATTTAAATAATGTATGATGGTTAATGATGTGATTTTTATGTTCAAATGAATATTCCCCGAGAGTGTCAAACTACGTGTGCGGAAAGACCAATTGTTATGTACCAGATTACACCAAGTTAGGCCCAGAACATCTTGTCAGAGTTTTCACCCCTCGGTATATCTATTCCAGAGAGACATCCACTTATAGTATTCATATATGGATAAATTTATAGTAAACCACTCACACTATCCTTTATAAAAACTCTAATACATTTTCATATACTTTTAAATATCCTAAGAGTTATTCCTATACATGTACATAAGAATATCAATATGATTTTCTAATACTTGTTTCTAAATGATAACTAAACCATTACACTAATTCCAACTATAATGATAGTCTCTTACTTTCATTAATATTAAATAACATTTTACATATTTCTAAAACATTATACAATCAAATTCCCAAATACCGTACTAGTCTAGTGCTTATATAATCATGGAAACCTTATCACTGATACATAATGTAGATACATTATCTTCCACTAGGTCCCTCTAGATTTGATCCCTTCACAGAAAAATCAAACATAATACATATCATTTTAACCTTGGGATGGAAACATAAAATGGGTAGAGATAAAATTCTCAATATGGGTGAACAAGGGAGATTTATAAGAATAGTCAAGAGAATAAGGGTATGAGTACATGATACTTAAAAAAGAATATCATACCAGGAATATTAAATATCATGTATGGAATCATAGAATGAATCATGGATGTTCATAAGACATAAATCACATGAAAATAATTAAAAAATGACATGAAATCATAAAAAATGAATAATACAAAGAATTTTTATAGACAAATATATATATATAATAAGTTTTGTGGTAGTTAAATAATTTAAACTAATACTATATTAGTTGATAGTTTTAATTTACTAAACTCAGTTCATTCCCCATTCCATCATTATTTTACTCGACCAAGTTTACTCATCGTTCCATCCCTATAATTCTGAACCAAGTTCATTTCTCATTAAATACATATAATACAAAACTGAGTTAAATTCTTTTTCCAGGCATGTATATCTCATGATATATAAATGATTTACCAATGAATTTGTAGTATATAGTGGTCACACCAATCCAATAGCAGAATCATACAAAGATGTTCGACAAGATCATAAATTACCATATCATAGCCCACGAAATGAAAGGTGTATTACAAATAAGTAATCATATCATAACCTTTGGAAATACTGAGGAATCATAATGATTTCATCATAAACATAAACCATGAAAAGATGTAGGTTTCAAAATGATATAACCTATGAAATAGAAATGTGTTTCATAATCATCATGAAATTAAAAAACAATCCATTATGATAAAACAATATGGAAAAATTGAATAATTTATCCAAAAATACATGAGTAACAGTAATGGATTTTATCTTATATTGTATTTAATATTGAAATATACTTTAAGAATCTTTTTTAAGAAAATATCTTTCTACATTGAGAAGTCTTTTTATAATATAAAATCATTTTGAAACCCTTTTTCATTATAAATATTTTTTAAAATATATAAAGGAAGAATATAAAACCATGAAAAGTTTTTAATATACTTTTACATTGAAAATGAGATTCAAATATATTATGAATAAAAATTTTAAATCCTTTTGGAAATCATTATTATTAAATATAATAGATTTCCGACTAGATAAAGAGATATTCAGGTTTTTTATAAAACATTATCTTAAATGCCAAAGAGTAGAAAATTGGTACTAATAAATGGATATATCATTAATAACTATATGAGAAATAAATTAATAACTATTCTTGAGAGTTGTATCAAAATATTTCATCAAATGATTCATTAACATAATCAATATTGAAAAGTGATGAGATAGTTTAAAAAAAATTTATAAGTCAGTAACATGGGATGATACTCCCCATGTAAGTATAAGAAATTTGATAAAGATTATAATATCATTAAAATAAGGAAATTCAGGATATAACATGTAAAATAGAATTATATAAACCACATAAAATAATTTAGGTTCATAACTTAACAGGAGTCTGAAAAATGGCAACTGAAGAAAAACTATTTTATCGATTTTTGACTTTTGAAACAGAAGCCTTGTGAAGGAAAGATCATAAAATTGAGTTTTAAATAATTATATATTTATTTATACGAATCATTAAATATATACATGGGTAGTACATACACCATTAAAAAGGAATTGGTGGTGAATAAATGATTATACCACGAAAATAAAAAGTGAGATGAAATCCCCTTACCTTGTGTCTTGACTCTCATCGTAAAAATTAAAATCACCTATTTAATAAATAAAAATTTATTATAAATTTTTTAAAGAACAGTATTATTATATATAATAAAATATATGATTTTATTATGACCTTACATTACCCACTTATTAACCATTGTATGTTAAGGTTTCACTTTGGATTGTATTCTCATTGTTCTCCATGTTTTAATTCGATATATCATTTTTCCTAATACTTATATCATGAACATAGATTTCTCATCATGATATAAATATAATTTATATCTATTTTTTTGTATTATTATATATATATAATATTCAATTATGAAATGGAATACCTCATTCATGAAGATGATAAGTTGTACGTATGAATGAATGATGATTCTACTATTATTGTCATATTGGAAGAAAGAAAGAAAATATCATATATGAATATATATATATAATATAATTAAAGATGAATTATAATGTTATATATATCATATATGTTCACTTAACCCATCTATAATACATTCCATGTAGTGTGTTATCGAATCACAACGTTTTGATAGGGTGATAGTCCACACTTTTTCAAATGAAATTATCATATTAGACAAAATGGAAATTAAAAATATATGAATTATAAAAGGAATAAAAATTAATAAATACATAATAAATATAATATATATCATATATAAATATAATTTCCACTATAATGACCCCCATGAGCTGATGTAATGAAAAAATGAACAATCGTCATTTCGTGAGGCAACAGTTCATCGTACATGTAAACAATATATTTTTTACTGATTAGATGGAAGTGTGTGTATGTATATGTAGAACAATTATCATAAAAATATCCTATTAAATTTAGTATAATGTTTTTTATACAATTAGGGAATAATGAGAGTGGATGGTTTGGAGAAGAAAAATAATAAAAACGATCTTGAGAGAAGGTGTTACCTCTTAATAGGGTAAATCCTTTTGGTTTTCGAAAAATGGATTCCTTGGAAGAATTTATGCCCAAAGGAAAGATTCAAGGGGTAATGGATGGATTTTTTAATGATTTTTTTGTATATGTTTTCTGAACCTATATTTTTTATAGTTGTGATGAAAAGGGATAGGTTGTTGCATTTTATAGGGAAATGAGAGAAAAAACATGTTATTTTTGATAACTACTTAGGTGTACCCATGTTCTATCCTAAAAAAGTCATAAAATACCAACCAATCTCAATAATTTAAGTTTCATGTCGGATTCCTGTCTATGAAATTGGTTTGGGATATGTTTTTATGTTATTTTTGGTCACAAATTTAAGGTTTAGTTAGTAGTTATGATTAATATTACTTTATTCGACGTAATTTATCTTCATTAATCTCACTTATCCATTTGGTAAAAAAGTAATTTGATATTATTAGACAATATGAATTAGTATCATTCCATATATGGAATCCATTTTTATAAATTCTAATCACATAAGGGGAAGATGTTAATTTAAAATTAATCTCGTATCTGGGTCAACAATGCAGTTTTAACGTAAAAATGATCAAATGATTGATATGTTTTTATATCCATTTTCAATGTGAAATTGGTTCCAAATTCCTAAATTGGATTAATTGGTAATAATAAAATAAAATAATTTTTTTTATCGAAATTAAAATATAATGTAACCAGATAAAAAATGTTTGAAAAAAATATATTTGAATTAAAATACAGTATTCATTATAGTTCATAAAAAAATGATATTTCTTAGAAAAATCCCATTAATTCAACTATTGATATTTTTTACATTAGAAATTATAAAATAATTTTATTTTATCAAAATCAGTTTCTAAATGTGCCTAAAATTAATTTTATTATTTTTCACAATAGGATAATAAGAGGATATTAATCGAGAACAAAAATATTTTTCAGCAGATAAAGACATTAACAAAAATTATATCTTTCATTATCAATAATTTAAATTTATAAAAAAAATTCTAAAAAATATTTGAAAATTTGTTATTATAATTTATACAAATAGGATTAATTTCTATGTTATAACTATCTCATTAAAATAATTATAATAATATAATTATGTTTCATAAAATCATTGGTGTTTCATGTAATGTACTCCAAGTTGGGGTAGAATGAAATATACACCATGTCTGTGTTTCTTGTAATGTATTCCATGTCGATTTTGTGTGTAATATACTCCAATCAGGTGTTATTTGTAACATATTCCATGGAAATTTTTTGTGTATTGTTCACCGAGTGTGTGTCGTGTAACGTATACCACGTCGGTGTTGTGCGAAAGGAATGATTGACATAGTTCATTGAATGGAATTAAATAAAATTTAATTTTTTTAAGAATAAGGTCCATAAACATTTAGGGTGTTACAAAAATTCAATTGATGGAAGGAATATTGGTACCTCTTCCCTAGAGGGGCGATAAAATTGAGTGTATATGGGCATACATGGGGCTCCATAATGGTACAAATTTTGTGATAGAGTTATAGGTAGTGTGAATTTATGAGGATATCTTGGTGTCCCATACATATGTGTATAAATATCTATAAATTTTTCCGAAGATAATATTCTGATGGATCCCTTTGATAAATACATTATAAATGACAATCAGTGAAGTTGTTATTAATCAATGGGATTTTTAAAAGATATGGGGTGCTTCTATCCTCAGAGATATATATGATGATTTTAACCCACCACACTCCACATGGTACAATGTTGGGAGGATTCCTACATTAGATCATGAGTAATTAGAGGTAAACCTAGATAATAGGTAATAATCCACCACCTATGGGGGATTTACACTCTAAGGCATTGATGACCATTTTCTTAGAGCACACGGTAGAGGTACCCTTTTGAAAATGACTCTTGGGATGTCCCTAAATGGAAATGATGGTAATTACAAGTGAATTGTTTTCCAAATTTGAATAATTCCAGTAAAAATTATTGGGGTACTCAATAATTTATGACATAACCACCATGGAAAATATTTTAGGAATCATAGAAATATGGTTAAGTATATATTTTCTTATAGTTCATGATTTTAATGGTGTAGTAAGGCTGGAGAAATTATTAATGGAATCTAAGGAATATGAGGTTAGGAATATAGGGTAAAAAATTCCATCATGGAGAGGCTTCACTAGTTCATAATACATGTTTATTTAAGTAGGGGCCCTTTTAGAATTTCAGGCACATTTATGGTGTCTATGGATGTGTTCCAACACACTTAAGATAATCAGAGTTAATGGAGGCTTTCATTGAACATATTTTCATGATTTTCTATCATCTAACACCAACTTATTAGTTATGTTGAATCTGGGAAAATACATAATCAATTTATATAATTCAATAAACTTCCATATAGGAATCCACATAGTTGAAAATTCATTCATGATGAGAAATATGTCAATGAACTCAAATTGTTTATGATATCCCCCAATTGATGGAATTATAGGTATGAAAACTGGTTGATATGTTATTTTTGAATTATTTTCCGATAAAGTATTTTAATTCATATTCAAGTGCCTATAAAAACCATCCATATCCACTCTTCTGCATGTTAAATTAGAGAAGAACCCAATTGTTCATGGACAACTATAGGATCTCATGGATGTTGATTTCTAGAAAATGGTAATTAAATTACCACCAAGGGTGGAATCCAGCAGGTATACCTCCTGCTATTTTAACCCTATATTTCATCATATCCCCATGGGGAGTTGAAAATAGGAATGCCCCAAGTCAAATCCTTAACAACTACCAGTTTAAGGTTTAATGATAGAAATGACACTTCCTCTTTAGATGGTGAATGTGGTGATGACACGAGCCCACCTATGAGACCTAATGGACAGTATAGTCTACTTTATAAGATCAAAATAGTTGAGCGAGGTATGAATAATTGTAGATGGTCTATATTCCATCGACAAGATGAAAACTAGGCTCTAGTTTTCCATCCTCTAAATAGGTTGTAGAGAGTCAGGAAGCCAGTGAAATCAAGGAGTGTTGGGTATTATTTAACTTCTATAAGAAAAACTGTGAACATCAAGAAAATATATGTTGTCCAATTTTGGTAGGATAATCCTTCTCATGCTATATAATTGTTTTTAATCCTCCACACTTGTTGACGCTCCTTTCATCACAGAATCTAAAGATCTGAAAAGGGAATATCTGAGATCAAAGTGATTCAACCTTTGAAGAAAACATCAAAAATCGACAAAGGCACGAACACAGGATCAAAAGCAAATGTACCGCGCAAGTTTTACCACTGTCGCGCAAGTACACTTGCGCGACGGTCTTGGTCGCGCAGGTGACTTGCGCGACCTAAGTGGTAACCGCCCGGTAACCGCCCAGGGCCTTCTTTTGCCTATAAATAGACCCTGTGGGCCCCCCATTCGAGAGGATCTTTTTCCAGAAACTCGGATTGAAGCTCCCGACGCCCATGTCTCCTCTCAAAGCTTCCGTAACACTTCTAAGGTAATCTCTTACCTAGAACGGAAGATTTAAAGAGATGAAGGAAGGCCTAAGTGTTGAAACTCATCAACACTTGTGCGCCGACTTATTCCTTCAATAGAACTTGCGCATCCCTTCGGTGGAAGAACCTCAAGAAGATTCTAAAGGGTTTAAATAAAGAGTCGCTCAAATATTCTAACAATGTTTTAGAATCGCGCAAGTACCCCTCATGTCGCGCAAGTGTACCTGCACGACCAAAACTTGCGCGCCGCCGCAATACTTGCGCGCCGCCGCAATACTTGCGCGCCGCCGCAATACTTGCGCACCTTTCAAGACCTGCGCGCCCCTACATTTTTAGTTCCTATCTTCCCCATTTTACCCCTCTTAATCCATTTCACCTTTCCTATTCAAGATTCAGTCTTCAAGATACTCTTCAAAGCCATTTGTGGCATGATTTCTTGATTTGACTTCCTTATCTGAAAGGAATTCGGTGGAATATCTCTCAAAACCTAGTGATTTATACATCTTTATATCACCAAAGATTGAGAGTTCATTCATTCAACCTCATCCTTTAAGATGAGAGAATCCTTAACTTGGGTCTCCTTTACAGGAATAATCCCCAGTTATAAGTCTCCTAATCTGGGCATCCTTTTCAGGAGTAAGCCCCAATCATAGTTTTTTAATGTGGGCATCCACCTTAGGAGTAAGCCCCAAATCTTAATTCCTAACCTGGGTCTCTTTTTTAGGAATAAGACTCAGTCATAATCTTAGGATTTCTTTTCAGGAGTAAGCCCCAAGTCCCCTAACCTGGGCCTCTTTTTCAGGAATAAGTCCCAGTCATAAATTTGGGCTTCCTTTTCAGGAGTAAGCCCCAGTCATAAGTCCCCTCCTAATTTGGGCATCCTCCTTAGGAGTAAGCCCCAAGATTAGAGTATTCAAAATCTCCATAAATCACATATACCTTTATGGACCCTGTTCCTGGATTTTCTCCCTAAAATTAAATCCTAAACCTTCATCTATTTGGGCAGTCATACATACATAAGCCCCAAACAATTTTTATGATTGCATCTTTCATGGCACAATTGACTAATTTTTACCAATGCCTCTTGTTTCTCACACCGAGCATGACTCACGTGAGCTAAGAGTGTAAAAGTAATTATGAAATTCTTCTTTGAGCCATCAATCATAAACATCATACTCCATTACTCGAACTACGTGGGTTCTGATTCCTTTTCCCAAACAAAGGATACGTAGGTAGCCCATTTATGGGTTCGATCCCAACTTTGAAATAATCCTTGTCCTTCTGAATGACAATAAACTTCAAGTGCCCCACTGAGTGGCTTTAAAACCAGCCTGGTTGTCATAATGACCAAGAGACTTTTATATAATTATTTTGAAGGATACCATTGACCAAGAATCTCTAAACAGATATAGATGATTCTCTATTGATGAAGAACCTCGAATACATATAAAATATTCTCTGAATTTCTTGCATATTTAATCATTGATTGTTAAAACTTAAGGAAAGATCATTTTATACTTGGTAATATAATAAGGATTCATGAACATAACTTAAATCTATAAAGAGAGTCCCATAGTAGACAATAATTCCCCTCAAAAAGGTGTGATGAGTCCGACCTCCCATCCTCTCGACCAATGAAAATTCCTAAGCCTCATTAGCCCACAAGCTAATGAGCGCCTACCTTTGGAAAGTAGGTCCAAAAGAATGTGGAATCATTGGATGTTTCCGGTTCTACGAACAAACCCGTTAGAAACCGATCGGAACATTTGAATCTCCCATCCAGGAGGTCATCCCCAGATTCCGTGCGAAACAAAAATGGTGAACCCGACGTGAATCCTTAACCAAGTTAAAGTGATGTTTTTCTTATTTGTTAGGCCCCTTGGGCCAACAAATCAATCATTGACATATGCTCATCCAAAATATGCAGTGGCCAGATTCATCTTGATTATGTCTGTTATATGGAACATGCACTCTTTTCTCAAGATCTTCTGCAAAATAGCTTTCCTTAAATTCACCCCTGTGAATACTGCTACTGTGAACACCTCTACTGTGAGGTCTGCTGCTGTGAAAACCAATGTTGCTACTCTTGCTGGAACGTCGTCCATTCTGAGGATGACATCACCAACTCAGCGTCTTCATCCTTGGGTTTCTAATGCACTGGTTAAGGAGTACCGTCGTAACGGTACTATCCCAACTCTGGAGGCCACTCGTCAAGCCCTCCAAGTTAACAACTCTACCTGGTAGTCCGGACAACGGCGGCCAGCAATCAAGAAGCAGGCGATGATGACTACCGTCTCCAACCATTTCGGGTCGTTATCCCCGGAACGCAATTTCCATTCACTCCCTTACTCTAAGGAAGTGAATTAGCAGGTCCATCAGGGCCTTAATTCAAAAAGACAAGAGTCCTTCTCGAGGGCTCCCATCAACAATCGCCGCCAGACTCGTGCGGTAGTGCGCCCTCAACATGATGAGGGTACCGACTCCAGGCATTCAGCTCAGGTTCCTCGAACCCAAGCAGGAAAGATGAACCGCCAGAGACGGAATCCGGTTAACAATAGGCAGGTTGTCATCCCTGCCATCTCCGGAGAAGTCCACCAACCTAACTTGGTGGCAAATAACGAGCAGGCACAATCACCTGCCCGTTTTAATTCCGCTGTCCAGCAGACTCGTCTGGCAGCGTCAAGCCAATCCTGCCAGGCAATTCCGGCGGAGTACTATAGGCAGGAACATGAACCTGCTTATACATCACCAGTTAGTCAGCAGGCTCGTCTGACTACAAATGATGGATCTCGTCAACCGCGTTTGGCAAAGTGTAATCAACAGGCACATACACCTGCTAATACTAATCATGCCTACCAACAGTCTCTCTTGGTAGCGCACGGAGAAGTCAGTAGGAAAGTCCAGACGACAAACAGGAGGCAGACTCAACTCTTTGCCTCCACACTTGAGTACTGTCCGGATTCACTGACAGGAAAAGGAGGACAGGAGCAGGCACATACACCTACTCCAAGCCCGGAATGGACGTATATCCCCGTTCCGGCGGCTGAAGTCACCAAACATATTTTGTCAATGGTGAAAGAGCAGAAGCAAATTCCTGCTCATATTCTGGATGCTTGCCAAGATATCATAACAACTTCAGCATCATCACAGGGACAGACACATAAATCTATCCCTAGCAGTGGAGTGACACATCAACGATTCACTCCGGAATAGACACACACATCTGTTCCAGTCCAAGAGGGTTATGGGGCATATTCCCCCATATCATACGGACAACCAAGTCAGGCACATACACCTGATTTGAGTGGAGATCGTCAGCGTAACCTGACCATCTTTCCTGATCAGGCACATACACCTGCTCAGAGCAATCACTTTCGTCATCAAGTGGTTTCTAAAGCGAGTAAGAAGGCATCTAAGAAAAAGATCCACCCAGCACAGTCAGGAGATCAAAGGCCAATTTATAACCAAGCCTTGCTCGATGCTGGATTTCTTGAAGCCCTCAGACATTTATCGGTCGGAATTCAAGATTCTACTCCCTCAGTTCCCAATAACAGGAACATTAATTCTGAAGGTCTTCAACAGACACTTCCTCATGAAGACTTGCTTCATGAAAAATCGGTCAATCTTGAAGTTTCTTCTTCAGATGAGAGCCACAGGAACCCTCTGTGTGGTCAGAATACCAAGGAGCAAGAGATCTCATCTTTTGTTGTAACCCATTATGACAGTCCTCCTCATGGTGATGAACATCGCTGCGAAAGCCCTCTCCGTAGTAGTGATTCACGTTGTCTCAAAAATTCTTCAGAAGGCAATGTAGTGCCGAGAAAGCCCTCTTATCTTGAGGCACTTGCAAATGCGAAACCAGTCATGTCTGATGCTTTATCGCTAACAAGTGAAATACTTTCTCAATCAGAAGATAGCCTGGGGTTCAGGTTATTCTCCGAACCATCCCCAGGTCATTCATCTTCCAGCATGAATAGCAGACTCTCTACCAGTCTTGTTGAATCCGATGAAGCATCAAAGAAACACCAACTCCGGTCAAAAAAGGTAGAAGAATCTTCATTTAATGATAAAGAGGAAATGCTGAACATAATGAAAAAACTGGCAAAAGGTTAAGTACCGGTCATGTTTTGGCCTTTGGCTGACTCCCAGTATGACATTCCAAGGATGTTGGCGGATGATGGAATCCATGATATTCGTCTCAACATATGGAAAACTCTTTGTCAATTAAAGAAGAAGGTATTATCTTACGATGAATACAAAAATCATCTTAAGATAATAGAAGGGCTACAACGTCAGATTGATTTGGCATCTCTATCAGTCTCTCGGTATCCGAAGGCTGAAAGGCAACAGAGAACCCTTCAACGTTCATGCCTTGGCGCACTAAGAAAATTGCATCAGTTAATTGCCAATGCTCCATCTGATGTTCATATCAGAGGATGGGGTGTTCACGGAGCACTACATTTCATAGTGCTTTCCAGTCAACAAAGACCGCCGAAAATGGTCTCACGCAATGTTATTGCCCATGGCCGGCCAAAGTCAATGGGCTTTGTTCATAATCAAAAACCTGCTCAAGAACAGGCTTCAACTAGTTCCTCTCAAAATCAAGTATATAGAGAACAAGTTGTTGAATTGCTCCTACATCAAGCAGGCGAGAATATTGCACAAGCCTCTCGTCTGGAGCAAACACGTCATCAAATGACAGAAGTTTCGGAAATCATCTAATGATCTGTTGAACCAGGTGATAAAAGTGGATACAGGTTAATGCATCCAGCTAATTTCCGAACTAAGATTCGCAAGATCAAGAGAGACTTTAAGAAGATCTCAAACATAGCATGTCAAGAGACACCCCAGTTTGTCAGACTGAGGACTTCTCTAACCCAACCCTCAGAGTCAACAAATGGGATTCGACGAGTTGAGCAGAAGCAGAAGGAACATCCCCAGTCCACCTGACTGGGGACTTTTTCAAATCCTCAATCCCTCCCTCAGAGAAAGTCAGTATTCTCTCGATTAGGGAATAAGACTCAAGAGGAACGAAGAGCCAAGCTATCAGGAGATTCTCTCCATGTGACGGTTCTCTAAGAAATTCATGAGGGATCAAGTCAACGGAATGCCATGTCTCACCATGGACATAGAAGAAGACAATATCACAAAAATGCTGATAGAAATGATTCCATGCAATATGCATCCATTAATGTCATCAATGCTGTTGCTACTGATTCACCAGATGAGGCTCAATCAGAGGGATCATACGAAGAGGTTCCTGCTCAGGAGGTTGCGCACACAGACCTAAATGAAGAAGGTGTGCGCACACGTAATCAAAGGCTTACCCAAAATCTGGGTATTCCTTAAAGTAACCCACTTCCCCCTCTCCGAAAAGGATCCAATAAGGGGAAAGGAAAGAATCAGGTTACTTCTCACCCTTCCTCTGAAGGAGGTCAATCGCTCTCATTAGAGCAAAGGTTTGCACAACAGGAGGAAGAAATGAAAGAATTAAGAAGGTTTAATGCGGAACTACTTCAGAGTAGTCTTCTTCTTAAGAATGCTGAAGTCCGACAGCCAAAGGAATTTGTTGTAACTACTGAGAAGGATCAGGAAAATCCTCCTTTATCAGTACACCCTCAGAGGTCTAATCCTACGGGTCAAACGCAACAACGGTTTGCAGCACTACCATCAGTTGCAGCACCAACCACCACGTCTGTCCAAGCTCCATTTATTGCACCTACCCAAAACCAAGTTCAACCTGATGTTTCTCAAAAGTTAATAACTACTATTGAGTCATTAACAGCTCGGTTAGAAACTATGGAAGGGAAACGAGAGCAAGTTCAACCTGAAAAGAAAGTTTACCCTGAATGGGTAGATTCAATTTCTCCTCCATCCAGTTTTGGAAACCCTATTTTCCCTACATTCAATGGATCAGGTGACCCGGAACAACATTTGACGCATTACGTGTCTTGTTGTGATCCTATGATGGGAACTCCAGAGTAGCAAGAAGCAGTGAAACTCAGATGCTTCGTGCGAACCTTGCAAGGACCAGCTTTTTTCTGGTATACAAGCTTGCAATCCCGGCCAGTCATCGGATGGGAGGATCTTCGTCAAAAATTCCTTCTTCAGTTTAGCTCAACTTTGCCAAAAATGACAGTTTTCGATCTTACAAACTGCAAGCAAAAGGAAAATGAAAGAGTCTCTGATTTCATTGTTCGTTGGAAGGGATTAACATATTCCCTGAGTTTAGCACTCCCTCAGGAGGAATTGTTGACAATCTATGTGGCAAATTTGCGTGACGAATTACGCACGCCATTGATCCCTATGAAATACACAGGAGGGTTTCGAGACCTTACTTCAATCGCTCAGTAGATTGAAGATTCACTTATACAGGCTAAGGTTAAATCTCGTGTAATTCCATCAGCTCCAGGAAGAAGAATGGGTAAAGCAGAAACTGCTACAGTTATGCTTAAACAAGCACCTGTACCTATATCTACTTCAAAACCTTCATCTTCTCGAAGGACTCCACCTCCTGAATGCCAACAACAAAGGCCGTTTCGTCCAAATGATCAAAGAGAACTATGACGAAAACAATTTGAGGATTTGATGAGTAAAACATACTCTTTCTGAAATGAGCAAGTTCCTGGTTACTTAATTTCAGCTCTGGAAAATAATTTTGTTCAATTACCAGTGCCCAGGAGGCCAAGCAAGGAAGGAGATGAAGACCGTCCCAATTATTGTCCCATTCATCAAATGTTGGGGCATCCCATCCAGGAGTGTTTTGTCTATAAAGACCTCCTGCAAAATATGGTCGACTTGGGACAAGTCATATTGAAGGGTTCTTCAGCTCATGTAGCGTGTTTTACCGCTACAGATCCAGAGGAAAGAGGCGAGTGGCAGGAAGTCAAAAGAAAAACTGCGAAAAAATATGATGATTGGATGGTCAGAAAGATAATCAATCGGACCCATTCCATTTTTTCGAACACAATTGAAGAAGCCAATTGTGTCTCCTATAAAAGCTGCAGTAAAGCCTCCATAAAAAGACAAATCCTCAAAAGGGCAGCGCAATTCAAAAAAGAAAGAGGAATCAGGAGAAGATGAGTATGTATCAAAGCGTAAATTGTCTTTGACTTTGGCAGATTTCATGCCATCTACTTCAGAGCCACGGGCACCGCCCCATCAAACGGAACAGCCTAAACAGGCTAACCAGGCAGAGTCTTTATCAGACGAAGAGTTAATCTTTGGTTCTATTAATATGATTAAATTAACAGATCCATATTCCAGTCTTGATGAGCCTGAATTCCCTGTATCAAATAAGAGAATCTGAGGAAGTTCTAGAGGTTCAGGATACAGGGGAAGACGTGGATCTTTCCGAAGCCACTACTCTAATTTTACCCCTGCTAGCACTGTATATGCAGCAGAAAATCGTGGTAGAGCCCTTCAACGTGCTCAAAAAGAATAAGCAAGTTCTTCTGCCAATGGCCAATTCAGTTTTGGCATAGTTATTTTGGAAGACCGATTAAAGGTTCCATCTTATTTATCTCAGAATGTAAATGGATCTAATCAGTCTAATCTTCCAAAACCAAGGATGTTGCCAACTTCAATACAAGATGCATCAGCTTCCAAAGCATCTGCTTCCAAGGTACCAGCTAAACTGCATATTCCTATTGGGAAACGCAGACCTCTAGATCAAAAGTATGATATATTGAAACACTTGGCCCATGTACCAGCCATGTTATCAATTTTGGATGCATTGAATCTGTCAAGAGATCTTCGGGAAGCACTCATCGAAGCTTTGTCAAGTCCTCAGGAGTTTGAAGCTGAAATTGCTGCAGCTGAAATCTATCACATAAAGAATAATCCTGCAGAATGTCATGCAGTGATATATTTTACTGATAAAGATGAAGATGATGTTGTGCATGGGAACATAAAACCTTTGTACTTATCTGGAAAAGTCAATGGTATAGATATTCGAAGAGCTTTCATTGACAATGTTTCAGGAGTCAACCTCATGCCCATTCGTACGCTTCGTCGATTGGGCCTCACGGAATCTGATTTATCTCCTTCTACCATGATGTTACAAGGATATGATAAAAATGAACAAGAACCACTGGGAGAAGTTACACTCAGAACTCAGTTTGGAGATCTTGTATCCAATTCGGATTTCATGATTATTGATCAAGATTCAGCTTTCAATATCTTGCTTGGAAGACCCTGGCTACATCCGCATGCAGCTATTCCATCATCATACCATCAATGTCTCAAATACTGTTTCGATGGTCAAGTTGGAACATTGTATGGTGATAAGGCCCCATTCAAGACATGTGAGTCTCAATACATTGAGGCGGAATTTTATCACATGAAGGGAAGAGAAAAATCTACAATGAAGGAAATTACCAAAGTTAATGCTCCATATGGTATGGAGAAAGTTCCAATAAATCCAATTTCACATGTGAGTACAGATTATGTATTACCTATCAGTCAAATTGACAAAATAGGTCCAAATCAAAATACTCTTATGGAAAGATCCATAATGTCAATTACGGCAATCGAGCCAGACAACATAGGAGGAATTGGTAACTTACCAAGCAGTGATGAAAGCATAAGTGGTGACGTTTTCATTTCATCTGCTGAAGTCCAACAAGTCTATACTTCGCTAATCAGGCCAGAAGAAGTTATAGCAACACCAGAGGTGAATAATGATGTCGATTCTCAATCCATCATCCCCTCTTTATTTCCCAAAGAAGACCCTTTATCATCAACAGGGTCGGAAATGGAAGCTTCTTCTTCAAAATGTGAAAATTTTAACATCTCTTATGATCATGAGAATTTCGTTTTTTCATCTACTTTGCAAGTAGAAACGGAAGAAATAACACATGATGAAGAGGAAGAGGAAGATCTTAGAGATGATCCTCCAGCATTTGAAGAGGGTATCTCTACCACTGTAGATGAACTCAGAGAAGTAAATCTGGGTACAGAGAAATATCCACGCCCCACTTTAATTAGTGCGGCCATGACCCTTGAAGAGCAAGAGATGTATATTTCTTTTCTAAAGAAAAATAAAGATATTTTTTCTTGGAATTATACAGAAATGCCTGGGCTTGATCCTGATGTTGCTACTCATCATTTTGGTTTACCAAAAGAACATCGAGGATTCAAGCAAGCCGCAAGAAGAACACACCCAGCCTATGCTTCCAAAATTGAGGCTGAAGTGGATAAGCTTATCAAAGCTAACTTCGTCAGAGAAGTTCAATATCCCAAGTGGTTGGATAATATTGTCCCTATAAAGAAGAAGAACGGACAAATTAGGGTTTGCATTGATTTCAGAGATCTTAATCGGTATTGTCCTAAAGATGATTTCCCAGTTCCGATTACAGAACTCTTAATTGATGCGACGACTGACTATGAAGTACTTTCTTTCATGGATGGATATTCTGGATATAATCAGATCTGAATGGCCCCCGAATATGAGGAATATACAGCCTTCAGAGCTCCTCAAGGTGTGTTTTGTTACCGGGTGATGCCCTTTGGTTTAAAGAATGCAGGTGCAACATATCAACGAGCCATGCATCGTATCTTCAAACATTTTTTAGGGAAGTTTTTTGAATGCTATGTAGATGATTTTGTGGTTAAATCCAAACAACGTTTTGATCACTTGGCTAATTTGGATGTCATATTCCGCAAGCTTCGACAACATAATTTGAAGATGAACCCCTTAAAATGTGCTTTTGGGGTAACCTTAGGAAAATTCCTCGGCTTTGTTGTACGCCATCGTGGTATTGAAGTAGATCCTGAGAAGACCAAATCAATCCTTGGTATGTCACCTCCTCATAATTTGAAATAATTAAGAGGACTTCAGGGACACTTAGCCTATATTCGGCGTTTCATCACCAATTTGGCAGGCAAAAGTTTACCCTTTACCAAATTATTGAAGAAAGGAGTCACTTACCAATGGACTGAAGAATGTCAAGAAGCATTTGATGTTCTCAAGAAATACCTCTGGAATCCACCAGTACTCATGCCAACTGTTGAGGGTAGACCTATTATCCTCTTTGTGACAGCTTTAGAGCGATCATTGGGTGCCTTTCTCGCTCAAAAGAATGATGCTGGGAATGAAAATAGTCTCTACTATCTCAGTAGAACTATGCTTGAAGTAGAAACCCGGTATTCAAGTATTGAAAAGTGCTGCCTAGCATTAATCTTTGGAGTTCTGAAACTGAGACACTACTTGCAACATCATTAGGTCCAATTGGTATCTAGTAATAATCCACTCAAATTCATCCTTAGTCTTCCAATGCTTACAGTACGTCTGGAAAGGTGGGCGGTTATTCTACAGTAGTTCGACATTTAGTATGTGTCTCAAAAGGCAATTAAGGGCCAAGCTCTGGCTGATTTCCTGGCTGAACATCCTTCAGTGGAAGACACGTATTCAGATATCGAATTCCCTGATGAGGAAGTTTTCTTTATTCAAGAGAGTCCTCAAACATGGGAAATGTATTTTGATGGTGCTTCTAGAAGTCCAACAGGGAAGAAAATGGAAAATGCTAAATTCAACAAAGTTGGTTTAGGAATTGTGCTCATTTCTCCAGATAAGGCAGTGTTACCTTATTCCTTTTTGTTGTGGGAAGGTGGTACCAATAATGAAGCTGAATAACAATCTCTCATTATAGGCTTGGAGTTAGCGCTTCAAGTACAAGTGAATCACTTAAAGGTGAAAGGTGATTCAGACCTGGTAATCAAACAAGTCAATGGGGATTATGCCATCAGAAAAGAAGAATTAATCCCTTTGTATGATTACGTCAGAGAGTTAATGTCGGAATTCCCTTCAGAACCGACGTTTTCTTATGTCCCAAGATCACAAAATGCTCAAGCTGATGCACTGGCTAATATAGCCACAGCTTTAGCAGATCCAAATCGGGACGAGACAACCATCTGTATTGCCCACCGTCGTGCAATTTCACCTTATGTTCAAGTCAGAACAGAGGAAATTAATGAAATTAGTCCCATTCCAGAACTGTAAGGTCATACTACAGGATGGATGTCACCTATCAGGGAATACCATCAAAATGGAACACTTCCACTTGATAGAGCTGAGAAAGAACAAATCCGGCGACGTGTGGTCAATTTTACTCTTTATGATAGCCCAAACCAGCTCGAGAAAATTCTCTACAGACATGGTTTTTATGGAGTTCTCTTCAGATGTATTGATGGTGAAGAGACAATGACTGTCATAAAAGAAGTGCATGCAGGAGTCTATGGTGCCCACCAGTCTGGACATAGACTGTCTGATCAAATTCGAAGGCTTGGATACTTTTGGCCTTCAATGATACAAGATTGTGTTAATTTCACAATGAAGTGTCATTCATGCCAAGTATATTCCAACTTCATTCATCAACCTCCAGAGTTGCTTCATACAGCTAAATACTCATGGCCATTTTCCACATGGGGAATGGATGTGGTGGGACCTTACCCTTCAGCTACGGCCAAGCAGTTTAAGTACATTCTTACTGCTACTGATTTCTTTTCCAAATGGGCAGAGGCAGTACCTCTCAAAGAAGTCAGTTCTAAATGCATTGTTAGCTTCATCAAGTCTAACATCATTACTAGATTTGGTGTCCCTCATACCATATTGACGGATAACGGCACCAACTTCTGTTCTTATGAGGTAAAGAAATTGTATCAAGAATACAACATTAAGTCCAACCATTCATCTCGATATCATGCGGCGGCTAATGGATAGATAGAAGCCTTCAACAAGACTCTTTCAAATATACTACAAAAGATGGTGGATAAGGATAAGAGGTCATGGCCTGATAAACTCTTTCACGCTTTATGGACTTATAGGACTACCACTCGCAATGCAACGCGGTCAACTCCATATTCATTGGTATATGGAACAAAAGCAGTCTTGCCAATTGAAGTTCAATTTCCCTCACTCAGAGTAGCCATTTGTGATCAGTTATCTACATATGAGCAATCCCAAAAGCGGTTGAATGAATTGGAACAGTTAGATGAGAAAAGATTGTGCACATTGCACCACTTGGAAATCTATCAGAATCGAATAGCACGAGATTTTAACAAAAATGTTCGTCTTCGTTCATTCATTCAGGGAGAATTGGTATTGGTTCTCAGAGCACCAATGATACCAGGAAAGAAGCCTCCCAAGCTTGAACCAAAATGGGAAGGACCTTATTCAATACATAAGGTCTACTCCAATGGAGCGTATTATCTAATCTCAATGGATGGAGAACACATCATGACTCCAACTAATGCCAGATTTCTGAAGAAGTATTTTGTATAAACACAAAATATTGTTCCCAGAGCCAAAACAGTCACATTGGTTCAGAATATGTCCTACATGACACTAAACTGTATTTTGTCCGAGATGACATTAAACTATATTATGTCATATCTACAAGACATTAAACTTTACAGAAGGTTCATATTTTTTTTCCGAAATGACATTAAACTATATTGTGTCCTAGCAACATGACATTAAACTGTGTGGCACTTCCAATGTCCAGCATGACGATAAACTGTAAAAATTCCCCAGAACTGATATCCTCGTATTGGTTCACCTTAGTCCTAGCTACATGACTTTAAACTGTACAGCACCAGTTCGTCCTTGCTATATGACATTAAAACTATACAGCAATGGTCCAGTATGACATTAAACTGCAAATTTGTCCAATATGATGTTAAATTGTGAAAAAGTCTCATGAATCGTCCAGCATGACCTTAAACTGCATCATCCCTGGTCCATGTATATGACCATAAAATATTTGCAAATCCCTTATGTCCAGCAAGACGTTAAACTGTGACGTCCTAAACTACATGACGCTAAACTTTATAAAAGTCCCTCAGGTCCGAATAGACGTTAAACTATATAAGAATCAAAGGTCCAGCATGACATTAAACCGCACCATCCACGGTCCATGAATATGACCTTAAACTATTCGCACTTTCGTCCAATATGACGTTAAACTGTATTGTCCCCATCGTCCTAACTACATGACGCTAAACTGTACAGAAAATCCTTAATATGTCCTACATGACATTAAAATGTTATTTTGTCCCTGCTACATGACACTAAACTGTGGAACACCAATTGTCCTTACTGCATGACATTAAACTGCATAGTCCCCCTTTTGTCCAATATGACGTTAAACTGTTTTATCCCCATCATCCTAACTACATGATGCTAAACTGTACAGAAAATCCTTGATATGTCCTACATGACATTAAACTGTATTTTGTCCCTGCTACATGACACTAAACTGTGCAGCACCAATAGTCCTAACTGCAAGACTTTAAACTGTATAGTCCCTGAATATGTCCTACATGACATTAAACTGTGCATCGTTAAGGTTCTTATTACCTCTTGTTTCTCACACCGAGTATGACTCACGTGATCTTAGAGCAAACCTCAACCATAACACTCTCTTTGGGCCCCTAACCATGTGTAAGTCCCAACAACATTTCAATTAGATCGCTGTCCCCAAGAACAACTTGATCATTAATTCATTCTTTAATTGAACTACACGGACTTTGATCCTTGCCCTCCAGGCTGGGTATGTAGGAAACCTCCCAGGGTTCAAGCCCAAAAACAATCTATTCACATCGGTTCACCACCATCTCATATGACGTTGATTCGTGAAACCGCCCCTGGAATCAATATCTTTACATTGATTCACTTTCGTCTTTGTTATATGACGTCAAACTATACAACACTTTTGTCCGGTACGACAATAAACAACAATATTCTTTGATTTCCTCATTTGAGAGAGAACTATTATTGACATTGATTTTTCAATCATGGTTTTCATTTTTAAAAGACTACGTACATACATGGTCATGCCTAAACTTTTTATCTTAGGTTAAACCATCATTGCACTAAAGTCCCCTTTCACCATTCACATGTACGCACCAAATTTGTACAAAGGGTAATTCTAGAACTACGTGGACTTGATTCCCATCCTTATGGGATACGTAGGAACATTCTAGTTTCCCTCGAATCCAGTCCCAAGTCTTTTGGGCCTAACCCAAAATTTCACTTTCAGTCCCTTGGCTGAAAAGTCCTCATGAAAACACACACTGTGTATCCATTATTATGGTCCGAATTCTATGACCCTAAACTAAGATCACTCATACTTTCGTCCCGCACGACGTTAAACTGCATTTCAAGAACTACGTATGGCTTGATTCTCATTCTTATGAGATACGTAGTGAAGTCCAAGTTTCAATTCAGGACCCAGCCACAACCTGATTATGGTTATCATTGACCTATGTATCTCTATATACATTGGACAATACCCATCTTTATGTGTTATAATCCTAACCTTAAATATTTTCAGATCTTCATAACCCTTTTTCATGACTTCTAATCACAAAAATGTCAAACTTCTGAGAATTCTTTTGCCTGACTATGCAGCACGTGCCCATAGGTGGCCTTGCATAAACAGTCCACATAACAGACTTGTCAGCCAAAAGATGCTATTTATTTGACCATACAGCCAATGCCCTTAGGTGGCTCTGCATATTTCAACCCCCTAATGGGTTTTGTTAAATGATAGTAACTTCATTCTTGGGAAGAATGCCTCTTTTGTCCTTATATGTCTTAAACGACAGTATGTAGGGATCCGAAAAAAATAGTCATCCTTAACATATTTTCCCATATCCTTTTTCATGATCTGAAAGTATTCAAGTATATGGTTTATTCTTCTTCCCTACGTTTGGGTCAGAACTTCGTAGGAGTGATATTCATCCAGTTCTTCGATATTCTTGTTCGAAAATATCTTCTCCATATTCAAGTACCCCTTTCCATACAACAAACTCTATACTTTAGAAAATTTGAATCTCCATAAACTTTCACTGGCTTTTAGCACTAGGAAAGTAAATTTCTAAGAGTTCTTTTGCCTGACTATGCAGCACGTGCCCATAGGTGGCCTTGCATAAACAGTCCACATAACAGACTTGTCAGCCAAAAGATGATATTTATTTGACCATGCAGCCAATTCCCATAGGTGGCCCTGCATATTTCAACCCCCTAACGGGTTTTGTTAAATAATAGTAACTTCATTCTCGGAATCTACTTCTTCTAATGCCTTTTAGCTCTTTTTCATATCATTCCTCAGATTCAAATATTCTTAAGCCATAGTTTACATATTTTCTCTCATACTTGAGTATGGTAATATGTTTTCAGATAAATTGTCAAGGAATTGAATCCATTTTAATCCATTTTGGTCAAAGCTATTTCGACCTTAAACATTAGCCCCTTTATGTCCGATGTGCATGACATTAAACTGCCCACACAAAAGACAAAGGAACTATGAATAAAAGTCAAGTTCCAGCTCGCTAAACATACATTCTGTATGATTTAGGTAATATTGAGCAATTAAAAAATTCAAAGTTTGTATGGTTATTTGTAATAACCCTAGTAAAAATCAAACTACGATTACTAAGCCCATTGGCTTAAGTAAATTTGAAGCAGGTAATGGAAGAATTCAGGTACAAATGATCGAAGACGAAAGTGTTTTTCATTGATACACAGGAGATAGAAAGACATCCACAGACTGGAATCTCTTCTCTTTTTCAAGAATTACAGATGATTGTCAACATAAGCCTTAATTTGATGTATAGCATCCTGAGCCTTATCAGAAGTTACATGAAGCTCGTGCACTTGACCAGCTTCACTCTTTTCAGCTTGCTGAAGTGCCTTATTATCATCTGCGATGGCTTTCATGCCATTCATATGAGTTTCATCCAATGATTTATTAAGCTGATCAAGTTCCCCAGTAACAGCATCTAACTGTTGCTGGAGTTGCACCTGATGGACGACCTTTTCTTTGATTTTTTGCTTCATATCCTTCTTCTTGGCAGCATAATCAGCTTCAGCTTGGGATATCGCAGCCTCAAATTCGCCTATGTTGACTGAAAATTTCACTCTGGTCAAATCTTCGCGACTTGTCTGCACTTGCTCCCTCCTGAAAATGATCTGTTTCACCACATCATGGATCTTTTCATACCCAAAACCACCAAGTCCCACTATAACAAATTGGGATGACAATCGAGAAATTCTTGATGGTAGCTCTTCTAAAGGCACCCCAGATATGATGTTCCATATGTTGTTCCATGCCTTACGTCGTGAAAAGCTGAATGCTTTAAGCATATCTGGATCTGATTCAATATCATCGTCAGAAGGGGGTATGTAATCTAGAATTAGCGCGCTTAGGGAAGTGCTTTGTCCTGCTCTTTCCCCCCTGACTTGTGCTTCATCACTTTCAATTCCCGTTGTGGCAAAGGCTGAGGCCTCATCTCCGGATCTGGTCATTGCAGTTGATGGTCCTGCATGATTAATTGAAAGGTTTAGTCAGCGTCAAAGGATAACAAAAGAATAGATTTTCTTGCGAATAAAGTACAATCACAAATATTGTTATCCCTTACCCAAGGGCGGTTCAGCAACCTGAGAAGACTTCTCCCCATATTTCCCGGTTTCAACAGGATTTTCAAGATGGGTCTCAGGAGAGTTTATTGGATTTAGCTCTACTTGAGCTAATGTTTCTACAATGATAGGGTTGACATCAGCATCCACACCCTCTTCGGGCATTGGCAGTTCAGCGGCTTCTACGGAAGAAACTGCATATTATTTTCCATCATGGTTAGAAGTATTTTTTTTAAAAAAAATTTGGGTGAAGGGTATCACTCACGCCCAAGGTCTTCTAAATCATATAAAAACTTAGCATGATCATAAAATTCGTCAAAAGTCATTCCTTGATTCATCATTTCATCCAGTGATACTTCAGAATCTTGATTAGTCTCACCAGTGGGAGCATTTGCTACATCTTCTTGCCGACTTATGTCCTGCAACCCCGGACCCTGGATAGCATCTTCAGCAGTAGGAGGGATACTGGTAATGGATGCTAGCTCTTCTCCAGGAGCAACCAAGTCAGCCTGAGTCTGTGATTGTTCTACAGCACCCTCCAAGGCCATTGAAGAAGGATTAGTCCCTTCCGTCAAGGGGGAAATTGAAGAATCCCCTACAATCCTCAGAAATATGAGTAACCATATGATTATGGGTATAAACTCATGATTGTTTGAAGGACTTACCGCTGCTAATGAAACGTTTAGCTATGGATTTCCTCCTTCGTTGCCTTTGCTTCTTTTGTTATTTTGGAGTATCAGTGGTCTCCCTTGTAGGCACTTGGATTGGTGAATGGAAGGCTATGTCCAGTGCCTCATTCATGGCCTGCTGGCCTGGAGATATCTCGCCTGGTTCACGAGGAGAATCAGCAGCAGCCCCAATAGCAGTACCACCAGGGCTATACTGTGGCGAAGGATCCCCAATTCCTTTCTTTGCAAGCTGCGAGATGAAGAAAATAATTTCCTTAAGTAACAAAGCTTCAACTGAAATCAAGTTGCAAAGAAAATAATGAAAGAAAACTTACATCTTCAGGAGCCACGTACTCTTGCCATTCCTCATCTACAGAACCACCAGCCCCCTCAGTGGTGCCACGATCAATCATTTCCTTCACCCGCCTGGTGATAGGAACCGAATCATCAGTGGCATATATGAGCATTTCCAGCTCTCTGATGTAAGCTCGCACTTCATTGGGGTTATCTCCGAATTGAAGATTTTTGGAAGCTACAAGATTTCCAATTCCAGGAAGTTGTAGGCCCTCACACAAATCCAGCCAGGCGGTCTCAGTATCATAGTATATGCTTTGCCATAGATGAACAGCCTCTGGTCTTAGATATAAAGGCTGTGAGGAAGGTCCTACAATTTTTGATTTTAATCTCTTCCCAGCTCCTACAACTACAAATAGAGAATAAGAAAGTAAGACTTATTACTTTATAAAGTAGCAGTGATTGAAATTACTACAATGAAATAACTCACCAGGAGTTGATGGAGTGGGTCTTTTAACTCTGGCCGGAGGATTATATCGGGCACGAAACCGCTTTTCTGCCGGTTGTGCCTCATCATCCCCATCGTGATAATCCGATGAATCAGTTCTAGAAGAGGAGTCTGTTGAACCTATTTCAGGTGGAGAAGCGTCAGCTTCATGAGGAAGGGTTTCTTTCTCTACAGTCCTATTCCTTTTTCCCACTTGATATACTGGGTGATTCAATATCCGTTTAGGGTATGATGCTATCCTGTGTTCGGCATAAAATGTAGTCAGATTATGTGCCGCTTTTTCAACTGGTAGATCAAATACTGCCCCAGTCTTCTCTCTTGATGTCAGCAACCATAGTTGTCGAGAAACCATCAGATGTTGCTCTAACCTGACATGTACTGGAGGGGATACAACAATCTGTTGCAAACATTTGAATTGGCGTGAAAATCTATATGGAGCATAGGCCTCACATATGATTTCTCCATCAATCTTGGCTACTAACACGCCATCCCTGCAAGCTAGCATGTATGCCCTCAAATCCAAATGGGTTGTCCCATCATCAACAAACCGCTCGGATGGCGGAATTCCATAAGGAAAGAAGTTGAATTCCTTATACATGCTTAGTGTTACTTTCATGTCATAACCATTAACATATAATGGAGCAATTCCAGAGAATGCATGCACTGACGGTCTGAAAGAGCTTCCAGGAATTTGTAATCCATTCTGTACATTGTAAGTCCTGAAGTGAGTGGCAATCCATCCCCACAAAATCTTGAATGGTCCCACTATTCTTAAAGGAGATTTACCCTGGAAGACATGAAGTAAACTCCTGTGAATCTTTGCTAAAATGGGGGTAGCTAACCCAACCATTTTTCCCTCAGCCAACTTGGCCGCAATGACGAAGGTCCCTGGCCTAACGCCTCCCTTCGAATCCCTAACCGGCAAGAGATAAACACTGAGCCACATTTCCATGAAACCTTCCAGACGAGTTTTCATTGGAATTCTTTGATTCACTTCATATCCCCATTTTTCAAACTCTCCTGCTTCTAGAGTTGGCCAGAATGTGCCAGGAGCCCCTCTCTTCTCAGGTTTTGGACAAGTGGTAGGACGTCTGGGCCGGGTATCCTTGGATTTCTTTTTCTTGGATCCTTTTTCTTTTGGTTCCATCCCTTTCTTCTCAGTAAGAAACACATTCATCCATTCTTCCAGATGTATATCTTTTCTAAAATGAGTTAATGAGGTCTCTGAACTCTTGAGCCTGTGAAATATTTTAAATAATTCTCGAGCCAAAGCAGGAGTCTTCTCTGGATCATTCCAAGTCACCTTGGGAGGAATGAATTCATCATACATATCGCCCAAGATTGGAGCTCCTGAAATCTTGTGGACATCCCACAAACTGATACCTACTTCTCCATGAGTCATATGGAAAGTATTAGTCGCTGGGCTCCAGTGGCTGAGTATCTCGGGCACGAAGTTATCATGTCTGTAAATATATGTTTTCCCAACCCAAACAGCCTCATATATTGCAGCTCTCTTCATATCCTCAATAAACTCTGCGCAAGTCTGTCGCACCCAGTATGCCCACATCCAAGTTGGCTTCACACCTCCCCTAGGACGGAAATCCCAACTTTTCTTCCAGCCTTCGGATTGGTCCATCTGAGCATTTCGGAAGATTGAAGGATGACAATGTGGTTGAAGCTCAGGTGTATGTTTTTTCAGATCTGGTGTGCAAGGGCTATGATGCATCACATAAGCCTTCTCCCCTGTTCCAGCAGTTTGAAATACTCCTCCACCTGAGATATTTGCTGAAGCAAAATTGGAATAATTCTGAAACCACGAAAATGGAAGATAATTCTTTACTTCTGGAATAATGACTTCTTGCAGATGACCATGACCATACAAAGGTAGATAAGTGTAGTGAGGAAAGTTGAGATGATATTTCTTCAGATACTTAGCCAAATCTGGAAGAGTACTATCTTTGACAGTATAGTAATCAGGGCCAATGATATCCATCATATCATCTATCCGCTTGCTAGCCAGTTCATCAATTAATCCAGGTCTAAGAGCCATTGAATCTGCATAGGAGTTGAATAAATTAAACTCATAAATGGGTTTATTTTTCATAAAATTTGTGAAAAGAATTTGAAAAAAATGGCTAAGGCATTAAGGCGCGCAAGTATGGAGATGGAGCGCAAGTGATACATGTGCCGCGCAAGTTTTAGTCGCGCAAGTATTTCCGTGCAAGCCCTATTACCTTGAGAGTAGCGCGGCAGCGAGGAAACAGTGAAAAAAAAGAGACTTGCACGGTGATGAAGACTTGTGCGGTGAGAGCTCGAGAAATTCGGGATCAGATGTTATCCACGGCCAAAAGCGGTGTATTTATAGGCCAGGAAGCCTATCTGCGCGTTGTACCTAGAGCACTTAAGGCTTGCGCGACGTAAACTTGCGCGCCACCCTCTACGCACTGAAGACTTGCGCACCCCCCTTTTCCTTTAGAGGGATTCTATTTCCTCAGAGTCAAATCCTCATTTCTCTCCGGATCCAACTCTGAGGGGGGACTTTTGTTGACGCTCCTTTCGTCACAGAATCTAATGATCAGAAAAGGGAATATCTGAGCTCAAAGTGATTCAACCTTTGAAGAAAACATCAAAAATCGACAAAGGCACGAACACAGGATCAAAATCAAATTCACCGCGCAAGTTTTACCACTGTCGCGCAAGTACACTTGCGCGACGGTCTTGGTCGCGCAGGTGACGTGCGTGACCTAAGTGGTAACCGCCCGGTAACCGCCTAGGGCCTTCTTTTGGCTATAAATAGACCCTGTGGGCCCCCCATTTGAGAGGATCTTTTTCCAGAAACTCGGATTGAAGCTCCCGATGCCCAAGTCTCTTCTCAAAGCTTCCGAAACACTTCTAAGGTAATCTCTTACCTAGAACGGAAGATTTAAAGAGAAGAAGGAAGGCCTAAGTGTTGAAACTCATCAACACTTGCGCGCCGACTTATTCCGTCAATTGAACTTGTGCGTCCCTTCAGTGGAAGAACCTCAAGAGTATTCTAAAGGGTTTAAATAAAGAGTCTCTCAAATATTCTAACAATGTTTTAGATTCACGCAAGTACCCCTCATGTCGTGCAAGTGTACTTGCGCGACCAAAACTTGCGCGCCGCCGCAATACTTGCCCACATTTCAAGACTTGCGCGCCCCTACCTTTTTGGGTGCCTATCTTTCCCATTTTACCCCTCTTATGCCATTTCACCTTTCCTATTCAAGATTCAGTCTTCAAGATACTCTTCAAAGCCATTTGTGGCATGATTTCTTGATTTGACTTCCTTATCTGAAAGGAATTCGGTGGAATATCTCTCAAAACCTAGTGATTTATACATCTTTATATCACCAAAGATTGAGAGTTCATTCATTCAACCTCATCCTTTAAGATGAGAGAATCCTTAACTTGGGTCTCCTTTTCAGGAATAATCCCCAGTTATAAGTCTCCTAATCTGGGCATCCTTTTTAGGAGTAAGCCCCAATCATAGTCCTTTAATGTGGGCATCCTCCTTAGGAGTAAGCCCCAAACCTTAATTCCTAACCTGGGTCTCTTTTTTAGGAATAAGACTCAGTCCTAATCTTAGGATTTCTTTTCAGGAGTAAGCCCCAAGTACCCTAACCTGGGCCTCTTTTTCAGGAAGAAGTCCCAGACATAAATTTAGGCTTCCTTTTCAGGAGTATGCCCCAGTCATAAGTCCCCTCCTAATTTGGGCATCCTCCTTAGGAGTAAGCCCCAAGATTAGAGTATTCAAAATCTCCATAAAGCACATATACCTTTATGGACCATGTTCCTGGATTTTCTCCCTAAAATTAAACCCTAAACCTTCATCTATTTGGGCAGTCATACATACATAAGCCCCAAACAATTTCTTTTGATTGCATCTTTCATGGCACAATTGTCTAATTTTTACCAATGCCTCTTGTTTCTCACACCGAGCATGACTCACGTGAGCTTAGAGTGTAAAAGTAATTATGACATTCTTCTTTGATCCATCAATCATAAACATCATACTCCATTACTCGAACTACGTGGGTTCTGATTCCTTTTCCAAAACAAAGGATACGTAGGTAGCCCATTTATGGGTTTGATCCCAACTTTGAAATAATCCTTGTCCTTCTGAATGACGATAAACTTCAAGTGCCCCACTGAGTGGCTCTAAAACCATCCTGGTCGTCATAATGACCAAGAGACTTTTATATAAATATTTTGAAGGATACCATTGACCAAGAATCTCTAAACAGATATAGATGATTCTCTATTGATGAAGAACCTCGAATACATATAAAAGATTCTATGAATTTCTTGCATATTTAATCATTGATTGTTAAAACTTAAGGAAAGATCATTTTATACTTGGTAATATAATAAGGATTCACGAACATAACTTAAATCTATAAAGAGATTCCCGGAGTAGACAATAATTCCCCTCAAAAAGGTGTGATGAGTCCGACCTCCCATCCTCTCGACCAATGCAAATTCCTAAGCCTCATTAGCCCACAAGCTAATGAGAGCCTACCTTTGGAAAGTAGGTCCAAACGAATGTGGAATCATTGGATGTTTCCGGTTCTATGAACAAACCCGTTAGAAACCGATCGGAACATTTGAATCTCCCATCCAGGAGGTCATCCCCGAATTCTGTGCGAAACAACACTATGTTGTAAATTCTTGATATTTTTGGATATTCTAGAACCACCTTCCTTTATTTTGATTCTTACCATTTATTGAATGTAATAAATATCTAGGGGATAGATATTATCATTTATTCAAATTATAATTGGACACCACTAATTGGGGAGTGGAGGATATAATTAATCAATGGGCCAATGAAGTTGTTGATGAACAGTCCAGTGATGTAGGGTATGATCTCATCAGTCGTCCTATTTTAATATTTATCTTATATTATCTCCTCTCATATTATATTTTTATATTGTACTAAAAACTTACCATTATTGGGTAATGGGTGAACATGAATTATAGCTGTTAGGGGGAATCAACTAGGATACCTTCATCAAAATATTCATGGAAGATCACCCTTATTGTGCCTAAGTGATCAACTCTTGAATCATGGGACCTATCTTATGACCATAAGAAAATGGAAGAGTATATGTTGAGAGAGTATTAATGACTTCTGCATAAAGTATTATTATTTAAGGAGTAATTTTATAGACTTCTTCAACACAACTTTTAGGGATTATAGATAATAATGTATTTTTCTAATCTCATTATTAGTTATGGTATGATTTAATGGAATCATTTTTTCTTTATTATTCTAGAATAAATTTATAATAATATTTTTTGGTTAAAGAATTCACATTTCAATATCTCTCAAGGATCTTAATGATGACCCTTAAATATCTAAGTTTGAAATTAATGATGAGAATCATATTCCTGCTCTCATGTCTGTCCCATTGAGAATAGAATCATTAAAGGATGATAGAACAATTATTACCATCATTATCGAGAGGGAGATGAATCATGATAATGTAAGATACGCACCATTTGGTTTCATATAAAATAAATTAACCCCTTTATTTTGATAAATATATCATTCTCATATAATGGAGGACCTTTAAACCACCACCACCTACTTTTTCTATTCTCTAGAACTGGCTGACATGGACCTCATACCATTAAATTAAGGTGTTGGGGAAAATCGTGATTTGGTGTGGCTTGATAAGGTTATTTTTTCAAAAATGAAAATTTATTTCATTGATGTTATATCTAACTATTTTCATGATTATTATGTCTTGGTTACCCTTAGTGGTTAGAATATTTTGATAATTGAACTAATACATAATGAAATAATGGAATATTTTTTTCTAGATATTGATATTCCATGAACTTCAGAGCTGTTTGTGGAGATTAGTAAGGAGTTGGATGGGTCTTCATTTCTCTCTTTATTGATTCCCCCATGTTATACCTTCTTATGTACAATGAACTGATTCATTAATCTTTAATGGTGTAGATTTTTCATTATTAAATTATTCCACATAAATCCACAACTAGAGTGTCAAGGTCTATTTTACTCCTGCTTTTAGTTGAGTGATTTTTGGGGCCTCCAAAGTGGACAATTGTCAATATATATCCATTACTAGCCCTGAAAATATTTCTGATAGTATTCCTGATTTGGAAATCCTATTTCAGACTTGTGAGGCCAATAATGATAAGTTGGCTTCCAGCTAAGCAAATTGTCCATCAATGAGTTACTTTCATCAACTACATTGGTCACTTTTTCATTTTAGATTAATGTATTCCAATGACGATGACTAATTTAATTTCACATTTAGAACCATCAATTTCTATTTTTGAAATGCAATGGTAGGCCTCTACAACAACTCACCCAATAATTAATTGAGATGGTGACTCCACTTTAGGAAGGATATTGAAATTAAATTCCCTAAGATACCTTATTATAGATTACACATCTGCTTTGTAATATATCTTCATAGTTCGAAAAGAATATTTGGATAATTTCTAGAAATTTTTTCGGTTCATATGGAAATAAATATGGGAGTTAGTCATGAAAAAAATCATGGAGATCAAAATTGAAATCTGCCCCAACTCCATAGAATGTTTTTTATTTGAGGGCATAGTGGATCTTATTACCACATGGTTCACATATTCATGAATGATACCCTTTTCTGATTGTATAAAGACAATGAATTGCAGTACAACCTTGTAAGATGAATAATTATTCCCAAAAATTATGATCTCCAAGATACAATATCACATTCAGAGATCAACCATACAAATAAATTGATGCAGTGAAACCATAATGTTAATTATAATCCCATTCAAATATCGAATATCTTATCAGAGATGTCTACCACTAGAGGTTATCTCATACAACATCTTCATATAAAGGAAGGGGTTCATTTTGAGAGGAATACTACCATTGTGACTATGGTGGGTGAACTACTATTGGCTGGGGATAATGATAATACCCATCCATATGATCTTTGATAGGATATTGATAATGATTGGGTACCCTTCAATAGCTCAAGAGCAATGTTGATGGTCTTTTTTAAAATATGATAGAGGGGTACATTTTTTGATATTACTAGGAATTTTTCTCCGTAAATGAAAATAATATTTCTTCCAATCATACATTTGATCATCCATATTTTCCTCTATAATAATAAAATAACACTAACGATGGGTTATTTAGGTAAACATCATCACATTAATGTGTTTGAAATAAAAATGATTAGAATATGTGGGGGTGCTATAATATATACATTGGTCTTCTAACCTAGAGATCATAGTTTGAATATTTATAGAATCATTTGACGTACCCTATGAACATTGGGACTTTTTTTATAGCACAAAAATTTTCCTAGTTAATATATGAATTTAACATAATGGGTGAGACATGAATTTTCTTGGAATGCACTTGGTGGGATTTAATATAAAATGTTTTATGTATGTTTCTTTTCATTATTCACATTTTTTTTCCTAAACCATGTGGATTGAATGTGAGTAAGGTGAAACTTGACTCATTCCTTGGGTTTTTTTTGGGTTCTCAGCATGGAGTGTATGTTGTATCTTTTGATGGTTAGTTTAGAGTCTTGATAGCTGGACTAATGAAACATCTATTTTATGTAAAATAAATTACCATGAAGTTTGGGTCAAATGAAATTAGTGTGGTTTTCTATATGAGAGTGTTTCAAAAATCCTATTGTATAAAAACGGGAATTTTACATCATGATTTGTTGATTTCTAGATCTAAAAAATGATATGGGACATGTAGGTAGGGTATTCCTATAGAATATGTTCAAAAAGTGTTTTCCAACTTACTATATTCAAGGTATAGATGGATTGAATTGGTTTCTTATAAGGTAAAAGGTGAAAATGATTGATAAGAATTTTATGATCGACATCATAGAAACTATACTAGGGATTATCAATGTACATTCAAAACTATGGTTTCATTGCGAATATTTTATTCATTCACTGATGGATATGGGGACCTTTTGGAGATCCATGTATATTCAAGACCACGTATGGAGGTTTCTAAATGGAAGATATTTTAGAGTGGATATAAAAGAAATTGTTGGCTTCTGTATTAGAGGAACATATAATAGAGGATATTAGCGTCACTATGTATCTTGATAAAATGATTATAAAGTCACTCACAATTTTTTATACATTTCTTCTAGGTCCATTTTATTGTCCATTGGCATTTTGGATAATGTGATACTTATTTTGGTTACACATTCCCACTTCCAAAAATGGGATTTTATCACCACATTCATAAGTGATTTCAACCCCTTTAATATGATTTTATGATGGTAAGACGGATCCTCTTTCAATGGACTCCTCTTTGGAGAACATTTCCAAGTTACTATCTCTTTCAATGATTAAATTCAAGGTGATGAAACTCAGTCCTTATGCTATCTTGAGGTTCATGATGATTAACTACATTTATTTTTTCTTACAGGGAAACTACCATTGTTCCGGGAGAGTTTGCACATTGGACACATCAACAAATGTATGGACTTTGTTTATCTGGAAACCTATATATTAATCCTCATTTGGAGGGAATATCATATTATACATCTTAGGAATGGAATATAAGTCATCATGTTTCATTGATGAGGTAATTTATTCCATGGGAACATGTATTCCATGGTATTTCATGTCTGGAATCCATTATTTATTTCAAGAGGTAATGGTTTTGGATTAGTGAATGATTTTAACAACATGTGGAGATGGATCAGAACACCCTACATAGATGGATTAATTCATCAACTTAATGCACTATGTGGATGAATCAAAACATACTACTATGATGGATCAATGGTGTGTATTCTGGAGAGGGAATATTTCACTCAAGGATTTGAGATCAAAACAACCCATTGAAATAGATCATGGCATCAGTTTAATGTCTTATGGAGATATATTGACACATCATATTTAGATGGATCAATGGGATGTCTTTTTATGAGGTAATGTTTCATAATATGAAATGTCGTGAATGAACCTCATGGAGGATTCCTACGTAACATATTTTATAAATTTGGATCAAAACCAACATTCTTCGATATTGTAGTTAATTATTGTGTGAACGGACCAATCCATGGAGATTAATGCTATGCACTAAGGACAGTCCTATCATGTAAGGAGCTTCAATGTCATATTGTGTGGTGATCATGTAGGAATGCTTCCAAATACAACAATATTATTATTGGGGAGATGGTGTGGAGATTACACACGAAAACATCATAGAGTTTGGGTTTCATCTTATAGTATGTAGTGACAGTGTGGATTTTATGTGTGAAATATTCCCATTGTGGGTGTCTCATCCCATGTTGGTGAAGGATAGTGTGGGGAATACATGTGCATGTTTCTCAAGTGATAATGTTTCATCCCTAGGGGAGTATTTTTATCCCACGTTAGGGTGATAGTATGACACCATTATGTTTGTACAAGGGGAATATTGTGTCAGTCATACAGGGTATGGCTATAGATTTATGAAACATGCTTAGTATGTTGTCCCATTATTTTACATTATTCAACATGGATTTTGAACTTTGTGGTTTTACGTTATGAATCTAGGACATGAAGAAAATACATTTCAAGGAGGATATTTCTAATGTGAGTGGAAGATCCTAAATCAGTACCCCAAACCATTACATGTATACAATTTAACTTAAATATTCCACCTCTAGGTATTACTTGATCACCACATATGTTCTTATAGGTATTAAATTATTCATTTACTATGACGTAAAAATGGATATTATGAGGTTTGGAGTTAGTGTACCTATTCTTAGGAGCTATATGAATTACATTATCTATAATTACAATTAGTAGGTAGGATGTATGGCCAAACCACACTTAGATAAATTTGTCATGGCACTAGTGTTGTTGGTACAAGTGGAATATGCATTTGGGGTGAGGATGATCTGACGTTGACTTGGTTTGGGGTCGCCTAGTACTTGACATTCTTGAAATTGTGTTACCTGAATGGATGCAACATGGAGATTCACATAGGATGTACTAAACAAGTAATGGATCATCATGAAGAGGGTTATCATGATGCATGGTGTCATCATGGAGAATACGGGTCTTGTGATAGAGCATAGTAGCCCTGCCTTGGGGAAAATTCCTGGTTTCGCTAGGGTGGATATCAGGAAGGGAAGGTTCCTCATAAAACCCAATATTCCTTAGGACCATTTCTTCATGAATTAAGGGAATGGAACATCATGAAATGAATATCCACCATGCGTGAGGTTATCAAGAAACAATTGGAGGGAATTTAAAGAGGTACGAATAGCTTTTAATGTTGATATCCTCTTTTATACAAAGAGATAATGAGTGTTATGAACAATGGCCATTTTTTAGAAGCCAATGGTTATACTCCCTTTGAATTTTGGACTTATGTGGGTATTTATATTATTACCTTATGTGAGGATGGGGGTTTCAATATGTAATATAATCTCATGATAGATTATTATCTTCCAAATGGAATGGTGCTATGTGAATAATAATTTTGTTTAATGAAGGATACCTTCAAATATTCACATGGTTGGAAAAGGTGGGACCTATAACTCAGGAAATGTGTTTCATAGATGTAATTTGAAACCATACATGCTTCTAGTATATCCACAAGGAAAATCCATTTGAGATGGAGGGGGCCTTCATTAATGTAGTACATTAATGGTATTTTTCCAATATTTTAGCTCAAATTCATTCAGAATCTATTTATCGCATCCATTAAATCCCTTGTGAAACATTTATTTCAATGTAAAAAATTTAATCTCTTCAAAATTATATCCAATTATTGAAAGGAGTATTAGATTCTAAAGTAAAACCATTGAAAATTGGAAATAATATCCCACTTTTGTGGATCCTTATTATATGATTTAACATGACTATTTTTTGTATCTTACATACACACTTCATCACATTATTGAGGCTACTAGAGATCCACACCTAAGACCACATAAACCATGATCATTGTGGGAAACCATGGATGACTACATGATTTCTCATTTGTATCAGATTTTCATGTGATATCAAAATTCTTTGTGATGAAATTTGTTGATTGACCATAAAGAATTTCATAACGATGGAGGATTACCGATGACCATGTTCAAAAAAAATGTTATCTTTTTTAACATGGATAAAGAATAAAAAATTATTGTTTACTACAATCCTTTTTTTAAATGTGGGACCTATATAAAAATGTTCTCCAATTTCATCTGAGGCACATACGTAGTACAATTGATGAGCTTATCTGGCATGGTACCAAGACCTGAAGGGGGACTCGTCTAGATGTGGATAAGGATACAGATATAAATAAAAGGACTTAGATGGTGTAGATATTATGTGGTGGAACATTTGAATTTATTTCATTTTTTTGGAATTAAAAATTGGAGGCATTGACCACATTTGGCAGGTCTGTCATGTTGAATAAATATCAAAATCATCTTCTAGGGGGAGAATCATCTCGAATACTAATATATGTTTGATGAAAATGAGAGATGTTATATGTTACTAATACAATAGGATCAAGAGTACCATGAAAATTCATAATACAGACAAAAATTTTACATCCTTCAATGAAGATGATTAAAAATAAGATTAATTTAATATAATTTTGATTTAGAACATTCAATTTCACAAAATAGGGTGAGGTCTATAGGCACAGAGTTTAACATCATTGGGATAGGACGTTGGATCTCATATTTTAACATCATGTGATTCAAGAGTCATGTCATACAATTTAATTCCTTGTCACTAGGATGTGTGAAGAAATGTGAACAAAACTATTCACCCCATTTTGGTGCTAAAATATGAGGGTATCACCATGGGGTAACTCCCTATAGAATCCTATAATGAATAGGGAGACTAGAAGACCCAGCACCATGTAAAAGAATATTGGGGGATTCATACATTGTTTTATAATCATGATTCATGGACCAAACTGTTGTGTGTATCAAATGGAATTTGTGTTTTATAGGGGGAAGTAACTAGTTATTAATTATAGGACCAAAGATTCCCTACCAAAAATAATTTATGGGGTACTAATTTATAATATTTTAGGTTGATGATGCATGGAAAATGACATTTATTTTGTAGTATTGGTTGTTGGATCATAGAGTGAGAATCCGGAAAGGATATGTGTCATGTGTTGGAGTGACAACCTAATAGTAATTGAAGGCAACGAAAGCCTAACATTACACAACACATTCTTGGTGCAAACACTGACATAGTATATATTCATGAATCCAGGTAATGTTTTCCTATTTTAGGGTCATAGTTCTCAAAATATTGTATATTTTTCTATGTTCATGGTCTTTCGACCAATGTGTACCTAAAATTTTTAGGCATTACACAAAATAGCAGTAAAATGACGTGATAGGAGGGATGAGAGAGGAAATATTTCCACACAAAAAATGAAACATTCCAAATAGTTTATTGTCATGATTCAAGGACATGGTATGTATGTGTAAAAGTTATATGAACAATATAAAAAAAATTGTTACCTAATGTGAATATGGGGTTAATAGACCCCTTAAAAACACACTGAAAATTTCTAAGATAATATAAACATAGTTTATGGATGTGATTCTTGTACCTGGATCATATATTATGTTTATATATCATATACCATGATTTTTATCATGAATCTAAAATATATTGAAGATAACCTCCCATAGTCTTCTAATACTATGTGAGCCAGGCATTCTGTGAGAAACTTGATGTAATATGCACTTATAATGGAATGAAAGGGAGATCTCAATGTGGGTAGAGAGTGACATAGAAATCCTATATTAAATATTTTGACTTCCCAGACCTGGTAGTGAATGGGAAGTAACCAACAAATGGGGAAAAATTTGACCAGGTTTGAAAAAAAGGTTCCATATCTACGTCATTTAATGATATGGAAATTTCAAGATAAACCATTGACCATGATCGAAATATACGAGTCGTTGTTTGTTTCTTAATTCCCTTAGAAGCATAATGCCAAGAAAATAATAGATACATTTCATTGTGAGATTATTCAGTTATGGGGCTTATTCAAAATCATAGGATAACAATTATCTAAATTAGAGACTATGAGAAACACAAAATTAGATTTGTGGAATGTTTCAGAAATAATATTATATTCCCCATGAGTTGTTCCACTATATTCAAAAATGATCTAAATGACCATTCTTGTATGAGGGAATAAAATATGGACTAGAGGGAAAATATTTTTAAATGTTTCCATGTTTTATCATGGAAATTGAGTGGTAGGTGATCGATGTTGGAGGAGTGATCCCTCTATGGAATGTATATCACGCCATCACTCATTATGTGGAATGATGGTTTTATACCAGGTAATATTGTTTGGTAATACCATTCATATCAAATGGGGTATCATGGTTTCATATGGGATGAGATTAGAGTTTATAATCACGAAATATGATATTCACCATCACCCTACTACTAATGAATTATCACAGTTTCATATAGGGTAATATTATTAATTATAATTTTTTCATTATCCCATACTCATCTTATATGGAATATTCTATTCACTATATAAGGTAAGACTATAGTTTAACATAATGTTCTAGGGGCATTTTAATTTTAATTTTACATTATAACAACATGGAATATTTATACAATTATTTTAATGATATATATATTAGACTGTAGGGGATGTTTCTGGTTTAAGGTATCATAAATTTCATAAGGGAATATGTGGTCTAAGGAGGTTCATGTGGAAAAATAGAATGATAATTTTTCTGGAAAGGAGGGCTGAAGGGTTGTTCATCCATACAAAACATGAAAAACCATAACCATGGTTGAGATTCTATTGTTGGGGAAGAAGGGACCCTATTAATTGTCAACAAAGGGGGTTTCACCAATTATAAAATTTTCACATGTCAGTCGGTATCCCTTGATGAAAGGAATCAGGCCACGTGTATTTCTAGAACTTGTTGTGTAAGGGGACTGAACTTGGTTGGGGATATCCTCTTGAATGAGGGTACATAATCATCCCATTTTAAAATATGATTCATACTAAATTAATATTGGGTAAGGCTATAGTTTAACGTCTATTGCTAAGGATTTTGGTTTGATGGTCTTCTAATATAGGTCATGGTGGGAATCCATGTTTTCATGGGGTTAATCATGTCAAATTAAGAGGCACCCTAACAATACACTGGGTAGGAATGGTATTTTACTTAATGTGATGAAGAATTTAGAGGGGACTGGGTTTCAGGTAACCCATTATTTTTCTCTTAATGTTGGTTTATTTGGGTTTGACAACCTATTAATGGGTTAAAGTAAAACAAATGGGGATTATGAATAAAAATGATTCTCATGGGACCATTTCAATGTAATATTACCATAATTAATAAATGCACTTCAGATTAATATAAGACTGGGTCTAGAGAAAGAAGTTCAAGGAATAACAATGTATCCATTAGGATAAGAGACAGTATACCCATATTCCTAGAAGGTAGAGGTGTAGGCTTTGTGTAACACTAGGGATGAATAAACCCATGAAAATACGCGGAGAATGCATATAGTTTAGGGTCATAATGATTCAATAAAGTATTCTTTATCAAGTTCATAGAACATGAAATATATATTGGGAGGATTTTTGGACATTAATGTGTTGAAAAAAAGTTAATAAGTATCACCAATGGTGTGAAAGGGGCATTGCATCACATAAAGAAATCATGAAACTAGTGTAACATTGTTTAAGGTATTATGAAATATACCATGAAAAACTATTTAATTTAAGTATTCTTATAATATTAGAAAATAGTTTAAGGTCATGATTCATATACTAGGGAAAATCCCTTTTTGGTGAATTTACATAGAATTATAGAGTCCGAACCCATCGTTAAGGGAGGACATGTAAGGCCACATAATAATAAAATCCATTGAAAAAACAAAAAAAAATATTATGTGATAATACATTAACAAGTTGTGTGTGAAATATAATTTAATGTCACAATACATAGACTCGAATGATGTTAATATCAAGTATATCTTTGTGGAATAGGTTAGATCGGTTTTGAAAGCATCCAAGGAGGCCCTATATTATATAATTTCCACAAGATGGATTTCACATTTGTTAAGGTCATATTTCATGATCCATGAGTGTGTCCAATGGGATTTAGGTTTTATTAATTTATGGATGGGCACAAAGGTGATATTTTTTGGTGTTTCTACATATCAGCTAAGGATGGGGATCAATCTACATATAGATCTAGGAGATCGTGATGTAAGAGACCAACACTAAAAGTGAAGGAAATTTTCTGTTATAAGGTAATTAATGTATAAAATGGTTCATATGGAGATTCCTATGTTTAGTACATAGGGAATAGTTATATTTTAATTTACCATGCAATGTACATTGGTTTTGGTTCACCTGACATCATATGTGGCATCCTGATTTCAAACGATACAATGGTTCTTACCTTCTCAAAAATATCTTATAAGGAATCCCTGTTATGTATGAGGTATTAATTCTTGGATCACACCATACATATAATATGAAAAATCGTATTTTTGTATTTGGTAAGATAACATTTTAACCTCATATTTTGATGATGATAGGCTTTTAATATTAATGTAGAACAACTCAGACTATGGATTATTTTAATTTATTTTCATAGATGCTAGACCATAGGGGTGTAAATAGTTTGAGGTCATAAATCTTGGACCATGGGGATGGTGTAATTTTACAATCAAAGATGGAATACGAATTGAAAATACATCGTGGTTGTAATACTTGGAACCAAGAAAAAAGTTTAATGTTGTGTTTCATGGACCATGAGGCTATTGTTGGTTTATGTTTATAGAGATCAGACCACATAGAAATAGTTTATGGCCATACTAACAAGGCCTGTGAAAATAGTTTATGCTCGTATTATATTGGGGATGGGGATCCTCAAACAATGTAATACTTTAAAACATGGAATTAGGGGTGTAATGATATGATATCTATGCATGATGTTCAATGAGTATACTTCATTGGAGAATATATTATTTATGATTTATTGTCCTTCCCATTTTGGCTCTATCATTTTTGATCTTTTCCATGAATCATTGGAATTCTAATATCCACTATCAAGTCATCATTGGGGAAGGAGAAGAGTTCAAACTTCTTGTCAAACACTCTTATTACCATGTTCTAGTGCCTCTATATATATTCAATGATAAGGTCATATTCTTATTTTGGGGTTCTAACATAATATATAGTCATCTATAATTTGGGCTAGTATACTCTATTCTTATAAATGTTTCGAGAGTGAAGGAGGAAAAACCTTGTTGGGAAATACTACCTATGTTCCGTATACCAAGTAGTATGGGGTCACCAAGGTGAAATTATGAGGTTTATTCCAATAGGCCCACAGGTAATTGGTGAGATTTTCATAAATTTTTTTTATTATGGACTACCATTTTCCATATAATTGTATAGAGGTTCTTATCCAATACCTCAATTTTTTCAATTTCCTATTTAAGGTAGCAATAAATATTATTTGACCAAATGTTGTACATAAAACACAATTTCTCTATCTTTGAAGCCCCAAAGTTTGTACTATTGTCTATGAGAATAGCATATGGAACTCCAAATCAGTAGATGATATGGAAGAACATGAACTCAATCATGAAACATGATTTGACTTCTTGGAGGAGAACCACTTTTTACCTTTTAGAGAATAATTCAATTGTGGTTAGGATAAACTTGCTCTGTGGACAATCAATTACTGGTATAGCCTAAAAAGGTCAGGTACCCAAATTGAATAGGTCAATTAATAATTTTTTGTGTTGATAATCTCCATTGGTTGATAATTAATGCTGGCATGGAACTAACACACATAAATACTCTTAGAGAACCAGAAGTTGTCTCAAACTATAGTGGTCTATAGGTAGACAAGCCTTCGAATCTGGTACTAGAGATTCATTCCCACATGATGGGAGCCATAAGAACCGACATGGACTTCCTACAAAAACTAATAGATCTAATAACCAATGATGAAACATTGAATAATTCAATAAAAAAATATTATAGATAGTTGACACATTATTATTCCCCCTTGTAGTGTAATCTATGTTTCACACAAAAAAATCACTCATTCTCTACTAAATTTGATGGAAGAAATCAACAATATATTTACTGAATAAATGCATTTTTCACTCGGGTGTTTCCTCTACTTTGGGGCTACATAATGGTGATTGAACAAGATCTCCATAATCTAGTTCGTTTACCTATACTTTATCATCATGTAATATTGTGTGGTAAATGACTATTTGATGCACCACATGCACGATCAGGTCATCCCAGTTAGGACTGTAAAGGGACACATCAAAACATTCCAAGGTGTTAGCTTAAACATTATGTAGTGACTCGACCCTATGAATCCAAGAGTTGGTGTCAAGATACTATTAAATTGGAATATATATACAAGTAAATTGCTTACAAAATGACCAAATAGTATATTAGTATTGGTAAAATAGATTCATACATGAGTGATACTGTAAAGAACCTAATTTTCAATGTAAATATTTTTTAAATATATTGAATTATTACGAGTCTAAAATAATTTTGGGGACATGATTTTGAGGCCTGGTGTTCCCAGAATGAATATCTGAAATGTTTTTTAGGTATGTACAGTAAACAAGTGATCGGCATTTTCTAAATTTTGAACTAGTGCCCGGATTAAAAATATGATGGCATCATTGAATCTGCAGAACTGAGATTCTCTCAAGGGAGGATTCACTACAACTGAATTATGTCTGGACAAAAAGTTAGATTTATAGACTTTTTAAAATGAATAAAAATATAACATTGTTATTTTATATCATTCTTTCTTTTCTTCCAAAGGACAAGTGGCAGCATGAGACCCATGGAATTTAAAGTAAATAAATGCCTCGACCCTTTAAATCTGATGTCATAACATCGTTATAATTTATGAATGTTCCTATTAAATGAAAACTCATAAATTCTATGAGCATTTCTCACCGTACCCCTCTCCTTTTTATATGGAACTTGGGGAGAGTTAGTGGAACAACTTCACCATGAAACGTAGTGCTGATAAAGTACCATGTCAGCAACCTTGGAGAAAGGATCTGGTTCTAGTGGATAGTGATGGGTGATGTGGAATCATGAAATTAAGGACTACGCTAGAGCGACAATGTAGGCGTCTTGTTGCGGGGACAACAAACACCGACCCACATCCTCAATCGTGGGATCTCTCCATCATTCTTATGGTAGGGATTTAATTTTTTTATAATTCCATTTGATTATTAAATCCAACCCACTTTCAATAATGCTAACATGGAGGGTGTGGGCCAAACTAACAAGGCTAGGACCCCCCACCCTTCTTGTAATATTTGTTTGTTCACAAAAAAATTATATTTGGGTTGGAAGAGATCCCGGACGATAGATGATGGTGGAGTCTGGAATTGGATGGCCATGATAGATGCAGCACGTCGATGCACGCCATAGGAGGAGGTTGCAACACCGACCACAACTGTGATGTGGTGCTCCATCGTTCGCCACCAGTGGAGAAAGGATGAGGCTTTCTAGCCATAGTGAGGCTAAGAAGGGAGGCTGACAAGGTTGTTCATAGGTGGATGTAGTGGCGTGAAATTGCGCCCCACCGTAGGAGCAGCGCGCAATGGGGTGCCACTAGTAGAGCCACATCTCTGATGCCACAGGGGTGTGACCCACAATAGGCCCCCGGGTTACCTGTCAGTTCCTTATAGGAACTGCCTCATCAACTTTAAAAAGGGGAGGGGACTCTCCCCTTTCATTCCAGCTTGTGCAGACCACGAGAGCCTACCGGTTGCACCCCGTCACGCATCAGGTTGCACATTCTAGTTGGTTGTATGAGCCCAGCCGAGTACGCCTCTATGGGCCGGGTTGTATGGGCCCAGCGGGAAGCCCCCTTGCAGGTTGAGCCAGGACTCAGCCTATGGGTTGAGCTCAATGCGGCCCAACTCATCCGAGTCATAACTCGGTTGGTTTGCGTCGACACGAAGCAGGTCATTCTGGGTCAGACCAGACCCGGACCCATCGACGGCCAGTTTCACTGAATGGGCCACAACATGATATCCAGGGGTCTGTTTGATGAACTGTATATGTCGTTTGGAAAACTAGAGATATTAAGTACTTTTGGTATACTCCAAATGAGTTTTGTAAAATTTTGGGGTACGGATGGGTTGGATAGAACCTGAATCCAACTAGGCCCTCAGAACTAAAATGCTTACAACTCATAGAACAAGTGTCTGATTAATGCATTGTCTATCACATTAGAACCCTAATAACATGTCAGTCCTTGGGGTTACTCTATTGTAGAGCATAGTGGTATTCGGGGAATGATCGGTTTCACAAGGGGATGATTCTACGGAGCTCGAGCGCACTTTGGGTGAGGTATCATGTGGCTGGATATATCGTCACAAAATAACATCGATCCTAAGTGGGTCAGCATCTATCGATCTAGTGTGTGTCATCATCTATCATATCATTTCTGGTTTAGTGATCATTGATCCTATATAGGTCAGCGGTTACCGATCCTGTGTGGGTCAAATCTTGTGTGGATATGTCGAGGTTATTACCTATTGATTCTGTGTGGGTCCGTAGTAGTGCTTCTTAATAGAATAAGAATATCTAGCTTACAACTCATTATTTTTACTTCTATAAATATGTTATTCCTAGTGTGATATGAGTCTTTACATTTGTGGTGTTAACTATTTGTTACTTCTACCATTGTGGTGTTGTCTTTGTGGTTCTACCTATGTGGTACTTCTATCGTCATGGTGTTACCTATGGGGTACTCCTATCTTTGTGGTGTTATCATTGTGGTTATACCAATGTAGTAATTCTACCTTTGTTGTGTTGCCTTCTTGGTGTCACCTTTGTGTTTTTATTTATAAGGTGTTACCTATGTGGTACATCTATCTTTGTGGTGTTACATGTGTCGACCTTCTAGCTTAGTGGTGTTATCTATGGGGTACTTCTTCTATCATGGTGTTACTTTTTCAGTTTTCTTCCCTCATGTAAGAGATGAGTATATCATCATAACATAGGTATATGTATGATAATATACATTCTAAAAGTTTATGTCTATCCCTTCATGCTTGAGATGGAGGTTTTTCATGGTGGTTTTTTTTTGTGGAACTTTGGGAGGCATGTGGGGGTCTCGGGGTCCCTTCTAAGTATCAATATAATCACACATGCAAGGGATATTCCCACATCTGGATGTGTCTTATACACATGATATATACCGTAGATTGTGGCTGAGGGATCCAGGATTGGATGGTGTTCGGAGGTGGACCATGTGGTATGACGTGAAACATGGACTATTGATCGTTAGTTATACCTACCCATCAAGTTGGATCCTCGGTGGACAATCTAGGGGCAGTTTTTCACTTTTCAGGTGTATTTGTACTTTTCAATTGTACTTGTACTTTTCAGATCATCTGTTATTTCTTCACATTTACTTTCAGTACGCTTTTACTACAATATTTTTCTTTTTGGTTGTTTCTTCTTCGGTTCCATGACAGTGTGTCTGTACATGTTATAAAGAAAAGCCTTATTATTTTAGGGATGCATGTTTCCAATGTTAGTTTCCTGCCCCTAGCCTCTGGATGGTGGTTTTGGGGTAGTCACGACACAGGCCCTGAGGAATGGGTCCTGAAAAATTTGTATCATAGGTGTTGGTTCAACCAAAGACCTAGGACTTTGATATTTTCTTTGTGGAAATAGTGTTAAGTGTAATAAGTTTGGTTTTTGGTTTGGGGAATCTAGTGTTGGTGTTGCAGCCGATGTATCCATGCACTAGGTCCCTGAATTCATATTTCTGACTCAATGAACATAAACACGTATTGTGTTGGTTTTTTAAAAGATTTTTTATGATCTCTTGAAGTCAGCTCATCAGGTTTAACTTATTGATTGTGGCGCACCTGTATTTTTTCAGGATGTCTCTACATAAGTAGCCAGCTAGGATTCCCGAGAGAGTAGGAAATGATATACCACATAGTGATGAGGCCTCGGTATAGGGCCCTCTTACATCGTTATCACCTTCAGGTTGTGTACCAGAGGCACCACTACGAGATGGGAAACCTCTGCCCCTAGCCCCACCAGTAGTGGATGCACGCCAACTAAGTGTGTTGCATGAGTTTCAGAAGCATAGGCCTCTAATATTCTAAGGCAAGACGGACCCACAGGTGGTTGAGGATAGGCTGGAGGCTGTGGTGAGAGTTTTTCTCTTTTTTAGGACACCTGCTGTTCGGATGGTGATCCTAGATTCTACTCTCTTCTAGGGAGCATCAGGAAGATGGTGGAGTCTAACAATCTAGTTACACGATGATGAGACCCTCATTTTTGTGGAGTTTGAGAGCCATTTCTGGGTAGATTTTGTCCAATAGACTATATGCTCACTACGTATACATGATTTTCTATACTTACAGCAGGGCATCATGACTCTGGCCCAGTACTCGACGAGTTTCACTGATCTCTCCCGCTACTCCACCAAAATGGTATGAGACCATTTATTCAGGTCTCAGAGAATTGATAAGTGTCTTTGATGGAATATCATAGCATCAATGATATCACTCAGCATTTCGACACATGATAGAGTACTAGACCAAGTACTTTTGGGGGATATATTCCCAGATGAGCAGGCACTGAGAGTGAGAGCCCCCACCATATGTTAGGTTGTAAATTCATATGTAGTAGGAAGTAGAGAAATGACACATGGGCCTATGTGATCAAGTCCTTATCGTGGATAAACTCAGGATACATGGTCGGTTGTGCGGGGAGCATGGGACAGAGGAGGGAATATTAGGAAAAGGTACTGCTACACGTGCATCAGTCAAGGTCACATGGTCATGATAGCTCGACCCATCATACAGATGAACCCCAAATGGTTGAGTGATCACTAAGGCAGAGGTAGAGATTCATTCATGGAGATCCATAGGTAGTATGTTGATATGGAAGAGGAGCTGCCCATACAACAGGAAGTGGGTGGTGATTCGAGGTTCTAACGCCACCACCTCCAGGTGGTCCACCCCGACCCCATGGAGAATGTGGACATGGAAAAACTCAGCTCCATGAAGCTAAGGAATATGGCCACGGTTTATTGGAGATGATTAGAGGTATGATATATTTCTAATCAACCTTAGCTGCAGTACTAATACACACAATTTATGGAAACTCGTTTATTTCCAATGCCCTCATTTGGATCTCGGAGATTCCGGTGGAGTAGTTAGCTCAATCCTTACAGCTATAGACTCTTACAGGGGGGAATCAATGATTACACACTGGTACTGGCTGTGTGATATTACACTCAGAGGCATGTTCATCAAATGGGATTTTCTAATAGTGAAGTCGAGGCCTTACGATGACATCTTGGGTATATACTGTTTATCCACATTCCATGCTCAGATTGACTGTATTAGGTGTAATGTGCGGTGTTTCTATGAGGATGTGACTAGGTTTTCCTTTGATGGTGATAAAGGAATCATGGAAGCACAAGATGAACTTACCCTGAAGAGGGTGCAGCCGATCACACACTAGTTGGCAAGCCCTACACCCGAGGATATTGATGTGATGTGTCGGATATGTCCTATAGTGGTGGACCAGTATGTTGATGTGTTCCCTAATGATGTTTTAGGACAACCTCCTAATGGAGAGGTTGGATTTTACATAGACCAAAACCTTGATAATACACTGATATCAATACCGTCATATCTAAGGGATCCCACAGAGTGTTGTTAGTTATGGGTAAAATTAGAGGACTTACATAGGAAGGGGTTCATAAGTCTCAATGTTTCTCCATGGAAAGACACAATTTTGTTCACCAGGAAGTCAGATGGGAGTTTGTGACTCTGGGTGGTCTACCGGTGCTTAAACTAGGTGACTATGAAGAAAATTATCCACTTCTAAGGATTGATCAACTTTTCGATCAACTAAAGTGAGCTCTTTTTATTTCAATGATAGACCTCCGACCATGCTATCATCATCTTAGGGTATGAGATGAGGATGTGCAGAAGTTGGCCTTCATATGATTGAATGGACACTATGAATTACTGGTTTTCCCATTCGGCATGACAAATTCACAATGTGTGTTCATGGGACTCATGAACATTATCTTTCATCCATATCTCGATAGGTTTGTGGTGGTCTTCATCGATGAAATCTTGATATACACAGTAAGAGAGGAGTATAATTCCTACTATCTGTAGATAATTCCGGTTACACACCGAAGGTGATAACATTATGATAATTTCTTGACGTTTCAATTCTGAAAATGATCGTTCAACTTTCTAGGACACATTATCTTAGAGGCAGGAGTAGTAGTGGATCCAGTGATGATAGAGGTTGTGATGGCTTAGGATCCACCCAGGACTGTGATCGAGGTGCGTAGTTTCCTATGGTTGGATGGATATTACCCGTGATTAAAGCCCGAATTTTCCAATGTTTTGGAACCCTTATTAGAATTGATGAAGAAAGTATATCCCTTTGTATGGTCAAAGGGATTCCTACATAGTTTTGAGGAGCCGTGGTAGAGACTGATGAGTGCCCCCATCTAGAGGCTACCTGATGATGGTGATGGGTATGTAGTCTACAATGATGCATCCGGGACCAGACATGGATGTGTCCTAATGCAATAGAAAGCAATGATAGCTTATAGTTCGTGACCTCTAAGACAAAATGAGAAGAACTACGATACCCCTGACTTGAAGTTAACAGTAGTGGACATTTCCCTGAGGATGTGGAGATATTAATTTATGGGCGAACATTTACAGTCTTCTATGATCTCAAGAGTCTTATATATATCTTCTCTCACAATTAATTGAACACGAGACAACGGTGATGATTGGAGATCCTCTAATACTATGGCTTTGAGAAATTCTGTACTCCTGAGAAGTAGAGCTCAGTAGTAGATGCACTCAGCAGGAGGTATGGTGTACAGTTGATGAGTGAGGTGACATAGTATATTGTAGAATGAAAGATATACTATGTGGATATAGATGAAATATCTTACTTATATTCAATAATTTTCAATCCCCCAATTCCTTAGTGAGTTCGAGAGGCATAACTTGGAGACATTTACTGCTGGCTCGACATTCTCAGATATCCTCAAAACAGGCTCCTAATGGATTTTTTGAGATGGGGAGCACATCACCCTCCTCCGTGGACATACCATGGTACCAGTGGCACTACCATAGGATGTGTTAGGGGTGTTCCATAACTCCCCTCTAGCAGTACAACCTTGTGTTGAGAAGATGAACCAAGACCTCCAGCGTCAGCACTGGTGGCTATGGATGATGAAAGTAGTGGAAGAGTTTGATTCATGATGCCTCACATGTCAGCAAGTGAAGGTTGACCATCAGGTTCCAACAGGCTCAACACATCCATGAGAGGTGACATAGATAAAGTGGGATGGAATATCCATGGACTTTTGTGATAGGGAATCCACATACATCTAGGGGACAAGGATATATTTGGATGATCATTGACCAACTCACCTTGTCAGCCAACACTCTACCTATTTGAGAGCATGGATTTTTAGAGTGATTGGGATGCCTCTACGTACAGGATATTTTGCAACTTTATTGGGTTCCATATACGATCGTCTTAGACTTTGGCACATGTTTTACTTCCAGACTATGGATGGCGTTGAAGGAGGCATTCAAGACTCAGCTTAATTACAGAACCGCCTTCAATCAACAGATGGATGGTAAGACAGGGTAGACCATTCTGACACTAGAGGACAAGATATGTTCTTATGTCCTAGATTTTGGCCATATTTGGGAGGATCAATTTCCCTTGGTGCATTTTGTATACAAAAATATCTATCACTCCAACATCAGTATGGAACATTTCGAAGCATTGTACGATCAAAATTGCTTATCAACTCTATCTTGGATAGAACCAGTGGAGTTTTCACTTATGTGTCCAGATTTGGTAATAGCTACCATAGAGGTGGTGTAGGTAATCCAAGAGAAGATGAAAAATTTCTAGAGTAGAAAAAAGTCGTGTGCTGACAGGAGACGCAGACCTAGGGATTTTGAGGAGGGAGACCATGTCTTCCTACGGTTCTCGCCTTGACGAGGATTAGAGAGATTTGAATGAGGCAGCATGTTATCATCATGGATTATCTGAATATTTATAATACATCAGAGGATAGGCAAGGTGGAATACCACATGGAACTTCCACCATAGTTGGATAGCATGCAATATGTCTTCCATGTATCATAGATGAGGAGATATGTCCATGAACAATCTCACATCATCAACCTTGGTGAGATGGAATTTGTTGATGGGGACACATTAACGGAGGTTATAGTAGAGACTTAGGATCGATATGAGCGTATCCTTAATGGGATGTTGATACCTCTAGTGCACGTTTTCGGGCATCACAGGAACCTCAAAGTGGGAACATGGGAGCGGCAGGCTCATATTCGTGCATAGTACCCCCATTTGTTTCTTAGTCTATGTTGTGGCTTTTGGGGACAGGAGACCCAATGGTGGGGTTAATATAAATACCCAGATCTTCCTTGTAATTTTTGTAAATATATAGAATTATTATGCATCTACAAAAATGGACGATACATGATTTGGAGGCTATGTTTTCCCGAAATTAATTTCTGAAAATATTTCAACATACGTTCAGTAAATGTGCAAGCAGTGTTTTCTAACTTTTGAACCAGTGCTAGAATTAAATATCAGAGGGAATCATTGAATCAGATGCACTGGGATTCACGTAAGGTAGGCTTCACATCAATCATAGTTTGTCTTGGAAAAAAGTCAGATTTTGGGAATTTTTAAAAAGAACAATAAAATTAGTTTGATATATTATTTATATATTCATTTTCCGCCAATGGATTAGCGGAAGTGTATGACCAATGGTGTGTCAAGCCATTAAATGAAATTACCCTTCAAATCCTATGTAATAAAATTGTTAGAATATAAAATGTTTCCTATTAATTGAACCACCATAAATTATATGAGAATTTCTCACTCTACCCCTCTCATATTTAAATAAATTCTAGGGAGAGGTAATGGCACAACATCACCAAGAAATGATGTTCTGATAAAGTGTTGTGATAAAAACCATGGAGGACAGAGCTGAATCTAGTTGGTGGTGACGGGTGACAGCGAATCACGAACCGAAGGATGATTCTTCAGAAACAATGTTGGAAGCTTGTTGTGGGGACAAAAAATACCAACCCACTTCCTCAATCGTGGTCACTCTCCATTGTTCATTATGTAGATATTTATTTTGTAATCATTCCATATTATTGTTGAATCCAACCCTCTTGTTATCAAGCTAACATTGGGGGGGAGCGGTCCAAAAAAACAAGGCACAGACACTCCGCCCTTCTTGGAATTTTGGTGTGTTCAAGGAAAACATTATCTTTGGGATGGGAGAGATCCTGGATGGCACATAATGGTGGCGGATGACACCATCTGGACACGATGGAGGTGGCATGTCAATGAAAATCATAGGTGGTGGCCCCGACACTATGCTACAATGAAGAATGGAGCAGCCTTCACTGACCGACCAAGGTGGTGATGCGGTGTGCCGTTGCGTTCTGCCAGTGGATAAGGGCCACATATATTCAGCCACGGTGGGGCCAAGCAGGGTGGCCGGTAATGGCAGGCTGCAGGTGGAGGTAGCGGCCCACAACGATGCGTTGTTGGAGGAGCCCCACCTTTGGCACCATTGTGGTAGGACCTACAATGGATACCCACGTGATCATTCAACACACCTTAGGCATTTCCTCTTCACCTTCTACATAGGGAGGGGGCCACTCCCCTTCTATACCAACTTGGGAAGACCACTCCAGGAAGCGAGTCGGAGCGCGCAAGCCAAGCGGGTCATGCCTCCACAGGCTGGGCCATGCAAGACCAGTAGGATGAGCATGCTAAAGGCCATGTTCAGGTGTGTTAGGCCCAGACCATGTCGGGTTGACCATAACTGGGTCAGTCCAAGTTGGTCCGACCATGTCAGACCGGACCGAGAACCTACCAGTCCTAGTTTTTCTTAAAGAGTCATAACATGAAATCTGTGCAACCATTTGGTGAATAGTTTATGGTGCTAGGCCCATTGGAGTGATATAGTCATTTTGGTATAATCCCCTTGAGTTTTTGAGATAGTTGGATTATAGCCAGGTTCGATCAAACCCGAATCCCACCAGGCCCTCAGAACTAAAACTCTTATAACTCACAAACTAGGCGTCTGATTGATGAACTTCCTATCACGTTGGAACCCTTATGACATAGAGGTCCTTTTGGATGCTTCTTTTTTGGGGTTAGTGGCAGTCTAGATATGAAGGTATCTCATGGAGAAGATTCTAGATATCTCAATCAGTTTTAGTGAAAGGAATTTTCTAGCTAATAGTAATGTGAATAAATAACATCGATCCTAAGTGGTTCAGTATCTATTGATCATATGTGGGTCAGTATCTATTAAATCCTATGTGGTTCAGTGATCAGGGATCCTATGTGGGTCAGCACATTATGATCTTTTCTGGGTTAGTCGGGGTTCTTATAAATCAATCATGTGTGGGTCACCAGCATTGCCTCTTAATAGAATAAGATGATCCAGGTTACAGCTAATCATATGTACATCTGTACATAAGTATATTCTGGTGTGAGATGGATCATTATCTTCGTGGTGTTACCTATGTGGTAATTCTACCTTCATGGTGTTATCTTCATAGTGTTACATGTGTGGTACTTCAATCTTCGTGGTGTTACCTATGTGGTACTTCTACCTACGTGGTGTTATATTCATGGTGTTACATATGTGGTAATTCTACATTCATGGTGTTACCTTTTTTGTGCTACCTTTGTGGGGTTACCTTTGTGGTGTTTTCTTTGTGATGTTAACTGTGTGGTACTTCTATCTTCGTGGGGTAACATGTGTGGTTCTTCTATCATTGTGGTGTTATCTATGTGGTACTTCCACCTTCATGGTGTTACCTTTGTGGTATTCTTCCCTCATGTATGAGATGAGTCAATGTTGACATCATATGTATATTTATGGGAATATACCTATGAATAGAGGATGTTTATTACTTATTTCTTGGGTAGGAGGTCTTTCAATGTGGTTTTTTCATTGAGGATCTCTAGGAGACCATTAAGTGTATCATGATCCCTAATAAGTATCATTACACTCACCCATACACGGTCTATGCCCTCACCTTGTTGTGTCTTTTGTGGACGAAGAAAAACATTGATTGATGCTGAGGGACCTAGGAATGGATGGTAGTAGGAGGTGGACAATTTGGCGTGACATGACATAGGGACTACTGATCATGAGTAATACCTACCCTACATGTAGGAACCTAGATGGACAATTTTGGAGCTATTTTTCACTTTTCTGTTGTATTTGTACTTTTCAGTTGTACTTATAAATTTTATTTGGGATTTCATTCAGGCCCCTTTTCTTTCAACACACATTTACTACAACCGTTTACAATGTGGTTGCTTCTTGTTGTGTTCTTGGATTTTCTATATGTACAGGTAAAAAAGGAAATGCCTTCATATTTTATGGATACACCTTTCAGGTGCTAGTCTCTAGCCCCTGGCCTCTGGAAGGCGGGCTTAGGGTTGTCATGGTATGGACCCCGATTGACGGGTTGTGACACATACATTACAAATAAATACACAAATTATAATATTATCTCTTTTAATTCAATTATAATAACTCTATTCAATCTATAATATCCTAACATATCATTCTCATTACACTTCAGGTAATCCTTGGTAAATTCAACAAACGAATCGTGAATTAAAATAACATGTAAGGGTAAAGTAAAATGGACAAAATATTGAATCAATGAGAGTAGTCAAAATGGAAATTTTATAACTAAAGGAACATTCATGTAATAAATAAACTAATAAGTGGATAAATAATATAGAAAGTTAAATAACATAAAACAAATTCCACTTAATACTACTAGATATGGAATAATCAATATTTCTTGTTATTAAAAAATAAACACATGTAATTTCATCAATAATATAAAAATTAAATGTATCCATAGATATATGGAAGAAAAATATATTGGATAAATAGTAACTACATATGAATGCGATAAATTCTTTATTATTAGATTACATGTTTCATAGGTACATAGTACATTGATCATCAAGACCTTTTAGAATTATTTTTAGCATATCAGGTAAAAACCCTTCTATGACTATCCAACCAAATCATCCCATAATTCAATTGATGCAAAAAGGGTCTATCTATAATCGGGACCCACCCATTTTATACATGTCCAAAGCACTTATTATATATCAAAAAATCGATTTTAAAATGTATTTTTTTCATATATCCTTATGACGTAGAAGATAAATATTTATTGATATTTATCTAGTTATTAAAATAACTACCAAGTAACAACTATATGTAAAAATGGTATATCGTTTAGGAATTAATCATATTCATCATTAAGGATATTGATATTTAGGGGTACCGGATGTTCAATGATCACTATAAATTGAATAATTCAATTGGGATAATAAATAAATCTAGGATTATAATGTCAATACTATCAATGGAAAAAATAAATCAAAAACAATATAGAGGAAAAATATGGATGGTATCAATATGCAATATAACCATTGATTTAGGTAAAGGGGTTGTTGACATTGGTGAAAAATAAGAAGAACATCAAAAATCATTCTACATGAAAATATCATTTTATAAAAACAATTTGGAAAAACATTTGTATGAAAATATTTTTTCTAAAAAATATTTCATTTAGAAATTATCCTTTTAAACTATAAAAGGATTCTTTGATGGAATGAAAATGGGTAAATACGTACTTCATATACAAGGTAAAAATAACATTCCTTTTTCATGTATAAAAAGGTTAGAAATATTCTTTGTTCAGAAAGTGAAAAAATATTAATTTGAAAAAATATATATAATAGAAAAAATGTGTAAAAATATCATTGGAAATCATTTTGTAATGGGTAAAAACATTTTTTAATTTTTTTTATAAATCTGAGTATTGAGATGGAAATATTCTCGCTAACTTAATAGATTAATGAACAAGGGTTTTATTAAAAAAATTTAAACCATTTTAATTACCATTGAGTAATTAAATGGTACTATTAATTGAAAAATTCCATGAATAGATGAATAAGTATAAAATTAAAGGGTTTCTTAGTAAATTGTCAAATAATTTCTTCTAATGTAAATTCAAGTGTATATAATCCCGAAAAAAATGATATTGTAATGTAAACCCTAAAAAAGACAAAAAAATTGATGCGAGAATCAATAAATGAATAGATCATGTGTGTGGAACTAAAATCTATATAAATCAAGTTTAAATAGAAAAATATATATTAAAATTATATTACACATATAATCATAAAATGTTAACAACAATGATGAATTAATATAATTCCATGAAAAGAAATTTAGTTTTGAAATTCATTACCACTAGGCCACTTTAAACAAAAATACCCTTTGAATAAATAATTAAAATTGAAATTAAAAATTCGAGGAATAAATATTAAAACATGATATAATTTATAAAAAAATACAGTAGATACACCACACAATAGAAATAAGTTGTGATTATGGTGTTTTCCAAATGGAAAGAAAATTGAGACAAGAATACATTACCTTGCATTCCCTTTTGGGTGAAAATAATTTTAACTCATATATATTATTTTTACACATATAAGTAAATTATAAAAGAACCATATTTATTTTTATAATATAAAATATTAACTTTTTGTAATATATTATTACCTATTTCTAAATAATCATTCATTATCTTCACTATTTCTAGTGGTAATTTCATAATTTGTCATGTATTCTTTAACATGATACATCTTGTTCATATCAATTAGATCCTTGTTTCATAATCTCATCAATGTAAACCATGATTTAAATATCTTATACATTAATTATATATGAATTTACAATATTCTAAAAAATTTGGATATATGAAATGAATTTCACTGTTCAAGGATATGGTAGGCCGTACATAGGCATTAATACTACTTTTATTTCTATATTCAATTTAAATGAATAAAAATTAAGGGATATATAGTAATATGTAAATTAGTATTTAAATATCATACATATTTTATATATGTTACATAGGGGTATTTAAACCATCATTTATGCATTCCATGTATTGTGTGAATTAATCACATCACATTGAGGAGGTTTTTCTACACACGTCCACAAAGGATGTTATCATATTCCAACAATATATAACGTATAATTTTATTTGTAGAATAAAAGATAAAAAAATCATAAATAAAGTATAAATATCATATATATAATATAAATCCATCATGTCCATCAAAATTCCCAACCATGAGTGGTGGAAATGTAAATCCCAACAATCATCATTTCTCAAGTTGGTATATCGACATACAAGAACGGTATATTTGTTATGCATTAGATAGAATCATGTGATGTTTCGGTAGAACAATTATAAATAGTTCATAATTTTATACTGAAGATAATTATGTTATTATATAAGTATGATATAAAAATAATATTATAGTATGATATGTATAAAAATGTATATTGATCATTGATGAATGATACCTCTTATTTAGGTAACTCATTTTGGTTTAAACAAAAAGGAAATATTGGTTATCATTCTACACAATGTAGTGTTTCTAGGATGAAGGTATTTATTTTAGGGGAATTATTTTAGTATAGTTTTTATGAGGCAAATTGTTTCATAGTTTTGAATAAGTGGGGGGAGTGAGTTTGTTTTTACTGTGGAGGTAGAGTGAAAATCATATACATTATAAAATATGGAACTCTACTCACGTTTTTTCCATGATATATATCTACAATAATGGTATGAATTAGGTTATTTGGAGTACTGTGTAGAAATTTTAACATATTGTATCATTTGGACATGTTTCTAGGCCATTTTGGCCATTGTGTTTAAGGTTCAGTCCCTTGTTAATCAAATTTTTCACTTAATCATTGTAATTAATTTTATTCGCATTGATGAATATTTTTTTTATCAAAAAATAAGATAAAGTTATAATAAATTTTATATTTTTTAAATTAAAAATATGGATACCGTTTTTATTCATTCCAGGAAATGAAGAGACATAAATTAATTAAAAGATAATCCCTCTAACGGGATGAAAGAGTTTTTTTTAATGTAAAATACTCAAAAGTTTAATATATTTTTATTTTAAATGTAAATGATAAATTTATTAAAATGACATAAATTGGATTAATTGATTTAAAAATTATCTAATTTAAAATTAAATTCAATAAAAATATAATTCTTCCTTATAAAATTAGATAAATAATGTATTGAATTAAAAATAAATATTTTTCATTATTCAAAAAAATAAGACATTATATAAATATAATTAAAATTTACTGAAACTGAATTTTGATGTTTCTCTTTCAAATATTCTTTTTTTAAAATTTAATATTTATAAAATTTACATTACTGGATATAAAATATATTTTCTATTAATATGTGGTAAAATATCTTGAAAAATATGGGTTTTGATGCGTGGAATTGAGTTTATTCTAATCTTATGCATATCAAATTTATTACATTAAGATAAAAAAATATTTTTTTGAATAATATATATATATATATATATATCTTTTTAATATCATTAACTAATATATATTATTTTAATTTATTATGACAAAACTCCATTGGATGTAGACAAATAAATATATATCCTTTATATTAAATTAGTTTTTATTTTCATTTCTAAATAATTGGTAACCATTGAATTTATCATAGATTTTGTTAAATATATATTGTATACTTTTTTTAATAATATTCTTTGGCTTTATTTTCATACATAGGTTACATTTGATTATTTTAAATAATAATATTTTAATAATGTATTATTTCTTGGTAAAACATGGTCATGCAAGTAACACAAGCTATCGATGAAACATTGTTTATAAGTGAAATGAAAGATAAATAATTATCCTGTGAATTGAATGATATATCATTGTTAATTTATATTTAAAAAAGAAGATATATTATAATGACTCATTATATTATATTTCATTACACATTGGGAATTATGTGTCATACAAGCTATTGAATACAATGTTCTTACATTAGAATTTGGTTTTGTTACATTCTCTATACCTTAAATAAATACAATCCTTGTGATTTAAAATTTATATTTTCAAAATATTGTTTGATATTTAGTATATTTAAATCCCATATCATGATAGGGGTTTTCATATCATCCCCTAGAATATATATAATGCGATGTACCAAGGTAGCATGGACTAACGTATACCTATGTTTCTAGATAATATATTATTAGTGGGAAGTGACATCATAAAATCAGTGGAAAGGTGCAAATATTTATAGGGATTGATTGAGGTAATAGATCACAAACATGTAAATGATTGATGAAAAGACAAAGGCCTCATATCCAAAAATCGATGATGAATTAAAAACCCATTAGTTAAATATAAATTATGGTACTAGGACAACATTGTTTTCATAATTTTCCTAAGGTTGAGTAATTCATTTACTACATAAAAATATAATAAAATAAACATACTTGAAATACTGATATAAAAATCATCATTTTTTAACACATTTTATTTCATCCCATAGACCATGAAATTGATTCCCTAAAATTAACTTTGTCAGTATAAGTACTATAACATGGTTTTAATGGATTTTAAGGCCCATAAAGTGTGAAAATTATAACTATTTATCTCTAAATATTCTAAAAATCCAATATGGATTTCAAATTAAACTCTAATAATGTTAAAACTATAGGTTTATTATTATTATTTATTTAATAATATTTTTAAACAAAAATATTTACTTTTTAACATGGATATTTCCTTGATCGATGGTTGGCATTAAACCCTTTTCATCCATAGATTGTGGGTTCATGTCCTATGGAAATTCTGAAATTGATGAATTGTCACCCATTAATCAGTTTTGAGTTTTCTAAACCCATATTAATATAATTATTATGAAATTCCGAATGATTATATGGACATACGTGGAATAATGTTAATCTTAAAATAGAAACTTAACTAAGGTTATAAGTAAAACCTCAATATATAAACACATCTTCAATTTTCTTTCAGATATGTCTCTGATCTAGATTTTTTCCTTTTGGATATGGAATTTACATAGACCATAAACCCTAGATAATGTATTAAATATCATATTAGAAAAACATTTAATAAATTTAAACATGTATAAATATTGAAACATTATTTTCAATCTAAGAAAACTCATGTTTAATGTTGTTCATTCATTTTCATTTTCTATTAAAATCCATCATAATGGGTTGTAATGAAAATGCAAATATTATTAAAAAAACCCGTGATATTATCCAACTAGGTGCAAAATAAGAACTATTTTCATGTACTAGGATATGCTAGAGTTAGTCATGGAAAACCTTTTTCAGAGATGTTACCCTAGGTATGTATTTCCTAGAACCAAATCCACTTGTAGTTTCCTGACAATGATGTATTTCTATGAAGAAACTCATAATCCCTACAATACAAAAAATATATAATGTTATTTTATACTTATTATAAAATTCTATCATAAGGTTATGGTACATAATTAAGGTTTCCCTAAAACTAGATTTAAAGGTTCATACTATGCATTATCTGATACCAACTATAGTGACTTCACCCAAGAAAACCCATATATATTTTCATGATACCATTAAATTAGCATAAATATAATTATATAGTGTCCCGAATGACCAATCAGTTTAATATTCTTTGTAAAATATATAAATACTTTTGTATAAAATTGAAAATTAATACAAAAATTACAAAATAATCTTTTTTCATTCAAGGATAATAACCATATTCCATATAGTATATCTTTTAATAGAATTCCCAGTACACTTTAGGGAAATTCATGGAAAGGAAACATAGTAACTATGACCTTAAATTCTTATTAAGTGTAATGTATAATGGAATAAATAATGAAACCTTGAGAATAGTAAATATGACATGGTAATAATTGTTGACACATTCCATATAATAAATTAATTAATAAGGAAGTGGATAAAAATATTTAAAGGTAAATAACAGAAAACACATGCCATTAAAAATAACAAGATAAAGAATAATAAATATAGAAAGGTAAGAAACTAAAAACATATTACATTTAATCAGAAAAATGAAAAATAAATTAACCGATAGATATATTGATGAAAAATCTCGTGAAAAAATGGTAACTAATTCAAAATAAGGTAAATTAGTAATTATTGTATGACATGTTTACTAGGTATATGATAAATTTACTATCAAGACCTTTTAGAAGATTACATATCATAGTATGTGAAAGCCTACCTATGGCTGGTTGAATTACTTGTCCCTTGAGACTACCTATTCATCTATGGGCACTCTATAACTGCGCCCTACCTTTATCATACATGTCCAAAGTATTCTACTTTTCTGAAATAATCAGTTTTACACTGTGCATTATGAAATATTCATATGGTGTTGAAGATAATAATTCATCAATTTGTCCCAAGTTAATCAAATAACTATAAAGAAATCACTGTATGTAAGAATGGAATAAATTTCATATAGTATTTATATATATGAAAATTTTTATAGACATATAGGGGTGATTTATGTTTACTAATGACTGTAAATTTAATATTTCAATGATACAAATAGAGGAATCGGGGATTTAACATTCAATTAAATATTGTCCAAATCAATCAAAATGCATCTAAGGGAAGAATAATAATGTTATCAGTATAACATATACCCATTGGAGGATGAATAATGGGTTTTTTCATTGATGTAATAGACAAAGAACATGAAAATAATTTTCGAGGAAATTTTCATTTTGTTTTGAAAAATTCTTTTTTGAAAACATTTTCATAGAAAAATAATTTTTAAAATAAATTTTGGTTTAAAATTTATCTTTTTAAATATTCAATATAATCTTTGATGTAATGTCAATGGGTAACACCAAACATGTCATAAAAGGTAAAAATAACATTTTTTTGAATTGTAACTGGTTAAAATTGTGGGTTTGTTTTGGAATTAAACAAGAATAATAAATTGAAAAAATAGAATACAAAATAGTAAAACTGAAATTAGTAAATACTTTTATAAAGGGTAAAAAACATTTTTGATATCATTTTTAGAGAAATAATTTTTTATTGGAAAATAGGTTCATGGAGAAAAAGGAGAACAGAAGTTGAGTTTTATTAAAAACATTTTCTAAAACAATTTAAGTAACCAAGAGTAGAAAATGGTACTATAACATGAATAAGATTTTGAATAACTAGAAGATAAGATAATTAATGGGTTTATAAAACAATGATAAAATAATATATTCTGATGTAAAATCATGTGTAAATAATCCTGAACAAAATGATATTATGATGGAATCCCTTGAAAGTATGATAACATTAATGTGAGAATCAACCAATTAATATATTTAGATCATAAAATGAAAATACACATTAAAAATTTTGAAATAAAAAATTATTTTTTACAAATATATTACACGTATTATCTTATAATATTGATGATAATGATAAAGTTATATTACCCAGTGAGAATTTATTATTATATGACATTTATTACAACTTAGTAAATTTTAAATCAAGTTCCCTTACAAGAAACAATTATATTTGAAATAAAAATACCATGGAGATAAAATAATTCCGGATATAACATATAAAAACGTGGTAGTAGATAAGCCACACAAAAATAAATAACTGGGGATAATGGTTTATACCTCATTTAAAGAAAAGTCACTAAAGAATCACTTACCTTATGTATCTTTTGGGGAGAAAAACCTTAAAAATCCAATACATGGGGTTTAATCAAGTTAATTACTTATAAAAAATCCATAATAATATTTATAATACCATATATTAACTTATATTAATATCTTATTTCCAATTTGTTAACATCCTTTCATTATCTTCACTATTTCAAGTTTTAATTGATTAGTTTGTTTTGTATGTTTTAACATGATACTTGTTGTTACTACTAATTATAACATGGTTTCATCATATCCATAATGTAATCTATTATTTAAATATCATATATATTCAGTATATTTTTTTTATAATAATCAATAAAATTCATTGATAGGAAATGAAATACACTGTAAATGGAGTCGGAAAGATGTATGTACGATTTAAAGCTACTTCCATTTCTTTAAAAAATTTAAAACAATGAAACATAAATGATATATATGTATATTAATATTATTATTCTTGTATAATATATATAAAATATATGGTTTATATGTTTATTTAAACAATATTTATTCATTCCATGTATACTGTGAGTGAATCACATCACATTGAGGGGCTGGTAGTCCACACATCAGCAAAATATGTTATCATATTACCACAAAATAGAAATTAAAAAGTTATATATTTAATTTAAAAAACATATTTCTAAATTAATTATAAATGTAATATATATATATATATTATATAAATATAGGCTCCATCATAATTTTGAACCATGAGAGATTGTAAAGGAATAATAATCAATCATCGTTTCATGAGTCGATAGTTTATCTTACACGGATGGAGAGTTTATTACCCATTATTTGGAAGTTGGAGTAACTTTTCGATTAAAAAAATATAAGTATATTTATGATACATATGTTATTATAAATTCATGATATGAAAATAATTTAGTGGTTGGATATCTATATAAAAGAAAATTTATCCTTGAAGAACATTACATATTATTCCGGTAAATCTTTTTGGTTTAAAACAAAATAATTACTTGGTCTCCTTTATGAAAATATTATGTAACATAATATGAAGGGAGTTATTTTTGGGGGATTTTTTGATCATATTTTGGGAGAGAAAAGTGGTTTTAAATGTGTGAATAAGTGGGAGTATTTAGTGACTTTTTATTGTGGAGGAGAGGTAGTAATCTTGTAAAATATTAAAATGAAATTCCACCCACATTTATTATATGAAACATAGATCAAATAATTGAAAAATTATATCCAATTGAGTATATGGTTAAAATAAGAACAAAAAATTTATTTTGTACAAGTTTCAAAGTTATTTTTCCCTTATGTTTTTGGTTTAGTCCATTGTTGATCCAATTTTTTCTTTAATTACTATAATTAATTTTAATCAATTTTACTAACAATATTTTTCATAAACTAATTTTAACATATTATAAATTTAATATTATTCTTATTATTAGAAATTTTCAATCTATTTTTTCAAGTTCAAACAACATAAATGGAATAATTTAAATAAAATTTAATCCCACATAGTTGATGATAAATAGGTTTTTTAAAAAATTATCAAAAACTTTCGATGTGGTTTTAATAAATTTAACTTGAAAATGATTTAAATGAACTAAATTAGATCAATTTATATAATATTTATCTAATTATACTTTAAAATCAATCAAAAATATAATTTAACCCAATAAAAAAATTATATAAAAATATGTTTTGAGTTAAAATTATGTATGTTCTAATATACATCAAATAATTAAACATAATGTAAAACTACCCAGAATTCACCATAATATAAATATGATGTTTTTATTTCAAAAATTATGTTTTTTTAATGAAATATTTTTAAAATTTCTAAAAATTTTATTTGAAATATGTACTTCATGAAAAGGCACTAAAACTATATTTATAAAAATGTAGGTTTTTAGGTTTGAATTTGGTTATGATCTTACATTATGCTTATAAAATGCATTGGATGAATATGAAAATGTTTTATTGAATATATAATATAAATATATTTCATTCATATCATTTAGTAAAAGTAATTAATTAAATATCTAAAGTCTAAACTCATTTGGTATCAAGAAAATAAAAATATATCATTTATATTCAATTGTATTTTATTGTCATTTCTAATTAGTTTTTAAAAAACTAAATTTATTCACGATAATTTTAAAACAAATATTTTCATAATTTTTTAATACTATTCATAAAATCTAATTTAATTACTATGTTTAGTATTATTATTTTAAATAATAATAATTTAATAATATATTTTTTCATAGTAAAACACAGTCTTCCGTGTTTCCCATGGTATTAAAGAATTATTATTATTGTATGTGGTGAAAGATAACTCATTATCACTTTCATTGAATGCTAAATCATGGGTTAATTTTATTTAAATAGTAAATATTGTATAAATACATGATATATTATATTCTCCTATTCTCTTTTTGTTGCATTTTATACATTCATATGAATACAATATTCGTACATTACAATATCAGTGTGTTAAAAATTCTATGACTAGGGAACATGAGTCACCTTTGAAAGGGAAGGGAACTGAGGCATCAGCTGATGGGTATTCCCTAGTATTGGCACTAGCTATTTATTCTTGATGATGTAGTCACAATTTATTTTCTTTATGAATAATATAGAGTCTCCCTTCACATGTAAATAAAAGATATATATTTTGATGGATAACTCATGAAAAATAATTGGATCCTAACACTCTACCACATTGTTGGTGTATCCTTCTATCAAATTTACAGAGTATGGAAGGATAGTGTTCAATGGTGTGATTTGGACAACACCCATTACTACTCTATTAAATGTTGGATTATTGAGACATGTACTGATTCATCTCTATGAGGTAGCTTCTAAATATATCTTCATAAATGAAACAATTTGACCCATTGAGACGATAGCCTCATCTTGGATTCTGACCTTAGGAGAATCTCCTTTGGGGTTGGATTTCAGGATACAATGTATTTAAATTCCTATCTTTTAATGGCTTTCTTTATGACAAACATGATGTCAATTTACTATAGGATCACCACACAATGTTCCAGTGATAGCATCAACATGTGTAGAATGATTATGTACTTATGCATGTCTACTCAAGATACTAGTTGAATATCTTGATGGTGTAGACCATGTTTCAACTTCTGAAAATTGAAACATAGTGGGAGGAAACACTAATCAAAGGGTTATAATATAACCTTAGTGTTTATTTATTTATTTCCATTTATTTTATACATTTCTCATACTCAAATATATTGATTCGGTTAATTTTTTTTAATAATGAATGCATATACCCCTACTGTTTTCTCCAAATTTTTCCATATTATATAAGTAATTGAAAATGAGATAATGGAGTGGAAATGACCATGATATCAACATAAAAGATGATTTTCTACAAACATAAATGATCACTGAGAACATTAAGCCTATAATACAAAAGATGTGGTACGAAACATGGATTATAAAGATGAAAATGGACTTTACACATCATGTAATCATTAGAAATCATAAATAAATGCATGGAGTGAAATTAATACATGTCGCAAAGTGGAAGAAACCATCCTGGAGTGAACATAACATGAGTAATGATGTTATAGAGTTGATTCCTGCCATTAAACATTTGAATGTGACATAGAAACCCTATAGGATTTAAATTTCATACACATGGTGCATCATCAACATTTCATGTCATCATTGCATGATGTAAAAATGTCAAGACATGACAAAATGGGTATATTTCACATACCAAGGGGATGTAACCTATTATTTGACATGTGGATCACCCATGTACACTATCTATCCTATATTAAATGTTGTTTAAAACTATGAAATACCATATAGAGATAATGAATAGAGGGCCATGTTGTTCCAACTAAGGAGAGATCCATAAACCAGAGAATGGAGTAATAAGCTACGATGTGTAGGTTCCTCAACTATTTATTCACTATTTTTCATTATGTATTATTTTTTTCTCATCATTCCATATTATTCATTCATCAAAAGGATAAGGGGTAAACTAATTTTTCTATGGTTTATGTGGCCAATTTTGGAATCTTTTTTTTGGATTTACTCATTCTTCTGTATTATATTATTTTGTTGGATGCGATTAATTAATCAATTTATAAATCCTTTTATCTTACATTTACCATGATCATTAATATATTGACATGAAAGTAAAATTATAATTGTAATACAGGCTACCCATAATTGAAACACGATCAATGTCATATTAAGAATAACAAAATTAAGAATGGAATCAAGAAAATCATGATTCGATGAAACCGTAAAATAATATTTCTTGAGAAATAGGGGATTACTGACTCATACAGGGTATACCAGGACCATTGGATCTCCCTAACATCGACTCCAAAAAAATATATTGAATAATCACCTCATTTTTAAACACAATTTTATATGAATATAAAAACCATAAACCACTAGTATGATTTAATATATGATTCCAAAAAACCCATATTATTTCCTTTTATCTTTATCATTATTAAAATAAGTGAAACCCATATTTTTTACCAAATTAATCCATTTAAATAAATAAAATCCTTTGAAAATAATAATTAAAAGATTTATCATATTTGTGGGTTTGACCTGAGACATTTTTAATTCAACATTTTTATTAATTAAGTAGTATTGATTGAGATCTATAAAAAAATTATGATGATTAAGACTATATAGAAAAAATTTCTCCACTGGGGATCATCAAAAATATTTTTGCGACCAATGATTTATTATTTATAGAATTCTAGTTCTTAATTTTAATTTTAATTTATTTTTTATATCAATTTAAATTTTTAAGAAGGTTATTTTATGTTGTAATGGATAAATAAAAAATCATTAATTAAATAAATATAACACTTGGGTGAAAATAAATGAAATCACTAAGTCCACACCCATTATAAACCATGACTTGTGGGTAAAGTCACTACAACCTTGTAGGTAAAAGAAATAAAATAGGTTTATTAGTCTCTTCAATGAGATCCATGCTTGTAGATTATTTTACTCTATTGGAAGCCATCAAATACAGGATTGCATCCTAAAATCCTAGTACCACCAATTGTGGAAAAAAACATTAATATTAGACTTGAAATCATCAAAATGATCTCCAACAACATTAAATTCACTGGAAAACCACATGATGATCCAAACCTCTGGTAATCTTCCTTAAACTCCATAAGACATTCCAATTTTGGAATGTTTCATGTGTTGAGGAAAGAATCCATATATTGTAATTTTCATTATGCGAGATTGTACAATATTGGATCTAATGCCTACCCACACATTCAATCACTACATGGGATGATCTATCTCGTATCATTCATACCATATTCATATAACCTTATTAATCAATGTATATACATGTAAATATTCTAAAATTATATCAATTTTAGGAAAAATATCTATAATCCACATGGGAATGTTTTATAGATACGATTCACAAATGCTGATGTCATGGTGTACAGTTGTGGGTACTAATAAAAAATTTATATAAGGTTTTTTCAGAGGGAAATATATTTATTTTTCATGATACAGTTAATGTTACGTTGATGAATATGTCAGATATTGAAAGATAGAAGTTTTTAGATGTAACAGAATGCAATATATTATTGTGGATCCAAGACGGTATTCGCCGAATAGAAATTAATGTAATAAAAAATGATTGTATAGAGGAATAGATAGATTCAATGAACAGGAAGATATACATGATGATGGGAAACATCAAAACCCCCATGTTATATATACATAAAATAGAAATTAGGATTATGACAATAATGATAATAAATTTTAGGTTTCTCAGCCACAATAGTATGACATAGAAAAATATTAATAATTTTAATAAGGCTAAAAAAATCACCACAAGGTATCAATATAATAATTTAGGTACAATCATTGGAGTAAAATTAGTCTCATTCCAGACCACAATTGAGGATGTACTTATAGAAATAAATTTTTAATCATTGAATCAAAAGTTGAATTACAGAATCTAGAGAATCATGTCGGGAAACTTTTTAAACACCTCAAAGGGAGATAACCAATTGACTACCATCGAGATTCCATAATGTAATATCTTGTGAATATTTAAATTTTTTACCATTTATTAGTGGTATGATTACACCATTAAGTGGTATATAATTTATAATAAAACTCATATGGGACTATGTGAATACTTATTTTAGTATAAAAAGAAATAAGAAGCTTCAAAAAATACCATAGTACAACATAAGAATTCCATTTCTAGAAATAATAGATCAAGTGATGATCGAAGTAGAAAAAGGTTAAATTTTTGAAACACATTAAAAAATTACATATTAATATTCCTTGTATAGAGGTTCTCAAAAACTTTTTGAACTAAAAAATTCAATAATGAGCTCATAATCAATAAAAAGTTTTATTAATTTGGACCCATTACATTAACATAAGAGTGTTCAATGATTATATCATGGGAACTACCTAAGAATTAGTGTGATATAGGTAGTTTTTAAATTCAGAACCATATCCGAGCTAAACAATGTGGAAATTTTTTGTGTGATTTTTGTGGAGGTGTCAATATATTTTCATACATGAATTTAAAGAGCTTGGTACTAGAAGAACAGAAACCCATGAGAGTACATTATCAATTATCAAACTCAAGAATAAAATTCGAGAGTGTACTAACTAAACATATCATGATAAATTTTGAATAATTATAATTAATTTTTGACCTCATAGTGATTGATGTTGTAGATGTGTGAAATAAAATAATTTTAGGTAGATTATTTTTATCCACCAGTCATAAAAAGATAAATTAAAAAAGTGGATAATTTTTTTGAGAGTTCTGTATGACAAGAAAATATCAACATCCGCATATTAATGATGAAATATGATGTAAGAGAGGAAAATCATTATAGAGATGACTAACCATTCAATGGTGATAGTTTCACTAAAAGTAATTAGGTGTGTGAGATAATTGTTAGTATGTATGAGGGTTGTAAACATAACAAAACTAAAAAAATGAAAGATAAGATGAAGGGTCAGACTACTAACCATAGAATATGGACCAAATACACATCATTTTTTGGATGGAAAACATGTATAGATGGTATATGTGATCCCATTTAGTTCATCATTATTTTTTATATAAATGGAGGATCTATCAAATGAAGATCATACATGTACTTCCATCATGAAGAATTAAGCTGACTGGAGAAGAAAGATAGTGAATAACCTATATAGACATGAAACAATTGATATAATTTATAGATCCTAACAGGTAAAAACATTTCAATAATTTGATACGTGAGATAAAACTACAGTATCTCAGCATAATACAATTATGCTAAACAAAAATCTATTACAGGAGACAATCCAGGCTTTTTGTTTTAATTTATATTTTATTTTATGAGGAAAAACTTCACTCACCCCCAATATCATTTAAAAATCACTTATTAGAACCAAACAATCACTTGTGTATTTATATTTTCAAGGGAAATTAAATAAAAATTCTAGAAAAATGCATAATAACGCATACAAATGACCTAATGGGAAATTATACAACATGTTATGGATTAATGTCATGAATCAAAATGAGTAAAATCTCTAAAAACAACATCAATTCCTGACAGAAAAGGGGAGTTATTGTTCCAATTCTTCGTTTCCCTAATTTAATAGCCACATTCTACAATTTTAAAATTTTATCTTTCAATAAAATGTTATCAACTTATTCATTCTAAAATCAACCATATTGAGAGATATAAAATACATAGGGTAATTAACATGCAATGAATTTAAATTCAATTTTCAATGAATTAAAATGTCGATAATGTGGAAAATAATTCAAAGAGATAATAAGGTGGATTATGCTTTTAAAAAACCTGATTTTAGGGGAATTTTATTCATTATAAATGATTAGTTTCTGATTATTTATCGTACTTTGAATTTCTAATATTATAATTAATAGATTCAATTATTCTAATGAATTTACATGAGTAGTGATCGAATCCATTCATATCAATCTAAATTCACATTATGATCCCAATATTTCCTATTATATCCATATTATATTTTTTATGATGCTCCAAAATATTCTCTTATAGGAATCTCCATCTATCTTATCAACTATATGACTTAGTATAATAACATTTAATATGATTGAGGAATCATTTATTTACCCATTATCATTGAAACTATTCTATATTAATCATTTTTAATGAAATTATAATTTGTGAAAATCCATATTAAGAAATTATATTTTCTACAAGCCTATGCTATCTATTCCATCTTTTAATTTTTTTTCATGTTATTTTAATGAATAAGTGCGGGGGTGTTATTTTCTATGGTTATTCGAGTTACACATCATTGAGGACATTTTTCTAGGGTTTTGATTTTGATCTTTGGAGAGTCCATGTATTATTATTTTAAATTTAATATTCACCTCTCTTACTAAAAAATATATAATTAAGTATATAAAATAACTTCTATCTTTGGAGGATAAAAAATAACAATAACCAAACCAATGATCTATTGTTTGTATGTATTTAGGTGGTGGATGTCGTATTTTTCTAAAACCCAAATTTCAAAAGAAAAAATGAAAATAAAGAAATAGAGGACGATTAACATATTTTGTATACAATTATGATGGGACTACATTGACATTTTATAAGGAATGAAGGAAATGAAAAATGTGAGGGTGAGTTTTATTGAACATGTATTTTTATATGGTGATTCAACATTAGATCGAAACCTCCTTTTTTAGTAATACCTTTTATATTATTTTACAACATTATATAAATCTTCAGAGTCATTTGAACATAATAATGAATCCCTCATGATAATTTTTTATTATGTATTTATGTGGAAAAGATGCAAGATTCCATGATCGCCATTGGTATGTGATATGTTCTTTCGATATGTGAATAACTCAATTCATTTTCACCTTGATAATGATAAGAATAATTGATGTGAGTTAAATTATAATTTAAATTCTTATTAATATTGAGTTGAAAAATTAAAATATACTGATAAAAATGATTTTTTATTTAGAAATAGGAAATGAAAAATATATGGTTTATATGTAATCTTGGAAAAATGAACCATTTCTATTTTTTATATGTGTGATTCTTGAACAATAAAAATTCCATTTTATGAATTTTTTTTATTGAAATTTAATTTAATTTATGTTAAGGTTAATTTTTTTATAGTAAATTGATATCCAATATTGAAGGAAAATTATGAATTCAAATGTAGGGATATTTTGTAACTATAATTATTATGTACAATTTTTATATTATAATACATTGATTCTGATGATTGTATTATTAATGCGTTCATTTACACCTAATGTTTTTTTTATATTTATTAATATGTTATATGTTATGGGAAATAGGAAACGGGGGTACAAACGGTCATGATACCCACATAAAATAACATTTTACCAAAATGAGTATGATCCTGAAGCACTTAAAGGGAATGAAATTGAAGAAATAGAGCCAAACAATTATTCTACAAATGATAAAGTATTATACACATCATGTAATCATTACATGTCGTGAACTAATGAATGGTGGGACTGTAATTATTTTTCAGAAGTGGATGAAACCATTATAGAGTGAAGATAATGTGTGTCACGATGTGACACTTGTGTTTCACACCATGAAACTTGTTAAGATGACCCCAAAAGTTTTGATGTTATGAATTCTATACACATGGGGAAACATTTAGGCACCGTGTAATCATTATATGGTGTGAAAATGTTAGGATGTCCCAAAAAAATTAGACTCGAAATATCAAGGGTTGTGACCAGTTTTATAGAATGAAGACCACCCACGATCACTGTTACCCATATTAAAGTCAATTAAATTATTAATTATCCCATATAGAGTAAATAAATGGTTGTTTATGATGATTCAATAAATTTGAGATCGATAGACCAAGGCATGTAGATAAAATCTACACTTTACATGGTCCACACTATTTTCATCTTGACTTTTCATTATTATTTTGTTTCATATGTCATAATTATTCATTCATCATTAGGATGAGGGGATAAAATCACCTTGATCTAGAGATATATAACCAAAGGGGAAAGGTGTTGTTGGATTTATTCTATTTTATTTATTAATTTGATAGGTTTGTACAATTCATAAATAAATTTATTTTCTTATTCATTTAATTTTATCTGAACCCTTGGTATTTGAATCTGAAAGGAACATTATAATTACACAACTGGTTACACAGGGTTGAGGCATGACCATTTTAAAATATTAGGATACTTGGTTTAAAAATTTTATTGAGGCAAAATCGATTCAGAAAACCCTAAATTACCTGACCAAGGGGAATAGGTCATTGCCTCATTAGGGAGATAATAATTTTTCCATTGTATATCTCTCATAAAATTTTCAATGCCAATCATAGATTAGTCATTTTTTTCTAAAAATAAATTTCACATGAACCCTAAAAATATAATTTCCTCTACCTATTTCATTTATTATTCCAAAACTACCAATATTATTTTTATTATTCATTCTCTTTCTTCATGTTAATGAAACCAATCTTTTCATAACCTCATTATTTAGATTAATTAAATCAAACATTTCTTAAAACCTATGTAAACTAATTCACCATCTATGTGGGTTGATCTAAGAACATTCATAATACTGTATTTTGTTTAGTTATGTACCATTGTTTAATATTTATAAATTTTGTATTTTGATTATACCTATAGGAAATAATGACACCATTTTATCCCATAATGATGAGCATAAAACCGCGATAGTATAATTTTTTCACTTCTCTAATTTTATTTTGAGATAGAAGTTCATAGAGGGACCATTACAGGGTGGTCACATAGAGGACCAGAGAATTTCTATAAATAGTTGGCATAAAAACTAGAGGTTTTAGTATATTCAACATGATGTCATAAAATTAATCATAACACACTACATACCACTGGTAAATGGTAACATTCTTCATGAGCATCAATAAGAGATTACCCATGGTATAAAAATTTTCAATAAATGAAAAATTATGGGATAAGTGGCTGTGGAGGACAAAAAACTCCATCAGATTGCATAGTAAAGTAATTTTATTTATGGATTTGATATAGTCTGATGAAATCTTGATTCCACTATATCTGATGATGAATCATATAAACATTCCCCATGTAATCCTAAATGAAAACATAAAGGGGGTCAACATCAAAGACTGATAGAATAGGAATCCAAATAGTTTTTCAATGTCTTTAAGTTCATCTTAACACTAACAATATTTGACTAAAAATCATCAATGTATCATTCCACAAGTTTCCTATGAATTTGAAAACATATGTAGTACATCCCACCCCAAAATAGATTATGCATTCTTTGTGCTGAAGGGAATCACTTGATCGAAAAATTTTCCTTATAGACCCATTAAGTTAGAGGACATATCCACCTCAAAGGCCTACATTATTTGGTTTCCCAGACTATCCATCATTAAAGAAGATCGATTGAAAACTATCCGTAGCATCTATCATCAAGTCTATCACCAAAATTGGAAAATCATCCTTCAGAAAGTTATAGTTGAGGTACCAGAAGATGATAAAGTCTCTGATATTTCCATACATCTTCTTGATGTGGATGATTATGGCTATCCATATAGTGTAATGATCTTCCCAAAAAAATTTAAATTTTATATAATTTTGAACTTCATCTTCAACCATAACACCATGGGAAGGGTTCATCATCGTGAGAGGATCTTTAATCCTAAAATGACTTGCTATAAGGCTATGGTGGTGAATTATGACCTGAGGGTTCCAACCAATTATATCATCAAATATCTAGGATAATACATTATATTTATATTTCATGAAATAGACATACTATTGTTGTTCCTCTAGAGGCATGGCTACACTAATCATTTTCAACCTCATATCCTCCAAGATACGAACATTCTTCTAGATATATAATCAATGGTGGAGGGGAATAGATTTTCAAATGTATGAGGGGAGTCCTCTAAATCAACATCATCATCTAACACTTGATAATTAGTTGGAGGTGACATATCTTCCATACCAGTCACCTCATAGGGGGTACTGAAATAATTTATAGTGGTCATGAAATCTATGAATATGGGTTCTCTTTCTGATAAGAACATGTTGAATGAATCTTCCTATCCAATACCATATAAACTTCGACCAAAAGATCCACTCAAGATGCCAATTTTGGGATAAAGAGTTGGCTTTCTATGAGGCATCCTTGATCTATAGGACATGTAGTAATACCATAGATTAAAATTCATGGGGTGCACTTCTGGTTACATAAAGTCATTAGGGGACTCTGGTGTCATCCATACATGTCAGGTGTATGAGTATGAGTTCACCAATGAGTTCCCCTTTTTCTTAGGAAAACCAAATTGGTTTTTCTTGAAGGCCACAGAAAAACTAACATTGAGTAGAATTATGGAATCTAATTGATGATTCAATAAAATGATGATATAATTCAATACATCCCATGGATTGAATATAATGGTTGTCATATCATTATGAGAAATGATTCAATCAACCCTATTATCCCGAACCCAATTTGTTTCTATATATATTTTGAAGACATCTAGATAGTGGGATTCACTTGAGTCGATGGGTTAGAAATAAACCAGATGTAACTTTACTCAACTATTGAGGGTTTATTTGAGCCATTGGTGACATAATGAGGGGATCAGTACATGAAAATGATTTTAGGGTCCACGCAATAGCATGTTTCAGGAATTTTCCTACAAGAATATCATAATTTTGTTCTTCATATCAATCTATAAAATTGGGTCTTCAAAAATTTATTTCAACTATTTTATTCATGCTCTTATCATAACATTTAATATTTTGGTTGTTGGGAGTCAGATCAGCTTCTTTCAGTCCCATCTTGTCCATCACTCGGTTTAAGATGAGGTCGATCATGAAACATGAATCCACAACGAATTTGTAGATATACATGGCACTAAAAAATTTTATTATGTATATTGGTTGTATATGGCTAGGAATTATGATTCCATTGTATTTGTTGAAGAATGAGATGACATTTCAATAGTAATCTTGATCTTTTTATTCTTTACATTATTCCTGTGTGATAGTTGCATCATCCTCAAACCAAATATGTGTTTTCAAGGCCTATTCAAGATCCACATGCATTTTTTTTGACATGAAGAGAGGCTCAAGTGTAAAGACCCGTAAATTTCAAGGAATATTGTTTCGTAATTTTTTGGGGATTTTACGAGTGCACAGTTTCTAATGGGACCTGATTCCGAGGCCTGGTGTGCACGGAATCAATTTCTGATGTTTAGCTCGGGTACGTTCAGTGAACGAAGGAGTGGTTTTTCCTAACATTTGAACCGGTGCTCGGAACCGAAATCTGAGGGCACCGATGAAACCGCATTGCTGATAATTTCTTAGGAAGACCTTTTCGGTAGTTGTGTTTTCTCGGGTGAGGTTGTTAAATAAATGGGTTAACTGCATAGTGAAATAAAAATTTGTGCTACAATTCTGATATCTATTATAAGAAGTTATAACCTATGCATGGAAGTTGGAGTGGGACCCCCTACATCGTAAATCCACTTGGTAGGATAATAGTGAGGTGCAGCCCACACAAGCCCCACCCCTTCAAATCGCTTAAAACCTCCATTGTACATTTAATTGTGTAACACACCCACTCCCCAAATTTAATTACATGTCAAATCTCACAATTAATTGGATTGTTTAATGCTCTTCAATTTAGTTAATTAATTGAATAAGATCGTTTTAATTTCAAATTAATGTTGGAATGTGTGTGTGTGAATAAAATAAGACAATGTCTTATTTTATTGTGGGTTGATTCGTACTGTGGAATAGAGGAGAGAACTCTTGTGGTCTTGAAGAACAACTTCATCCTCATTGAAGAATACCAAGAATACCAGGGCCCCAAGGAGAGACGTGCATATATCTCCCTCCTCTACAGTCGGGGTGGAACGACATCCTCTTATTGGACTCTCACCAACACTGTCTTCGAACAACCCTCACGACGCTGTTTTTTAGTGACACCGACGAATGCCTTCTTCGAGATTGGGGTTTGGTTTTGTTTGTGAATATTCTTTGTCGTCCAACATTAAATTCCTAGCCGCTTGTTTTAGAATTAACGGGAGAGGGCCGGACCGCACGAACACGGCTGACTCTCCTCCCCCTTTGTTTTTGTACTCGTTGCGGCTCGAAAAAAGGTGGCACGATGCAAGGGAACCACACTAGAACAAGGGGGAATGCGGCGAAGGAGCGCGGCGCCGTCGTGCCGCACCGTTGAGGCCGAAAGAAGCCGCGGCCTGTGTTGGGCCGCGGCGGAGGAGCACGGCGCCATCGCACCGCGTCAAAGCATCATGAAGGGCCACAGTTGGGGTGGGCCGTGGCGGAGGGGCGCGGCGTCATTCGCGGTGGTGTAGGGAGTGGTGGCCGGAACCGCCAGTGAATGGAAGGAAGGACCCACAGGGGTCCCACAGAGGCACACCGGCCGGCCGTTCAGAATTCTGTGGGTCGTAACCCCCGACTGGAAAAGAGGTGGGCCCCCTGTGGGGGGGGGGGGGTTTCTCAATCAATGGGGGGCAGCGCGTCCCCCATATCAATGTACGCTCAGCCATTGCCGACCCGCCCCACTCAACCGGTGTTGAGTTTCCCATGTCAGACCGGCCACACCGGGTCGGGCCGCCAATGCCGGTCCGGGCCGCCCCCCTCAAGCCAAGCCCCCCGTGCCTGGCCGGGCCACGCTGGCGGGGCTGGGTCGCGCCCTAATGAGCCAGACTCAGACCTGGGTCGGGTTGCCTGGTTCGGGATGACCCAGTGGGTTCTAGACCGGGTCGGTCCGGGCCCAACACCCCCTAAAATCGGACAGGTTCGTACAAAGACCCATAACATGGGCTACACAACTCCGATAGATGCACCGTCTGTTGTGATACGATCCTTGGATCGAGGAAATCGTCTTGGTACATTACACTCAAGGTTTCAGAGAACTTTGGGTATGGCCGGGTTGGTTCGAACTTGAAACCAATTGGGCCTTCGGATGGGAAACGATTATAACTTGAGCTTTGGACGTATGAATGACGTTCTGTTGACTTTGTTGGTTTAATCTTAGGGAGACGGACCTTTTGGATTGCTCCACATGAGTTTTGGACGCAGTTGGAGTACGGTCGGGTTGGTTTTGACATTAAAACCAACCGGGCCCCTTGGATGAAAAAGCCAATAACTCTCAGACCAGGAGTCTGATTGACGCGCCGTCTATCACGTTGAGTTTAATTTGTTGAGAGGAACATTAGGATACATCAAATCTGGGAATCATGTCAGTTGATGTATTGACACCCTTGGCACGTTGATCAGACCCTCCTAGAAACGAGCGTACTGTGTACGGGAACCCTTGAGCTGACTGCGACTGTGAGGACAACGACTACCATACTGGGATCCTCTATGGCTTCGACGAGGATTACTACCGTACTAGGATCCTCCGTGGGTTCAACGAGGACAACTACCGTATTGGATTCCTCCATGGGTTCGACGACGATGACTACTATTCTTGTATCCTATGTGGGTCCGACAGTACGTGACTAATGTTCTTGTATCCTACGTGGGTCCGGCAGTATTTGACTCTGTACTTGTATCCTACGTGGGTCCGACAGAGTGGATGGTCTTGTATCCTTTGTGGGTCCGACAACTTAGCTGGTCTATTATCCTACGTGGGTCCCAACTAGATGAATCAATAAATACATCTTATCATCTCTTTTTCTTACAAATAAGGTATACCTATGTGAGCTGAGTCTTGTCATTCAATCATTATCATCAATATGATTGACTTAATTTCCTATGTGGATTGGGTTGTGCATTCCTGTGTGGATGGGGTTGAAATATCCTATGTGGACGCGATCAAACTTGGGCTCGGATATTGGAGGCGAACTGGAATAGATGACTTAGTTATATGTATGGGCATATACCTATGTAGAGTTGGTTGTTACTTCGTGATTGTATCTTTCCTTTGTGGATTATCCTTCGTGGATTATGGGAGGCCTTTAGGGGTCTCGGGGTCCCAAATGAGTAGCCTATACTCACCCCTGCACGGGAAATGGCCGCACTACATTATATTGGATGCAGACCATGGACAGCGCTGAACGAGGTAGGAGTTTCGGGAGCTGGATGGTACCTGAAGGTGGATCACTGGACGGGACATACACGGAGCAGACGACTGGAGCTGAGGAGCAGAAGAGACCATCTATACTGACCATTCATGTGGGATTTACAGAGGACGGATCAGACTCGATGCTTACTTTTCAGTTGTTGTACTTTGTTTCAGTTGTACATTACTTTCATTTGGGTTTTTATTCTGGCCCATTTAATTTTCCGCCCTTACTATTTTACTCAGTATACATAGTGTTTACTTCTGCTGGATTAATCTATGGTGTTTGTTTACTTTATAAAGGAAATGCCTTCCCCTTTTTGTTGGGATTTATTCCTTGGTGCAATCGCCAGCCCCTAGCCTATGGAAGGAAGGCTGGGGGAGTATTGACATGGGTCCCGAGGATGGGTCGTGACAAATTGGTATCCGAGGAGTTCTGTTCTTCCGCAGAACTAAAGACTCTGATCTTTATTCTATGTGAAGCAATGTTGTTAAGGTTATTGAGTGTGGTTACCAGTCCAGGGAATCCATTGTTGGTGCGGCGAACGATGTATCCATACACCAGGACACTGAATTCAGATTTTCGACTCAGTGCACAAAAACATTGATTGCTTGTATGTTTTAAAAGTTTTCTTTGTGATTACTTTGTGTCAGCTCACTAGGTATACTGTTTTGACCTTAGCGCATCCATTTATTTTCATGATGGCCCCACGATGGTAGCAAGCTAGGGTTCCGAGCATTGTGTGAGATGACAACCCATTGAGCGACGAGGCGTCAGTACAAGGCCTTTTTACAGCGGGGGCACTAGCTGTATATCTACATGCCGAGCCACCAATGCCACCAGCCCCAGCCGCTGAGAGTGCACGTCGTCTTAGTGCACTGCATGAGTTTCAGCGTCAGAGACTACCAAGGTTCTACGAGGAGATAGACCCTCAGGTAGCCGACGATTTGCTGGAGGCTGTAGTTCGAGTTTTCAGGCTAGTGGGGACACCAGCTAACCTCATGGTGATCCTTGCAGCAATCCTCCAGCACGTGGTATTAGGCAGATGGTGGAGCTCAATGCTCCAGATGCACGACGAGGCATCTATCCTCTGGACGGACTTTGAGAGCCTCTTCCGCTCAGAGTTCATCCAAGCCACCCTCTGTGCGATGCACATTCAGGAGCTACTACAACTGCGGCAGGGCAGCATGACGGTAGCCCATTACTCGGAAAGATTTACTGATCTCTCGCGCTATTCGACGAACATGGTATGGGACCCATTCTTCTAGGCCTAGGCCTTCGAGAAGGAAATGAGGCATGAGATCAGGGAATCGATGATCTCCCTTAGCATTCCGACACAAGCATGAGTACTGGAGCAAGCCCTTCTCATAGAGAGTTTCATGTTGAGCCTTCACCAGAAGCGAGACCTACCGCAGGGTGGCACGTAGCTGAGTCATATACAGTTGGCAGTCGAAAAATGTCACAGGGGTCCAGGCAGACCAAACCATCAGGAGGAGAACCTCAGGACACTGGTTCAGAGGTGTGGGTCACACAGCGTAGAGCTAGTTTTACGTGGAGTAGGCAGTGCTACGCATGCGATGGGCAGGGCCGCATGACTCGTGACTGCCCGACCTGCCGTGTAGATGAGAAATAGACAGTTGAGGGGCCACCCAGTTAGAGGCAGAGGGTCGACCGTGGTGGTCCATAGGGAGTAGGTGGAGAAGGCAGAGGATCTGGCCGAGCATCATGTGGTGGGCGACGTTTTGAGGATTTACCACCACCACCACCAGGCGGTCCACCCTGACCACAGGGAGATGGCGGGCCGAGGCAGGCTCAACTTCAGGCAGTGGAGGCCTACGACCATGGGACACCTTAGATTATTCGAGGTACTATCTATTTCTACTCCACCCTTGATGCAGTTCTTTATAGACACAGGAACGAGTCATTCTTTTATTGCTGCTGCCCATGTTCGGATCTCAGAGATTCTGACGGAGCCGTTGGCACGAACCATACAGCTAGAGACTCCTACGGGAGTAGAATTGATGATTATGCACTGGTGCCGGCAGTGTGAGCTTACTCTAGGAGTAGAGATCTTTGTCTGGGATCTTTTTGTAGTAGTGTCGAGGCCTTACGACGTCATCTTTGGCATGGATTGGTTATCTACAGTCCATAATAAGATCGACTGTATTAGGCGAAATGTGCGGTGTGTTCGCACCGATGGGAGCAGGTTCACCTTCACCAGCGAGAAGGGAGCCTTTGTAGTGTAGGATGGACTCACGCAGAGGATAGGAAATCTGATCACTCATCAGTTAGCTAGCCTCATCCTAGGATCAGTTAATCTGCGGAGTCTAAGTTTTCCTGTAGTGATGGATCAGTTTGCGGACGTTTTTCCAGACGACGTTCCAGGACTACCTCCTCGCAGAGAGGTATAATTTTATACTAAACTGTACCCAGGGAGAGCCCTGATATCCACTCTAGCATATCAGATGGCTCTAGAGGAGCTTTGAGAGCTATGGGTATTGCTAGACGATTTGCAGGGAAAGGGATTCATCTGACCCAGTGTTTCACCCTGGGCTTCCCCGATTCTGTTCGCCAAGAAGACGGATGAGAGCTTGCGACTGTGTGTCGAATATCATCATCTAAACTAGGTGATCATGAGGAACAAGTATCCTCTATTGAGGACTGACGACCACTTCAATCAGCTCAAGGGAGCACAGTGGTTCTCAAAGAAAGACCTCAGGCCAGGCTATCATCAGCTCAGAGTTCAGGATGAGGATGAGCAGAAGACATCGTTCAGATGTAGGTGTTGCCACTACGAGTTCTTGGTTATGCCTTTCGGCATAACCTATGATCCACCAGTGTTTAGGAGCCTCATGAACAGGATCTTTCAGCCATACCTCGATCGATTTGTCGTGGTCTTCATCGATGACATATTGATATACTCGACTTCTGAGGAGGAGCACACCTAACACTTGCGGATTGTACTGAACACACTACGAGAGCACCAGCTTTATGGTAATCTCTCGAAGTGTCAGTTATGGATATGTGAGGTCCACTTATTTGGATACATCATCTCTGATGCAGGAGTTGTGGTGAATCCTGTGAAGATCGAGGCAGTGTTATCTTAGGAGCCACATAGGAGCATGACGAAGGTGCAATGTTTCTTATGTCTGGTTGGGTACTATCGGAGATTTGTGCCAAAATTCTCCAGAGTTTCAGCACCACTTTCAGCTCTGACAAAGAAGGGGAAACCCTTCGTGTGGCCAAATAGATGTCAGCAGAGATTCCATGAGCTGAGACAGAGATTGACCAGCACACCCATCTTGAGGCTACTAGAGGAGGGAGTAGGGTACGTAGTCTAATGCGACACATCAGGGAACAGACTTGGATGTGTCCTGATGTAGGAGAAGGCATTGATCACCTATGGATGATGACAGTTGAGGCAGCATGAGCAGAACTATGCTACCCATGACCTGGAGTTAGCAGTAGTGGTCTTCGCTCTGATGATGTGGCGACATTATCTGATGGGCGAGCGCATTAAACTATACACTGACCACCAGAGTCTTAGGCACATATTATCACAGAAGGACCTTAACCTGAGACAGCTGCGATGGCTCGAGTTCCTCCAAGCCTATGAATTTGAGATATTCTATACTCCTGGAAAGGGGAATGTAGTAGATGATGCTCTCAGCAGGAGGATGGGAATTCAACTACTTGGGGAGGCGACAGAGAAGATAGCCGCTTTAAAGATATCCTTCATGGATAGAGATGGAGTAGCCTTTCTACAGTCACTCACATTCACTCCTCAACTTCATCAGTGGGTCAAATAGGCACAACATGGGGACGTTGACTATGAGATGTGGCATGCATAGATATCCTCAGGACAGGAACCTGATGGATTCTCTGTGGGAGGAGAGCACATCGTCCATTTTAGAGGACGTACCATAGTACTGGCTACTTTACTAGAGGAGGTTCTTAGAGAGTTTCACACATCCCCATTAGCGGTACATCCTAGGGTATCGAATATCTACCAGGATCTCAGACGACAGCATTGGTTTCTGGGTATAAAGAAGGTTGTGGTAGAGTTCGTTTCTTGATGCCTTACCTGTCTGCAGGTGAAGGCAGAGCACCAGGTACATGAAGGCTTGGTGCATCCCTTGGAGGTCCCAGAGTTGAACTGGGACGGGATATCCATGGATTTCGTGATTGTACTACCACATACTTCCCGAGGTCACGAATCCATTTGGGTGATTGTTGACCGACTCACCAAGTCAGTCCACTTCTTAACCATCAGAGAGAAGGGCTCAGTGGAGAGCTTGGGATGACTCTATGTTTAGGATATTGTATGGATTCATGGTGTTCCATCATCTATTATCTCCGATCGAGATGCTCACATTACTTCCCGGCTTTGGAAGGTGCTACAATAGGCATTCGGGACGCACCTACGTCTTAGCACTGCCATTCACCCTCAGACAGATGGTCAGACAGAGAGGACCATTCAGACTCTCGAGGACATGCTCTGTGCATGTGTCCTCGACTTTGGTCGTAGCTAGGAGGATCACCTACCCTTGGTGGAGTTTGCGTACAACAACTACTACCACTCCACCATCGGGATGGCACCAAATGAGGCATTTCACAACCGACCTTGCTGGTCACCTTCATGCTAGACAGACCCTGGGGAGTCAGCACTTGTGAGATCGGAGATGGTCCAGCCCACGTCAGAGAAGGTCCAGGTCATCCAGAAGCAGATGAGGACAGCTCAGAGCTGATAGAAGTCTTATGTTGACAGGAGGTGGAGACCATTGGAGTTCGAGGATGGCGACCACGTTTTCTTAAGGGTCTCACCTCGACGTGGATTACGAAGATTTGGTCGGGGCGGCAAGTTATCTCCATGCTTCATTCGAACATTCTTGGTTCTCAGCAGGATAGGTGAGGTGGCTTATCGTCTTGCTCTATCACCTCAGTTACATCGGGTGCACGACCTCTTCTACGTATCTCAGTTGAGGAGATACGTGCATGACCCAATGCATATCATCGACCATGGGGAGCTAGACATTGATGAAGGGGAGACTTTTGCCGAGTTCTCGGTGGAGATCAAGGATTTACAGAAGCAGGTCCTATGTGGGCAGTTGATTCCTCTAGTGTGCATCAGATGGCAGCACGGGAACCCCCCGGAGAGCAGTTGGGAGGGGGAGCCTCAGATGCATGCTCAGAACCCTCATTTGTCTCCCTTATTGTGATGTATCTTTACGGGGACGTAAAGCCTAGAGGTGGGAGTAATGTTAAGACCCGTAAATTTCATGGAAATTTTTTCTTAATTTCTTTGGGATTTTATTAGTGTGCAGTTTGTGATGGCACCTGATTCTGAGGCATGGTGTGCCCAGAATCAATTTCCAATGTTTATCTCGGGTACGTTCAGTGAACGAAGGACCAAATTTTCCTTACTTTTGAACCGGTGCTCGGAACCGAAATCCAAGGGCACCGAAGAAGCCGCAGTTCCGATAATTTCTTAGGAAGTCCTTTTCTGGAATTCAGTTTTCTCAGGTGAGGTTGTTAAATAAATGGGTTAACTAAAGAGTGAAATAAATATTTGTGATACAATAATTATTTCTATTCTAAGCATTTATATCCTATGCAGGGAAGTTGGAGTGGGACCCACTATATCCTATCTACACATGGTAGGATAATAGTGATGTGGGGCCCACATGAACCCCAATCCTTCAAATCCCTTAAAACCTCCCTCGTGCATTTAATTGTGTAACTCACCTGCTCCCCCAATTAAATGACATGTCATCTCTTGCAATTAATTGGATTGTTAATGCTCTTCAATTAATTAAATTAATTTAATGGAATCTTTGGATTACTTAAATTAATTTTGGCATGTGTTTGTTTGAATAAAATAAGACAAGGTCTTATTTTATTGTGGGTTGATTTGCTGTGAGGAACAGAGGAGAAAACTCTTACGGTCTTGAAGAACAACGTCAAACTCATTGAAGAACTCCAAGAACACCGAGGCACCAAGGAGAGAAGATGTGCCGATCTCTCCCTCCTCTGCATCTAGTGTGGAATGACATCCTCTACTTGGATGCTCGCCAACGCCATCTTTGAACCACCCTCGTGACGCCGTGTTTCCACGACACCGACGAACCCTTTCTTCAAGGTAGGGGTTTGGTTTTGTTCATGAATATTCTTTTCTGTCCAACGTTAAATTATTAGCCGCTTGTTATCAAATTAACGGGAGGGGGATGGACTGCACGAACATGGCTGACTCGCCTCCCCCATTGTTGTTGTACTCATTGTGGCCCGAATGAAGGCGGTGCGGTGCAATGGCACCGCACAGGAACGAGGAGGAACGTGGCGAAAGAGCGCGGCGCCATCGCGCCGCGCCGTTTAGTCCTAAAGAAACTGCGGCCGGAGTCGGGCCGCGATGGAGGAGCATAGCGGCATCGCATAGTGCGAGAGCATCACGAAGGGCCCTGCCCAGGACGGGCTACGGCAGAGGGGCATGGGGGCTGTAATCGACGGCCGACAGCGCATAGAAAGTGAGACCGGCAGGGGTCCCGTGGAGGAACAACGGCCGGCCAACTCAGTAGGCCGTTCAGAAATCCGAGGGTCGTAACCCTGGCTGGAAAAGAGGCGGGCCCATGGTGGGGGTCGTTTCTCAATCAAGGGGGGTAGCACGCCCCCCCCCCCCCTCTCCGCATCGACTCAGCCAGCGCCGAGCCACCCTGCTCGTCCAACGCTGAGCCGCCCAGGCCAGACCAGCCGCTCTGGGCTAGGCCGCCTGCACCGGCCTGGGCCAGGATGGGCTGCGCCCTAATGGGCTTGACCTGGACCCGGGTCGGGTCGACCTGGTTCGGGCTGACCCAGGGGGTACTGGGCTAGGTCGGTCGGGGCCCAACAACCCCTAAAATCAGAAAACTTCATTCAAAGACCCATAAAATTGGCTACAGACCTTTGATCGATGCACCGTCAGTTGAGATGAGATCCTTGGATCGAGAAGGTCTTTTCGGTATATTAAACATAAGGTTTCGAAGAACATTGTGTATAGCCGGGTTGGTTTGAACGCGAAACCAACCGGGCCTTCAGAGCGGAAACACTTATAACTTGATCTTCAGACGTCCAAATGACGTGCCGTTGACTCTGTTGGTTTCCTCATAGTGAGACAGACCTTTTGGATTCCTCCGCTCAATGTTTGGACGCATTTGGAGTATGGTTGGGTTGTTTTTGACTTAAAAAGCAACCGGGCCCCTGGGATGAAAAAGCCAATAACTCTAAGACCGGGCGTCTGATTGACCCGTCGTCTCTCACATTGAGTTCCTCTTGTTGAGATGGAACATTGGGATACATCAACTCCATACTATGTCTTAGTTGATGTATCGACCCACTTGGCTCATGGAGCGGACCCTCCATGAAAAGAGCGTGCTGTGTGCGGGAATCATAGAGCTGGATGCAACTGTGACGACAACGACCACCGTACTGGGATCCTTCTTGGGTGCGACGAGGATGACAACCATACTAGTGTCCTCCCTGGGTTCGACGAGGAGGACTACCGTACAAGAATCCTACATGGGTTCGAGGGTGATGACTACTATTCTTGTATCATATATGGGTCTGGCAGTACGTGACTACTGTTATTGTATCCTACGTGGGTCTAACAGAATTTGACTCTGTACTTGTATCCTACATGGGTTTGACAGAGTGGATGGTCCTGTATCCTTTCTGGTTCCAAGAGCATAGATAGTCTTGTATTGTATGTTGGTCCTAGATAGATGAATCAGTAACTACATATGATCATCTCATTTTCTTAGAAATGATGTATACCTATGTGAGATGAGTCTTGACTTTCAATCATTATCTATGATATGATTGACTTGCATTCTAATGTGGATTGGGTTGTTCTTTCCAGTGTGGATTGGGTTGTACTATCCTGTGTTGATGCTATCGAACATGGGCTCAGATGTTGGAGTCAAACTGGAATTGTTGTCTTAGGTATATGTATGGGCATATATTTAAGTATAGTTGGTTGTTACTTCATTATTGTATCTTTCCTTTATGGATTATACTTAGTTGATTCTGGGATACCTTCAAGGGTCTTGGGGTCCCTACTGAGTATCATATACTCACCCCTTCATGGGCTATGCCCTCACTACGTTGTGTTGGATGCAGACGACAGACAGCGCTGACCATGGTTGGAGTTCAGGTGCTGGACGGTACCTGGAGGGGGATCACTGGACAGGACGTACATGGAGCAGATGACTAGTGCCGAGGAGCAGAGGAGACCATCTGTAACCACCCTTTAGGTGGGATTTATAGAAGATGTATAGGACTCACTGTTTAATTTTCAATTGCTGTAATTTCTTTTAGTTTTACTTTACTTTTAGTTGGGTTTGTTTTCTGGCCCATTTACTTTTTCGAACATACTATTGTACTCATTATTCTTTGTGTTTACCTTTGTTGGATTTCTCCATTGTGTTTGGTTACTTTATAAAGGCAATTCCTTCCCCTTTCTTTCGGGATTTACGCCTTGGTGCTAGTCGACATCCCCTAGCATATGGAAGGCGGGCATGGGGTAGTCACGACACGGGGCCCGAGGATGGGTCATGACATCAAGTATTTAAGGATTTCTAGTTACACTTGGGAGGTGATTCAAAACATATTACATCCTATGTAAGGGTACATTTTTATCATTAATTGTTTCATTTAGGTATGGGGAAAGATTATAGTTTTATAATTTGGTGATAGGACTAGTGTTGAAAATATTCCATTGCAATCCAAAATAACTAGTTTGAACAACTAACAACTGATTGTCAATTATCTATTGTTTAGAACAGGCTGGACACATCTGTTCATGGAATGATCATGGCTCAGTTTCTTGGTCAACTATGAATGTTCATGGTAGAATAATTGACAGAGTGGAATAAAAGGATAGTGCATTTTGATATCTACATAGAAAAATATTTTTTAGCCTCAATATCATAAAATTATTTTTTTCTCTGATCATTCTGATGAATCACATTTCATTAAACTTTTCTTTGAGGATAATAGAATAGGAAACTGGGGGATCTCTATAGAATACCATACTCTCAGACTTCTTTAATTAGTTCCCTTTCTCGATATCATTTATATATATGTACTCACTATAATAATCATTCTAGTAGTATGGGGTTGTGAATTCATTGGTTTCATATCCTTAATTAGGATATTTGAAATATCAGAGAGTGAGATATGACTTTTCCATCCATGGTGGTCTCAAATTTACCATGCTCTATAAGTGAAAGTTCTTCTAAGAAATGGAATTTTGTGATGCAGATGTGGAATCAATGGACGAAGGAGGTGCTACATCCACAAGAGGCCTTAGCCTGATCATTAAATAACAAATGACACAGTGATCATGAGAAAATTATTTGAATGCTAAATAGTCATCATATTTTTTCTTCTTGCTTTTAGGATCCAATTGTCACTAACTAGATATTTCATTTTCTCTTTTGTGAATTAAAGAGACATGTGTCTCTGATGATAGAATGTCACCCAACATGATTTGATCATGATCCACTTAGTCTTGGACCAAAATATTTCACTGATCTCAACCAATATGATCTTTCTAGTTTATCTCTTCAAAAATAATAGATGTCCAGTATAAGTAGAAAGAAAGACCATGAAATCTTGAGTATTATAATGTCTCACACATCCTTTTCCTTTTCTTCAGTGATGTTGGATGATGTCACCTGAATATATTTCCATGGAATAACTCACTATTTTACATTGTGAAGAATTCCACTAGCTCAACAACGATTACAATGGTGTAATCCTTAAAATCATTGGTTTAGTAGTCAATGTTTGGGAAAAACCTATTTGCATATCGTAAATTGGAAGGAATGATATCATCGAGAGTGCGACTTTACATTGGCACTAGTGGGGGGATTAAATTACACTTGTGTCTATAGTGATTGATCTTACAGGACATCAAAGGTTATGGTGTATATGTGGAAAAATGGTCTGTTGGGGTGCCACAACCTCATCAGGTGTGGCCTTTCTCAAATAGTAATAGATTACATACTGAGTGTGAGGGAATAAATTATGATATAACCAGTGATCATATTTTTGTACCCTACTTATGGAGAACATTTCCACATTCTATGGACTTCACTTCCATTATTGGGATCTACATTTTCAAGAGTCCCATGTTCCATAACGTCACCCAACATGTTTAAACCATTATACACTTGGTCTTCGATACAAAAATTGAATAATATCTATTACATGATGGTGTGTTCATGGATACTATAGTATGAGAAATAATAAGGATAACCAGTGATCATGACCTTCTATAGTCTCATGCACTCTGGAAATTTAAATAATCCCTTCTTGGGAAAATTTATGAATTATTCTAGGGATAAATATCCCTGAAATAGTATATAATGAATATTAAATATGTGAAAGTAACTTTGGGAGCCTATATTCTTTGGGTGGATGGAGACACATTCTATGCTCAAGGAGGGTAATCTTATAGAGGAGGTTATTGATGTGGTTTTGTGGGTGAGGATATTCATGATATAAATGAACATGGTGTGAATAGTCCACTAAAGTAACTAGTAGGTGATACATATCAAGAATATCTATTTGCATGGTGGAAACTGTATGTGCTTTTATTAGTCTTTTCACACGAGCAAGAAGGGGAAATTTTCAATATTATTATCTTGACTACTATAAAGAATATTTTTTTCATTACGTATTTTTATCAGACTCACAAAAAATAACTTGGTAGTTTAGGGATATGAGGTTAGTTACTAAATCAAACTTACCGATCCCCATACACATCTTATACAACTGTTATTAGGACCAAGGTTTTTCAAGTGAATATGTGAGGCCATTCCATATGAAAAAAAGTATTAGAATCACTAAGAGTCATAATTTTTTCACATAAAGTTATTTTTAAATGCTTTTACTGTGTTTGGTGGAGCTACATTGGTATTTTAACTATAAATAAACGTCCTACGAACAAATATTGTACCCTATGAGCAGCTAGTTTTGCTAGAATAACATGAGTCATTCCAGTTTAAGGATGAAAAATCCGATCTTGTTGGTATCCTATTATTTTAGGGTCCCCAAAATATGTTAAAGAATTGAAAAATTCGGGTTTAGGTGCTACAACATATCACCAATCACACTGAATAGGGTGAAGATAAGATTTTAAAACTCTTAGGGTGCTCTAACATTCTCCACCAATTCAATTTATGAGTTCATAAAAATTTGAATTTCTTCTTATTTTCTTGCTAGGGAACTGTGGAATGTAGTGAGAGAAACTATCACATCATTATTTAGATTTTCTATGGACACCAATTCATTGAATTGATCATAAACTCATGGAGTGGGATCATTAACTCGAGGAGCATCATGACCCAGATCTGAAGGTAAATAATCATGTTACTCAATTGTGATAAATTACTATTACAAAGATGAATTTCTATATCTCATAGCCTCTTCCCAAACCGTATATGTTCCACCAATAAAAAATTATGATTTTCGGTCAAGGAGGATTGAGATACCCACTTGAGGATAGATAGTGTCTCTTATGTAATCTCTATAATCCTGTAACCATTCAATAACGAGGCCAGTGGTGAGGATTTTGTATTCTTCTTAATTCTGGTGAAAGTCAAAGATTATGGGTTACATCAATAATTTTTTTTAAAATTAAACGACTAAAGTTTCAAAATTTTACTTCACACTGCCTATGTAATATGGTATAGGAAGAAACATCTCATTAAGGGGCACAATGTACTAGTTCCTTCCTCTATCATTGTGTGAGTACACCTATCAGAGTGTATGTTTGGTACTACATCTTCAATTAAGGTAGATCGCCCCTTTCACTTACTCCATCCATGTAACTTCTCTTATAATTATCTAAATTTTAGTTTATGACCATATTTAACAAGGGGGAAGCTTTAGAGGCACTTTTATCACAAGTTAATAGGCCAGACTAACTCAAGATATTAAATCGAGAGCAATATACTATCCCAATCCTCTAATCTGTACATATTGAGAATCATATTCCAGAACATATAATATCACATTAATGGTTTTGATGTATGATATTTGGAGTGATTGGAGATAGTTATATGACATGAGGATATGAGAGACTTGGTGTCACTAGTGGAAATATGGGTTTTATCGTCGTCATAAAAATGTTGGTTTTTTAAAAACCGACAAGAATATTTTGTGCGGGGAATTTATAGCGTTAGTTTTACAAAAAACTGACACCAAAAACAATTATCTGATGATGTTTCACGTCGGGTTTTTCCAAAACCGACGCTGAAACTAAAAAACAATCAGCGTCGGTTTTCGGCGTCGGTTTTCATGAAAACCGATGCAGAAAACAAAAAAATAAAATTTTAGACATCGGTTTTTTCCAAAACTGACACCGAAACTAAAAAAAATTAGGTGTCGGTTTTCGTCGTCGGTTTTCATGAAAACCGACGCGGAAAACAAAAAAAATAAAATTATCGGTGTTGGTTTTTTCCAAAACCGACGATGATACTAAAACAAAATTCCACGTCGATTTTCCGCGTTGGTTTTTAGGAAAACCGACACGAAAAATAATTTAAAACAAATTATAGGTGTCGGTTTTTATGAAAACCGACGCCGAAACTATAAAAAATAAAAAATTCGCATCGGGTTTTCTAAAAAACTGACCCTCTAAAATATTATTTCCGCATCGGTTATTTTGAAAACTGACGCAGAAATGTTTTTTAAAATTTTCGGCTTCAGTTTTCTTTAAAACCGATGCGAAAATTCTTTTAACATTATTCGGGGTCTAAAACCCTCATTTTGTTCAATCGTCAAAATCGACTTCAGCTGCGGCGCTTTGGACTCCCGACCACCATAGAACCTAATTTGCGATCTTTCATGGCCATTGTTGAAGTTTTTGTGCCGTTTTCATGATTTCTAGTATGCGTTCTTCCTCTTTATCTCTTGTTTCATCTCCAAATGTTTATTTCTTCTTCAAGAACCCAATTTTGCGCGATTTTCTTTATTGGTTCAATTTTAGTTGTAGTTTATCATTATTTTTTGTTTGTATTATCATTGTTGATATAGATTTTATAGTATATGTTTTTTTGAAGTCGTTATACCGGTCGTAGTTTGGATTTAACATCTCCATTCAGGTTGAACTACAAATTTTTTGTTTGTATTATCATTATTTCAGTTTAAAATGATGTTTCACTACATTATGAAGTACTATATTTTTAATTCCATTTCCATATTAATTAATTCTTCTTCAAAAAAATAATTTTATTGTTCTATTTATTGTTTAACTTAGTGTGGTTTGGTTGTAGTTTGTCTTGTTTTTCTGTATCTATATTTATCATTTAGGTCATGTTGTGTTATCAGGGATTAACATGTGAATATTTTATTTCATCAGTGACTTTGAATTAACTTTGATTGATGTTATAAAATTACATTACACCCATTTTTATTGATATCTTACATTTTAAAACAACCAATTATATTTTTTACTTTCAATAATGAAATGAGATTTATTAATAATTTATACATATTTCCATGTACTCCCTCATTTCACTTATTTCATCCTTTAAATTAATGTACTCGTTAATATTTTAGACACAAGGAACATCAAAATATTTCAACTATGTAAAATAAACTAATAAATTTTAAAAGAATGATATTATAATTAAATTATAATATCAATAGAACACACATGTATATAATATTAAAATAAATTGTTTACTCTATTTGTAAACGTTTTTCATATCTAATGTCTTTTATCTGATTATCAATAGTTTTTATGGAATATGTTTTTGTTTACAATTTATCTGATAGATATTTAAATGTTTATATGTTTTAATATATTCATCAATTATATTATGATATCAGGTATTAATGGATCATAATTGGATTTATTTACGAAGAACTACTAGTGAATATGAAAAAGGAGTTGATAATTTTTTGGAATTTGCTAAACGACATATTCAAAATATTGATTAGATTTTCTGTCCATGTGTGAAATGTGTAAATATGAGAAAGTTAAACTCCAGATAAATCAAGGATCATCTCATTTGTTATGGTTTTAGCCTTATTTATACACGTTGGATATTTCATGGTGAAAGAACTGAGAATTCAACATCCAATGTTGATGACGATATTCATAATGAGGCAGAGGATCGTATTGAAGAATTAATTCATGATTTAGGTGTTGAAAACATAGAAAAAACACCAACTATTGAATGATTGTATAGTGATTTTGAGAATCCATTATTCCCAGGTTGCAGTAAATATACAGTGTTATCAGCAGTTTTGAGATTAGCTAACTTAAAAGCAAAAAATGGGTGGAGTGATAAAAGTTTCTCCAGTTTACATAAGATTTTAAAAGAGCTACTTAAAGAGGGAAATCGTCTTCCAGATTCCAATTATGAGGCGAAGAAAATATTATGCCCAATGAGATTGGGGTATAAAAAGATACATGCTTTCCCCAATGATTGTGTAATGTATAGGAAAGAAAATTAACATTTATCAAGTTGTCCTACATGTGGGACATCACGCTATAAGATGGATGAGAAATTCCACTCAGATTCATTCTCACGTGATGTCATGTAACCTTATGAAAAATCAATTTTTTACTTTCCAATGATATCATTCAATATTTTTTGCATACAATTCTGATAATTCAATTCTTATTTATTTTTAGGTACCAGAATCAAAACTCCAGCTAAAGCAATTTGGTACCTTCCAATAATTTCTCGTTTGAAGCGTCTATTTGCAAATTCAATTGATGCAAAAAGGTTATGATAGCATTCAGATGAGCACACCTCTGATGGTAACTTACTTTATCCTACTGATTCACCAAAATGGAAGAGTTTTGATAAAAAATTTCATGATTTTGGAAGTGAAGTTAGAAATCTCAGAATGGGATTTTGTACTGAAGGAATGAATCCATATCGAAGCCTCAGTAGCCAGCATAGTTCATAGCCTATTTTTCTGGTACTTTACAACTTGTCTCCATATCTATGTATGAAGAAAAAATATGTTATGATGAGCTTGATGATTTCTAGACCAAAATAGCCGGGAAATGATATTGATGTGTATCTTACACCATTGATTGATGATTAAACACTACTACGGGAGGAAGGTGTTAAAGTTTTCGATGCATACAAGAAAGAGTAATTTCTTTTGCGTGCTATGATAATGTTCACTATAAAAAACATTCCTGAATATGGAAACTTATCTGGATATAGTGTTAAGGGACATTCAGCATGTCCAATTTGTGAAGAAAAAACTTCATATTATCAATTTCAGAATGGAAGAAAGACAGTGTACATGGGACATCGACGATTTTTACGAATTGATCATCCTTATCATAGATTTAAAAAACCATTTAACGGTTTTCAAGAATACAACCTCCCCCCTCAACAATTGTCAGCTGAAGAATATTATGACAAAGTGAAAGATATTGATACGACATTTGGAAGGAGAAAAAGTTCTGGTTTACAAAAACATATCTGGAAGAAGCAGTCTATTTTTTTCGAACTACCTTATTAGAGATTTTTAGAGATAAAACATAACATTGATGTTATGCATGTTGAGAAAAAAATACGTGATAGTTTGATTGGAACTTTGTTAGAAATAAAAGGAAAGACAAAAGATGGATTACATGCTAGATTGGACTTGATATTAATGAGAATATGTTTGGAGTTAGTTCCCGCTGTGAAAGGAAACAAAACATATTTACCTTCGGCTTGTCACACATTAAGCAAGATTGAAAAGATTAATGTTTGTCAGTGTCTTCATGGTATTAAAGTACCTAGTGGTTTTTCTAAAATGTGAATAATTTTGTGTCATTGAAGGATTGTAAATTAATAGGTATGAAATCACATGATTTCCTTGTGTTGATGCAACAAATTCTACCAGTAGCAGTGCGTGTTATATTACCGAAAGCTGTCATAAAGACAATTATCATGTTATGTAATTTCTATAAATCCATTTGTAGCAAAGTTGTTGATCCAAGTTTTTTATATGTGTTGGAGAATGAAGAAACTCTTATTCTTTGTCCACTAGAAATGTATTTCCCACCCACATTTTTTGATATAATGGTTCATCTATTGATTCATTTGGTGCGTGAGATAAGAATATGTGGGCCTGTTTATTTAAGATGGATGTATCCTTTTGAAAGATATATGAAAATTTTGAAAGGATATGTTAAAAATAATTATAGACCAGAGGACTCTATTGTTCAAAAATATGTATCAGAAGAGGTGTTTGAGTTCTGTACTGATTATTTGAATGAGGTGGAGCATATTGGTCTCCCTGTATCTCGATATATGACAGTTGATAGAGAAGGTAGAGGTGTTGGAGGCTTAAAGGTAAATTTCATTCCACGTGATGAAGTGATGCAAGCACATTTATAAATATTGAACAACACAGATGAGGTTCAACCATATATATCCTCACATATTTCTGAATGAAAGTTACGATATCAAAAAAGAAATGAAAAGTGGTTGATGATTGAGCATAAGAAGACATTTGTTTCATGGTTTAAAGAGAAAGTCACCTGAGACTTATCTGTATCAGAAACATTGAAGTGGTTAGCAAGGGGACCATCTCTTAATGTGATCACTTGGTCTGGTTTTGATATCAATGGCTACACATTTTACACAAAAAACCTGGATGACAAGAGTACCGTTCAGAATAGTGGTGTGATGGTATTCGCTGAAGCAGTGCATTTTTCTAGTGCCAAAGATAAAAACCCAATTTTTGCATCGACGTCATATTTTGGAGTTATTGAAGACATATGGGAAATTGATTATATTAAATTTAGAGTCATTGTTTTTATGTTTAATTGGTTTGATAGTAATAGTGGCGTGAAACATGATGAATATGGGTTTAAACTGGTTGATTTGAAAAGATTTAATCACAATGAGGAACCATTTATCATGGCGACACATGCAGAACAAGTATTTTATGTCATTGATCTGTCGAATGATCAGTGGTCAGTTGTTTTGCAAGGGAAAAGATACCATTTGGGTGATGAGGATGATTCTGATGATGGTAGTGATTTACATGAGCCTTATTCATCAATTACGCAATTTTTAGATGATTACAATAAATATAAGATAGACATAGTGCATGCAGTACGTACCGATCATGATGAAGGCATGTGGAAAAACACTAAATTAGTCTCCTAATTTTTCTGGTAAATATTTATATTTTGTGTCTATTTTTAAAACATACAAATTTATGCCCCTATTTTAACATATTTATTTTTATCTTCCTTGTTTCTAATTATTTAGTTTTCTAATGATATGCAGGTACACAAAATTTTATTACACTTTATAGTAGCAATGTCATATACTGATAGAGAGGAGCAGTTACCGAGGTATATCTATTTTGAAAAATTATTAAATATTCAGTATTATACTTATTTAATGAAATAAAACTGTTAATTTACAAAACACAATTTGTAGGACTAGTGATGCGTCCTCGGTGGAGGAGACTTCTCCAGTTACTACTCAAAAATCAAGTTCTCTAGTTGGTAAATGTGGTATTACACGTTTACCAAAACAATCACTTTCTCGTGATGATAACAAATCACACATCCGTTTTGATGATAATAATAATGTAGTTGGCCCAAATGCAGCTTAGTTTGTCTATTATATAGCGATGCAAAGCTGTTGCAGGATTTGTATTTTATATCCTGATTAGAAGTCAGTGGACAGGATGGCAAAACAACAGATTTGGGAGGCCGTGACGGTAAAATATCTTTATTTATTTATTTTATCTCATTTTTTAATATTTTATAGTATAAATGACATATTTAATTTTTTCCATTATAGATGACATTCAATTTTGAGGAAACCAAAGAAATTAGGAAACGACATCTCTCTTTAGCGGCAGTTTGATGGAGAGATTTTAAAACCAAACTGACAAAAAATTATGTTTTTGGAAAGAGAAGGTTTGAAAGCCCATATCTTAAGTATCAATATATAGGTGAAGAAACATGGAAGAGATTTGTTGACAATCGTCAGGAAGAGAAATTTCAGGTATTGTAATTGTTTTATATTTTAAAATTTATGCTATATTTTCCTTATTACTAAATAGTTTATTTTTATGTAACAGGCCTCCAGGAGTTCTCATCCGGAGATCCAGTTGCCAAACATATTCCATCATACTATATCATGTGGAGGGTACTCGTATTTGGACCATAAAAATATTGAAGAAAAATTTGAAGCATTAAGATCTCGATCAAGTAGTGGTTTAGAAGAGGTCCAATATGGTCCTCCATCTCCTCCCACTCGCCATGAGAAATGGAAACGAGCAAGAAGAAGAAAATGAACTATATCTTATAGACAATGCTCACCATGTGGATAATAGAATTGTAAGAAAATATTATTTATTTGTTAACAATTTTCCTTCTTTATAAATTAAAAACACTAATATAACTTTTTTATTTTTCATTTCAGGATGAACTTCAGGATCAAGAGACACATGGCTCTTTTATCCCTGAGGGTAGGATGGATATCCTAGCCAGTGCTTTGGGAAAGGAAAAACACCCCGGCCATGTTAGAGGATATCAGGTGGGTGTTAGTATTCGGAAGGTTTTTGGTAAGAGTATGCAATCAAGAGACCCAGAAATCAAATCCTTAAAAGAAGAGCTGCATAATATGAAACGGTCTATGCGAGATGAAATTCAAGCAGCAGTACAGAAGGCTTTATTAGAACACTTGGCATGACAGCCACAGTTCGCTCAGCCTTCCGAGGTATATTATTTACTTGTCATCAATTTTTAATTTATATAAATAATAAACACTGATATAACTTTTTCATTTTTCAATGTTCTCAGCCTACTCAGTCAGACTACCCTGCCTCATTTTCTTATCCAACCCCGTATAGGCAGCCTTCCGAGGAATATTATTTACTTGTCATCAATTTTTCTATTTTATAAATTATAAACACTAATATAACTTTTTCATTTTTCAACATTCTCAGTCTTCTCACCCGGACTGCCCTGCCCCATCTGCTTACCCTGCCCCGTCTGTGCAACCTTTTGAGGTATATTATTCTATTTAATTTTTAATCAATTTTTCTATGTTATAAATTTTAAACACTAATATACCCTTTTCATTTTTCTGCCTTCTCAGCCTGCTCACCCAGCCTACCCTGCCCCACCTGCTAACTTTGAGCCTCCACCTCCTCCCTCAGATCTAGCCTTATATTGTGAGTTGTTTGCGGGAGATCCTCATGTACATATTGTTGCGTTAGGATAGGTGTATTTTTTGGGGGACTTGGTACATCATTAGCCTATGCAGATGGGTCAGGTTAGAGTATCAGTACTTGTTATTATAGATCCTACTGCTCTACTACCATTTCCTACTGTGGATATCACCAGTGTTGGGGAAAGTATGAGCCATTTTTTACTTTGGCCAACTGCCCTTATTCGTTATATTTCACATGAGGTATGTTTTTTTTAAATATTAATTACAAATGATTCCAAATTACTTATAATGTTTCTAAAATTTAACTTATAGGATTATCTGAAAGCAAAAGAAACTGTACAAATGCATCAAAATGTTAAGTAACAGTTGGCTGTAGATACTTCTGATATTTCTTATGGGTTGAAAAGATTATCTGAGTCCTCTTCTTCCTTGAATTTTATCTATGAGTTTGGATGATGCCCGATATATGTTGAAGAAATTATCAACTGACAATACTGAAAAAAGATATCATGAATTTAGTTAATTTTGAAGAGATCAGGCTGAATGTGGTGCAATTGTTTTCCATGTAAGTAAATTGACTTTTGAATTTCTATTTCTTTAATAAAAGATTGTTATGTCATTGAATAACTATATTTTCTTTTTAAAATAGGTATCTACACAGGATTATTTTACAAAATGAAACTACCAGAATTTACAGTTTTATAGATCCAGAGTACATTTCCTTGGAAGTCAAACATGTAAAGAATGATGAATGAGTTCAATATATATATGAGAGATTATCACAAACAGAGATTAAGTGTTGGTTTTTACCATTTCATGATAAGTAAGAACATCAAGATAATTTTTAACAAATGATCATTATAATGTCATTAATTGTGAACTTTTTGTATTCTAGGGGGCATTGGATGTTAGGCATATTTTTCCCAAATTAATTAACCTTATATTGGTTTTTTATCTTTATTAGAAAAAGTGTGTAAACCATTTTCCAACTTATTAAACAGGAAAGTTGTTTTTTATTTTTATAAGTTTGTTATGTTTAATTTTAATTGTTTACACTAGTTTTATTAGTTTTATATAAAAAAATACAGTTCATGGAAACATTTTACAAAGGAAAAGAAACCAACGAAAATAAAATATGTGGACGTACAGGTAATTAGTTTTTATATTTTTGTTATATATTGGTTTTTATTATTATTTAAGTGTTTTATAACTACAGTGTCATCGTCAAAATTGAAATGTTGAATGTGGTTATTATATTCTACGATTCATGTATGAGATAATCACAACTGGGGAAACTACTGGCATTCATAAGGTTAATTGTATTAATTTTTTTATATATTTTCTGCCACTTTTTTCTATTTATTAATTTCATATCATTCAATATTATTGTAGGCATTAAATGATTCACAATCTTATTCCCAATATGATATGATTCATATTCAATCTACTTTTGCAAACTTTTTGTTAAGTCTGATTAAGATATTACGTATGTATATTGATTAAGATTTTAGGTATGTAGATTCTAATATTTCAGGTACGTGTATTTTAATTCTACTTTACTTTGAGTTCTCTCAAGTGCCTCTACAAAAATATTGTTTGATTGTTTTTGTATACTGTGTTTTTTTTCAGGGGTTTTGATTATTTTGGATGTGAAATTGTAATTATTTTATAAAAACAAATTTATTTATGGCGTCGGTTATTTTCAAAACCGACGCCGAATGTTTTTTTGAAAAAAATGACTTATGGCGTCGGTTTTATCTAGAACCAACGCCAAAAACTGAGTCCACTGGATTTTCAGCGTCAGTTTTCTATAAAACCGACACCGAAACTCAGTTATTCAGCGTCGGTTTTCTATAAAACCGACGCCGAACATACAAGTTTCACCAATTTTCGGCGCTGGTTTTATAGAAAACCGATGCCGAAAATCTAGTGGATTCGGTTTTCGGCGTCTGTTTTCTATAAAACCAACACCGAAACTCATAATAAAATTATTTTTGGCGTCGGTATTGGAAAACCGACGTGAAAACTCTATTATTAACGTCGCCTTTAAAGACGTCAATTTATTACCGACGTCAAAAATTAATCAAAACCGGCGTTAATAAGTGTTTTTGCACTATGGTGTTATGTGATCAAAATTATTATATATTTCTTATTTATGTCATCGACATGGTCATGGATCCCTGGGTAGGTGAAATAGTGATCACAAATTAAGTGAGACTCCATCCATAAAATAGGATGAAAACATAGTGAATTTTCATTTATAAGGGACACTATGAAGTCAAATTATAGAGATTAATGCATCGAGAACAACACTGATTACATGTCGGTGGCCATTACCTCCCAAAGCCCCTCTATCTTAGGTTAAGGATCATGCTCTTGATTTTCCCAGACTATGATTGGTGCATGCCAATATATGGGTGGAGGCACCATTATAGACTTGTTTTGAAGGTAAAATACAAGAATATTGATTTCTAAAATGGTTAAAATTCTACTACAATCTAGGAAATTTCTTGGATTAGGATCCAATATCAAGACCATTTCCATGTGTGAGTGTCCTCACAACTGCTTTATGTGAGAGGGTGGTGACATTCATTTTCGGCATAGCGGGGTGCTCATCATATATGGGATTCAACCCAAACACCAATAATTTATATAAATTATTATTTTTATATATATAATGGAAACTAACTATGAAAATGATGGTTCCATTGTGTACCCAAAGATGGGTGCTGGAGCATCCTCCACCTACAGGAATCATAGAGGAATCTGGGGATCTTATGGACCATGGCTTCTAGAAAGGTAAGCATCAATTTCTCTTCTTATTCCCCAAAAACTAGATGTTGGGGTTACAGATCCATCACTAATTCATCCTTCCTCTAATGAACTGATAGGCCAATAATGATGTGGAATGTCCTGTAGTTCCCTATCTAATATTGAGTATTATCCCGTTATCCCCAAGATGGTCCTTCCAAGTATGGTATTTTCTTGGTATCTTGATTACCTCAAATTTGGTTGCAGGGAGAATGGTTAGTACCACTTTGATGGAATACTTGACCACTTGGATGACCTATGATCTATTTTGTAGAAGCACATGGAACACCTTTGTGCTAGATAACGATAGAGTATGAAGGACCTCCACTATGGTTGTTAGTGAAATGATGATGTCCTATGTGTAGTTTTAGTGGGGTGTAAATATTATTTGGTTGATTTTATAATATATAGTACCACCCAGTTGGTTGTCAATGGATGGGGTATGACCTCCACTCTATTTGGTAAAATCATGAGGAGGGCCTTTATTTTGGTTGTTTATGGAGCAGGGATGACCTCCAAAGTAGTTTATAGTGACACATGGAGATCCACCAAGATAACTATTGATGAATCGGGGAGGTCCTCCAATATGGTTGGTAGTGGAATGGGGAGGTCCACTGTGTTGGATGTTCATGGATTGAGGAGGTACTCTTCTATGGTTTTTAGTAATACAAGGAGGACCTCCATGATGGACGTCGAAAGAGTAGGAAAGAACACTTCTTTGGTTGGTAGTTTATTAGCCACCGAAAGAGGATAATAGTCATCATATATATATATATATATTATACATTTAATGTTCTCGATTATTATTAAACATAATTTTTAGAAAATTTCAATATTTGAAAATTATTTCTAATCAATAGTGGAATTATTTTTTAACATGCACTATAACATGTACTGTATTGATACAATTTGTTAACCCCCAATGATACTGATTTGAATTTAGTATTTATTTATCTTGTATCCTATTACATTGAGAATATATAATATTTTAGCACTTGATTAATCGCATTGGAATATGACCACAGTGGGATTTTAGAGCAACACATTCTGGGCAAGGTGAATTGGATATCAACCCAATAAAACTATTATATCAGCCCTGATCCAAGAACAATGATGCTCAAATGTGAACTGTAGTTAGATAAAATCAATGGAAATATTTTATTAAACAATGTTTTTATCTAATTAAGATGTTTTAAGGGAGTTCTAGGTGGTTCATGTTGAAGAAGAAATTATTGTCCAGATTTAGTGGCCCAGAAAAAACCCACTATTTCAACCATATCTCGAAAACAGAATAACAATTTTGGATGAACTTTTATTGGAAATCAGGATACATAATTATAATTATATTATAATTATATTTCCCTCCCCAATTATTCCATCTTAATGGTCATTTATGTGAATCTTTTTGGTGGATGCAAGTTAGTTGAAATTTATTTCAAGGGTGGAAAAGTAATCTCTACATTAACATTCCACCCACATGGGCCAAAAATATTTATTAGGCTAACATAATATTTTGGACGCTCAATAAAATAATCATGAAACTCATATTTAATGTAGTGGTGGTGTGGTAGTTGATGATGAATGTTTCTTTATTTAATTTTAATTTATTCTTCCACTTTTTCATTATAATGTTTATCATTAAATTGTATGTTATTTGAATCAATTACAGCATACAGAACACGCTCATAGTGATTGATGATGGAATGACGAGGGCCTCATCTCTATTGGGTATGGAATTGAGTAGGACCTCTATATTGTCTGTTAATAGAGTATTGGGGACCTCCACCTTGGTTTGTGATGGTATAGGGATGACCTCCACCCTGATTCTCATCATCATATAATGGTCGGTTATAAATATTGGTGGTGTAGGTGAATGAGATAATCAACATGTCATGCATATGAGGCAGTTGGTATCTCAATCCCTGACTGGAAATTTTCAATCCATGTTCACATGTTGTAGGTATCAAATGGCAGATTTGAAGATCTAATGGAACTAATAACAATTGAGTGGCATGGGGTGAATCTGGTGTTAAATTTTGGTAAGATTAAAACCTCATGTAACATGTTTTTTACTAAATTCCATACCAAATTTTATTAAATGCTTCTGCCAAAAAATGTCGTAAAATAATGAAAGTGCATAATATTTTCAAGGTGAGAGCATATAGTGAGAAACTCCATCATTTCCCTATCCACTACCATCGGTCTTTAGAAATTAAATATTAATAAGAAGTTAATAGAACATGTTCCAATTCCTTCTAGACACCTTATATATATCAATAAGAAATATTATACTCTCTCTTTCCAGTATAAAATTTTTCTCTGAAAAACAATTTATGCATAAAAATGCATAATTAATTTATTAAATATTCCACAGGTATACTATGTTTAGAACCTCTGTCCATGTTGTTTAGATACAATTGTCACAATCCAATAAAGTAAATATGATTCTCCCATACTCAATCTACACCTATCAAACTCAGTTCAATCACTCATTTTGATCCTCCCTGGTACGATTGACTTAATAAAATTGACTTAATATGATTGACATAGTATGATGAACCCATTTTCAATATACAAAAATCAAACATTACTAAAATGATCAATACGATATTCAATATTTAAACGTAAACATTAACTTCCAATTATTATGAGCATTAACTTGGGTGCTTTCGTGAAACTTTTCATAGTATAATGATTTTAGAAAATATTTATATGAGGCTCAAAAAGAAAGAGTTGGAAACATGAAAACATTATGACATTCTTAAAATTTCAAAACTCAAAAAATAACACTCAAATTTAAACATCAACATTGAATTATTCATACATTTTCTAGTTTCTATGAGATTTACGTGAAATTGAATTTCAAATTTGACCCATTAAATAGTTCAAATATCTTATATTACTTAATCTTACATCTAGAGTACCTTGTATTTTCTTCTTTTTAGAAAAACCACATCACCTTATTATGATGAAGCTTCCATAGCTTTAGGTTCCTAGGATTATTATGATCTTCCATTCAATCCCAACACAATAGAATGTTCCTTTATTTCTCATCTCATTTTGATATATCAATATTACAAATCACATTATTTTATTTCTTTCGTTCTCATCTCATTACATTCAACCATTATTTCTCATCTTATCATGATCGACTTTTATCTCTCAACACTTGATATTTCATTTTATTCACTACACATTGCAATTTTCCTTTATTTATTAGATAATTAGGATCTGATTTTCTTTCATAGTTCATTATGTTCATCCTTTATTTATAAATTCATTATGACCAACCTTTTTTTACAGTTATTCTAATTACATTCCTTCTAAGAGTTAGTTTTATGGAATCCTCATAATGATGGAATCCTCACTATGATGTAATTATCATTGTGATAGAATTACACACTCTATAACATTGAAATTATTCAAACTTCTTCTGCTTTACACATTTGGAAATTATGAAACATATGAGTCATGTTGTTATAGATCTGATACAATCATTAGGATTCCACTAATTCTATAAAGACTTTATCTTGATTGAATTCATGATTTTTTAGAAATCCATGACCAAGAAAGCATCTTCTGATTTTGATTAAAAGATATCGGAAATTTATAACTCCTTAATTCACTTGCATAAAAAATACTCTTTATTATCCTTATGAAATATTCAATTAGAAACATAAAAATTTATAATATATACTGAGTTTGATAGATCTTGAACTTCATTCTGATGGACCATAGATAGATGGTGCGTTCAATCCAAAAATTCACCTTTCTGGCCACATTTTCATTTGGGGATTTTCATGATATTCCTCTAAATCTATAAAAAAATGATCATTAAAAATGAATTTTTACCACCTATTGTTTTTGGGTTTGATCAGTCATAAAAATTCCCATTTCTTACAGAACTCATTATGATATACTATGTGTGATTCCAGCATAACAAAACTATTCTTATAAAAAAGGATAATTGCCATCAAATACAATAACATTATTTAAATAATTTTTTCTCACTGGTACTGTATTCACCCACCCCGTTGGATTTTTAACAAATCTTAATAACTACATTTTTATCTCTCATAAATTGTTGAGTAATAAGCTTTTCTAAATAACTCATGTTTCTTGAATTTTGAAAAAACACTTTCCTTCTCAAAAAAAGAGTGTACTGAAACCACACTATTGGATAAAGTAATTTTTTATAGAATTAGATCTCTCATGGATTAGAAAATTATCCATCCATGTAATGATAAAATTTCATCACTATGGCACTCTTCTCTACCACTTTTCCTTTTCTCTCCCTCATATTATGATATCCAAAATAAAAAGATTCATAAAAGAAAGATAAGTAACAACTTATTACAATGAAAAGTTGCTACTCTCCCCCCCCCGCCCCATTTCAACATAATCCAATCTACGGTGCCTGTTTTCCCTTATGAGAATTAGGAAGTAATTGGAGGGGGATGAAAGTGATGATGCCCCAATTCTACAAGTAATTATTTCAGCATTTATTTTGTTGAAATATAAAAAAATTGATACTTTTTTTGGTATGTACTCACGCATAACATCCATTTTATCCTATTTTATTTTTTAAATAGAAACTTTATATCAATATTTTTGTTCTATAATGTTGGAAAATAATTTTAGATAGATAAATTGAACTAATATAATCACAATGTACCTTCAATGGTTTAGAAACATTCAATTTTATGTATTCTAGATGAAAATTTTATCCACAACAGTTGAGTACACTCCTGAGTAGATGCAACATATTCAAATTCAACTTAGTTAAATGTTACTGAACTTTTTTCCTTACTATGCCAAATCATAGAACATTCAACCAGAAAAATGTTCTTCCTAGGGTGATTTTATATCGTTGTTTTATTTATCCCAATCGGCATCGTTATAACCTTTAAACATCATCTAGTAATTTCTCTCATATAACACACCATGTGATGCGGTTCCTTTTACATTTTTAGAATCCTCTTGACTACAAACTTATGATATTATTTATGATTAAATTGTGACCTTTCACACAAAATCACAACATAAATAATGTCTATCCTTAAGGATGTATAATATTCTAGACTTATTATTTCTTTGGAATGTTATTCTAATTAACACTTTTTTAAGAATCATCTATACACAAATTTGTGCTCAAAAATATTTGAGTTGAATATTCTAGGGATTCATCCATCCCAAACTTCTTTAAAAATTCCCTGGCAGACTTTTCATGCGATAAGAAAACTAATTTTTCATTTTTTGAACATTTAATACATGGATGAAAGATCATTCTACAAACATAGAAATTTCTAAATTCCTCATCATTTCCTTCGAAAAAAATTTAAATTAATTATCATTATCCATATAAAAAATTATTTCATCCACATAATAAATTACAAATATAGTTTCCATGTCAACACAAATATCATATATTTTGGTATCAAATTTTCCAATAGAAAAGTTCAACTTTCTAAAACATTTAAGGCATAGAATTCTAGGATTTTGGGGATTGTTTCAACCAATATAAGGATTTATTCAATCTAAAAACCTTGTTTTCATCATTACTATTTTTGAAAACCACGACATTTTAAAGTAAAACTTCATCCTCATTCTCACTATTTTAGACACTCATCCTTAAATCCATATGATAATGTTTGTAATTTTTATGATCGGCCACTGAAAGAAATATTCCAATAGTTTCTAATTTTTTAAATAAAAAAAAGATTCTTAAATTTTAAACATTCCACCTATGAATAGCCTTATAAAAAAGTATAGTTTTGTTTTTTTGAAACATCCCCATGTACATTCAAATTGTTTATGAAAATATACCTCTTCAGGATATGATAATTATTTTCATTCCATGGAACAATTCCCCATTTTTCTTTTTTCCTAATCTGATCCAACTTTTCATTCATACCATCCACCCATTCATTGTGTTGAATATATTTTTAAATTTATCTTTTTTCAACTATTGTGATATGTAAATTATGGTTTTCTAATCTTATCATAATTTTGTTCTGAACTGGAGCCTTCTAATTTCTGATATTGTTTTTGGAATAGAAATTTTTGTAAAATTTAGTAATTTCAATTTTTCATTCACAACTTATCTTTCCACATCACATGAATTTTAATAAATTTCTATAAACGGAATTTGAATTTATTTTAGTGTTTTAGAACTCTTCATATTACCCTCTTAAACATTCTTATCAACTTTGGTTATGGAATTTTTATTTTCAATTACTTTCACATAATATGATTCTACCACATTTTTTAAAATACTTTTCTACATCTGTAACTTCATCCATTTTTTGAATAACCAATAAATATTTATTCTTGGTCTATCACATAAAACTTTCCCAAATCCTAATTTATTATTTTATGTAAACATGATATTATAAAAAATATTATGTTGATAAATGAATTTTTTTTATACAGAGTCCATAAGAGGTCATGCTGGATTACTATCACAATGAAAATATTTTCTAAACATGTATAATAGTATTAAAATATTCTTTCTAGTAAAACATTTAATGTTTGTATTCTGATAACAATCTAAATCCATTTTCCACAAAGATTCAATTATTTCTTTCAGCTACACTATTTTTTTGTGGTATATGTAGATCACTATATTGATGTTTGATACCATGTTTTTTCAGATAAAATTCAAACACATTGCTATGGAATTTGGTACCATTATTGTTTTTTAAATTATTTATATAAAACAAAAATTATTTGTCAGATTTGTTTCTGAACAACATAAACATTTTCACACCCTCAGAATTGTGATTCAAAGACATGATGTTTATTTTATGAGAGAAATCATTAATAAAAGGAAAACATTTCAGTCAATTTTTTCTGATCGATGTCTTATCGGCCTAAATAAATTGGAATGATTATGTTCAAATGTTCAGGTAGACTGAATCTCATCACTCTTGCAGCTTCAATTAGATAGTTGTACCTTCTTACATATATTGCAATCATCTTATTCTATTAATTTCAAATCTAGTATTTTTTTTGACAACATAAACTTTAGAAATTGTATTAATGTTATACTACTCCTGATAGTCTGGTCATTGGTGTTATAATTTATTTTTATTTTTAACACATATGTGCCATGAGTTGTTAAGTTCTCCTTCATATAAAATTCTTTCATCGGTACATTCTCAATTTTAATAATTTTTTTATCATTATAAAAATTTTTAACAATAGATTATTTGGTTAATATTTCTTATTCTAAATCATCACAATGTTGTATTATAATAAGTAAGATATGTTTTATCCCGTCAACAAATACATCCTGCTTATATTTCAACATCTTTTGCATCAATCTATGTTGTTCTAATTCCTCTAATTTTTAAGGAACTATAATTACCAATGGAAATTGCTCCTCCTTAATGACGTTAAGCATGATTTAATTTTTTTAATATCACCTTTCATATTTCATGAAAAACTAGTTTCACATATCTATTTATTATTCCTTTTACTTCCATTTAATGTTTTCTCGATAGGAATAGATCTTCTGGAATCATTATTCCTTCAAACTTTATTTTCATCACTACTATAAGAAACTTGATTCCAATGGAGTGTCATACATTTTGATCATGATGAACTACCTCATAACATCTCCCAAAAATGTTATTCGGACATTCAAATCGAATTTTTTGATGTTTTCTAACATCTTGGGTTATTTATTTTCTAGATTCCTATATATTAGAATGGTTACACTATGTATTTGTAAAATATCAACAAATTTTCAAAAAATAATCATATAGGTAAAAATAAATTATGTGAATAATTATACTCCACATCCCCATAGGTTCCACAAAACTTGTAATAGTAATGAAATTTTGATTTTCAATGGAAGTGATATATATCTCTAAAAAACAATGTTGATGTGGATAGCTTCATTCTATATTAACATTCTAACAGAACGTACCATATTTTCTCCTATAGTTTTATACTTTTTTATATGTGATAGGTTTTTCAAATAATTTTCCCCCAAATAATTCCCAATACATTTTCTTGAACCAGAAAACTCATGAACTAGTATTTTTAGTGGGTGAGGATTTCATCGGATTCATGATTTGAGATTTATGCGAACATTAGAAGTCTCAGATTTAACTTACATGGATTTGATGATTTTTTATCCATATATATCAATGATGTTTTAGACAAAAGAAGATTTTATTGAATCTTTTTACCTTCTTATTAATCAATTTGTAGATTTTTTTTGATATATTCAACCATACATCCCTATTAAGTAATTATATATTTGTAAATTAAGACCTCATGAATGCATTCATCCTCTCACATTATGAATTATTTTACTACATCAGTAAATTATCCCAAATAATTCTTTATCACAATGATTTATATTATAAGATTTTTTTTTCACAAGCCATGCATGATGTTCTTTTCTAGGCAGGTAATCTCTATAAGATTCTTCATCTCCTTCTTCGTTTGAGTTTGAATTGTCTTCATCTTTCTCATTATTTTCAATAAAGGTTCTTAATTTTTTTTATAATTTATCTAATAAATTATTTTTGTAGTTTAGTTTGATTTATATTTATTACTCAAAATAATTCTATTTTTCCTTGTAAAATTATTTTTGGATTTGTCAAATAAATTTGGTCAAAAAGAGTTTAGTTCTACTTCATAAATCTGGGTTTTTTTATCAAACTCACATAGGTATTATCTAACATTCTTATTGGGAAAATTCAAAGAAAATTTCCAAATCCACCCCACATAAAATATTGTTGAAATTTTACCTCCACACACAACTCTTCCACTTCGATAGTTTTTATATATATAAGATTTAATTTTATCATTCAAATCATCACCCTCTTTTCCTTCGGAGTCATAGGGATCAAAATTTTCTACATTATAAATTTTCAAATTTATCATATCTTCAAAATATATTTACTATTTCACCTTAATTTTAAACATTGGAATTTTTTACATTCCATATTCCGCAAAAAATTTATACAATTCATCGTGCGATAAATAACCCTTAACTTATAATGTTAAATTTTAGAATCAAACAATTCCATGATGTTTTGAATATATTTCTTCACAATTATATATTCATCCTTGAAATCTATAAATCCTATGATGTTGATTTTTTTAATACGGTAATGTATTGATCAACAAATTATTCATCTTTCAATTAGATATATTCATACATTCTATACTAAATTTTTATCTTTTCTTCCCTCACTATAGTATTCCCTTTGATAAATACATCGTAGCTTGTCCCAAACACTTTTTAAGGTTTGGAGACCCATCACATTCTATTATACATTCTCTAATAAGAAAATAGAGATTGAATTTCTATCCTTTCCACCAACAAATATATTTTTATTCATATAAAATTTCATATGAACATAATTATATGTTGTGGAAAACAAATTATAGTAGTATCAACAACATCCAAGCCAATAGATATGAGATAAAGGATCATCAGAATTTCCATCGACAATACATTTTTTTTAAATGTTAAAATTCATCTACTGTTGGTTGAATTGATATTATCCATGATAAGGATTTGAAAAGGGAACCATTGTATTTGATACCAATTTATGTTTCAAAATATTGAAAAATAAAGGAGAGGGGGGTCAAATTTATTGTAAACGTTTTATATATTTTTAGACATTTATATCCCAAACCACTATAATATATTAAGATTAATTTCATTATCATTATTTATTAATAATCATGCATTAAATGGTAGGATATCATGTAAAGTACAAAAAATATACCAGGTTCATCCTTAGTGTGAGTACCTACATAATTTTTAGAGACACTCCTGTGTGTCTAAGAAAATTCACTTTTAATCATAAGTGAATAAATCTTATGCCATCTCCGGCAAGACAACTTATTTATCATGATATGAAAGATTACATTGACTCCCCTCAGTTTTCAATTTTTGAAATAAAAACAATTGACCCAAAACAAAATCATAAAAACATTGTTCAATTTTTTCCACAAAAGCTCAGTCTCGATCCTTATTTCAGTTTTTCATGATCCCATTCTCTCAATATGATGTGGTTAATATGATTCCACGTCACTCAATAAGAACCTCTCATAACAAATATAAAACACTCATTCAGATCTCCCATATAATAATTGACTAAATATGATGAACTCAAAACAATGAACCTATTCTCAATAAGAAAAACTAAAACTCTTCTCAAATAATCAATGCGATATTGCTCAGTCTGATGGTAACATTCCATTCCAAATATTCATTGCTCCTCATTTTCTACATACATGGAAATTTTCAAATTAAAAATTATTTGAGAATCTATTTATATGCGACTCATAAAAATTTGATCAGGATACATGATATGATTTCTCACTTCCTCATATTTCGAAACATTGAAAAATCCTCATATTTAAACATCAATATTAACTTATAAAAATTGGTCATATTTCACTAATATATAGGTAAAATTGAATTTTTTATTTTCCCACTTAAACTCTTCACATATCTTATACACCATAATAAACCTTCCTGAACTAGTTGTCTTTTATTCATTATTATGAATCCTCCTTATCTCATTATAAGGAAACATTCATGGCTTCAACCTCCTCTACATATTATGATCTAACATTAATTCCCAACTTATTACAATTTGTATAAGTTTCTCAGATCATTATTATATATCTTTATTTATCATCTCATTATGATGTTACATTCTTTCTCAACTCAATAATGTCTACCCTTCATTCTCCACTTATTACGATCTACCGTTATTTCTCATCTAATTAAAATCTTCCTTTATTTAACACATCATTATGATCCACATTTTCTTTAAAGCCTATTATGGTCTTCATTTCATTTTTATATTTGGTTTTACAACTTTCCATCATAGTTTTAGTCTCATGTAGTCCTTAAAAATATGGAATTATCACTACTATGTAATTCTTTTTACGATGTAATTCCCCACTGTATAACATTGATGTTTATCAATATTTATCCTCTTTACACCGTATTAATTTTATAATCATTGGATTCCACTCATTAATAATACAATACAATAATTATGATTCCTCCATTTATTCAAAATCTTTTATCATTATTGTTTTCATGATTTCTGATACATCCATGATCAACAAATCATATTTTAATTTTGAGTTGAATGATTGATAAAATTTTAACTCCAGACATCACATTCATTAACCAGCCACTTCAGCATCATTATATCGTATTCAATTAGCAAAATCATACATTCTAAAAAATGATGTGTCTAGTGGATCTTGAACATTAAACTGATGTTCTTGAGAAAAATTTTCTGTTCAATAACGAACTTCATATTTGTAACCACATTCTCATTTGTTATTACTCGGTCTGATCCTCTAAATATGAAGAAAAACAATCATAAAATCAAAACATTTTTACCCTATTATGTTGGGGTTTGAACATTTTGAAGAATTATAAATTTTTATAGAAGTTATTAGGAAGGATTGGTTCTGATTACTAGGTTACAAATACAATATTATACAAAAATTTAGTTATCAACAACTACAAAAACATTTTTAAACGAATTTACCATGTAGGTTGTTCATTATGCTTGTGCTGGTGGGGGCTATTAGAGTAGTAGGAGATGCCCATATTGGGAGGTTCTCTTTGCTGATGACTAATGCTAGCTGTGGGTGTTTTTGACTAGTTGTAAACGATATGTGATTAAATAAATCTATCAGTTTATTAGTGGGATTGGATGGTGATGGGGATGATGAGGTCTAGTGGGAACCTTCCAAGGAGGCTTTCAAGCAGTAGTTGCTAACGATGTGATAAGAATATCTCATACATCATTAGAATAAGGGATTTAAATGTTAGTGATAGACTCTTAATTTGGTTTATCATCTGATCGATGGTTGGTTTACCACTATGTGGCCCTCAGTGGAGGAAACATAAATGAGGTGTTGAAGCATTTATGTCACATGAGACATGTCCCTAGTAATAATTACCCCATCTTAATCATAAGCGCACACCAAGCTATCGATTAGCCTCCTAGGGATGATATCCGAAAGAGATATTGTGTTTGGGATCCTAGAAGTAGAAGTATAGGCAGAGTTCTTGGTTTAATATAGGTCATGTTGGATTGTCATATCGAAGTTCATCCTACATCGATGCCTATGAGATCCTAGAAAATGGATTTTAGAATCCAAATTCCTATAAGGCATGTGGATTCCATCATTAGTATAGGTATAGGGAATGAAATTCACAATTCAGAAACTTCAACAAATCTTCTTGAAGTATTAGAGGATCCACACTAATGATGTCATTGATATAGAATGTCCAATATTTACATTCCAAATTTAGATGTGAGTTTCATGCTAGTACCACCATTTATATAGTGATACATAGCCCTCAATATCATGATTCGGTAAAATCTGAATCTATTGGGGCCCTCATATGCTACTGGCCCCCATGTTTGTAGATAATATTTGCATTTCTAGCTCACCATTTATATTCATAATTCATTCATCAAGGTTACAACATTGTCCATCCAATAAGAAATGATGTACCTCCTCATGTTGTCTCCAATTCCCACATTACAATGATGAGTGGACTTCATCATTTTTACCAATGTCGTATACTCTTTTATCTAAATTGATTATAGGATAATAGTCCCTACATCCATAGATTCCTATTTGGAGGTTGTTGCTTACTCTATGTCTCCCTCATATATTAAAGTCATGTTTCTGGAACTCATTCCTGATGCCATATAAAGGCGGAATCTGATTAATTATTCTTCTTTTGTCTCTAATGGGATGAAACATTATGTTATTGTGAATAGAAATTTTGTGAAGATCTATGAATTTCTAGATGTTGGGTATATTGGGAACATGTAAATTCTGTCTCGTTTAGAAGAAAAATAACATGAGTCAAATTATACCCAAATCATACAATTTCACATGTCATACATGAATTAATTGACATCGAGGTCACAAGAATTCCATGGTTTTTTTACCTCATCCATAATATATTTATTTTTTGATGTAGGGATTCTAGATCAGGGCACGAGTTTAACTTCTTTTAGAGATATATTAGAATATCCTATTGAAATGGATAAGTTCACAGACTTATCATCTAATGGGGATGGATTATAAGATTATATTGAGATAGACCAAGGGTGTGTTTCCCTAGGATAGAATATTTCATAATTGAATTTCAGGTCGGAACATCATGTTGAGATATACTAAGGCATGATTTATAACAACTTGTGCTGAAAGAATAGAATATAATATTGAGAGATTTTGATCTGGTATGTCCCTAGGAAAAACTATTTCACAAAAGGATGATGTCGGGATAGAACATCAATAAGGATTCATATGTATCTTGTTTTTGTGATATGGATTATAACACACATGGTTTGATGGAATAGATTGAAGTCGTGTGATAGGAATGATAAATTAAAGTTCTTAACATGTAGTAATGATTATCATGTCATGGGAGAAGCGTCTAGATTGGATTTTTTGGGGATTATGTGTTAAATCATTGATATGTAGGAGTATAAATATTAGGGATATGGTTTGGGGTGTATGCATGGAAGCATTTGGGATTTGGGGATTTTCCCATGTTGGGGTGTGACGGTGAAGGGCATGCACATGAAAGCTTATTATTTTTGGTGTCTCATACAATGATGGGGAATGATAGTTCTTCGATTACATGTGGAGTATGACTACGTGTGGTTGTTTAATACCTATGGGTGGGAATCCATCCCATGTGGGAAAATCATGGCATTAAATGATGGTTATACATGGGTAATCCTATGTTTTTTCCATTGCGTAAGGATTCCATTTTACATCATGTGTTATACATGTATTCATGAACATTAACATCCATTAACTAGAACCTAGAACAATAATGTTTTACATCATGCATCTTCAAAATGGTGAGGATTACTATTGAAGGGGTACTAGGAGAAGGAATGTCGATGATCCGGTGTAAGGTCCCACTTCCAAGATATGTGAATAGTTTCCCTTGAAAATTCCACTTCCTGGGCTTACATGAACAACTCTAATTCACCTCAGGGTCGGTCATGGAGTTTAAACTGCCATGGAGGAGTGTAAATAAGGAGGAAAAACATAGTGTACCTATAATTAGGATAAGTATTTATTAGGGTACCCATGTTTATGTGAACTATGTAGGATCGAAGGAGATGATTCACTTTGACAAATGTGGTAGGACATAATAATGTGTGGTAATGGTCACACTAGAATAATGGGTGTTTCTAATCTATTAATGATGTTGTATCGGGGCTTTATGTAGTTGATTTTTTTTGAAAGGATGTGTATTTAATGGAGAAAACTTAGAGAAGACCATAAGATGTGATTTAAAAATATTAGGTCTCATGAATGAAGGTCTCACGAATCCCAAGGGACCCACAAAGAAATGGGTTTTTTGAAAGAGTATGATTCATGAAAAATAGTGAACCTATTTTGGGGAATGTTCCTTGTTCCCATGGGGTGGGTTTCATTAATGTTAGGTTCCATCAAAACACCTAGTTTGTCTGAGGGATTTCAAAATCAATAAATGGAATCCTTCAAAAAATCCATCTACCATTATGTGATGTTCTCACGAACCCTTGGAAGGCCTCTTCATGAAGGATGAAAACCTTTATAGTTCTATTTCTTCTTTAATTAATAGAGCTCAATAGTATTATGAACTAATAGAATTTCATGGAAGATGATTCGTGGAATAGCAGTAAAATTCATATATATAGGGGTATTTATAGGCACAATTTATGAAGTGGTGTGGGTTTCAGCAATGATAGATAATCTGACAAATCATTTTGAGAAACCTGAATGCACAGTGCTCTAGGAATCGGAATAATTATATTTCATGGTTACTATAAAATCTATGTGAGTTAGAAAAAAGGTTCACTATGACTGGGGACATAATCTATATAGATTCTATGATTATCCATTTACATAGTTGATAAATTCCAATGGAACACGCATTTGTAATAGTGGGGAACCTCATGATCCCATCCACTTATGTGTAACTTTGGCACATTTTTTACTATATTCTATCTAAATTTTCCTTGTCTACCTTGACATATCCTATGAACTAAATATTGTGGTGTCCAAAATATTTATTCTAGGTGATGGAGCAGGTGAAAAAAAAATTGGATTAAAGGATCCCACCCCCACTGATGAGGGTTGAAACATCATGATGTTTAATGACATGGGACAAAGATGTGAAAAAAAAATTTAAAATGTTACAAAAATAATGTTTAAGGATATGATTTAAGGCCATTTTTATTTTTCTTAATGACTAGGAATATTATATTCTATAGTAATCCGACTTCAAACGACCTTTCATTTTTAGGCATAATGATGTAAATTTTAAACTGGGATTTGGGGGATTTCTAATATGAAAATTTGAATATGATAAGAACATAAGGAATAAAAGTGGTCCATGATTGAAAAAAGGCCTCCAGAATATTTTTTTCTAGGATTAAGATTGTAGAAGATGTTTCTCCCAAGTATTAATGTGCCTCTGTTTCATAGATTATTTTGGGGTTACTTTTAAAACCAAAATGGGGAATATCAATTTGGAGTCAAATGATGTCATCGCCTTATTGTTATGCCTTTTGGGGTGGCATATAAAAATAAAAATCGGTCCATATCAAGGAATATTAAGACAATGTAATCCTTCGGAATCATATATTCTATTATCACTCTTCATGGAAAGCATATAAAGATTCATATTTCCCAAACACATGGTTTTATTTTTGTATTTAATGTTTCTTATTATGGAAGGATCATTCCATTTCAAAATCATGAATGAATTGGGAGAAATGTTTCTTATGAAGTTTAGACCCATATATTTGGAATAGTATTTTATTGTGGATTAACTCAAGAAATATTATTTGAGCATCTCTATATATCATTTAAAAGAGAAAGTCAAGCCACATGTTGTACTAGGGTTGATTCCCCAAAATAATCTAATTTCTATGTGGTGAGTGAGAGATTTTTATTTTAATAATGTCTCAGAAGTAGGTTTATTTACCATAATAGACCCTCTAATGTGGTTCTCAATCATTCATGGGGGAATGATGTAAATTTGTTTATATTGTGTACAGACTTGGATTTTGGATAAAGTCGTCACTACATACCTCATCAAAGAGAGAATAAATCCACATTTAATTATTGGATGGATGGGACGGTGGGAGGCCAACACCTAGGATAGTTTCCCTCTCAAATGAGGGCCATATAATTGTAAAATTTAATTTCATGCAAGTGAAGTAATCTATATAGATTTATGTTCAAGTAGTAAGGACATTTTTTGTTCGATTGATGATATTTCATATAAGACCATGTTCCAGCATACCTTAACTAATATAATAGGATCAAAAACGTAATCCACTACTGAAAACCCTAATCCAATATGAGCTACACTTTATGTGACAAATAAGAACTGGAAACAATTCCTTTCATAATACATAATTGACAAGAACAACAGTGAAGGGAATTTTGATCTTGTGGTGGATAAAATGGGATGTAGGATTTAAGCATCCATATGTATCTCATAGGTGTGAAAATCAAGATGTGTGTATTTATTAGAAACCATACATTTATAATTATTCAAAAATAATGAAGTCTTCATGACATGAATGGTTATTTATGAGACCCAATTAACACAATTTTGTCAATCAGTGGATCCTCACATAAGGGGAATCACATGTATGTGACATGAGACTTCTTATTCTTGTTTCTAAATGCATCCTCTACTCAGTAAACAATGTAGGAATATATTTTAACATTATTATCAAAATATTTTTTCAGTAAGTTTAATTTCCTATTACTAAGACCATATGAGAGTTGTTTTTATGAAATATGACTAGGACCATACATCATGGGAACAATGATTGATACAAGGCATACTAGTCTTGGGATGTGCTAACATACATCTGTTGATATGATGAAATGTTTAAAAATGATCATGGGGGTTATCAAATTATGATATACAATATAGAACAATTACATAAGGAGTTTCCATGGAAAATATTTGAATTTGTTTCTAGATTGATATTTTCGATGATTATGGGGTTAAAATAGGTTTCTACAAAAGGGGAGAATTCCTTTACATGACTAGATTTCTTGTGGTGTCGTATGAAAATATAGAATGAGGTTCATCAATGCATTGTATAGAATAAGTTTTATCAAGAACAATACATTATATCTTTGATGATCAGATAAATCTTATGGAAACCCCAATTTTTTCAGGAAAGGGAGTTTTTTTTCTTTAAAGAAGGTATTTGAGCACAAAAGAAGCCTTTTGACTAGAATTTGTCCTGGAATATGAAGTCCCATACATACATAATTATTTACATGTAAGAGTAGGGAATTTAATTTAAATCATGAATGGGACAAGGTCATATAGTTTGTGCATAATGGCATATCCCACAAAGATTATAATGATGCCAAACATAGTTCGCTAAGGAGGTCTATTGGGTAAGCATAATTGAGGAGTGCGATTTTCTCAAGAACGCAACAGAGTGTTATGTAGTTTTACATCATGTAACTAAGATGTGAACTATTTATTTTCAATTATGTAGTATGTTAATTATTTTATGGTTTAACGTCTTGTTACTATAATGTTACACAATGTAGTTTAAGGTATTATCGCTCAGAATATAAAGTCCATATGTTTTGGGTTGTACGACTAGGAGTATATTTCATGCCATTTAAGGCCATGTGATGGATACTATATGATGAATCATTTATTAACATTCATTAAGAAATATGTTGTTATCCTTTTATGGTCTTTCATTTATGACCATATTTTATTTATTTTATTATCCTATATTGAGGACGAACATGTGAATTTATCACATTATGTAATTATGGAAAAAATTTGGTTTGGCATGGATCGTAACAAGTTCCCCATCTATCAATCTAATGGGAAAAGATTCAATGGAGTGGGCCATGGGTATGGAATAAAAAACCTCACAATTTGGGTCAGTATTTTGATGTATTATCCCTCATATAGTTAAAATCCAATGTACAAGATCCATCTCTCTATGGAGGAACAAGTGGAGGAAGATTTTCTTGTTAAAAACAATTGAAATATTATTTTGGTGTACTCACAATTGATTCAATGAATGTAGTATTATCTTAAAAAAATTATCCAATTTGTAAAAGTAATTTTTTTAGTGATTTCACTTCTATTATTAGTTGATAACATGTAGAAAAATAAATGTGATGACATTGGACCTAAATTGGAATGACTACTTCTCTCTCATATAAAAGTGAATATGACGATTCCTATGTGGTGGTGTGGTTGTATTATATTATTCCCACATGTCATGGAATAAATTTTAAGTCCAAGACATTTTATTTTTACCTACTCATATATTGAGTATGTTTTATGAGGTCTATTTCAAGTCATCTATTATTCCATTAGATGTTCAATGGTAGCAAGATGATTAGTGGGACTTGATATTATACTTCTAATACAACTTTTCCAAACCAGAAGAACAAAAATTAGTGTTATTGTCTGTTAATATCAATTGAGGGAACCCAAATTTGTGAGGATTTTAAATTACAAAAATATGATAACTAGTTTGGTCTCAAATTCATTAAAGGGTATCGCTTTATCCCATTTGGTTATGAATTTGATTGCAATTATGATGTATTTGAATTTTATGGTGGTATCTAGAGTATGTCTTCCAACAACATCCATACCCCATAATATAAATTGGAAGGAGTATTTGGATATGTTTATGAACTATAGGGTCTGATGAAAGAAATGGAAATCACTTGGATTGAATGAAACTTTTTGGGGAATTTTTTTCAATTCTCTTTCAGGGAAGGATTGAATTATCCAAGCCACCATATTTGATGGGAAATCTAGAACCATGATTTTTTTGAACCATAAGATCCAATATATAAATATATAATGATAATAAAATTACCTTATCCATCACTACATATAAGGAAAAATCAATTCAATCCCCATTTATTAAGGAATTTCGAATTATTTTTTTCCGTTATAAAGAGTAGTGGTTGTTTCTGTTCATAATTGTTTCTATTTCCAACATTAACCTACAGGATCCCTCTATTTTGATTTTTTTCCACATTGGAATCATTGATATATTAGATGACCATATAATTAATTTATGGGACTAATATTTTTTATTACTTCCTTGACTATAAAAAGAAAAAGTGACACTATTTTGTGGTGAGCAATACTAATCACTATTTCAACCCAATCTTGATCTGCCACAGCTATAGCCACATTAAGATAGAAAACTTCTTGGGGATTATAAAATCATGTGACCCAAGTCAATTTCAATTATGAGGGGAATACATCTATTTAACCTCTGACATAATCATGTGGGGGGGGGGATTGGGTATCCCATTCTATTGGAATAATCACATTTGATTTTCTTAATTATTTACTCTAAATAACATTTTTTATTCAGGTGATCTACTAGAATTTGATGTTCCAATTCCTATGCTATGATGAGGAACTAATACAATTTATTTTTTTCTCTATATCATTATAACAACTAAATAAAATAAGGTAAGACAATATTTTCTGGAGAGATGAGAAACACCCACAACCGAATTTTTTTATCTTGTGGAATTCAATTCTCTTTCACTACATGCTTATATATGACCGATCAAAATAAAATTTTGATGAATATGTGACCTAGTGAAAAACACTACATCATGAAATTAGGTATTTTAAAACATTTTTTCTTCAAATGGATGTTCTAGATGAAATTCATAAAATGTAGAACTTTTACTTCTTTATGAGGGACAAACTGTACATTTTACTTATATAGTACAATTTTCCATCATGCCAAATGTCCAATAATAATGGGACATCTTAGAATTTATTTGATACATTTTAAAAAATAGAACATGTGGACCTTGTGGTACTAAAGGTAGTTACATAGGTTTTTCACCATGAATTTTATTTATATAAATATCTTCTCAATATCATAATAATGAGTCTAAGTATCAATCCTGGTTCAAATGATATAATAATGGATATTTGTTATTTTTATAATCATTCAATTGTATAATGAATATTTTTACAAATCATTACAAGTTTTTTGTCATATAGAATTATAGGATCCCCCTCAATATGTAGCATTAACACCATTGGACTGAAAAGATAAATATTTTTATTTTCTAATGTATCCTAATATTCATCAGTCTAGTAAAATTGTCCCCACTTTTTAATCAACCTAGAAAAGGTAAAACACTTTTCTATGAGGTTCTCTATAATAAATAAAATATATTAATGTTTTTCCTATAATCCCATAAACTCACTGATTCTTAGAGGACGTTAAATGTTAATAATTCCTATTGTATTTTTTGGATTGGCTTCGATGCCACAATGGCATGCCATAATGCATAGAAACAGTTTTAGGGTAACTCTGAATTCATATTTTAAGTGGTTTTTATTTAGGATATGGAATCATAGTTTATTCAAGATGATATCGAGGTAATCTATGTTTTCATAGTTCCTTTGAAACATACCCACATGATTTTCAATGTATAATTCGATAGTACTTCCCAAAAGGGGGTTGAAGATGCAATTAATGACAGATATGTAGCTAACACTGACACTATTTAAAACAAATTGGGTTACTAGAAAGCAATACACCAATTTTAAAGTATAAATGATGTCTTTTAATCACCATTAGAATAATTAATGATCATATAGAACTCTAGATAGCTTTCCGTGAAGGAAAGTACCTCATATCCACCCAAGTCATCAATAAGTACTTCCATGATCAGAACTAGGATTATGGTTTTTTAATATTCTGATCGAGATTTATGATGTTGATTCAACCTCTATTTTTTCCAATATTATTCTTTACAAGAACTATTTTTTATATAATTTTTTGAAACTTTATATACCTATTGAAATTACACTTTATAATCTTGTCAACACTAGCCCCAATTTTGTAGTGTAATTTGAGTGAATACATATGGAATATATTTTGTAACTCTCATGATTTTTAGGAAATCCTATTTAATGAATTTACAGTTTCAGATTGAGAAGCATCATTTTTATTTAATTCTGTGACAATATATCTTGATGGGGATTCATAATGTAGTTAAATTCCTCTTCTTCCTCATATGACTTGGTTGAACTGATCAATGTGGTTTGTGGGTCATCCTTTATATGAGATTGATTTTCCTAATTTAATAAATGGTTGTAGATACATCCTAATAAAATGTTTGATGGGAACCCCTTTGGCCACTGTCCTTACCTTATTCCTCCATATCTTCATAAATCAATTCCTTTTCTTGTACTCTAATGGGGAGAAAGAAATGAAAGAAAATTCTAAGGGGATCAACATTTAGACATATAGAAGATTTATCTAGTTCCTCTGACTAACATAATTATTTGGAGTTTCTTTGATGTTCTGCAGTGGATATGAGAGATAAATAATGGTATTCTCCTCTGGGCCCTATGATGTCCTCTACAAATGCAATATCTCATCTTGGTTGGAAGTGTCATTTATAGGGAAAACTCAAGGCTTCTTCAATGAAACATGAGGGCTATGTCATGGTGATCCCATTTCCCCTAGAATATTTATTCTCATATAGGATTGTCATAGTCATATTATCAACTATGGTCTATCCAATGGTGACTTTCTCCCTTACCGAAGGAGATCAAACCCTCCCTCCACCTCCCACATGATATTCAATGATGAAGAAATCATTTTCACGAAATTAGGAAAGGGATAAATGCATGTAATCATTAAGGAACTAGAAGAGTATTGACACTGGAGTGTACATGTTGTCAATAAATAGAAAAAATCCTTCTGTATCTCAAACAGATGTGTTTCTAGCAGGGATGATTATCTGTGTCAATGTATGGGCTTGCGGCAAGGATCATTCACCATAGAGAATCATAGCACCGCCATATCCCCAGGTAGAATCCCCATATATGATTTTGACTATGTGGTGAGTTATATCACTAGATGATTCATCAACTGGAATAATTATTTCTTATCCTTTGGGGGAAATATTTCCTTAGTTAATAACAACCTGTCAGCTATGTAGATCGATGCTCTGGCCTCCACTAATGTGCAGAAATGATTCATTAAGACCATTGATAATATTATCATATGATTTATATGGGATTATCTCTCATAAGAAAAAATACAATTGGTTTCATGGGATAACATGGAAAGACCTATTCATGATTGTGGGATTAAGGTCAAGAGTTTAGCGATCATGATCGTCTGCATACACGAAAAACATGTTTGGGGAACTATCAGAAATTAAACCCTCTATAAAATGTTGATGTCCAAAAATAGTGAAAGTGATGTGGATACTACCAATGAATATGTCTCTCCCCTCTAGTCCATGATATGTAATATCATATTGAACCTCCATCAGAACTCGAAATGGTTTGTAGGGGAGTGAAATATTATGTTCATGTACAACAGCTAGATAGGAAAAGTGATTGGCTATCTGGGATTCCCATACCCAGAAATTTTTTTAAATAATATAGACTTCATCCATTTTTCATCAATTTAGTTTTAGAAAAGAATAAAAAATATGTGTTTGATTCATCAGTCATTAATTAAGACAATGATATGTGTGTCTTCACTCCCTCCAAATCGAGGAAGTTCAACTCAAAAGACTATCATAGGATATACAACAATATGGATCAACAGGACAGATAGAATGACATGTTCTGGTGTAATAAGATCCCTGTGAAATAAAACATTCTCATTTGGAGTATTAGGAAAAAGGAAATACCTTTGGATGAAAACGTTAAAAGAATGGGCATCAAACTACCTTACAAATTACAATGCTATAAGGAGGGGTAGGAGGAGAATACGAATAACATTTCTATTGATGGGGAGTGGGATTATGAGGTGTATATTATCATTATTGTGTTTAATACATGTTCTTATCAGGATCTAAGTGATAATCCATTATTCGCATGATGTTTAAGGGATTAGAAGACAAGGACCTGGAAATGACCGCTAGAACTGTTGTTCTCATTAATGGGTGGTGGTGAATATGGAAATCTAGAATTCAAGAAATGTATGATTGAAGTAAATTAATTGGGAGGTCTATTATTGAAAGGAAAAAATATTCTATTAGTTGACATGGTCTATCAGACCATTAACTAGAGTGAGCCGCATTCTCTTCATATGTTGCATTCTTCCCCACCAACAAACATTTCAATGTTGTATGAACACTGGGTGTGGTGGTCTCCCCCAAGAGTCGGCCTCATACTCAATAAAGAAGGATATTGTACCTCAAGGGACATGCGTGGTGTATGGGGTTTTCGTAACCATATGGGAACTGTTTGGATAGCCTTTATAGTGCACTATGGAAGTGGCTCCTCCATGCTAGGAGAGGAAAAAACAGTCTTTACAATGATCACTCATTCCACTCATCATATTATTCCCTATACGAATAGGAAATTGATTCTATGATCAGTAATTATTCCTTACATGATATATTCTACACTCCACAGATAACCCATTAATTCATTAGATGTTTTAAGGGTCTCTACAATAATATTTTTAAGGTAACGTGTACTTGGAATGAGGGGAAGAACATAGCATATTATCGTCCCTCTCTATCATACCGAGGATCCAATGTAACTTTTTTATCTAACATTCTTCTATTTAATTTTGGGAATGTGAATTTGATCTGAGGGGATGCCCTTTTTCTCTATTACTTAGAGCCCCCTAGGATACTTTCCCTACTGTCCTTTTTTTCTTTTTTTCTTTTGTGTTTTATCTTTGAATAAAAATGATATTATTGATGATCATTAATAACAATAGTTTCTCCTAGTAACATGCTAATTTTTTCTGAATCAGTTGATTATTTAAGGGTCAGTTGAATATCTGCGGATTGAATGAAGAAATTTTAAACCAATATTTTACCTCTTTTTTAGATTCAACACACTTCTAGCACTACAAGAATCAGTATTCATTACTGCTAACTTAAAGGTTGTGGAGTATGAAAAAGAATCTGGAACCCTGAAATAAATTTGATTGATTTGGATAAAATATTATTCATTATTCTATTTGAAGTGATACACTTTAGTCATTTATAGAAAATTCTGGGAATTTAATCAAGAAACACAATCAACTAGGGGTTTTTCCCTTCCCTTTGGTAGAATCATGCATCTAAATTTATGTTATTCACAAGAATTAATTGGGAATGTATCACTTTAAACAACCCAATTTGACAATTTATGAAATATTTAAGGTATTTGTGGAATGAAGAGGTAAAATTTATATATTTTGAAAACAAGGCCTTCCTAGAAGAACATTGAAACCCATATCTTATTAGAAAACTATAAATTATGAGTTTAATATAATGTCCCCAAACATATCCCTGATATTTTTACTAATTCTAGATTTTCATTATCACTATTTTCATAGCTATGTAGCCTTAGAGAAGAAGGGGAAATGTGGAACTTATTGTAACCCATTTAATTTTTTTAGATCATAATGACTGTGAATCATGATCCATTATCATTGAATTTTATTCTAATACTCAAATCATTTATTCTATCAGACACATATAAGGGAGTGATGTGTCAGTATATAATGACATTAATATCATGTTTTATGAAAGTGGTGATCATTTATCATTCAATAGGATCTATCTTTATAATATATATTTTATAAGAGATAACAACAACATCAATCTCATCAGGGTGAGATAATATTTTTTGAGTGCATATGATAGGTTTTTCGATAAAAAGACCGTCTCTAGGATTGAAAACATGACAGCCAAATATGGCCAATTTTACTACAATTTCATATATATATATATCCTATTTTTATGTGTTTCCTAGCATTAATATTTTCATTCAAAGCTGATTTAGCATCCGGTGTATGTGATGTAGCTAGATCAACTATGGAAACAAGATTTAAAAGTCCTTATATCCATGTGTCGTTAGGCCAAAAAATATTACATACATTACAAGGTAAATGATATAACATTACCCCATAGTATATATAATCTACAAATATTTATTCATGGAAATGCCTCAAATATGTATAGTAACATTCATACTCTTTTTGGGATTTCTTGGGGGATATCTCATTACTTATTATAGAAAAGTATATCTAAGATGGGATGGGGCTAGAGTATTGAGTTTTATTGTGACTAATTCTTCACCATTATCATCGGCCCCTATAGCCTCTTCCTATGATTCCCCATTAGGGTGTAGATAAATCAAGTTCATTTCCACGATTATTATCATATAATGGATAAATTATGTCAATAGAATTAGTGGAACCAAAGATTGATTCCTCATCTCACGATTATTCCATATGGAGGCTCAACTATTGTCGTATCATATGGTTGGTTGGTGATGGTTCTTTTGAGAATGATGGAGTGAAGTCTAGTAAATTCCAATATAATGTTTCCTTTGTTTAATTTCATCTTGTTTTTTTTTCATTTCCATCCATTGCTGTCATTTCATTATCTAGAGTATTGGCCTTTAGAAGAATGGAGTTCCAAAAATGGATGTTATTCCACTTAAGGATAAACTAGGGGTATATTGGACTTTTCCAACTATTATCATAGCGAAGAGTGAGACTAGTTGATCATTTTTCCTTACATCCATTCAATTAAAATCTACAAATAATACCTATATCTTCTTTCATGTCACTCACATCCTATCTATTGGATGTAGAAACACACTACAAGGGTGGGTGGTTTTCCCAGATTCAATACCTTAGAGTCATTTATTTGTGTTCCTTGTGATAGGATGGGTTTCAAATAAATAATCTAGAAATTGGAGGAAATTATTAATGAAATTAAGTGTCACTATGGAATGGGCCTTTGCAGTGAATTCAAAAATGAGTAAGACAACAATAACTGCATAATATTTGAATTCAATGTGAATTCCATCAATTTATACCTTGGGGAGTACCTTCATGGTAGATCATATAATGGTGAGGATCTAAATGGAATTTAATCTTATTATTGTGTAGAGGGTTTCTTAGGTTATGATCATGTGATAGTAACCCATGATCTATCGTTTTCATAACATTAACTATGACTCTATGTTAATTTGTCTATTGAGGACCTTAAGTACTACACGTATAAAAATTGTAAGGAGGGAATTAGAAACTACAAATACTATTTCTAAAATTTTTTAATGGAGGAATACTATCCTTAGACATCATAGATAACTTTTTTGGGCTTTAAGAACACTATAATTAAGAATAAATGTATCATAAATTGTCTCTTTAATTTCTATTCCCCATTGGTAAGAATTCCGATTAGATTCCAACCTTTGGTTAACATGGTTTTCATTCATTTGATAATGAAATTAACATATGGATGATTTTTTTAATCCCCTATGTCACTACCAATATTATTCAACATGAATCTATAATTTTGTATGTGATATGTGTGTCCATTATATTGGATGTTGGGAGAGACTAATGAACTCTAGTTTGAATGGGGTTATGGGTTTTATCTATTTTCCCATTTGTCATTGCATTTTCCTAATGACCATATTGGATGAGAGTAGGGATACACACCTACTCTGATGTTACCCTCATATAGTGTCAACGAGTCACCCAAACTATGTGGATGATTTTTTGTATCTGACCTGCAACTACTTATGACATAGTTAATATATAATGGAATGTTAATAGGGTGTTGGAAGATATTTTCATCTACCCTCTCCCCATCATGAGGATATGTTGTGTGACTCCTTCTATTAGAGTAGGGATGAATTCCCATTCTTTGGTAAGATAAGGTGTGTTGCACTTCTAATGTTCTCTATTTATCTAATAGTATGGACCAACCATTATGATATATACGTGTATATAAATGGGTCTTCCCTAATCTATTTCAAGGATCTTCTAGCTAGTTTCTCTCAATCCTATAAGACTAGAATGACATGACTTGTATTGGGAGTAAGTTGGGTGTTCCTCCTCAGAGTTTTCAACTAAATTTATATTCCAGTCATCACTTGGGGGAATAAATGTAAGGTCAAGTTTCATATAGACTAGTCACTACCCTTAGTTGGCTGGCCAGAGTTCCCAGGTATGACTGACATGGGATAGAGTCATGTGGGAAACACTATAATCAGGCTTTGGGATTGTCGGAGTGTGGCTTTGGATGAGGTGGACACTAGTAGGATTTATATGATGGGAAACCTATGTTGTTTGGATGAGGTTTTTAATAATCTCTTTATCATCCATCCTTAGACATGGGAGGATCCTCTAGATGAATTTTGTGGATAGGGTTGCAAAAATAATTGAACAGGTAGTGGATCCCATTGACTTCTAGGACACTAGACAGCACTGAAGGGATATTTGGTGGGGCTTCATGAGGTAGTTGAATTGTAATGAATCTTTCTAGATTGTAATAACACCATTGCATTCATACTCCTTAACAAGCAAATTGGAGACTTATCACTAAAAAAGTTGTGCATGTGACAATTTCAATTGACATGATAGAAGAACTTCTTGTATTGTAGCATGTGAATATGGTTAGGATCATATGTAATATTATCTTAGATTTAAGGGAGATATTTTAATGTTTTTGGGAAGTATATCAAAAATAGAAACAAGAAAACCATTCATAAAACATGTTAGTAAATTCACCCATGTGTAATTGATTATTTTAGTTCCATGTTTTTTGCAAATACATTTTTTTAAAAATAGAAGGGGAATCACATGTGCGGAACCTATTCATTTCTGTAAGCATTCATGTCCGCTACACCATTTTTTTGGTTCCCAAAATTAATGGGGCTGAAATTTTTTGGTGGTTATTTCACAATATTTATGATAGAAACATATTCCTACATTCATTCTAGGAATTTTCCAATGGTTTTTGTTTTTGGAACCAGAAACACACAATGGATCTCTATTATGAGAAGATTCATGATACTACATCAAAATGATGGTGGTCATTAGGAAATGGATCCAATAATTTCTAGGGACATATATTGGGTGAGAGGATGTGTTTTTGGACTCATCTCACCTTTTTAGTGGAATTATTTCTTAATTTAGGGCTCTCTGATTGATTTCAAACAAATTTGGGAATCATTTACAAAATCAAAAATATTAAACATGTTAACCCTGTATTAAAAATTGATCATTATCATGTATTGAATTCAGAATCAGATGCATGATTCTAAGGCTAATTATAGATGGAGTCATTTTTAGCTATCTTAGGCTCCCTAGTGATGATAATTTTTTTTATTATAGACTATATATTCTTTTGTCGGGTTTTATATTGATGTTGGTTTTTGAAATACAATGGGGTGCTTGAAAATTTATCATCATCGAGGAATACATTATTTTTAATGATATCATGATTAGGCCCATCATACCACATTCTTATATATCCTTTTTATAGGGATCAGAACCCACGTAGTACATTACCACTTAATGTGGCACATCACAACTTTTTAAATCATGTGAAGAGTACCAAACTATTTCGTTTAGCATCTTGGGGTAAGTTTGTTATGGTTAATGGTATATAGTCAAGGGGTGGTGTGGGAATTAAAAAAAATCAACCAAAGGAAACTGCAAGGGATGTATCACTCTATGTTTGATATGAACCTTCTAGGAATGTGAACCATAGATGATTAGGGTTGATTTGGGTATTTGGTTTGATCCTCATGGTGGATTCAAACATATCATATTTTCATAGGAATCAACTACAATGTAGTTATGAATGTTGATTCCTACACCTATGGGGGCCCTTCGATGATTTTTCACTAAAGGATAGTTCACTTTGAGATGCGTAGATAGATTTGGGTACCTAGAACGAATAGGAGGACCTTTCCAATGTTATAGGGAGATCATTAATAATGAATATTTACAAAAACAAGTATATGATCATGTTGATATCATGGTCATGGGTAACCTGTATGACCTCACTAGTAATGGTCGATGTGAGAAACATGAGGAATGTGACGATCTAGAAGACTACAATATCTCCTTTACCTGTTGGTGGATGAGTCCATTGATATGGGAGAAATTTTTCCCTGATATTCCCATCACCTCTATTGTTTTAGACCCCACCTAAAAGGAAAAGGGAATACTCTAGGAGGGATTCCATGAGGGATGGTGAGAGGAAGATATGTAAAAGGACACTCATACTTGACATCTTACTCCTCATATAGTGGTACAAGACGGTAGAGTCACTTAGTGGAAAAAAATATCAGGAATGTGATTTTATGTTGTTTTATCTTCACTTGATTTATACCCTTGCACCCATAATTATCCTAAGGTTGATATCCTCAATAACATGGGAATTTATAATCATACACACTCAGAGGATCCAACTTTTTAGGTAGGATAGTTGAATGACCACTATTACCATGGGAATTTATATGAAAGAGGACATGATGATGTGAACATTTCACTATTTAGACATGTAAAGAGGATATAGGGGTGGCTATAGATTTCTGCCTCTCATATGTGGTATCCATCGGAAAAAATTACCTTCCATTAGTGGCATGAATGATGCACCCAAGGGATGACCCATGATGTTGAATTATGGGTCTAAATAAGATGGATCACACATGTATGTACTCTAAGAGGAAGAGTTACTTCATGTATGTAAGGGTTTCATTAGTTTATGATATATAACTTATGGTACTATAGTGTGATCTGGTGATTTTTTTATATATACAAAATCAAGGAAACAACACTTAGCTGTGGGCTCGATCGGGTCCCCAAGTGTCTCCTCGGGTATCTTTGGGTGACTGGCACTCATGTTTTGAATAGTTGAATGGTCTTTCTCTCATGTATTTTTTACAATGGGGGAGTGTTTCATCTCATGCATAAAATTATTATAGACCTTTTGGGAAATAAATCCATTGATTTCTATTAATTTTACTTTGTATAGAACTCTAATGGCACCACCATAATGATTGATGTACTTGATCAAAGGAATTGGTTGAATAGAGCTTTAGATAATCATTTATTCTTCTTATCATTTAAAATGACCAGACAACAGGTCCAATTTATTTGAATATTTAATACCCTATCTGAATGACATAACTCACATTGGTTTTTCAAGCTAGTCTCATGTCAGTGGATCCTGTTTATGTGTCTTGGTTGAATTGGATGGCCCTATTTGGTGATGATAGTTGGTACTGACATGGTTCTACTTAAGATAATTCTAATTATCCATGATTTCCTTCACCTCTGATTTTCATTAGCTACTTTTCTTTTAAAGGAATCAAAATGACGTGCCAAAAAGAAATATCAAAATTTACTTCATTTGTTATTCCAAACTCAGCTTTATTATAATAATTTCATAATTTTCCATATATATTTTAGGGACAATCCCTCATGAGAATAAATTTTATTCTCCTCATGTATTAATATGAAATTTTTTACATCTCTATAATATATTTTGAGAGATCTAGTTTGCCATTACATATTTGAGGTGTTGTTGAGGAGTTTTTGAATATTCATGGTCGACATAATGGATTTGTTATAGTACATTCAATATTTTAGTTGTATCAGTATAATAGGTCACATAATTCTTATCTTAGGATTATAATGTACTATAAAAATATATTTATATTTTTTGCGAAGGAGATTGCATGTGGATTTTCTAACTATCTCGTTTCACTAAAATTATATTTTTGGAAGTGTCACCCATATGTCTATGTGTATTTTAGGGGTTCTAGTAATTTACCCATGGTGTATTGAAGGTGATATTTATTGGATCACTACCCATAATCACTACTTTCATTGGAGGGGTACTAGTGGAGGAGGGTCATGAAAATGTGGTATAAATGAAAGTTAGAGTGATACACTAGTTTTTGGAGTTAGGAACTCATCAGGATGCATGTTTTGAAAATAAAATGGTCTAATATAAACATAAAATGTGATGTATAAAAAGGATACCGTCTAATACACAAATATTTAGGGCCGAATATGATAAAACTAAAAGAGAATAATATTTTATTAACATGATGTGGAATGTGAATCATCTAGAAGGGTGGATACCATATTGGAGGATATTTCATAATGATTTTTTATCCTATGATTAAATTGGGTAAACAATGAAAATATGTTTAAAAAAACTGTTTATTTTAACCTAAATAAATTATTTTCTAGGTTATAATGTCCGTATTCTATATTAAATTAATTTAATGGATATGGGATAATATTTTTTCTAGTTCATGAATAAGATGTTAAAAATGATATGAAAGTATATCCCAATTAGGATCGAAAACAATGACTTGTTGTGGGGGACACACCATGATTTAAATGCACAATTACATACAATAATATAATATTCATTTCATTACTACATCAATTGAATACAGTCGAATTCCTGATTTTTTTATAGATATAGTATTTAAGTGATCACTCATTAGGATTAAAGAAAATTCTTTAGTAAATGGGAGGTCGTTCAATTTATTTATATATTTCTTTTATTACTCCCCACCTATGAAACTTTTTTTGTCATGGGGAAGGGGTTTCAAATTATAAATATAGTATATAACACATATTTCGAGCTCATTATTGCATGTTTTGTTTCCTGAGTACGGGGACATTGTAGGTCATCCATTATTATACTCTTCACGTCCTCTATCAGGCTTAATTTTGTGGAATTTTAATATAAAAAATAATGAAAATATAAAATTAAATTTCATGAATTATTAATATTCTTGAATTATTTTTTACATTTTAATATTTAATTTATTATTATTAAGAAAAATGTTTATCCAAAATTATTTTTTATTCTTATTAAATTCAATTTCATGTACACTAAGGTTATTTATATTTAATTTCTATAATTTATAATTGTACTTTTTAAAATTGATTTTAATTTTTTAAATCAATATATCAAAATTAACTTCATTTTAAATTTTTATATTTTTATTAAAATAGTGAGTTTCGGTGAATAATGAAATGAAAGTTTATTCTAAAGAATTAAATTATATTCATTTGATAAAGCCAATTAAATGTTTCATTACATATTAATGTGAAATATGATTCATTTAAATAAAATAAATACAATTAATTAAATATGATTCATCAATATAACTGATCATGGTATATGGCCAATTTTTCAGTAAAAAACTCTTAAAAAATATTTCCATTATGTTTTATATTTTAACATAAAATTAATTTATTTGACTTATATATATTAAATCATTAAAATTTTATTAAATATTATTAATTTGGAGACAATTTTTGTGAAAAAAATTATGCTTTAATTTTTAGTCATTTTTAACAGTAATAATGGTAAATATTTGTCACCTTAGTAATAGTAAATCTGGTAATCTGGATAAAAAATGTTGTAAAGAATAATAATATTCCTAAAAATTAAATTTAACAAATTAGATAAGTGTGTTTCAAAAATTGACAACAAAATTTCCATAATTGTGTTATTTATTTCCACACTCATTTGATAATTATCATGACATAATATTAAATAATTAATAAAAAACAATGTCACTCTCATTATTTTTTGATATCTAAACTTCTTTCATAGGGATTAAAGTTATTTATTATCAGTTAAAAGTTATTATATGAGATATAAATTATTTTTTATCATGGAATTTCTTTAGTGATTAAATAATTATCATAAATTCTTACACATCCCCGACATAGTACTTTTGCAAGCAACACATAAAAATTTATCTTTTAATTTTCAAAACCCTAAAAGTAATATTGTTTAAGCTATTTATACTATTTAGTGAACATAAGACATGAATATAACATATTATGTATGTTTTAATTGTTTATATTTTAATTACATTTTTCAGTCTATGTTTTTAAAGTGAAACTAGATGTATAGTTTTTAAACTAAAATTAATATTATGTTTTAATAGATAATAATTTATTATATGACTTAATATTAATAATAAAATTATCAAATAAGATTTAATGATATGTTGTTTAGAATATATTCCATGATATATTTATGGTATACTTTTATAATTATAAAAACTTTCATTAATTCTATTTATAAAAGAGACATTGATATCACAAAAATCATCAAAAGGGATAATTAAGGGTTAAAAATAAATGATTGGTCCAAATTTGATTAGATGATAGAATTTCTAGAAATAAATATCATAGATTATTAATATAACAAATTTTATCCATTTAAATATTAAACATAATTAATTATAATTTAATAATTTATGTAATTCCAAGAGTAACCCTCACCTAACATATAAAATGGATCATATTCTGCCCTCTTCCTCATACTGTTTAGACATTCAAGTTTACCCATAGTATAAAATATTATCTAACCATATTTATCCCCCATTATATTTATGTATGGTCTTACTATAGTAACAAACCAAGTGGAATTAATGTATAATCCAATTAAGGAATTTCATTAGAACAAAGAATTTCAAACAGACATATTTCATGTTTATTTTATCTACCATATCATTCAAATTTTCTTTGAAAATTATTAAATAATATAATTAGAATCCAACATATAGTGAATTTTTATTATAATTATGATGAAACCCACTTTATTGGGTTTTACATACTATGTGAAATGAAAACATCTCTCATTCATATGTGTTGATTACCTCCTATGCGGAGGGATGCATTTCATTTTCCATCATCACCCCTCATAGATAATTTTAATTATGTATTTAATAAATATATGTGATATTCATAACATTATTATCTTTTATAAAGATTATATATCAAATTTTTTTAACCATCCTTCCATTGAAATTTTTTACATCATTCAAGTGTATATGTGGAATACAACCTGCATGATGCGATGTGATTCCTATCATCTGTGCAACCTCTGTGGAAGGTGAAAATTTTATTTTTAATTTATAAAAAATTTGTATTATTTATCAATTATTTTTATGGAGATTATGTAATAGTGAAATCTTTTACAACATTAATTATAATAAATCATTTTTTAGATTATGATTTAAAAATCATAAAAACACCTTATGAACTGAAATAAATAATTAAATAAATTTTAGATGGTCATAAATGATATAAAAGTCATAAAATTGTTGAAAATATATGAAAAAAGATTCAGAAAAAATAAATAATTAACATTATTTTATCATTATGCAATATAATGGACATATCTGATGAGTCAAACTCGAGGTAACGAACACTTTACCAAAAAATATCATTTTTTTAATTTTATAAAAATAATTTCTAAATATTTTCCATCCATTTAAATATTTTTAAAATAATTTTTTAGATTTATTTATATATAATAATGTTAATAATATATGAGGTCATATGTAAATTTGGAATTTAATACAAATGTTCTGAGAATCGCCCTTTTTAAATATTTTCAATAAAACATTTTGACTTTATAATTAAAATCAAATCATGAATATTCTTTTTTACATATACATAATAAATATATTTTTACAACCATCATGTTTTAAGGCATCATAACTTTAAATTATTCCATGTTTTTTTTCAAGGTAAAATGCCTTATTCCACTTTTTCTTTGTATTTTATTTAAGAAAATTTTAATTTTAAAGGAAATGGTATTTCAATATCCTGATGTGTGTTTTATTTGAGTTAAAATTAAATTTTCAGGGGTTTTGAGAGGCAATTTTCATGAATAAAAAGTTATATTTATGAAATTTTAATACATCACTATAGATGATGAATAGTGATATGGACACAGCTTATATGGATGGTGATCCATATATAGCTTACGAGACGGGTTATCCAAAAATAGTTTATATGAATAAGTAATCATTATAGTACATATAAGGCAGTTGAGCTTCTAATATCCCCCAAATTAGTTAGTTAATGACACCAAATATTCAAGGAAAATCTAACTAAATCCAATTAAAGATCTTTTTTTGGGGTTTTCTACTCATGGATCTTTAATTTGAAGGGGTATTATATCACCCTTATATCTTTCATGTGTACCCACCATAATAATTTTTGGGAATCATCATTGAATATCATTAATACTTCCTTAGTGGTGGGTAATGTGAGCATATTGTATTGATAAACATCTAATTCATATCCTTAATGATTTATTTTCATTCATCACTAAATTGAAACATCAGTGGATTATGATTTATCTTGGTTAGTAAACATGGAAAATTTTGAGTAATTTCTCACCAATGGATTATAGTATTATTATCATCTATAGAAACTACAAATTTCCATAATAGATGTTAGTTTTAGTAATCTATCAGTTGAATATATTTTTAATGTATCCACATATATCTAATTATCGGTGACATTCCCTAATAAAGTTTAATTATAATTAGAAAACATGTGTATACAATACATTGCATTAATATTTTTTTATTTGTGTGATCTATAGTACCACATCCAAATAACCCTCATGATCCTCCTTTATATTGGCCATGAAAAAAATATAATCTAAAATTGTACCAAAAATATTTCAATGTAATAACTAAATATTATATTTATTCGGTCTATGATATTTTCTAGAGCATTGGTGAGTCTTAATGGAGTCATAATGAATACAATATTCCTATAACTTGTAGGAAAAGGTTTCTTGAGAATATACACCATATTAACCCTCACATGATAATATCCCATTTATCGATCCACCTTCGATATTTATTGTGGTGCCCACAAATGATTGAACAATTCATCCATCATTTAAGGCTGATAGCGGTTCCATATTGTTATTATGGTGAGTTAATGATAATAAAATAATAGGCACATTGACACATACTCATTCATTTAAGAAGAGGACTAGTACACCCAACAGTGAGCTCTTGGGCATATAAACCCGTTATATATGTTATGAAATAGTTTCTTATTTGTATACTAAAATTCATCAATTCCATACATTATGTAGTCTCAATTAATTTAAATGAATTTGTTATAATTTTCATCGATAACATAACCTATCAGCTAGGAGTAAGGCTATAAAATTATTTGGGAAACACTTTGGCAGATTCCACAACAATTTCATGTAAACAATGATGAACAATTACTATATATTAATAATTTTACCTAGATAAAATATGTCAGTAATTATTATTATTAATTAATAATATGAATATATATAAATTAATTCATAATCCTACTTGAACATTTATATATTCATATGGGCATTTAGAACATAGTGGGGGATTTATATCTCCCAGATGTTTATGTAGTCTCTATACAAGGATAGAAAATCTATTCCTAGAGTAGCATTGAATTATGATAATGGGAGTGTGACATGATTTTCAATGAAATTCATTCTATTAAATTAGTTAGTGGAGGATTTATGTATTTTGGATGAAATAATTTCAACATTTTTCATTATCATAGATAAATTTACTTCTATGTTTTGAAATGATGATTGAATAGTACTACTAAATCTATGTCGTATAATGGAATGTGTATAAAAAAATAATATTGTGAATTTCATGTTCACGAATGGTAGATATAAATTCCATTCATCATTTTATTCTGGAAATTATTATTTACATAATTAAAGAAGGCTTTTGGTTGTGAATTTTTAGAATACTGAACACATTTAAGGATTTCTATGAATATTTAATGGATAACTCATAAATTAAATGCATTCCATAACATATTAGTTTTTAATTCTCAATATATAGTTTCCATGATCATTTTTATATGAAAAATTCATATTAAGATTTTTATAACCTTAATAATGGTTTACGATGACTTAATTTATTTTCCAAATAATTTCAAATAGGAGTGTCAAACTAGGTGTGCATCAATTACACTTTATTATTCACTAGATTATGAACTAGTTAAGATCATTAAAAACTCATTAGGGTCATTACCCATAGTTTCTACTATTAATGATCCCCATCCAATTTTATTATCTATATTGTAATTTATTTTCATAAAAACCACTTACATAAAATATTACCAAACCTTAGTGATATTTACCAATGTCTATAGTTATCTCTATTAATTTAACTAGTATTTTATAATAACAATCCAAAAAATACCTATACATTCATGTAATACCAACTATTAGATCTAATAAATTTAATACACAATAATTATTTGTTTCTAAAATAAAGAATCAAATAATATAATACTAGAAGACCGTGATGCCCCATTTTAAAGGTACATTAGGTACATAACAAAATAAATTTGAACATGGATATAACTATAATTATTTAAAACACCATTAAAAGATAATAAAAACTATTCGTCTTCTAAAACTAAAAAGGATAACCTAGGGATATAAACCAAAAATGTGTAAGATATAATGACATGGATAAAAATAATAAAAACACAAAATAATGAATTTAATGCATTTTAGAAAATAGGAATATCAAAAATACAAAAAAGTGGAGATAATTGACTACATTAATTTAAATGAATGATATAAGATGATAAATTGATGGAAACATGGGAATGTAGAGATAATAAAAAATGACATAAGAAAAAGTAATGGGGAACACCCAGGACCACACCACATAGTTAAACTTTTCCCATCATGGATAAGTTTATCTCTATAATCCTATAAATATTGTATCATGATACAAACACATAACCAACTATAATTTAGGTATATATAATTTCTTTCCCATACGTATCATTCAAATCATGTATATACATAATTATACCACATAGATCATACATCATAAGGATGAATTTCATTATAATCAACCCCATAGATAATATGTGTGGTCTAAATACGTAGAAGTCACCATTAAATTAGGGATAGGCCCATCTAGGTGAATAAACATGGGTGTAAATGGGGATGGGTTTTCAAAATAGAAATTATTTTCATAGAAAAAACATGTTAACTTTAGCAACATAACGGGTGTACATGATAGTTTATGAATTGTTAATCAGATTGAATAGGGTATCTCGTTAATTGGAAATAAAAAAACATAAAGTAATATGGATTTGTAAAATCATGTAACAATATGAATAGTTGGAAATAAAATTTCATAACATAAATAAGACACTTGATTAACAATAAGATTGAGAGGATCCCTTACATTGAGAGAGAAATAATATAATATTTGAGGGATTTTGTTATGAACAATTGGGTCTATTTTATGGATATTGGGATGAAATTAAAGAGTAAATATGAATTCTGATGGTTTTTATTGAAGTGGCATTGGAATTTGGGATGGTTTTATTGAAAAATAGATGAGAATTCAATATAAGTTTTGATAAATATGTTTTTTACTATATTTGATAATCTAATCCAAACCACAAACTATCCCATGGGGTTTCCCATTATTTGTAAAAATATGTCTATATTTCATTTTTTATATGTCTATGAACCATACATATTAATTTAATACATTTTTTGATGTGAAGGTGAGTTATGTTCATACATATTAGATTTTAAACCCCCAAAATAGAATTTATTTTTTAGTGGGTTTATTAAGAATTTATAAAACTATTAAAATATCCATTAAATTTTATTATATATGCGAAATATAAATTTTTCGTGGACACCCTTCATAGTATTTTTTAAATAAATGTTGATATTTTATGATATTATAATACATACATTTAAATTGTACTATGTTTGATTTTTAACAAAAAAACTAATTGTTTTGGAAGATTAAGAAAAAATAATATTTGGTTAATGAAGACAAGTTGATTTCAAAAATAATAATTAATTTATGAATATAATTATATAAATATAGGAATTAAAAATTTTAAATTAAAAACATTTTTTATTGAATTTTTTTTTACACCACTATTTGATTACCCTTATAAAAATTAAATAGAATTTCTAATATTAGTATCATTTATATTAATTATATATTATTTATGAATACATTTTTAAGAAAATATCATTTATTTCCAAAAGATATGAATTCTTTGAAAATTGTTTTCATATTATAAACTATATTATTAAAAAAATTCATTTTTTGTTTCATCATAAAAAATTATTCGTTTTGTGAAACATATAATTTATTCAGTATTATGTAATAATAATATATAATTATAATAATTAATGTATATAAAAAATTCAAATTCATTCAGTTATGGTCAACATTCATAGCCTTTTATTACACCAATGAATTTCATAAGGGTAACATGTTGGATGATGACATTTACTTATGGTGGTTCAATTAACATGGTTTTGTTCATTATATTGTTGATCATAAACATATCTAATAAATGGTTTCCATCATGAATTTTTTTGTTGAAATTCATCTATGGTTTGGTCATGGAAAAATACCAATGATATTATTACCCTCAAAATCTCTAATAAATGAGCTTTATAGGGTATGATCCTGCTGGTCAAGGATAATAATTCATATTTCCATGTCAATTTAATTTTCATAACCCAATATATATATATATATATATATATATATTAATCATACAATCATTGAATAATTACATTACTATCAAAGATAATAATTTATAAATTTTTTTCAAATATGATAATGTATAATATATAATGGTCCAATATAATGAAATAAGTACACGTGCTTTATAAAATTTCAATCAATATTTTAATAATTAATGTTCAATTATAAATTATTTAGTCTTTGCATGTAGCTTCCAAAGGGATATTTATTATTTCCACACATTCAACTTGATTCATGATGATTCATTGTTTTTAGCATCTTTTCATTGGAAATGATGCTAAATGGTTAAAAAGACCATGACTGTCTTATGAATAGAGTTTAATTATAGGATAGTTTCTTTGTACTAAAAATAAACACTATTATTCTTGGTAAGGACTTTACTACATAGAAATGGAATGGGGATGATATAATTTCACTTATTATTTTTGTTATGTTCCACTGATGACCAAACCTACCACTATGAATATCAATTCTACTTTAGGTATTATGAAGAAGAAAGACAAGGATGTAAAATAAGGCTACAACTAGGAGGAGAATTGTATGGATTATTTTACTCCCTCTATAAGGGAGGTTTTACCAGGTGCTACTACTATTAATGGAAGGTATATGTTAGTATATCATATGAAAGGACACTAATGGAATTTATCCATGGTGGCATGATTGGACATCATCAATTGTTTTATTCTAAGGCGATATATCCTGATTATAAGTGAATATGTCAACTTGTCTGTAGGGGTCCTCATTTATAAGTTAAGAACCCCTAAATATTGTTAATAATGTGAGTCATTAAGACTAGGGGATGTGATAGGGAGTTGAGTTAGGGAGAGAGTATGTTATAGGATATGTTCCAAATGATCATAGGGAGTAACAATCAATTGTTAGGGTTATGATTTTGATGCAATATATATTTAAAATGGTTTTTTAGATAGTGGTGCTTTAAATTAGTATATTTTATCTCAAAATATTATTAAACATTAATTAATAATAATATTTTATTTGAATTTTCTTTCTCTTAACACCCCTATATGGAAGAACGTACACAATTTTTCATGTTTTCATAAGTGTATAATCAAATATTGTGTCTACGGACATTTTCAGTATTTGATGATACATGAGATGAATAGTTTTAATGTGGTTGTTATAATAAAATTTTAATCCGAAGTACAATCACATATAAATTATTATTATATGTGGGTATCAAATATTTTATCTAATATTGAGAACATTATTATAAATAGGGGTGGATGTTCAAGTAGTTTGAGTTGGTCTGGACAATATCTAGATTTGAGCTATTTCTGCAAAGTTGTTAAGGCTTAAATCTTGTAGTAGTGCTAGATGTGGCCTATTGTTTTCTTCCAATGGTGTACCTTTATCTTGATGAATTTCTATATAACATTTTTGGAATCCCACTTGAGAGATTAATCTATAATGATATCAAACTCATGTTTATAAAGAATACTACATCAATTCACCTATATAATATGGAATCTGATTGGATAAATGAACTCAATATACAAAAAAACTTTGTCTGAAATACTTCATCAACAAAATAACTTCTCCAATGGATCTATAATTGTTTCCATAAGAATGGTAGATGATAGTCCTAAATTGTGTGTGGGTTATAGGATTCTGAACCAAGAGATCATGAGAAATAAATACATGTTCCCAAGGATCAAGGAACTGTTATTCACTTTTGGGGAGCCCAATGGTTCTCCATGGTTTATCTATATCAAGATACAACCCGATTTAGGCTAAATAGAAGGATATTATGAAGAAAATTTTTAGAATTATATATGAGTGATATTAGTATCTTTTATTTTTTTTGGGATAACAAATTCTTCAGCAGTATTCATGAATCTCACGAACAGGATCATCAATCCTTATCACAACTACTTTTCTGGGTTTATTTTTGATGAATTATTGAAATAATCTATTGTAGAATTATATAATTTTAGTAAACTAAAAATTGAATTCTGTAAACTATGATCTCATCAAATTCTTACTAAACTATTAATTTGTAGCTTTTGGATTCTGGTGGGTCATATCCTTCTGAATCAGAAATATGAGATGGGAATTTCAATAGTCCCAAAGAAGGTTCAGGAAAAAATATCCATATGACATGGAAGAAATTTTTTAGAGATCAAGAGTTTCCTTGTATTAGCTATTTATAGTAGATTTTTTATATAATACCTCTCTTTATTTGAATTACGCATGACTATACTCCAAAAAAGGCAGTGATGTTCCTTGGGTAGATTAGTGTGATGTGGTATTGTTATATCCAATGTAGAGACTAGATATATCCCTAATTATGAAATTTACTGAGCCTGGGATTTGATATTTTGTTTACTATGATTCCACTGGTGCTGTTTTGTGTTCTATCTTGATAGAGATAGGTCATGTAGTCACCAATAGGTCAGGGATCTATGAATCACTGTGCGTAACATTGTAATCCAAGACAAGGTGTTGGAATCTATCATCTATGATCTGAAGTGTTGGAGATGTTAACTCATATTTAAGGTTTTGTTTCCCAACATACTACATGATAAATTGATATATCTTCATTTAGTGGGACATGAACATGAGAAAAATTCTTTTAGTGAATAAAATAAAAATATAGATGTTTTAGATGGATTATTCTTTGGGATGGTATTGTGGTTTCATATCACCCCGTATGAAATCACCAGATGTGTAGTAGATGGGGGGAATAAATTCCAAGTAGGAATGATGTCTCGTTATCACGGTGGTGGAATAGATTGTAAATTCTTCTTGGATTAGGGGATGATTACATGTTACCCTTTTGTGATCACTAACATTGTGGTAGACCATGTGAAAGCATACCAAGACTCATACATTGAGGGTTTGGTTATGCCGGAACACATGTCCGTGGAGGATTATTTCCAGGGACAGTCTTTAGATTATAATTATTTGATCCACATCGATGGGGGAATTTTTTGGACATCTTCCATGAGGGACGGTCTAATGAGAGAGTCCAACCTTTAAAAATTTATAGTGCATATGGGGTTGATGATGATGTACAATAAAATCCTTTTTAATTTTCGATAACCAATTATAGAGAGTAGTATCAATCGTTTTTTCATGTCAACTTACATTCCATAGGGTAAAAAATGGGTGAAGATGTCCAGGTGGGTCTCTTTACAATATCTAAAATCGATTTTAAAGATTGATGACATGGAGATGGACTTCACAATGTTTTTTATTTGGATCCCAACATGCTGTGAATCTGTTTGAATGATAGTGGATCAATTAATGAATGTGACCAATTTATCAATAATTTTAAAGACAATTTTACTAGATGAACATGTAAAGTTGTATATAAGTGAGATTATACAACTTCATGAAGATACTATTAGCATCATATCTTATAAGGATATACATTTTACATCATAGATTCGAAATTTCATACATAAACATTTTGGTACTAAAATGAATCCTTGTATTTTATATTATACATAGACAATTGGAAAATCATATAGGAATATACATATTTTATAGGAAATGTTTTGAGCATGAATTATTAATTTCAATGTTTCTTTGGATAATCATACGTCCTTATTAGATTTTCCTATGATATTTTTTTATGTTCCTGTTAAAATTAATCCCTTTCAGGTTCAATATGCATGAACATAATGATCACTGCTATATTGAAGTGATTTGGGTGATAAAATATTTTTTGGGATGGTTTTTTTGAAAGATACCTCACTCAGAGTGATGTTGTTTAGGAATATATTTGATTTCACTTAAAGTCTGACTATTGGAGTTGAACATTGGAGTGACCCATACAATAATATGTTTTCTAATGTGTTACTTCAAGAATATGTAATTGACAGTTGAGGATGTAAGGGAAGTTAGAATATTTTTTTCACCATTCCGGATTACTAGGATTCTCAAGATACTGGCCTACCATTTGGATCTTCCTTCATGATATCAAAGTATGGATGATGTGTTCCTTGTCTTTCAACATCAGAGGTACATGCTTGATCTAGTTTATATGTTCAAATATGAATCCTTTAATCTATAAGATGAAAAATTATATATATTTTTCCATTGGTGATCACATATCTAATATGGAACTTTATTTGGGGGAAGTAACTACAAAATTTTCAAGTATTATAGATGTTTAAGAGGATTCAATAAGTTACTTAGGGGAAATAATCTGATGTTAGAATTAAATATATCATGAGGTTGGGGGAGGATCTGTATAGATACTTCTTGAGAATTTTATGTTGTTAGTGGGGGTGAATTATAACATTATTTTTTGCTAAATTTTCATTAAAACACCTATTTTTATAATATATATATTTTCTGACGAATTATAAAACCTATAAATTTTATTTTTTCCGTTATATAAGGAATTTTATATATAAAAGTTAAACAACTTCAACATATTAAGAAGCTTTGTTAGGAGTTTCATAATGTTAAATGTTATTTTTTAAGGTTTATTTAAGAGTATATATCCTCTAAGTATAGGTAACATGAAATTATAGTCACTTTGTAAAGGTAACTCATGTTTTTCAAGGGGTTTTTAAAGGTAACTCATGTATTGTATAAGGTAATTTTCTTGTTTCCTATGGTCAAGTGAGGATAACATAGTCATCATATAAAGAGTAGGTTTCATTTACATAACGGTAGACCTAAAATTCTAAATGATACATAAGGGTAAAATTAGATTGTGTTTGGGTAACTCATATTTTCTAATGATATCATTTGGGTAACCAAGTACCCTCACATGAGAACTATGATATCTATACTTCTAAAAAAACCCTTATATAATTATATTTTTTGATCAATGGTGTTTTAAGAATCTTTTTTGTGTTTTTCTTACCAGTATAAAAACTTAATTACTTTTTATGGTTTTAATTGATTGAAAGCATTGGAATTTTTTTTATGATTCTTGTATGTTTTTAACTAATTATTTATAAGATATTAAACCTTATAAATTCAAGAATCACTACAATGAATAAATAAATAGCAATTTGAATTTTTCATTTTCAATTATGTGAACAATAATTACATGATTCAATTTTAAAAATATAATCTATTATTATGACATTTTATTTTGAACTCCCCATGAGTCAGCATTGACTAATAACCCTTATCATTGATCTAAGAAATTCATTTAGTAAATTCTCATTTTTATTCTATTGTTTGGTCCTGATAGAACCCTCCCTTTGTAATATATTCCTAAGAGTATTGACTTTTAAGGGAAACATTCATGGTTAGAATCTTTAAATTCTCATATAATTATTTCAATAAAATTTCTAAATTAATGTTTCCTAATATTTATTAGAATATTGATTGAAAATAATTAAATGATAATAACATAGAATCATTAGAAAAAAATTATAACAAAGTTTTATTCTAATCTTGAAATATTCTATATAGAAATGAAATTAAAACATGTGGAGTTTTTATTCATGTTTTAAAATTACATTATTATAATTTGTTTTATGAATTCTTGGGGAGATATTGGAAGTGGAAAAAAAAACCTATCATGGTTCATGTGATTATTCCTCATCTAGCCTTTAGACATACCATCATTACAATATATGTTGATTATATTTAACATATAAAGATATTTCATATACATTTTGGAATGATAAATGTTTTGTGACAATATTTATTTAATCATGTTTGTTTTTTATCCAGTGATTGTGTTTGTGTATCCCTTTTGATCAATTCTGAGTGTGAAAACATGTGTGAGTATTTTTGTTGCTACTAATTTTAGGATTTATATGTTATGATGTTCTATTTGTTTTAATTTCTATTATGTAGTATGATGATTATGTAGTTGAACCTATTAATTTATTGTTAAGGTTTATAGATGGAACTAATAGATATAACTCCTTAAGAGGGTGAGTGTTGTTGATTTGATTCCTTTCCAAAGATTTTTGAATTGAGTGACCTTTTGGATGTCCTTTATAGAGGATGATGGTTTTTTCATAAAAGTAGATCATGATTTCTATTATTGAGAACCAAAAAACTTATTCCTTAATGATTGAACATGATATTTCTGAAAGGTGGAAGAAATAATTGCATATAATCAGTGATAAGTGATTGAATATTCATAGAGTGTTTTTCGATCTTGGAGATACTGTAGGTATAGTAGGGGGTTTGAGGAGGATTGGTAAGAGATTAAACTCTTAGTAAATAATAATATATTGTTGCTTTCAAATTATTTTATTATATTGTAATGTATTCATATTCATTTGAAATCATTTTACTGTCATATTAGTGTTGTGAATCTAGGTTTATATGCTCACCATAGACTATCATCTCAATGCAAATGTAGTCCTCATGATTAGGTGTAATAGATGTGGGAAATCTCTAATGATAAGATGTAAGGGGAAGAATCACGGTGACATTAATTGGTAAAGGAATTTAATTTAGAGTGATTTCATTCTCTTTATATAAATACATATATTATTATAACTCTTTTCTACCTTCTACACTAGGAATCCTTGGTTTAGTATCCTACATGCCTTGTGGTACTTTACATTCCATATGGTTTAACCATTTTTATTCCACATTACAATTAGTAATGTTTTTATTTATTCAAATTGATTGTATATTCTCCCCCACAATAATAATCACATTATTACTACTAATAATAATCATCATGAATTTAAGAATTGGTTCATGATTTCATGTGGAACATCATAAAAAATCATTACTTTTGGTTAGAACATTATAGTTTTAATGCCATGTTTTTTAACTCATGATATGTTGTTTTAATGTGTTGTAAATTTTTTGTATGTCATGATTTTGATCAACATTTTTATAATAATGACATAATGAAAAGCATGATTAGTGGTAAACCACTTTAAAAACACGAGAAAAATATGAGAAATGAAACATGTATCTTTATTCATCAATTATGGATAATTTTTTTATTTTTAATTCATTATATGTGATATTTACAACCATTATTCAATGATGAGTATAAATTTTGAAATGAAAATGAGAATTTTTAAGGCTAAAATGTATATTTATTTATTCATGACATTTTTCCTAAGCCTAATTTATTTTTGGGGTCTGTTGTAAAAATATGTGTACATATTTTTTAGTAATATTTACATTAATGTATATTATAATTTAATATTAAAGAAAAACATATCCTCTATTGTATTATGATATCATGCCTCATATGTTATAATGATAAAAGAACCCAAAATTGTTTCATTATTATTTTGAGGTATGAAGACAAAGTAATTAAGGTTTTAATTTTTATTAAAGAGGTATGTTACATATGTGGTATAATATTTATTGTAATATTTGGTTGAACATGTAAAATTTAAATCATGGTTGCTCAAAATGTGATGATGATCGAATCTAGTTTGTAACCTTATCTAAGTGATAATATTGATGTGCAGTTCATAATGACATCCATATAATAAAACATAATGAAATTTAAAATCATTTTTGGAAAACTGATTAATGGTATAATACATTGAAATGTTGTTATATTTTATAATTCATATATTTCCAAAATTTATAATTAGAATTAAAATTTCCAGTTTATCATGATTGATTCTATAATTTTAGTTTTCCCTTCATATTTTTCTGATGTCACTGTGATGTAATTTATTTTTGTGTACTTCCATGATATTATGATTATATTCCCATTAATTATATTAATATTTATACCCCCATTAGAAATTTAAAAAATATAAAGGGAAATAAAAATGGTTTCTTAGAAAATATGAAACAATGTCATTATGTTTTTTTTTGAACAAATTGAATTCTCATAAATTAATTAATGGATGTGATTGATATTTTGGTCATTATATTATGCTTCCTTTTTTTACATACATTAATTTTTTTGTGTTGGAATATATTTTATTTTAAATTGTTTTGTTTGGCACTAGAATGTTATAGACAATGGGGTTTTTTGTTTCCTTGGTTGTCAGTGCTCGTTTTTTGTGATGACGTTTTATTTAAGAACCCTAATTGATTGAGCAGATTGAGAAAGATAATTTTTTCAATGATATTACCGTATTATCAATTTTTATATTATAATGACTCACATCCATTTTAGTATTAAACTATAAATATATTTGTTATATTGGAAGCCATTCAATTGACTCAATATTGATATAATGGGAATGGAAATGACAATGATGAATATTGTAATATATACTTGTTGAAAGTTTACTTATAGGATATATCAATATTATATATAGGTGAATATTAACCTAATAAAAACGATTGGATGGAATAGTTTCATATTTCTTTTATGATGACGAAGACCCCATATGTATTATGAGTTTTTTTTGAGAATATATTATTTCATAAAGATGTTCAAATATAACATAAGATAAATCTAGGTGAAATTTTATAGACATCATGGGATGAATTTTTTGTCTTATTAAATAAGGACTTGTAATACTATATTCAAATGTGTGAATGAATTTTTAGGTTTCCAATGTTTTGTAATAATAATGATGGTGTGCATTACTTTGGGATCATTTTCATGGACTTGGTTGGATAGTTGTCATGTCTGCTTCGAAATGGGGGAAAATTGTTTAGAGTTTTTTGTTATATCTATGGTATGATATTTAAAAATAATTCATTACATTCATTATGAATCATTTATATTTTTTATATATATAGTCATAGAGATATATTTTGTATAGATATAGGGTTCTTGTGTTGTTCCCTCTTGGGATGTTGGGTTGCAAAAGATTATTTCCCTACAATTTGGAAATGAATGTTCATGGAAACAAGTGTTACCTAATCATTTATTGTTAAATAGTGACTTATCACTTTTGGGATGAGTATATTGAGGTGTCCCCTATCTATAATTCTATTATATTTTTAGAGAAATTGTTGGGGAATAGTAATTTTGATAACATTGTTGTTAATTATGTTTCATTATCTTCATTTGGGAGTCTGTGGTGTGAATTTCATAGAATAATATACTGCTTTTAAAAAAACCTATGTAATGATTTTAACATATTTTAAAAACAGGTGATTTTTGAATTTGATATTATAAAATTCTTCATACACCTAAATCCATGAGAAATATACTCCACATAAATATATTGAATTCGTAGGGGGCTTATTTTAATTGTGTGAATATATGTTCTTGAATCATCTTTATGTGAAATGTGTAACTGATTGAAAATTTTTCATATCCAAAGGGGATAATGTTATTCTACTTTTAATATGGATGTGTTATTATTGTTATATTTTTATATTTCAATGGTTGGTGGTTTCAAATATCAGGGTCACATATATTATACACCCATAATTCATTTTTGGTATTCGTGATAAATTTATAGAGGGGCCCATGAGGGTATATCACTAGGTGATTATTCAGATAATCCATCAATAATTATCAATAATTCATTAATTTTTCTATGATTATAATCATTTTATACATTTATAACATAATGTAATGGACCTTACTAGTCTATTAAATGAGATTTATGGGTAGCATAGTCCTTAATAGTGTGTTTGGGGGAATTTTTGTTACAGTTCTTCCACATTCCTAGTGTGGTGGTATCAATAATGGATTATGAAGTCATTTTGTAGATATTTATAGAGAAAAAAACTATTTATGTCTATTTTTTATAATTATTAGTGGATATATATGTTCTGGGGAGATTATATTGTGGAACCAAGATTAGAAAATGGTGCTGGTATTCCCTCTATATTTTATTCAAGTGTATAGTGTGACACTGGTATTTGTTACATGAATTTTACTAGAAATAACTTCACCATTATATTGGTTATATCATTTTGGTTTGAATGGGATTAGTCCATTTTGGTTATTTGTGAATGGGAGAGAGAGAATAAGAGACTTGGGAAGCACCACATTATGGTGCATTCTATGAGGAGGTAAAATTTGAGAGGAGATATTTGTGAACATATTGTGAGATAAAGAGGAAAAGACAATATAAATATATGGATAGGCATGCCCATGACATGTTCTTATTTGTTTTTACTAGGAAATCACCACTTTTAAAATATGGTGATCTCCACATGATGAACATGGTAATGGTGGTCTTATTTTATATTAATGTATAATATGTTTGGATGAATTGGAAAATAGAGAATATAGAATAACAATACCATATATAATTTCATGTCGGGATTTCTTATAGAAAAAAATAAGGAATGGAATTATAAAATTCTATTTAGGTGTTTATGGTGTTGTTACATGTAATGGGAGTTCAGAATGAACCTGGTTATGCGCGAGGGTTTGAAAATTATGAGAGAATTGTTTTTGTCCATGGGGGATAATTTATTAAATGTTTAGGCATTTGAAACAGTCTCGAAAATTCTCTTACACCATGTGCTGACACATAGTGGTGATAAAACCCAATTTAAACTTGATAAATGACCATATATTGAATATGTGGGATTTTTATACTTTGAAATGATATATTAACATAACTTGTTTGAAAGGAAAATATTTGGACATTTTCGGTGCCTCTATCGTGGATAAAATAAGGGATATGCTTCCTCTATGAGTAAGGGTATACCAATCTTACCTCATAGAATTAGTTTATGTTCATTGATACATGGATAGTTCTAAGGATAGCTTTAGTGGTGGTTTTTTACACCAAATGAACCTTTATCAACTAGATTTATTAAAATATGATTCTCTTCAATTTTAATGTACGTTTCTATATCCATTAAATGGTTATCCCCATTACATAACTCTAGATAGTCGAAAATGAATTTTAATATTGGGTTTTAAGGATCATTATTCATATTCATGAATGGTTTCTATGATTTATTCTTGTAAAAGTCTCTTATGGCTATGATTATTCATGTATTCAATTTTCTTTTTGTCTAGTATCATGGCCTCTCATGGTTGAAGATTTATATATTCATAATATTTCATTTGGAATAATATTATTGATTTTGAAAATTTTTATCCTAAAAAATAATGTTTTCATCATATAAAAGCACTTATTTTCCGTAATTGGTTTTTTTCTCAAATAATGGATCACTGATTACATGAATAAAAATTTTCATAGAATGAATTTAACTAGGAAATGACAAAATATGTAGTTAATTAAGGGAATCAAATTGGAGTATTTCATAGTCATTACTATTTTTATAATATTGGATGTATTTTGATGATTGTTAGATGAATTAGATGATGTGGTTATAATTTTCATGAAACAATGAACCTTGGTTCCCTATCAATTAACTAATCACTTGGATATAGTCATAATAAATATATTTGATTTTCATTCCAGTCTTCATGTTTTGGTAATAATTATCTATGTGTAATATAGTGGCCAAAATTCTTGTGTTACTCATTTAAATATCGCTTCACCATTGAATTTGAATATTATGATAAATATAATGGTTACAATAGAGAATTTTGGAATTTTGAATAATAATTTTATTGGTGAAAATTATTGATATTTGTTATTATTATTTATAATTTTTTTCCATTCTACGTAAATTATCCGGTTGATGTTGACTATTTCTTTTTCATCATTTGAGTTTTAATAAAAATAGTTTATAGAATACAAAACTAAAATATAAATTGGTAAAATCGTTTATTTAATGATGAGGAAAATAGGAATTGAATCATGGAATGAAATATAAAATTAATCATTGATGATATAATGGATGAAGTTATTTAAATTAATTTATTCTTCTATTCAACAATGATAAACACATTACATATTATAAATATATAAGGAGATCAGAAAATAATTTGAATATTGTAATCTGATGGTTTATGTAAATAATAATTGCTGAGCTCAAAACAAGATGAATATATCATTCCATGTAATATATAGTTTCTTCTTAAAATATTTGTATCAAATAATAAAGGTATTATACAGTCCAACAACATTACAGATATAACTTTTTATAGGTAATTTGATAAATATTAAATACATTAAATTATGATATTTTCTATAATATTATAGGTATAATGTCATTAGAAATTGGTACACATACAAAACATGTTCAAAAGTTATATATATAATCTCACAATAGATTCTATATAAATGAATCTATTTATATAAATATCATACTAAAAAATCTTATTTCATACCCTAATTAAAGGATTCATAAGAGAGGATGATCTCTAATGCCCTGTAATTGTATAAAAGAAAGTTAGAAATGATCACTTAAACATAACATGTGCATAAGGATATGAGAAAATGTGATTTAAATTTGATGACCATAGCATCCATATTAAATATTATAATGTTAAGTAAGAGTATAATGCTTTATATTTTATAAGACAATAATCATAAATAATTTAATACCATGTTCCATTATTTCATGATATTGGGAAATGACATATGTTTTTTTTTAAAATAATCATAAAATATTATTTCATTAGTCAAGACTCTTTTTCAAGTCTATCATAGTGGATTGGGTTCACACCCCATTCCTTCATCTTATTTAGGGTTCAATCCCAAGACAATCATAGTGGACATATACCCATACTAAATTGGTCTCACTCCAAATTTCATACATTATTATCTCATGATATATCCATCATTACCCAATGACATATAACGATATATAATTTTGGGTCCACTAGTCATGTAATGAAAAAATATATTTGTGTTATAAATAACCCTAAAACATTCGAAATATTATAAAATATTGAATGGAAATGGAAATTATGAATATGTCATCAGAACAACATTAGATAACTCACTGAAATATAATGATTTTCATAAATGTTTCATCATAACTTTTTTAACCTGTGGAAATTAAATGACATTTATAGAATTAACTTAACTAATTCTCATCATATTCCAACAAACTAGTTAAAGTGGATGGTATCAGTAGATCATGACACTATTAAAGTATAACTAACATCAATGGATGATATCAATGATGAAAATTGTCTTTAGAATATCCCTAGATCTTTTTATGGGTAAAATAAACTTTTGTACTTTGAAATAACTTATATAAAATCTAAAAATTTAAAAATAAACAATGGAAAATATTTAATTTTACAGTAAAGTTGTTAAATTTTGATATAATCATCAAATCAATTACCAATATTGAAGGAGGTAAATACCTTTTAGACTATGTATTTTAAAACATGAATTATTTTTACAGTATTGTTAGAAAAATAAAAAATAACCTTGTTTATAAAAAATTAATATAAAATGTAATTAAATGCTTAAATTTTTTAAAAAACTATAAAAATGACTTCAAGAAATAATCGGTTTATAGTAAAATCATTCATGAAAACATTTTTATAAAATGGACATGAAGAAATATTTTTTTTAATCGATGATAAAAATAAATTCAATTTCCTTCAGAATATTATTTCGGTATATTTATTACATAAATGGAGGAAAATGAATTGTAAAAAATGTTTTTAAAAAAATTAATATAAGTTTTGAAAATTAATGATATTATTGATATGTAAAACATGATACTTTATCATCTAAAACCTAATTATAAAAACAAGATTAATAATGAAATTTAAAAATAAACCCATCAGTTGATGTTTTAATATCTTCAAAAGAATATTATCATTCTGTATATTAAATATTAATTTATTATAAATTTTTAATATATTAATTAAAAACATAAAATAACATATATTAAAATTTTATGATATTTCAAAACCCATTATTTAATAATAAAATATTAAAATTGGTGTTTTAGGGGTTAATGTTTTTCATTTTTTCATGAGAATTTTGATTCATTAGATCTGATATTTTTTTACTGATCTTCATCCTACCATATGAAAAAAATATAAATCAGGAAATAAAATTAAAATATATTTATTTTATATTTATAATTATATTCATCCATAATTTTATATTTAAAAAATATTAATTTCATTATTCATATAAACTGTAAGACATATGTACACATGAACATTGTCTTCACATATCGATAGATGGAAAGAAATAAAGGTACAACATATTTCCCATTTATATATTTATTGTATCATATATATCATATATATTCTTTGACTCTATCATTATTTCCATTGATGTAAAACATAATAAAAAAACTTATCTCTGTACTTCATAGATTAGGTTCTAAACACATAAACATGTCTATCATTTTCGCTTTCTAACAGATTTGAAGATAATAGGAGATATAATATATTATAGTTATAGAATCATAAATTTAAAATAAATATAATATATAAACATTATGCGATTCATAGTAATCATTCATGAATGATGGTGATGGATGTGGAATTTTATCACTACACAAAAGAGGTAGTCTAAATGTATACACAAGGGATATTTTGGCTTATTAGTTGATGGAAATTGATGAATAATGGTTGTTAAATAATCATATTAAAATTTATGACTATTTATGATACTTAATTTGTTATTATATAATGAATACCATGGAATTATTGGTGGAATGAGAAGATAAAATGGAATGAGTCTGTGTAAAATGATTAACTCCTCTTTGGTTTTACTCCCATAGATCCAGTATTAATTACCCATGGAACTATATTGTAAGAATAACAGAGCCATAAAAGAATGTTTTCTGAATTTGAGATTATATTTATGTAGTTTTTGGTTGATATAAAATGATCAATATGTTTACTGATGAGAAAGGATGAGATCTATTTCTATAGTGGGATAGATGACAGGCTTGGAATTATATAAAAGACTAGAATATGATAAAGTCATTTTCAAGTAATATTATTCAAAATAGAAATATAATTGATTATTGGATATTTTTAGTTATATATATGGCTATAAAATAGGACTTATAATAATCATGTCATGACCTGTCCCCCTGGCCCCATGTTGTGACTACCCCAATCCTCCCATCCATAGGCCCGAGGCTGGGGACTAGCACTGAGTAAGAATATCCCAAAAGAAAAGGTATTTGACTTTAAACCTATACAGAAGATCTATTATCAAACTACAAATGGTAATCAAAAACCCAAAACAGTAACTAAGTCAACCACTAAGAGTATAGTAGAAATTAAAAGTATAAGGGGGCTACAATATAAACCCATAACCACAAAGGAATGCACTACTTCAACGGTCCTTCTGATCGAGACCCTAAATGAAGGGTAGGTTAAAGGGATATTCATGTAGCAGTAGAAGTACACCCATCCATATCATATCAAAGTGTACCGCCTGGTTGTAGACCACCCAAGTCTCTATAAAAGAGTCAATCTCATGTACGAGACATGACATGTGTAGGTGAATCTCATGTTGGGGTGGGTAACAAAATAATTAATACATACCAAAATCCACAATGGAAATACCACAATGTAAGAGCATATATCAAAGACCACAAAGTAATGAAAGCTCACACTAGGTACAATACAATGTATAAAAGGTATGATTATCAGTAATAAAACTGAACCATCTGGTACTACTGATGGACTCATCCCTCATGAGTCACGGAGGTTCGATCGGCTGTTGGACCAATGAGGTCCGCTATGTTACATGATGATTGAGGTCTATTTGTATGATGGACCACTGAGGTCTTCTTATTTGCTAGACCAATAAGGTCTGGTCGTCCATTGGACTAGTAAGGTCTTCTTATCTCCAGGACCACTGCAGTCTGCTCGTCTGTTGGACCACTGAGGTCCGCTCGGCTCTAAGAACACTGAGAACTTCTTGTCTGATGGTCCACAGAGTTCATATCCTCATCTAGACCACTGATGTCCGCTCCTCTCCTGGACCACAGAGGTCTACTCATCTATTGAAACATTGTGGTCCCCTTTTCATTTCTTTCATGTCACGACCATTTATATGATTCCCGCTCTCTAGTGATCTTGAATTCGGGAGATTGATGTCCTCAAAATAGTATCCATATTTCAATATCCATGAAAACTCAGTTAGAGTATACACAAATTTTTTTCTCAAATCCAAGGTTCCAATGTCATAGGTGATGTATCAATTTGATGCTCGGTCTGAAAAATGTTGGTGTTTTTGTAAATAGGGGCCGCTTGCGTCTGGGGGTCCTGCATGACCCAGCATGGTTCGGCCAACCTGACATGACCCTATTAGGTTTGGGATGACCTATTCAAACTTGGACATGTTTTCATGGCCATTGGGCCTTGGTCGACCCAATGTGGTTTGTCCATAGGTCCAGCCTATCAGGTAGCCCTACGACATAGTTCACTTCTGTGCTGATCTAACTTAGTCACACTTGTTCTAACTATTCAATCCACCCAACAACCTAGTTTCCTATCATGTCTACCAACATTAATAGGATAGTTCTCTTCCATATTAATTCATGAAATAACCAAGTTTATTTCGCTAACCCTCCCTACATCGGTGGTCCAATTCTACTCAATCCTGGACATAGTGGGGCATCTAGTTCGCACAGACATAGGGTGTCTGGGTGGCACCGCCTCCTCGGTCAGTTAATCCTATCACACTGACCAGTCATCTGCATGAACCGTGGTTGGTCTCCCTCCCCACTGCGTTCTGTGGACCACATCTTTGCACTGTGTAACACCCCTAACAATTCTGGGTGTCCGAGTTTGCCTACTGCCAGCCACCGGTCTCCATGTTGGATGCTCCTGCCTCAGCTGTGGTGCACTACCAGTACATCTCCTGCCATCGGGATTTTGGTTGGGGTTCATATGGTAGTAGCAGCCTGGGTGGTGTAGCATGGTCTTGAAACCATGCCTAGGTTCCGTGGAATTTTGACGTCGCCGTAGTAGGGTGTCGTGGCCTTGCATTGCAGCCTCGCATCAATGTTGTGTGCCTTCCCACTTGATTTCTCAATAACCTATGACCTCCTACCACAGAAAAATATGCTGATACACTTATGTATTCCCATCTAGTTTGTGGATACCATCACTAAATAATTTATTGCACGATGAAAAATGGGTAGAATGCAAGAAGAGGAGAGTGGAATGAGTCGCACATAAGACCACAAAAATAATTATCTGATACAATGTTAGTTTAAACCTAGATATGTTATTGTTAGAAGGATCAAGAAGAACCAGAAAGGGAAGAATAATAAAAAAAAACTAGATATCCACTTTTAACCCACATCATTAACCATCCTGTAATGAATATCAATTCACAGTTAAATTTGTTTTTTTATTGGTTGATGTTCATTTTAGAATTTCATGAATTGGTGAAAGGAAGAATTCACATAGATAAAACCCCCATACCTAGGAAATGGATCAGTCAAGGATGAATTCTCATCATCATCCATTGATCTTAGGATCATATCCCGTTATCATAGGATGTTGTTGAAACATTTTGTCTATTGTTGTTCATCATTATAGAGGGTTCCTTCTCCGTATGTTAAAGGAATTTCAGTGCAGTTCATCAAACTTGAATTACTGTATAATTTGGGTAGGGAGACATGTTTCACTTTCCAACGTCTCCACACTAATTCCTTAATGAGATTCATTAATGGGATTCCTTAGTGAGGTTCATCATTTCCTCTTCACTGCACTTCAGTACTAACGTTCCATAATTTAACAATGAAAAAAAATTAAGATACTTTATTTTTTCCATCAAAAAGTCCAAAAAATAACATTTTTGGTCAACCCGTACCTGTCAATTTTAGGACTTTTTTGGGGAGTCCTATTTTTTTCTAGTTTAATGATGTCCTTAAATTTTTTATCAAGGCATTAGATTAAAATTTATAAAAATCCATGCGTAAAATTATTTAATGAACTTATAAATTGTTCAAAAATATGTTTCATCCACGCAATGCCTCATAATTGTTTATCACCTTAGAGATCAGTCTTGAAATAATCCAATTTATTTTTCAAAAAAATTACATGTAATTATAGGGTGTTATATGATTTAAAATAAATCATACCCTTATCTCTTAGTTTGACACCTGAGTAAAATTGTTATAACGATAATTATGTTGGCTGTTTTTGACTAATTTTAATATAAATTTTCAAGAAAATTTATTGTGGACATATTACAAAATATTTACAATATTATTCTAATCATTCAAACCATTTTATTGAATTATAATGTTAAAATTGATAGGAATTAATTTTAAAATAAACTGAAAAATTTAGTCGAGATATATTTTTAAAAAAATTTCATAATTATAAATTGATGTTATACAAAAAATCAGATAAAATTTATTAAAAATTTCATAATTTTATTATTCGTAATATTAAGGAACTAATTATAGTTTTTAACGATTTAAAATTATTAGTCTTTCTAAATTACTTTAATGAGAATAAAATTTTCACAAAAAATCATCAATTTCCACTATTAAATGAAGCACTAATGCTTTTAAAAAATTATAAAATATTAACTCTGATATAACTAAACATTTACTATTTAAGAAATAAATAAATTATTTTCAATTAATGTTATTTAAAGTTGGAAAAATAAATTACATTATTTTCTCACAAAAATTAATAAAAATGTTTTCTGGATAAATTTATTTTGATATCATATTATGGATTTATTAAAACATGAGAACTTACGTATTTAATTTATATAAATATTTTTTACGTATTTTTAGAATATGGATATTCCTATTCATGCTACCAATTTAATGGATATGATATAATTGTATTTTATCTTTCAGTTTATTTATATGCATTTGTTTTTTTATATTAAGATATCTATTAAATAAAATTTATTTATAGAGATATATCATAATTTATAGTAGAATTACAAACATAAACCCTTAAAATTAATTTAATCCTAGAAAGAATATAACATTAGTACAATAAAATTTGGGTATCATATTTTCATCAATCCCCAAATTCTCATGTATCTTATTATAATTTCTAATTCCTCCAGATAATTTTAACCATTAGAGTAGTCTTAATCCATTACATATTATATATATGATCCAATATTTATAACAATTTCTATTTATATGAAATATCATGATCTTGATGTATTACCTCTGATTTTACAACACATGAAAGAGAATGTATGTACTCCATCAAGAGATAATCATTGAATCATTAGGAAATGTGGGATGTTCAGTTGATGTGTTAAGAGAAAAGCAACCATCCCAACTCAATCTTGAATCTCAAAGGGGATAATATACCTAGGGATAAGTATTCTCTTATATTTAAATTACACAATCTTTATTCATCGATAAATTCATAGGAATAACTTTTCACCAACAATGAAGTCTATATTTCACTAATGAATATTTTTATATATTTTCTTTTGACTATGATTTGTCATAACGTGTTACTGAATTCCTCTGACGTTCGTTAAAATTTCCCTATCATGTCCCTAAATAATAAATTCTCCAGCGTCATCCCAACATATTGTATTTGAAAACATATTTCAATATTGGGATTAATAAGGACCCATCAAAATTCTTTTGTAAAATATATTGTTATAATAAAACACGACTAAGAGAATGAGTCAATCCCACCCAAAATTGAAATCTAAAGAAGAATTAATCATAAAATCTTATACCATTTAAATGGTTTTATAATAATAAACATCTATCTAAGGCTAATAATTAGTACAAAAAATTCAAATAGATAACTACATATATATGTATACTTAAAAATATCATTAAGGTGTTCCAAGAATCCAAATCAAATGTACCAGAATTTGGTACTCCAAGAAAACATAAAAATATATAAATTCATTTTCTAGAATGATAATTGAGATTGAAATCATTGCTTGTAATGGTAGAGTGTGATAAATTAATATGGTGATTAACTAGATCCCACGTAGTATTATGTCAATCACATATTTTGTGGTTTGAATAAAAAAATAAATGGCGATGTTTTCTAAATTATATTCTAATACAGTATTGGTTATAATACCCCTTTAATTTTTCTCTCTCAAAATTTACATTTTGACATACCATGCACTATGATACAGTATAAAAAATATCAATTTTCATGTTATCCCACTAAAAATATGCTCTCAAATACATAAAAATATTCATACATATTGGATGAGTAATGAATGATTAAATATAATTTTCATTAAATAAATCCTTATTCAAATCTAGTATTGATGGAAGACATATGTTTTTTATGATACATAACATTCCATTAAAATACAGGTCTACATAGGAAAATGTTTCTCATCATTATCTAGTACCACATATTATTTCTATGACTCTATAATAATCACATGGATTGATTATTGAATAGTAATGTGTGTAAAATATGATTTCCCCCCTTATTTCATGATTTCCTCATCATTCCTTTGAATTATAATAAATAATTAATCTTTAGAAAACCCCATACTTAAATAAGTTGGAATGATCCTTTTTAATCAATACATCTCAACCTTGATTGTTTTCTATGGGTTGTAATGTATTGAGAATTAAAAATCCTTAATCGATGCCAACAATCTACAATGGTTCATATTTATCTTTTTCAATGTTAATTTATACATTAAATTCATTTTACCATTATATTTATCCATAAATTAATTATTAATTTAATATATCCATATTTAAATTTGAAAAATTCCATAGCTAACTAGATATCCTTAGTTATGTAATATTTATCCTTAAGAATTAATTTCCAAGAAGAGTACTCTATTATATTTACATCTTTTTGGTTGATAATTCCGAATACATACATTTATGTATCACAATATAAGAATAAACCCTTCCCCAATATAAGGAAATGTAAGAAAATGTGGGTTGTCTAACATTCTATTCAGTTCATCAATTTTTTCACATCTATATATCAAAATTAACATGGAATTCTTCTAAGATTACGTGATGATGAAATTATATATAATTGAAAAATTATACTCAATAAATCTAAAATAGAATACATATCTGTGATAACTATATATCTATTCATTTTTGGGTTTTCTAGGATAATGAAAAAAATATTCTATCAATGATGGATCCAACATTGTAACCCGACATATGATTATGTGGCCAAATAAATGAGTCTTTTTTTGTAGAAAAAATTGACTCTTGGAACATAATTATTACAAAGTATCCTTTCGTTGGGACATTAGTATAATAATCGAGTTATATTAATTCTCATCCTATTTATTTTAACTTATGTGAATAGTATTTATAAATATAGCCAAAAATTGATCGGTGTAATATATATAGACTCTATTCATTAAATACATAAATATATAATGTGAATTGGTAAGACCGAATTTCATCATTATAAACTAATAATACCCATACCTCATATAGAATACATTCTTGGTTGTGTCTTAAATATTTACCCATGATATATCGAATATATATCGAAGAGAAATTTGGAAAAAATAATGAGATCCCCATTGATGATCAAATAATTCATAAAAATAGGGTATATAATAATCATTCTTGACTTTGTTCCTATTATATTATCAATTATCAATTAATTGTTTTATTTATCAATAATTATTATTAACAAAAAGAAATAGGTGCATATAGAATGACATAGTTGGTTGAATTAATCAGTGGTTAAAATTCTCTAGGAGTTACTTCTTCAATTCATGATAATAAAATTTGAATACTGATGGTTCGTGTGTCATGGGTGCAATGCGAGGTGGAGGGGTGGTGTGTGATAGCAAGGGGTCAGTTCTTTTGGCTTTCTCGGTCTAGCTTGGTCAGGGATCCTCTCTTCAAGCAGAGTCTTTGGCTATTCTAACTGGGCTCAGATTGTGTGAGAAAAAGTCGTTGGAGCTTTCGATAGTGGAAACAGACTCACTGATTGTTCACAACGCTTTGAAAGTGAGGGAATTTCTCCATGGTCCATCTGCTGTGTTATTAGAAAATGTAATAGCCTTATGGGCCAGAGAATTCGGGTCCATCACACCTGTAGGGAGGGAAACACGGTGGCAGACCACTTGGACTCCTTGGAGTTCGATGACTCGTTGGAATTTTCCCTGCATTTTGTGGGTAGTTTAAAGGCGGAGGGGTTCAATCTCACTAAAAGTGATGCCCTTGGGTTTCACCACTTCAAGCCTCCTTGATTTCTTGGTGTGCGGTGTAGGGTGGGAAAGTTGTTTTCTTTTCCTTTTTCTTTCCCCCCCCACTATTTTTAATAAAATTAATGATGATGATAATGTAAATCAATTTGGGAAATTATATATGGATTCTTTAAAATAGGTGTTGCACAAGGTAAGTGTTCTTTTGAAAAGATGACATAATGAATTGATGGAAGACTTATAAACTATTCTGATAAGAAATTGAAAACTTTTTTCATAATAAGAAATCATTTTATATTGATTTTCACCCCAATCATTAGAGATAAACACCCCTTTTTAATAAGAATCATCATCCACATAATGGATGTGATTTACATTAGATGTTCCTATTAATTTTCACACTCATATTTGAATATATTTAATTTTGTAATATTAGATGTAAAATTCTCATCCATGTTAGTTGATGTGGTATTTATGTATAGAGTGCCAATGTATGCACATGGTAACATGAAATTTAATCATTGGTTGAATAACATGATTTATAGGAATCACATTCCCTTAAAATTAAATTGAATAATAATTATATGATAATCATACAATTATAGGTTATTGATTATAATTAAATATCTAATAATAGGTGTGGTATTGTGATATCCTTAATAAATTAAATATATATAAAATAGTGGTTATACCCAAAATTAAAAAATTTATTATCAGTTCCTAATTTAATAATTATTTTTCCCTAAAAAACATCATTATCATACCCCTCATCATCAATAGTTATTTCATCAGATATGAATTGTTTTGTGTGCTTAAGAGGCATGTGAAATTAATCATCATCAAAAAACTTTGGATTTAATAACTAGTTTACATAGTTTACATATTACCTACATTTGAATCTTTGGAGATTGGGTGTGGAATTATATATTTATTTATCTATATTCTCATCACTTGCTTCTTTATTACCATCACATTTCCAATGAATTTATTGATTCCATTACTTTCTAATCGTAAGAAATTTTCAATTCCCCATAATAAAAATTTATATATGTTCCCTTTAATAATTCAAGCATGAAGGAATGGTCTAATTCAATTATCCATGGTGTTTATAATTTAGTTTGAATTCAATCATTATATTATTTTTAAAACCATGAGAAGATTTAGTAACTCAAATTTAAAACTACACCCTGATAACAGAAAGAATTATTTATTCAGAGTTACTATAATATCTTACGGATAACACCCTTAAAATATATGGTTTAATATCCCTAAATAATTTATCGTACTTACATTCTCATTACATGATATTACAAGAATAAACCATCACAAGTCTAGTAACTATTTTCTCTTAGGTACTAACTAATTCATAAACCTTTATCTATAGATTAAAAAAATAAATTCCCTATTTTCAAATGAAGAATACAATGTAAGTAAATATTTAAATGAATTTATCCTAAACACATCCCACCCCATGTTGTCAATTTCATCATGTTATATAGTTTTATCTAAAGGTCCCCAATTGATATTATTTTCCTTCCAAATGATAAAAATATAAAATAAAAATCTAATATCACAATGACTCGATAAAAAAATAATACATTAGTGGTACTGATCCATTGCTCAGTAACTAGAGTTTTAGCAAACCTAATAACAAAAGGTGGATGTTTCCTCATGAATGACTCAAAATACTATTTTTCCCTCATTTTACCGATTGAAGATAAATACTATTCATTAAAAGAGGATGTTGTATAAGCATAGTAAAATGATTTTTCATTTTATTTCCCAGAACAATTTGTTTCCTAGGAGGAACATCATTTCATTTGATATCACATTCTGCATTATCATTATTCCTTTAGGATCCGACCATTGACAAAAACCATAAATAATTCTATAGGAAACAATACTCTTAGGAGGTATGCTAATAAAAATGAAAATTCAAATGTATTATTTCTAAATAACGACACATTATTTTTAATCTATGTTACCTTAAGTTTTATATAGGTAATTCAAGATCAATAAGTATTCAAATCCTTTATGATAGTTCATAACACAAATTTATATTAACCCATGTATATCCTCACGGTGTTTCAAACTTAGTGCGCATAAATGGAGTTATCACAATGCACCATAATAATGGATATGATATAATATATCAGCTCAATTTAGGTTTATTACACCTAAAAACATATATCCCAAAAACCAGATCCACTTTTAATATCCACACATGTACGTTTTCCTATGAAAACTACACTCATTTCTCAACATGAACATAATAAATACACCAATATAATGTATTATCATTGGGTTTTATACTAATGTTTTGTCATCATAGTTTCTAATTTCTTCTAATCCTTATTCCGATACAAACTATAGTGACCCATACTTTTCTTACATAATTTTTACATATTATTATATTAATGTTAAATAATTAACATTGTGATCCATGAAATAATCATATAATTTTACTCGTATAGGGAACATGGATAAATAAAACAGTTGTTCAAGAAATATCTATATTATCTCCATCAAATTTCATCATGATGAGTTTTTTTACTACACATATCATACATAAAAAAATTATCACAACCTATGGAAGGGATCCATAATATAATTTTTTCTCTAATAATGAATAAGGGTAAATAATGAAGACTACCTTGACAACATAAAAATAACATGCGAATGAATTTATGAGAACTTGAGGATAATACTTACTAACTAACCCCTATATATTAATAATACCAAACATTTTCAGTTATTAAATATTTTTAATGCATAATACATTTATATTCATGTAATTAAGGATCATGAACTTCAAATTTCCAAATTTTTCAAAAAACATTATTATCTAGAACACGTATAAGCATGAAGAATCATTTATTTAGTTAATGATAAAAAAAAGATAGGCATAGAAGATTTTTTTTCAATCCCATATTAAATTCATCCATAGTCAAGGATTAGTTGAAAGAGTATAATTTTAGATACAACCCATTACTGGATTTGGCTCACTCCTTATTCTATTCCTTATTGTCTCATGAGATATACATATTCACCTAATGTATTGGATGAAATATAATTTGTTATTGATATTTCACAAAATGAAATTCAGACGTGTATATTACATAATGTCAAAAAAATAATATTAATTCCATATAAAATTTAAACGAAATGAGATTCCTAAAAATTTCATCATATCATAATAGTATAAACCATGGGAAAGAGACAAGTTTCATAAATGTATCATCATAACATAATTATCTCATCCAATAAATTTGATTCAAAAATAAAACATAAATAATTATAATAATAAGAAATAAAACTAATAATAGTTGATTCTATCATTGTACCATAACCATAATAATGATAATTAATAGAAAATGATGTTATCATTGATGAGAAATGACTTTTAAAAAAATATTGGATGATTTACTGAGGAAAATAATATTATAATATTTATATAAATTAATTAATATATATAATTTTCCCACATGTCAAGGAAAAAATTAATATTAAAATTTTTCTTATATACATGTAAATAAAATCTAGTAAGACTAATTGGTCTATATAGAATTAAATTTTATAGAAGTCATAGATGTTAAAACAAAATTTCATTAGAATTTTCTCTAAAAAGTCAAATGTACCTCATTCAGAAAATAAATATAAAATACCTCATAGTACATTTAGTAAAAAATCAATGATGGGTTAAAATGAATTCACAAAATAAAAAACTATAGGAAAAAACCACATTATTATATTAAACACATTTCTAAAAACATGTTTAAAAAATGAAAATGTAAGAAAAAGGGATTTCAATCGATGAGATGAATAATGTACGTTTTCCATAAAAAAATTATTTCATTATATTTAGTACATAATGTAATGAAAATTAAAGGAAAGAATATATTCAATAGAAATAAGAAATTAAAATAATATTTATTATATTATATGGAGGTATAATATGAAATATCATTATCGAAAATAGAATCACTAACAATCTCGATATATAATGAGTAACTAACATTAACTTGTTACCATGAGTTTGAATTGATTTGAAATCATTTTAACCAAATTATTAATAAATTCATATTTATTTTAATTTTATAATAGGTTCATTTACATACCTATAATATCATATAAGATCCATTAATAATATATAAACACCCATATATTTATAATTCAATATTAAAATCAACGTTTTCTACTGTTAATTTTTTCATTTTTCATGAGACCTATGATTTTCTAGTTTGAGTACTTCTCAATGGATCATGAATCTATAAAAAACAAACTTTTCTTCATTATACAATTAATATATATATATATATATATTAATTTTTATGAGTCGTGTAAAGAAGGTATAGATAGAAAAATTAATCTCGTTAGCCATAGAGAAGATATGTCATATGTAGGAATTGATGTAGTTTTCAATTTTCAATTGATGACAAAAGTGGTACATTTTAATTTATCATTACATAAATTTTATATCATCTGTATAATATATATATTTATTATATCTATCATTATTATCATCCATGTAATACAGAATAAGATGATGAATCAAATTTCTTCGTGGAAGTTGTAGTGTACTCATATGCATGGGAGGTGTTATCATTTTTCAATGGATATGATGGTTAGAAGGTAGATATGATATTATAATTAAACAGTAGTAATTATTTTATAAATATCATATATTATCTTTAAAACAATCAACATATAAATCCATTTAATATGGTGATGCAAAATGACTTGTATCACAACATGGATGTGGTTGCTGATGCATATCCTAGAGCGATAGTTTTACTTTCATGTTGGTGTATATTGTTGAATATATTTTCACAAATAAAAATATATCATTTCCATATATTGAGGATAAAAATTCTATTATTTAATGATAAAAAAATATTTATATGATTTATAAGAAGAAATATATGGAAATATGTCGATTAATATGATTACCCATCATTTAGATGTCCTCCCTTAGATCATTTCTTGAGGACCATTGGAATGGTACCTTTAAAAAAACATAACCACAATTTAATATAATTGGAAATTTATAAGTTATTTTGGATGTTTTATTATATATAATTCTCAATTATGTGAAATTATGGGAAATTGTGGATGTCCTTTTGTAATTTGGGAGTTGATATTTTGAATTTCATAAAATAATGAAATTCAGCAAAGTCATTCTCAAAAAAATACAACCAAATTGAACTATATTATAATTTGGGATAGTATTGAGTCAAAAAAACATCCATAAAATAAGAAGTATATTTGTTTATTTGGAAAATATTCCCTTATATGTTGGTTTAACCTGCTTATAAACATGTTTTAATGTTTACCATTTTTGACAAATGTTTATAGTATTTACTATTTATTATGAAAAAAATTAAAGAAACCCTGTTGAAATTTTTAGAAATTATAGTTCCAAATTTCTATTCCATTTAATGAAATTATATTTATTTTCTTTTAGACATTAATTTTTAAATACTGTCAGAAACCACGATGAAAAAATGGTTCCATGAAAAGAGGCTTTCAAAATTATAAAAAAATATTAATTAATCTACATAAATTAATTTGAATGTTCATAATTGGAATATCCATAATAAAAATAATGTAATTTTACATTTATAAGAATTTTAATACAAAATGAAACATCATAAATTCTTTAAATGAAACGAAATAGACTTGTAAAAATTATCATTTTCACTATTAATCAGAAAATTAATACATTTAGAAAAATCAAGAAAGACGTTAATATAATATTTTCATGTGTATTTAAAAACTAAATTTTATTTTTCCTTATATATTTTATAAATTTTTAAAAAATAATTTGTATATTTTATAACCAAATGAAATAAAAACCTTTTTTGAGGAAAAATGAATTTCAAAAACATATAATTACATTATTAAAAATTGAGTACTTATGTTTATTTTTATTACCAATAACCATTATAATTTTTTAAACATATTGGCATTCCCGTTCATATATACACTTTCTTATATATGTTACCACAATATACTTTTTTATGGTTCATTAACAATTGGTGATTCTTGTATCACAAGATATTGTATATATTATCATTATTTTAAGAGTAAAATATCATAAAATATAAGGGATTTATAGTTGATGTCTACATAATGTTGATATAATTATTAATAGAAGGTTTATAACGATTAATATGTGTAGGGTTAGTTGGATGTGATATACATATTAGGATTTAAATTTGAAGTGGAAGTGTGTGAGGTTGGAATGTCTAATTAGAAGGTGGGTATTAAAATGATTTAGGGGATGTGAATAATTCTTTAATTTTATTAGCATTAATAAATATTTAATAAATCAAATCAAGTAGGCTACTTTTAAACAATTGGTGTATCATACAGATATGTTATGAAAAAAAACTTTTGAAATAAATTTTATTTTTTTGATGACATGGGTAACACACAACATCATGTTTTGATACACTATAACATAGTTCATGTAATAAACCAATGTTTTTAGGAATCATTGTTTCTCGAATAAATTTGTGTTATTTAATATTATACAAAAATATATATATAAACCAATAGGTAATTTGATTCATTTAAAAATATATTAATCACCAATTAAATAAATTAAAAATCCAAAAATTACAACTCAATGAATTATATACAATAACAAATCTAAAATATAGAATATATTAAATGCACCAATTTACTAAAATCTTCGCCCCACTAAAAATAGTATAAAAAGAAAAAATTAAAAATCCAAGGAAAATTATAATAAATTAAAATATATAACCTTAAGTGTAACTTATTAGATTATTTATTGTAATAATAGAGTAGTATATTTAAGAAGTAATGTGACTATTATAATAATAATGTGAAAATTGGAAAAGTAATTCAAACATTAGGAATTATTAACCTGTCAAATGGAAAAGTAATTTTACCTCAAATAATAAATTTCAATTTAAATAATATTTCTGATGGTTAATTTATATAATTATAAATCTTATAATTCCCAAAAATAGGAATCATGATTAATAACATCAAATAAAATACAAGTACATTAAGAATAATAAATATTTTATTGTACTTTATAAGAATCATTATTTTTATACTAAAAATTAAAATAACTTTTTATTACTTTTTTATAAAAATAATATAATTTTTGAAATCATAATTTCTAATATACCTAAGGGAGATTTTAAGTTAATTTTTTAAAATACATCAATTTGGGAGATTTTTCGAAATACAATTTCTATATAACCAGTGTAACTCAAATTACATAATTAGCTATGTTATAGTGAAATAATTCATTCCCGAATATTATTTTTTTCAATGTTATTTTTAATTTAATAAATTGTTCATTAAAATACAATAAACTAAATTTTAAAACATAAAAAGAACAGTTATAATCCTTCTTTTAAAAGTGATTACTTAAAATAATTTTTTTTATTCCTTCCACTTCTCAGAATAATAAACTAGCTAATTTGAATTATAAAAAATGAATTGATGTTTTGTTATCTTGATATTCTATTAATATATTTTATATTATCTCAAAATGTAACTATTACATGTTTTATTTTTCATATATTATTTTCCAAAATAAATTATTCAAAAATGTGGGTCTCCTAATATATAAACATCCCTCAGACAACCCAAGGAAATACACTCCACGTATCAATTTCAATGCCCATGATATGAAAAGTTGTTTCCTTTTAAACCTATTAGAATAAATTTCTACCTTATGGATAAATCCAACTCCAATCACTAAGGATTTAGAGTTTCCTAGAAAATAAGCCACTCAGAAGAAAGAGAATGTCATATTAACTCCTCCCTTGTTCAATATTCTCTTTCTTATTTTTACCCTCTTCATTTCAAATCGATATACTAAAAAAATTATATGTTATGTTAAAATTGCATTAATTATTTTGACTTTATTTTATTAGCATAAATATTAAAATATATATTTCATAATTCCCTTTCTCACCCATCTGACAATGTCCCATTAATGGCTAATTAACCTCATATTGAGACATTATGAAGACAATTCATTAATCAAAATTTAGTTATGGACAATATTAATTATATATAATATAAATATATATGTAATTTCATGTAATATATGTTTTTTGAATTAATTATACTGATTTATAAATTCCATTTATTAAAATATCGTAATCGTTTGAAAATGGGAAATTTTTATGTAAAACGTAAAATGAAAATGATTCAATTTCTGTAATATTAATTTTGAAATATAATATGATGGAAAAATTAGATGAATGTTTTTTATAAATAATAATTATTATAATGTGGATATTAGATTCAATATTCATATGGATATTTTTCATGTGGATAAAAAGCGGAAAAATTATTCAAGAATTGAGGTAAATGGATTCTTGAACCCAACTTGATTTCCTTAATTTTCACAATTTCACAAAATATTTGGTGTAAATATTCCATTAATTTTCATTAAATTTAATTTCATTATAATCCATTTTTTCATGTAAATATGTGTTTCCTTCATGTTTTTATGAAAAATGAAATGGTTTTTAAAAGAACTCTTCTTTCCAAAACACATATCTTGTTTATTAAGATTGATATTTCTTCACTCATGATTGATGAATCTAATACTATGTAATTTTTTATGTTTTATATATGGGAATTAGAATTACTATTAATTATTTTATGATATATAAAATTATTATAAAATGCATTCCCTTCCATTTTTCACATTATGATTATGAACATAATATGTTCCATTTGAAATGCATGATAATATAATTATTATAATGATACAGTTGTTCCTGAAATTATATATCACTCCGATGGATTTGGTAATTTGATATATATCATGATATAATTTGATATATTAATGAACATGATGATATATATTTCATAATGAAGATTTTATGATTATGCAATCATGTTATACATGAACATGATGCAAGCATTGTTCACAACTATGTCTGATATTCAACCACTGATACATGATGTTTCTTTTATATGAATTGCCACATTAAAAGAAATTTTATAATATTATAACTCATTTATATGATGATGATATAATACTAATGTTTTTCTGATGATGATATTGATCACCAACATTATTTTGATTTATTATCTTTTTTAGCCTCTTACTAGGGTTTTCTATCCCGTCTTGTTGATTTCTAACCTCAATTGAATACATTTTTTGGGTATAACATAAAGGAAACTAGGAATCAATGCAATAAGGAATTATATAATGTTTATTTTTCATTATGTAAAATTTATGTATAATCATAATTTCCCTAGGTAACTAAACTATTTGATCCTATATATGTAACATTAATATATTGTTTATCATTAGAATAATTTTATAATCATGTTAGAAAATCTAGGGTCTCTATATTTGGTATTAGAGAAGAGTTTAGTTATTTGGGAATTAGAATTAGTGGCCAATAGTGAAATCCACTATGAAATGAAAAAGTATATGCAAACATCGAAGAAATCTTTTTAAAAAAATTATAAACATTGGGATCTGGTAAAATGAGAATTTAGAGTTAATCACAAAAATGAGTAAATGATTTATTCATTATTTATTGACATACAATTTGTTCATACCATTTCTATTTTAGAAAATGGTGTGAACAAGGACCAACAATACTAACTACCCTTAGAAGTAAATAATACAATTTTTAGAACAACACCCCCACCGCTAAGGGAGGTGGAGTTAAAAACATTACCGTGATTCTAACGCATCTATCCTAGGCTAAGAATAATGATATAAATCATTTTGAACTATTTTCATTAACCTATAAGTATATAATAAGAATTTTTTCCATTATTAAAAAATGACCACTAAATTCAAGTGAAATATTGGATCCACCAATCATAGAATAGTGGGTTAAATCAATGAAGAATATCTTTCTTAAGGTCCATTATTATGAGAATGAGAATATGACTCTTTCAGTTTTTCATTTAGTGGTAGAAGCTAATCAATGGTGGGAATTGGTAAAGAACACAAATCCAAAGGATAAAATTGATTATATGTTGTAGGGATACCTTAAGAAACTATTTGATATCAAGTATTTTAGTCAAACACTTTGAGAAATGATGAAGAAGAAATATATATAGATGGAGAAAAATGTATGTAAATATATCACATCTTATGTGGAAAACAAAAAATGATTTGAAATATTTTCCATCAGTTTGGTTATCAATGTTAATAAACAAATAGATCAAATATTTATGGGTTTAAATAAATGAAAAGGATCTGGAAATCCAAGACCTTTTGTGTTATGAAGAGGTGGTTTAATGTTCTCAAATAGTAGATTTTGAGTTAGCTTAATGGCACTATGGTTATGAAATTAATATGATCAGAAAGTATTTTTAATCTTGTTTTCCAAATGATAATGTAGGAAACTTTATCCGACTTCCCATATGTAAAAAATGTGTGAATAAGTATCATGGAATTTTCGTCAATGGGATGAAAAAATGTTATAAGTGTGGGATAGAGTACCACAAAACTCATCAATGTTAATTGGACATAATGAATCTGTCCAATATGATGGAATAAAGGATGGAACCTCATAATTCACTAGCCATTCTTTACTGCTTCAAATGGAAAATGAAAGGGTACTATGCAATATTTTTAATTAAAGATTTAGTCTTTGTGGATAATCAACATATATATCCCTAAAAGGAAATTGATTAAGAAAAATAATATTTCATCACTACTAGTATTGTGAATGAATAAAATTATTTTGAACAATGAACACAAATTATTTATTCCGAATGGTAAATGATTTATTTGATTTTGGTTATATTAATTCCTTTATATCTTGAATGATTTCTAGAACTCTAGAATCGAATCCCCAACAACATGATATATTTAAATATAAATAGTAGTGAAATAATTGAAACCAATGTGTAAGACTATTAGTTATTGAAATATGGTTTAAGTTTCTTCTATTGAATCTTGTAATAATTGTATTGGTGGAATTTGATAATATAATGGGCTTGTACTAGCTCTCAATATTTGGAGACCACATTAACTACCACAAAAATTAAATCCCATTTCATATTATAGAACAGAAAATTCTCCTCTATAAAATCAAGGAAAATCATGATCCTATTTTGGAAAATCCTACAACGTTGAGGGTGTTGATACCATTCTAAGAAGTATACCAAGATAAAATGTCTCATACAAAGGAAGGTAAACCAGGTAGAAAATCCCTTTATTACATAATAGTGTCATATATTTACCAAAGAGTTACCCATACAGCCCCATGATATTGAGTTATAGTTCTAAATAGTTCTCAATCTCAGAGATACTCTTATCTTAAAATTCCCTTATAGGATGACCACAATCAAACTAGAAGAGTTACTGAATAATCTACAATATCATTTGGAAAAATGGTTCATATGATATAGTGCATCACCATGGGGTGCACTAATTCGATTTGTCAAGAAGAATGATTGATCATTCTATTTTTGTATCTATTATAGATTAAACAAACAGATCATCATAAATAATATGTATCATCATAAAAGGATTGATGAATTTTCCAAAAAAAAAACTAAATGGATATCATTACCTCACATATTATGATACTCGTTCAAGATATCATCAACTAAAGAAAGAATGTATCTCGAGGAATTATTTATAAAAAATAAATAAGAACTATGAGTTTATTTTGATTCATTTAAGACTTACTAATTGACCTGAAATCTTCATGGATTTTATGAATATTATCTTTAGAGACTACCTCAATAAAAAATTCTAGTAGTGTTTATTTACTTTATTCACATTTACTCCATGATAATCTCAGAACATGAAGAGAATATAGGTATTGTACTAGAGATATTAAGGAAGAATAAAATTTAGGTTATGATCTATTATTGTCACTTTTATATACCCTAATTCACATTCATGGGTAACATGATCACAAGTAAGGTAACTTATGTGGACCCATTAAATACAATGACAGTTGAAGAATGGCCAAAACCCACTATTGTCATAAGAATTCACAGTTTTATTGATTGGGTGCATACTACTAGTGTTTTGTGAGATATTTTTCTGAATTTTCTATCCCATTATATATGATAACATGGGAATAGTAAAAGAATATCTAAAATTAAATATGTGAGGAAAAAATAAAAGTTATAATGAAAATGCCCACACAATTTCAATACTCACCTAACCATAAAATGGTTATGGTTTAGTGATATACAGTGAAGATTCAATGAAAGGATTGGGTTCTGTACTCCAGAAAAATGACTAAGAGAAATCTTATACCTCAAGAAATAATAAGATACATGAGAAGAATACCCAACCCGTGATATGAGTTTATTAGGTATGATCATTTCTCTAATAATCTTGCAGCACGATCTCTATGGTGAGAAGTGGGACATATATATCAATCAAAAGAGACTAAAATATATATTCCCACAAAATCAAGTCACCAAGTGTATATGGATATTGTTATATATAATAAATGACTATTATTACTCTATTAAATATCGTCTTATGAAATAATAAAATATATTTGATTCTCTTAGTTGAATATAATATTCTACTCTATCCATGATGTTGATTGAGAAAGACCACATATTTAAGGAGATGAAAAAGATGAAGAGGGATATATTAATAACATGGAAAATATCCAAACATTCAAAAATGATTTCTTCACCATATATCCAAGGGAATATCAATTACGAACAAATGGATGAATTGGATTTACAAAAAAAGGAGTATATAGTATGTAAATGGAGTCTACAAGAGTTATATATCAATTATGATGGTGTGATTTGGTTTTGAGTGATTATTTTTACACCTACATCTCATGAGATAAAGAATAAACTATTGAATAGTGAATATAGATCATCTTTCTTAAACTATATTTTAATTTCAATGATGTATTTTGATCTTCATTAATACATTTGTTCGGAGAACACAAAGATAGAGATTCCTGAGTACGTCTCCAAGTGTTTGGTATGTTAGAAAATTTAAGAAGAGAAAAAAATTCCAAAAGGGTGATGCAACCATTTCTTATACCCATGTGGAAATGGGATTGATTAACCTTCTACGTTTTCACTAGTCTCTGGAAAACATACAGAGGAAACAATGTCATATGGGTTTTGGTTGATCAAATCACCAAGAATTTCCATATTATCACTATTTGGGACGATCTCTCTCTTGAACAACTTGCATATAAATATGTGAAAGATGTGGCCAGACACTATAGGGTACCACATAAAATCATCCTAGGTAGAGGTAAAAGGTTCACCTCAAAATTATATAGAAGTTTTTAATATGAATTTAGAGTTTAGTTTATTATTAGCATGTTATGTCTCCCCAATACTAATGGCTAGTCTGAAAAGACTATTTAGACACTAAAATTCATACTAAAAGCCATCATAATGGAATTCAAAGTGGTATGGGATCAACATCCCTCATTGGTTGAGTTATCATATAACAATAGCTTCCACTATAGTATTCAAATGGATCTATATGATGCTTTATCTGGGAAGTGATATAGTACTCCAAATTTTTGGATGAATTTGTGGAACGAATGTTAGTAGGACCTAATCTCAAGATAGAGATAGCAGATAATCTCTAAGACTTAAAATATCTTATAGAAGCTAAAAATAATTTTTAAAAGAGCTATGTTGAAATCCATCGAAGGAACATGGATTTCAATGTTGGGGGAAAATTCTTCTATCCAATATCACCATTGTGGAGATCCAAGTGGTTTGGAAGGAAATGTAAGATTATCTAAAGGTAATTATTCCCCTTTGAGATCCTTGATCTCATAGGAGTAGTGGAAAATAAAATTTCACTTCTACAATGTATCGATAATGATTAGAATGTGTTTCTTATATCATTCATAAATATGTACATACCTAACACCTAACACATAAAAAACCCATGTGTGGTACCACATGAGAATTACCACTAATGTGAAGAGAAGCCAGTGGAAATCTTCGAGAATAATGAAAAAAATTATGAACAAAGACAACACAGTTGTCAATGTTTTGTGGTGGAACCATATTTATATGGAGGCCAATATGGGACCAGGTAAAAAAATATAACATAATTTCCCACACATATTACCAACTATAAATATGGGTTGATATTTTGAGTATGAAATTTCTAAATTTGTGAAGGATATAACAACAACATGATTTTAGTAAAACAATTACAGGATAAAAGTATGATATATAGTATACACTTAAAAAATATAGAGAAACCAACATATAAATTGGTTTCGTTAATAAACACCACAACATTAATCATAAATTAATCCAATTAAAATTCCAAACATTTTCACTAGATAAAAAATATAAAATAGAATAGATAAAATGGGAAGAAGTGATATCATAATCTACTAGAACCATACCCCTCTAAAATTATTTCGTTCTGGTTTTCGGCCATGAAATTCCCAACGGCTATGTATCCAATGATAGATAGACTTTCATTCCAATGGAAAGCATTCGCTGGATGGTTTGACAAGTGACTCTTAATAACTCACATTGGTCGAGAGGATGGGATGTCGGGCTCATCATACCCTTTTTGGGGGGGAATTATTTCCTGTTTCGAGTCTCTCTTATATATTTAAGACGTATTCATATGTTCGCGAATCTTTGGTTTATACCCAAACATATTATCCATGGATTTAACCTTGATGGGCAAAGGTCAACTAGACGCATGGGTTCAGAATCATTTATGCCCGAGGTTTACTGTCCCTCGTTGGATTAATGACCCCGAAGGGTTGGAACTCTCTTGAGGAGGCATCAGGAATGGCACGGTGAACCGATGTGGAGATGATCGGATCGACCAGTTGTCGGGCTTTAACCCCTTGGAGGCTTCCTACATGCCCTGTCTAGAAGACAAGGATCAATGTCCATGTAGTTCTCTTAGGTGTCGGGGAGCCAACGTGAAGAGAAACCAGGTGGTCCGATGGGTAGTGGGCATGAACCTAATGGAAACTTCCTATGTACCCTGTCAAGGAGACGGGGATCAAAGTCCACATAGTTCACATATATAGTTTAACGTCATGTTGGACGAGGGTGGAACTCGACGTGATGAAATGACTGAGTAGTGGGCTTGAACCTCGTGGAGGCTTACTACGTACCATGCTTTGGCATGGATCAAAGTCCTCGTAGTTCTCTTTGTCCTGGGTATAACACTCTGAGGAGGCCCAGAATGATGGATTGGGGCTTACACTATAAGGAGGCCCATAAAAGGATTTCATGGTCGATGCTTACTCTAAGCCCACATGAGTTGTGCTCAGTGTGAGAAACAAGAGGCAGCAGGGACCAAAGGATCTTGTAGCAAAAGATGTGTCTTTGAGAAGCGGAGAGGGGCTTATTCATGAGGGCGGCCCATGGTGATGAATTGGGGCTTACACTCTGAGGAGGCCTAAGAGGACGGGCTTACTCTGAGATGGAAGCCCGGGGAGACAAAGCCCAGTGGAAGAGGGAAAGGGGGTGCTACTGTGCCCATCTCCTCTCTTGCGGTGCATGAGGTTTTCCTTCTAATGGGTATTTTACCATATTTGAGGAACCCTCAATAAGTGGAGGGGCAGAAAGTGGATTCCTGAGCCCAGACTCCACATTACCGTGGGAATGTGAACCCAAGAATGCTTCAGGGATCCAATCAAGGGTCGGGGAAACCCCTTTCCCCTGTTTACCATGGGTATGTGAACTCATAATGGCGCTCTCATGCACCTGAAAGTTATACCATGTGGATCTGGTGGCTCTGGCGGAGGCCTCAGCTCGGGGCCGATGAATAGGCCAATGAGGGAGTCGCGGAGGACCTGGCTAGATTGGAATGATTTTACCTGGCTCTAGAAATGAGAACACAGAATTATTTGGCGAGCCACCGAGAGGCATGGGTGGTGGTGCCCTTCGCGTGGAGATGTGCCACGCGGCTGGAGAAGCTGTCCATGATCCAGGGTGGTCAGCGGACTGATTGGTGTTCCGCGAATCAGGGCGGTTCGCGGCTTCAGGTTCAATCTGTGAACCATGGAGGATCATGGCTTCGGGTTCAATCCGTAAACCATGGTGGTTCGCGGAGGGTTCCAGGGGGCAGCGGCGGCCTAGGGCGGCGCCGATCGAAGGCTCGTTGGTTGGGGCTTCGCCCGCGTAGGAGGGTGCTATGCGGTACGACGGATGGGAAAAGAGGCATAAACTCCCTGGTATGCTGGTAAGTCATATGTGGAGGGTGTATGGTTCGCGGTTCTCCTTCTATTGTTATTTTAGGTTTTCGGTTCACAAAATTATTATTCATTTTATAATTCCTTCTTAATTCATATACCTGTTGTGGTACACGAATGGGAATTTCACTGTTTGTGAAATCCGAAGCCTTCCTTCAACCGATCTCCTTCCGAATATCCAATCCCTTTGAATCTGATTCCAGTTCTCCAATCCTCTTTTCTTTCCCCATCGGTCTCCTTTTATAGAGTCGGGAAAGGAATTTATATGTGGCCACGTGGATCCTTTTGCGGAGGCCCATAACCAAATACCCAATTCACAGTTGACTTGGTCAATCCGTGATGCATGGCGGGCATTGAACCCCCCCCCCCTCTCCGAGGCGAAATCAGAAAGTGCTCCGCGGCTATGGAGGGTTCCGCCTCTATTCTGCAAACGACAACGGGTGCGGCATGGATTGGTCGATGCAGTCCGTGGTTAGGGTGCTTCGTGATGGTGAACTGGACTAGCGCCCATCCTGCCTCTTGACCGCGGAGGCTCTCCACCTCTATTTCGTGAACGAAAATGGTTCGCGGAGGGGTTGCCTCACAATGCCTAGCCACATTGCGCTACCATGGACCGGTTCGTAGACCAGTCACTTTTTGTTGTGTCTCTTATTTGATTATATTCCCCAATTCTTTTAGGGGATTTAGGTAAAAATTCCTTTGCGTATTTTTCAGGAACATACAAATGCCGCCCATCAGAATGGGGTCCGATCAGAATGATGAGGTGGCCATTCCGTTGCAAAGTGGTCCCGAAACTGAGATGGTTTACGGTAGAAAGGTGGAACCGGTAGGGGACCACACTTATAAATATGGGGATCCCTCACACATGTCCTTTACCGAATTCTTCGTGAAACCAGAGCTCCTTAACCTTCACGTGATTTCTCCTTCGCGAAGTTCCTCATCCGCGAAATGGCAGCAAACTCCGTGAACCATTCCTTCTTCACGGTCGCCTTCATCCGTGAACCAACATCCTGACCACGAACCATTACTATTAATTATCTAAAAAGTAAGTGATGACGGGCTGTAGAGGAACTTGCTTCGCGGTTTCAATGCTCCATGGACTAAAATATCTTGAACTATAAAAAAAATCTGAGTATTCCGAATAAACTCAGGATTGAAATTCAGTGGAGCAACTTGGTTCGCAGTTTTCTGGCCAATGCTCCGTGGGACAGGTCTTCGCAGACTGATCTCGCGAAGGGCTGGTTCGCAGGATGATGTCATCGTGAACCATCCTCCAACGCCTCCTTGTGGATTTGATTATGAAGGCCCCTTAACCATTAATCTTATCCAGATTTTTATTTCAGATTGATTTCTCTCATTGTGCAGGGAGAAATTATGGTTCCCCCTCGTTCTGTGCCAAGGCATGCTGTAGATTCCCTCTCAACTAGCTTAGAGAAATTCTTAGATATGATTCGTAGAGCAGAGGGTGTCAAAGAGGACCCCACTCGGTCCATTATTCCTGATGACAATGCATTGATGAACCTGCTCTCTCCGGAGCTTCTGAGTTATCCTTTATCCAATCATCTCCCGCTGTACGGCTTTGGTCTTCAGGATGATGTCCCTATCCCCCCTACTTTTTTCGGGTCTCCCTTCTCCTTTCCTGGAAGTGCCGTCAAAATGCATTCAGGAAAACATTACCCAATCCGGGAGATAATCTCTGATTTTGGTCAGAAAGAAACATTTATTCTGAGGGGATCTCTCTGGACCCAAACCAATCAGTGTACTCAAGACGTTTCTCAGAAATCTGTCCTTAAGGACTACCCTTCTATTATCAACCTTGCTCGAAGGGATCATGATGTGCGGTGGGTCCCCTGGTGGGATCTTTTGTCTGGCGGGATCTTCTCAAACGGTTGGGCTTGGGCTTTCTAGGTCCATCATCATTGTAGGGAGTCTCCAGATTCAATGGAACTGGTCAACCTATACTCCGCAGTGTGGGATTCCCGATTTGATGTTTAACCACCATCTTCAATCCTAACCTACCTATTCATCCACTGGTGTTCAAGTACTAATACCTTCCACCTCGCCCACAGGGATGTTGGCATTAGTCTGTGGGACATCTACGAGATAGGAGGACTGTTGATTGCTGGCGAGATGTATGATGAATGTTTTCCCACTCCAAATGCATGGGACGACGTTGAACATGTGCCTATATTGGTGAAAGAGCTTCAGACCATGGCGGAGCAGTCACTGGGTAAGGCCTTGTGTGCCCGCTCGCTTATTCCTTATAGCACTTGGATAGGGTTGTTTTTTAGCACCACTGGTCCTATTCCAAAGATTAAGCGTCCCAGGACTCATCCTTCCCAACAGTCACGAACCATTTAGAGTTCATAATGGGTGGTTCTGGATGTATGCGACTACCTTTAATGGGGTTACGAGGTGCACCCAAGTGTGTCGCTTATGCTACGATTGGCCAGTCTGTTTGCTATGTTTCTGAGCGGATGTCTATTTCCTTCCCGGGATATTACCCCAGGTGTCCGGGCCTGCACATTGAATATGGTGGCCGAGTTAGCAGAGGGCCGCTTGGTGAATTTAGTCGTGCCCACTTTGGCCTGTATCTACGAGTTATTGAGCCACATGTAGGTGGGTGGGTCACCCTACCGTCTAAGCAGGCCATTTCAATTTTTGTATGGCTGGGTGGCGGGTCACTGTCGCTGTTATGAATATTGTCACACCACGACCATCCTGCTTCCTACCTTTCGGCATACCCTATTGGATATAGCTGGAGTTCGCTTGAAGTCGCTCAACTCTAGTGAAGTCCTCGATCTCCTGAGCGACTTCTCCCAGTTCATCTTTACTTCCTACCCCGCCCCTTATGGCGTCTTAGTTGACAACCACCGGGGGAGCCTGGAGGAGCGCTCTTACATGATCACTCTACGGGACGGGTTTCTATCCGCATAGATCGATGGTGTTTCTTTGTGCGAGATGTACGTCCCGTATCGCTTTTCTCACCTGTTCAGGTGCTTGCAAGTCCAAGCTTCCCTTCCCCCTCCTCGGGCTCGAGGACTACACCCGGCCATACTTCGTCAGTGGTGGCTAATGCTGACCTGGGAGGGATCTGACGAAAACATTCCCCTACCTAATACGGGGGCAGCTACAGGCCTTTCCATGGAGTATGAAAAAATATGGGTAAAATACTATCCTAATGGGATCTTGGGGAAGGCTGTCCGGAAGGTACCCAAATCAGGGTGTATGGTGGCTGCTGCATCCACTACACCTTCCTTATCAGTTTCGAGGGAGGACCGACTAATGGCTCGTCGATCAAAGCGACTCAGATAATTTTCCTCCCCCAAACCTGCGGTGGCCTCAGGTCAAACAAAATCAACCTTCTTGTGCATGGATTAGGACAACTCTATGGTGTCGAGTCCCAACGAGACCATTCCGAAGGTTCCTCCAGTCGATGTCGGGCTTAGCAACTTGGTCCCCAACCCTAAACCAGGGTTAGGGGCTCCAGAAATTCCAGCATCAGAGTCAAATTCATTTGAGCACACATCCACGCGGGGTGTCATGCCATACATTGTTCTCGTGTTGTCCAATAAGGATACCAAAGATCCTCGTACCATGGAGAACCACAGACCAGTGTGCAGGTAGGCCTCGCCCCGAATCTGTGAAATCATCACCGAAACCCCATTAGCTTAAATGGCAATGAAAACTGAAGCTCTTCATCAGCTCTTCCTGGGATTGTGGTCGGGTGGCTTTGACTATTGGCAGTTCCATTATCTTTCTTGGAAAGTTGTCATGGTCATCCAGATAGCTATCACTAATTAATGCAAGCTTACTCACATAGATACCACTCATTGTGGGGCCCGAACCTTGGAGGAAACCACAACAAAGCTCCATCAACTGATAGTAAGGGAGGCAATCTCTCGAGATCAGGTGTCCATTATATCCTTTGAGTTTCATGCATGCAAAGAACATGCCGTGATACAGAGGGATCAGTTATCAGTTATGACTGGTCGTCTTGAAGTTACTAGAAAAGGGATCAACGATCTCCAAACCGCAGTGGAGCGTATCCGTACTTTGGATAAGGTTGAAACCATGGAGAAGGAAATGTTGGAACAATCCTGCAATTACCATCACTGCATAGTCACTGATCTGGTGGGGAGAGAAAGTCACGCTGCTTTATAACTATCATAGCTACTTTTGTATCCCCTTTTTTACTTACCCCTATGTCCACCCCATTTTTTGTGTGAAGGAGAGACCCTAGTTTGTGGAGATCCTCCTTTTTTTGTTCGAACAAAACACAGTCTCTGTTAATCACTCGTTGCAATGGAATTTTATTATTACTTAGAACAATTTCTGTTAGAATAACAATTCACTAAATCAGAAGTAATCGTAACTTAGGAAAACATGCTCTAATTTTTTCCTAGACCATGGGATCCAGCGAGCGTAGTCTAAATATTTCTAGGGTTTTATAGGAATACCCTACAAACTTGTTTCCTTTTTCTTCTTTTAATTCCCTAATTTTTCCAGGGCCTATTCGGTATGGACCCAGCGGGTATAACCCAGCTTTTTCTTACGTTGCCCTTTTTGGGTTTTTGGCCTAACATGATTTGTGCCTCTTTCCTCGGTGACCAGTTTAAACTCCCGCCGAGAAGACTATTACTACTGATGTTTTAGGTTGAACAGCTTTGACCAAATATGGTAGGGAGAGGGCCCCAATGGGGTTCAACTGATTAAAAGATGCCTTAATACCCTTCAGACGCACATGGGCGGAAACATATTTGAATTTGAGTGGCATGCAGGGCATGTATCAGGGCATGGGAGCCATGCAGGCGTAAAGAGGTAAGATGAGCATTTCCTAAGGAAAACATGCCTTTGTAGATGGGCTAGGGGCAATCAATATGCAGAGATGCTAAGGGCATGGTATGAATAGTCATAGAAAGGTGTCCTCAAGTCAAATACTTAACCATTTCTGATGGATAGGGGACTTCATGGAAGTTCGGCTTATGGAAACCACGATGGGAAGCATGGAAAATTATGGAAACCAGCATGGGTGGCTCAGAAGAGGATTGTGACATCTGAAAGGGTTTTGGGAACATCTGTACCAATCAAGAGCGTGGTCTGGGGACCCCCTCCATACACATTTAGTTAGCATAAGGGATGGTTGAGGCTTGATGCAGTTTAATGTTATGCAGCTAGGACATCATCTAAAATGGAACGACTTCTCCCGGTTCTCGTTAATATTGTCAAAGATGTTCCGCCACATTCAGGTAGGATTGTGGAAGAGTTTGGTAAACTATAGCTCAATGGGTTTCCAAATCCCTGGTTAGAAATGGGCACTCAGAGGCCAAGAGGCGTATAGATATAATCATTGCCTAAGGAAATATTGCCTTTGGTAGACGGGCCAGGGGAGATCAATATACATAGCCACTGAAGGCATGGTATGCATATTCATACAAAGGTGTCCTTAAGTCAAATACTATCCAATTTCGATAGCTGAGAAACTTTAAGGACGTTGAGATTTGGAACCACTAGGGGTGGCTTATGAGAATTCGGCTTTTTTTTTTCGAGTACAGAGTATGGATATTGATGAGAGGGTGCCTGAATATGGGGGAAATATCCAGACTAAACATCTTGATAATGGGTGAAGTAATTATTTCTCACGCTGGTGTGAGGCAGTGGTTCATGCAGGTCTGACTCGTGCACTGAATGGTGAATAAAAGCCTATGATTATTATTGAAATCATTACGATTATGACTGTGTAGTTTATCATCCAGTGGTTGGGACATAATCCGTGCAGTTTGGCGTCATGCAGCAAGGACGAGAGGCATTTTTTGAAGGTTTATGTGCAGTTTACAGTCATGTAGTGAGGATGGGCCGTATTTTTGATGGTTGCTAGGCAGTTTAATGTCATGAAGTGAGGACGGGGACATTTTTAACGGTTGCTTTGCAGTTTAAGGTCATGCAGCGAGGATAGGGGAATTTCAAAAGGATTCTCTTCATCAGAATGTAACTGGGCTTGAATACCTCAACATGCCCTGGATGGGGGGTGTTGATTGGTGTAAATAATGGTTCTGAGGCTTCTTGGATCAAGAAAGGTGATATGGGGGCTCTGAGGCTGGTAAGCATACAGAGCTAGGAAGAGCATCACCTGTGGAAATCTTGCCTTTGATGGATGATCCAGGGGCTATCATTATATAGATCCGTTGAGGGAATTCTATGCATAGTCGTACAAATGTGGCCATGGGTCGACGAATTTACACTTCTGATAGCCATGAATGGTTATGAGTATCCGCAATTATCCGGGCCACGAAGTCTATCATTTGTTAGGAGAAGGTATGCACATGTTGGGAATATCCATCCCTGGTTGCTTGCTGAGTTTCAAAGAGCCCCATGCACTGATATTTTCTCCTTTTTTCTTTTTCACAGGGGTGTGCCTTCATTCCATGTAGTTTAACGTCATGCGGTAAGGACAAGGTACTCCTAGTTTATCGGTCATAGAGCTCAGACCATTGGGTGACTATTGCTGCAATCACTCGAAGGATAACTGAGTCAATATATTCTAATATACTTAGAACAAGGTGGGGGATGAAGGTTGTAAACTACAACATTGTGCTTTCCCAGATCAAGAGGTATGGTGTGGGGGCTCTGAGGCTGGTAGGCGTATAGAGCTAAGAGAAGTACCACTCGAGGAAATCATTCCTTTGATAGATGAGCCAGGGGCTATCATTATGTAGAGCTGCTGAGGGCATGGTATGCATAGTCCTACAAAGTTTTCCCTGGGTCGATAACCTTCCACTTCTGATGTCCATGAATGATTATGAAAATATGTGATTTCTCACAGTTAAGAGTTCGATACGTGGGGATAATGGTGTCCAGGTATACAAGAAACATCTTCAACTCAATTGTCTGTTGAGTCAAAGAAGCCTAGTCGTGGCTTGACGTTTGTTGATGTAGGTCGCTATGTGAACCACTGGCGGGCACACATGCTATCCAGATAAGGAATCCTTGAAAACACCTGAATGTGAAAAGGGGATTGAACTTGTAAACCACTTCACCATAAACTTCTATATCAAGAGGTATGGTATGGGGGCTCTGAGGCCGGTAAGCATACAGAGCTAGGAAGAGTGCCTCTTGTGGAAATCATTCCTTCAGTAGGCGGGCTAGGGGATATAAATATGCAGAGCCGCTGAGGGCATGGTATGCATAGTCGTACAATGGTTTCAATGAGTTGATTAATTTCCACCTCCGAAGGCCATGAGTGGTTATGAAGATCCATAATTATCCAGGTCGTGGAGTATGATGTATCGAAAGGATGTATCCAAATGTGCAATGAGTATCTCCTTCTTGTATAACCATGTGTCCTAGGTGGGTCGCGACGAAGTCCGTGCATTTTAACGTCATGCGGTGAGGAAAAAATCTATGCAGTTTAATGTCAAGTGGTGAGGACGAAGGTGCCCCGATGTGAAAGAAATAGCGGGCCCACATAGTTTAACATCGTGCAGTGGGGATAAATTTTGTGCGGTTTAATGTCATTCGGTAAGGATGAAGATGTACACCCCAATCAGGTATGGTCCATACATGGGGGAAGAGGGAATTGTTAACATCATTGTCCATGCAGTTTAACATCGTGCAGTAAGGATGAGAAGTACAACCCGTGTCAGTCTGGTTCGCACACGAGGGGGGAAGGGAACCTCCCTTTTTTAAGGGGTTGGTCCAGGACTGGAGATCCTGGCATCACTACGTATCTTGCAAGGGCAAGAATCATTCTGTGCGTAGTTATCTAGAATGATTACACCCCGTGTATGGCCAGTCCGGACACGGGGGAAGGGGAATTATTAAAACATGATGTCTGTGCAGTTAAATTTCATGTAGTGAGGATGAGGGATACACCCCGCGTAGGTCTAGTCCATACATGGGGTGGAGAAGGAGGAATTTATTAGAGATTGGTTGGGCCAGGATAGGGGATCCTGATGTCACTACGTATCCTACGAGACCATGAAACAAGACATACATAGTTCTCTGACATCTATACAGTTTAACATCATGTAGTGAGGACGAGGTCCATATATTTTTACGTCATGTGGTTAGGAAGGGGGGTATTATTGGATTCCATGAAGTTTAATCGTCATGCGGTGTGGAAGTGAATACACCCTGTGAAAGGCTTGCCCGTACATGGGGGAATGTGCATTTCTGTTTTTCCTTTTGAGGTGGCTCGGCCAGGGTGTGGAATTCTTGCGTCACTACATATCCTACGATGGCAGGAATCAAGCCTCACATAGTTATCTGAAAAAAATATACCCCATGCAGGTCTGGTCTGTACACAGGGGAGGAGGGTATTTTTAAATCACCTTGTCTGTGCAGTTTAACGTCATGCAGTGATGACAAAATATTCTTTATCTAAGGTCATATATTTTAGACCATTGGGTTCTTTACATTTTAATTTCATGTAGCTCAGATGAACTATGTGCATTTTAACGTCATGCGTTAAGGACGTGGGCCATATAGTTTAACGTCATGTGGTCAGGATGAGGGCTATGCAGTTTAACGTCATGTGGTCAGGATGAGGGCCATGCAGTTTAACATCATGTGGTCATGACGAGGGCCATCCATTTTAACGTCATGTGGTCTGTACAAGGGCCAAAGAGTTTAACGTCATGTGGTCAGGATGAGGGTCAAACAGTTTAGCATCATGTGGTTAGGATGAGGGCCATACAGTTTAACGTCATGTGGTCAGGATGAGGGCCATATAGTTTAACATCATGTGGTCAGGACGAGGACCATAGAGTTTAGCGTCATGTGGTCAGGACGAGGGATATACCATTTAACGTTTTGTGGACAGGACGAGGGCCATACAGTTTAACGTCATGTGGTCAGGATGAGGGCCATACAGTTTAACGTCATGTGGTCAGGATGAGGGCCATATAGTTTAACGTCATGTGGTCAGGACGAGTGCCATACATTTTAATGTCATGTGGTCTGGATGAGGGCCATACAGTTTAACGTCATGTAGTCAGGACGAGGGCCATACAGTTTAACGTCATGTGGTCAGGAAGAGGGACATTCATTTTAACGTCATGTGGTCAGGATAAGGGCCATACATTTTAACATCATGTGGTCAGGACGAGGTCCATACAGTTTAATGTCATGTGGTCAGGACAAGGGCCATACAGTTTAACATCATGTTCTCAGGATAAGGTCCATACATTTTAATATCATGTGCTCAGGATGAGGGCCATAAAGTTTAACGTCATGTGGTAAGGATAATGGCCATACAGTTTAACGTCATGTGGTCAGGAAGAGGTCCATATAGTTTCTTTGCGAAATACTTCTTGAAGAATCTCTCATTTGTAAGAGCGGTTGTAAATTGTCTGTCCATTGAGATCAGGGTATATTCTCCATTGTAATATACCTTGTGTACAACATCTGGTGCTTCCCACTTGGGATATTTCTTTGGAGGCTTCTTTCCAGGTATCATTTGGGTCCGGAGGACCAGTACTAATTCTCCTTCCAAGAAAGACCAGAGGCGGAAATTTTTTTTGAATGCCTGTGCAATCAAGTTTTGGTACACTTCCAAGTGGTGCAGAGTGTGCAACCGCTTCTTTTCTAGCTGTTCCAATCCACCTAGCCACTTTTTTGACTGATCATCATCAGATAATTGATCACAGATGGCAACACGGAGTGAGGGAAGTTGGAGTTCAATGGGCAAGACCACCTCTGTGTCATACACCAATGAGTACGGGGTAGACCGAGTAGTTGTGCGGATTGCGGTGCGATAAGCCCACAATGCATGGAGGAGTTATCCATCAATGACTTATTGTCTTTGTCCACAATTTTCTGGAGGATGTTGGTCATGGTCTTGTTGAATGATTCTTTCTGTCTGTTGGCCACTGCATGGTAGCAGGATGAGTGGTTAGCCTTGATACCATACTCGTTGTATAGCTTTTCCAACTTAGCAGAGAAGAAATTAGTGCCGTTGTTCGTCAGTATAGTATGAGGGACACCAAATCTAGTGATGATATTGGTCTTCACGAAGGTGATAATATTTCTTGCCCCGAATTCCTTGAGGGGTATGGCTTCTGCCCATTTGGAAAAGAATTCAGTCGCGAGGATATACTTCATCTGTTTGGCCATGGCGAGAGGATATGGTCCCACGACGTCCATCCCCCAGATGGAAAATGGCCAGCAGTACTTAGCTTGATTAAGTAACTCCAGGTGCTAGTGTATGATGTTGGCATGAGTGGAATTTTTCGGTAAACCTATCACAGTGTCGTGCCATTGTGGGCCAGTAGTACCAAATCCTTCGAACATAATGGGAGAGATTGGTCCCTGGTTGATGTGCTCCACATGCTCCTGCATGTACTTTAGTGAAGACGGTAGCGGTTTCTTCTCCGTCAATGCATCTGAGGATCACTCCATTGATGCCTCATCTTTAGAGGTCCTCTTACTGACATGTGCTGCCATATAGGGCAAAATTGATTTCCCTTCTCCGTATTTGATCTCGCTCAACCCTGTCTGATGGAAGCTCTCCCCGTTGAAGGTAGTTCGTGATGGGGGTCATCCAGCCGTAGTAGGAGCATATGGATCGGGGATAGAACTGACTTTGTGGATCTCTTCTATCTTAGCTTGAACAAATGGAAATACCATTCGACAGTCAGCAATACTGATAACTGTTTCATCCCGGTCTAGGTCGGCTAGGGCTGTGGACGCATTGGATAATTCATCAGCCTGAGCGTTTTGGGACCGGGTAATATAAGTCAATGTTGTTTCTGTGGAGAACTAGGCCATTAACCCTCGGATATGGTCAAACAAGGGGATCAGCTCATCCTTTTTAATAGCATATTCATCATTGACTTGCTTGATAACCGGCTCCGAGTCGCCTTTAACCTTAAGGTGTTTTACTTGTGCCTAGAGTGTGAGTTCCAAGCCTACAATGAGGCCTTGATAATCCGCTTCATTGTTCGTACATGCCTCTGACAGGAGGAAGGAATACGGAAAATCTGCCTTTTCTAGGGATAAGAGCATTATCCCTAGACCCACTTTGTTGAATCTGGGATCATCCATCCTCTTCCCGGTGGGGCTTCAGGACGTGCTGTCAAAGTACATTTCCCATGGTGGGACCTCCCCTTGAAATGAGAAGATATCTTCATCAGGTAGTTTAGCGTCTGGTTCAGTGGTCCTTGTTGAAGGGTGCTCTGCCAAAAAGTCTGCTAATGCCTAGCCCATGATGTCTTTTTGAGGCATGAACCGAATGTCGAATTGTTGCAGGATGACCGCCCAGCAGGATAGGTGTCCGGTTAGCATCGGGCGACTGAGGATTTACATGAGCGGGTTACTCTGAGAGATCAAATGGACCACATGATGCTGTAGATAATGTCACAACTTTTGAACTGTGAAGTCCAAGGCCAGACAAATCTTCTCGATATTTGAGTATCAAGTCTCAGCATCAATCATGGTTCGACTGAGGTAATATAGACTATTTTATCTACAAGCGTCGTTTTTGTGTGAGAGGAAGGATCCCAATTACCATTATAGGGCCATCACATATAGAATTAGAGGCATTCCTTTAACCGGGGGCATGAGCACTAGTGGGATTAATAAGTACTTCATCAAGTTGTCGAACGCCTTTTGGAAATCATTCATCCATTGGTATGTGACCCCCTTCTTCATCAACCCGGTGAAGGGAAAACATTTTCCTGCTAGATTGGCTATGAACCACCTAATATAGGCTAGGTGTCCTTAGAATCCCCTCATATCAGTGATATTTCTAGGGGGTGTTAGGTTTAGGATAACCTTCATCTTCTCAGGGTCAACATTGATGTCACGATGGCATATGACGAAGCCAAGAAATTTCCCTGAGGTAACCCCAAAGGCTTATTTCAAGGGGTTAATCTTCAAGATATGCTATTAGAGCTTGTTGAAAATGGTATCAAGGTCCGACATGTGATCTGAGCGATATCTGGACTTGACCACTAGGTCATCCACGTATCATTCAACAAATTTACCCAGGAATAGCATAATGATCTGATGCATGGCATGCTGATATGTGGCGCCAGCATTCTTGAGACCAAAGGGCATGACCCTGTAACAGAATACCCCTTGAAGGGACCTGAAGTTAGTGGATTCTTCGTCTTCTCAGGCCATCTTGATTTGATTGTATCCAGAATAGCCGTCCATGAAGGATAAAGCCTCATACCCGGCCCTCACATCAATTAACAACTCAGTGATTGGAATTGGGAATTCATCTTTCAGACAATGCCGATTAAGGTCTCTAAAGTCAATGCAGATGCGTATTTTCCAGTTCTTTTTCTTGACTGGGACGATGTTGGCCAACGAAATGGGGTGTTGGACTTCCCTGATGAATCCTTCATTAATGAGCTTATCGACATCATCCTCTATCTTGGCAGCATGTGAGGGGTGTGTACTTATAGCAGCATGTTTGTATCCCCGGTGGTCTTCTAGAAGACCTAGGAGATGCATCGCTACCTAAGGATTGAGTCCTGGAATTTCGGTGTAATTCCATGCAAAGACATCCCGAGGTTGCCTTAGGAAGGAGGTATATACCTCATGTTCCTCGGGAGACATGGCCGCACTAATGAGAGTGAACCTCAAGTATTCTTCAATACCCAGGTTTATTTCCCTGTGTTCATCCACATTGGTGGAGATACCCTCCTCAAATGCAGGAGGTGCATCTCTGAGATCTTCCCCCTCTTCTTCTCCCAAGTCCTCATCTTCTTGATTTGACCAGGAGAGAGTTTCTGGCCTGAGCCTTTGAGGGTTTGAGGGAGAGGCATTGTGGGCATCCCTGCTTGAGTATTCATCCCCAAATCGAGGGTTGTTAGACGGTCCCGCATTGTCGTGCTCATTCATCATGGATGAAGTCATGAGGACATCCAAATGCATGTCCGGACTCAAACTCCTACTCTCAACATGGTAGATGGTCAGGACATAATCTCTACCAAGCTACCTGATGGGGTCATCGGGGACCACTTCCAAGCCATTTGGAGTGGGGATCCAGTCGACGCCGTCTATCAAAGTCTTCTTCTTCTTTTGCTCATAGAACCTGGCGTCGAGGTAATGTGACTCCGAGAGCTCGAAATGGGCCTTGTCGGCATGCAACATCCTGCTTTTTACATTGACGCAGTACTTAATACAGTGGTGGTAGGATAAAGGAACGACCATGTGCTTATGGAGCCATGACCTTCCCATCAGGGCATTGAATGATGTGCTCTGCCGAACCACCATGAATTTTGTGTAGGCTACAGGGTCACAAAAATGGTTCTTTAGCTTAATCTGTCCCATTAGTTTATGCTCACTATTTTCATAACCTAACAATGTTTTGGATAAGGGAATTAAATCATACACACTGTAGCCCAACTTACGGAGTGTCCGTAACGGAAGGAGTTTAACTCCAGATCCATTGTCTATAAATACTTTTCAGATCTCAATTTCATTCAGCGTACCAGACACATATAGAGGTCGGATGTATCCTTACATGATGGAATCTTCTTCCTGGTCAGTGAAGAAAATCACTGCATTGCGTTCAGTAGGGCTAGTCTCCGCCCGATAAATCTCGGCGGCAGCAAACTCGGCTTGGAATTCTTGGGGGCTTATCAAAGCATTGATAAGTGCTTCCCTAAGGTCGGATGATAATCCAATGGCATCCATGATTGAAAACATGGCTGGTACAGATGCCAGATTCTTAAGGTTGTCATATTTTTTCTCTAGTGGTCGACGCTTCTCTATTTGCGGGAGAGTCTTAGCGGGTTCTTTGGGAGCTAGAGCATTCAATGAGGAGGGACCAGCCGCGGGGACAGATGTCGATGGTGTTCCCGCGTTTTGAGAACTTGGTCTGGCTGGTCTGTTTGTATGCACTAGGTGTCCAGACACATCCTCCTCTTCTGGTGGTATCGTAGAACAATAGGTCCAGAGTGGCTGCTTGTGGAGGTGGTGGGGAATTCTCTCTCCTGTTGAGTCCGCTGAAGGGCTCTCCCATGGGTTTCTGTGGTATTAACGGTTTGGGTCGGGGTCAAACTGTAGGGTTGGTTTCGGCCGCAGCTGCGCCTCCCCTGGTATCCACTGCCTCTGCAATTCCTCCTCCCAGCTCCTTGTGGAGGAAACATGGGTTCGTAATCATACCCTTCATCAGGTAATGATTCCATGAGAGAGATGATTTTGATAGAACCAAAGATTGTTTCTTCTTCCTCTGACAGGTAAACATGGTCGGTTGTCTCTGATGGTGTCGTTTGGTGGGTCAGTGCCTATTGTGCCATATTTGAGGGCATGAAATCTGCCAGGGTCTGGACTAACATTGGCCCAGTCACAGACTGCTCCTCTTGTGATTGCATCCTCCTTTGACTCCGTCCAGATTACTGGCTTGTGGAGGGTTGTGAGGCCGATGTGGTCGGCTTTGCAGCTCCAGGGACTGCTGGTGGCAACACGAGCTGCTGTAGTTGAGCTCGGAGTATTCTCTGGTCTCGTTTGATAGTCTTTAAAGTCATCCAGTTGTCAAATTTCTACCCCTACTTGCTGGTGACTTTCTGCCACCCCTCCTCTTTGCTGGAGTCGGCGGTAGAGATACATGCCACATGTACTAGGGGTGGTCCCTGATCGACTTTTCTGGAATCTACCATCCTTTGTAGGAGGTCTTTGAAGACAAATCATTCTCAAATACTATTCCCCAACATCCGATGGTAGGGGTAGTAATCTGGACTATCATCGTGGCCGACTTCTTTAGGTTTCCTTTGCTCCAAGAGGCGGAGCAAATTGCAGTTCATGGTAGAAATTATGTAGCCATGAACTTGATCATCTTGTAACGAGTATACCTTTTATCTTCTCTCCTCAAACTGGTTCCGCTTCGGTCCTCTCTGATCGTCCCATTTCGGAGGGGGTGGACGCTGATATGCAGGGGGCCTATAAAGATTTTGTGGAGGCATGAGCGGCGGAGCGGGGACGTGGTCCGGCTTGAGTGTGACAGTGAACGCTTCAACTCTAAGAGCTCTATAAGTAGAAGCCTACGAGGCTATTCGGGACTTTGAATTAGTCCGATATAGGGAGTCCTCAATTCTATGGTCAATGGATGAGAGATGGCGGGAGCCAGTGGTGCACTCCACCGGTATGAGAGGTTTTCACAGCTCATCTCTAAGATTATCGATGCATATGGCTAGCATCTCATCTTGAGGCATTGGCCTATTCAGAGAATAGGTCATACCTTTCCATATGGCGATGAAATATGAGACCCTATCATTCTCCATCTGCTTGAAGACCATGATATCGCTGACCATTGTTTTAGGAAGCATTAAGCTGATGTGGAATAGGAACTGCTGATGAAGGTCCGCCTATCTCTTTATCGACTGGGCCGACAGACTCGTATACCAGACAAAGGCGGATCCTTGCATGGTCCGTATGAAGCATATGAGTTTCACTGGTTCTTGTTGTTCTGGAGTCCCCATAATAGGGTCACAATAGAATGCATAGTGCATCAAATTATACTACGGATTGCCTGATCCATTGAAGATGGGGAATACAGGGCTCCCAAAATTTGGTGGAGGTGGTGTGTTGGTAACCCAATCTGGGTATCCTTTCCGCTCTGGCTGTATCAGAGCGCGTCTACCATCCATTGCTTCCAGTAGAGCTGTTAATGCCTCGATGGTATTGGTGAGTCCCTGGTTTACATCCTTTTGGGACCGGTCTTGGGAAAGCATAGCCCGAGGCATTGCCTGAGGATCCGGATTGTCCGGCACCAAGGATGCATATTCCGTTCAGGGTACCCCTGGAGGGTTTGAGCGTACTTGCTCTGGTATCCTCCTAAGTGGAGGGAAATCCGGGTATTCATCCAGATCCATATCTAGGTAGTTGGATGGGCCTGGCTCCTCATTGGGCATGAGCCCTAATCGTGATTCATTTTTCAGGGCATGCCTTAGCCTTTGAGGTGCACTTTCCGGGAGTGCATTATCTGGCTCTTCATGGGATGTAGTTTCAATAAGGCGGTTCCTCTGGGGCAGCTCGGCGTTAAGCCACCTCAATTATTTCATCTCTTCTTCCTATCGAGCAAACCTCTCTTCGAGTGTGACTGGCTCATTTTTATCGAGAGAGGGGGATGAGTTAAGGGTTACAGTTCCTTTGTTCTTGTCCTTGTTGGAAGATTGCAGGGTGGGCCGAGGGAGGTTAGATGAAGGGGTGGACATATTTAAAGCATCCATATGGTTTTGGGTGTGTACACCTGGGGGTTCATTGTGAGTCACAGCCTAGCCAAAACCGTCGTCTCCTGATCCGTCCGGATATTCATTTTCTCTGGTGACACCTACGGGGTTAGCCTCTATGGCATTGATGAATGCATATTGTGGAGTGGAGGGGTTGTCATCTTCCAAATAGTAAGAGGATCTCATGCTTCTTCGGTTGGCCTTCCCTTTCATGACCTAGGATTGCCCTCAGACTTCTTGACGAAGGGTGAAGCAGAGAGTTGTTTGACCCAACCTTACGGTGCACCTTCCTCTCATAGGGGATGATGATTCGAATGATGGGATAGCATGGGAATCTACTCTTCTGACTATCCTCCCTAGACAAGAGAATACTGACTCTCGTGGTTGAGGTTGTTGAGAGGGTAATAATTCCCCAAGCCCTGAGGGATGGGGTTGGATCTGTTCCCTAGATGTTGATTATCTTCCCGGTTTTATTGGTCTATCTAGGCATTTGTTGTTAAAATTTTCCCCAGACCTGCAGGCTGGGGTTGACCCTGGATTGCGGCAGTGGATGCGGCTATTGCGACCAGCCTGATCTCGCCTGCCCCCATTCGAGGGTGAACCAGATCTGGTGCCAAATTCACATGTGAATCAGCCCCTTCTAGAGAGGCCGGAAAAGATCACTGATTGGCCTCTCTTAGGTGAAAGGCATGCTGGATGCTCTCGGTGGCCTGATTCAGGCGTTCTTGAATGGATAATTCCCACTAGGCCCAACACTTCTTGGACTTACTCAAGGCCTGACTCTATTGGGTGTGTTGCCTTTCCCGAACAGGGGGACCACTCGATTTCTATCTCGATGTGATGACGTTGTAGGACAACATACCAAACGTGGTTTTTTGGGTGGGGAGTGGAGTGAAATGAAGAGATCCGTGTTCCCCCCATCCCCGGATATGGACTCTCGTTGGAGCATCAAAGATGAGGCGGCGCAGTTCGTGCAGTGCATGGAGGCAGGCTGGCTCTATATTCCCTTTGCGCCTCTCGGGGCGTTGTTGTCGCATTAAGGAAAGGCCCTCCATGTCAATGTGACGCAAGAGGTCCCCCATCTTCGTAACATGTTCTACATACCCTTCATAGTAAAGGAAGCTTGATTTCAACTGTGGGAGTGTAGTCCATATATTATGGCGGATGTCGTGCATGCATTCTTCCGACAACTCTCTGGTTATATCAAAGTGAGAGGTGGTCGTGGGCCAAAACATAACTAGTATATCATTCCTCGCCAGTCGTTCCCTTAGGTGCAGCATATCGTCATACTCCTCCGCCAGTGATTCCTCTACCTAATCATCCAAAATAAGGCTCTCACTATAGTCGGAAGCAGTGGGACCGATAGCTATTGAATTGTCTTATGGGAAATTCCAAGGTGGTTCAGAATATGAACGTGGCCTTGAAATGGTTCCTGATCAAAGAAGGGTGTCTCTAGCGACAAGCTGGGAATTTGACATGCTTGATCCCATCATTCTGAGTGCCTTGGCATACGAGGGCCTTTCAGTTCTCTCTTTAGCAGGGGGAGGTCCTTCCTGTCGAATTAATATTTCATCGCGGGGAGGACCTCCGCATGGACGACCATAATGGCGATTACTACCACTAATGCTTGACGCTTCACTACATAGAGTACTTGGGCAGTGCACACCCCGGGGAGGACCTCTAAGGCATGCTACTGCAAGGGGAGGACCTTCTGGTTGTGTAGTGTTGTTATAAGGAGGACCTTCACAAGAACTTCCATCATGGTGAGGATGACCATAATGGATTAACGTTCGATGCGCAACCTGGGGAGGTCCGTCAGGACATGCCACGACAAGGGGAGGACCTTCTTGTTGCTTGGGTCCGTTGTGGGGAGGACCTTTGCAATGGCGGCAGTGGTGGCGAGGACTACCATCAAAGCCGTGACAATGATGAGGACTACCATTACTGCTGTCGCAGGGAGAATATCTGCGGGATACATCCTAGGGAGGGACTCTAGAATGTAACACAAAGAGGGGAGGGCCTTAACATTGCTTGACGTCTTTACGGAGAGGACCTCCGTTATCAGGGTGGCGAGGACTACCACCGTGACCTGATGCTTGGCTGCGTGGAGTTCCGTTACAGCATAACCCATGGGGAGGACCTTCAGGGTAGTAAGCAACAAGGGGATGGCCTTCTTGTCATGATGAGACGTCACTATGGTGAGGACCTCCGTAGTTTTGACTATGATAGTGAAGAATACCATCATAATCTGTGGTCCCACTTCAGGGAGAGTGATTGTTGTGTATACCCAAGGGATGACCTTCAGGGTGGACCGCAACAAGTGGAGGACCTTCTTGCTGCCTGATCATCTAGTCATGTGGAGGGTTTCTATGACTTGCATCAACAGAGAAGCTCTCATGACTGATCATTATATGCCCACAGGGGAGGCCCCCACGGGTGCTCAAGGGAGGACCTTCAGAGCTGCTGGTAGCGACATTGCGGGGAGGACCTTTAGAACACCTACTGCCATTCCCATAATATGGTAATCAGTGTGAAGGGTTTTGAGCCATTGATGTATGCTTAGCAGCATTGGAAACCCCAGATTCCATAAGAGAATATTCATGAACCAACACGTTATTTTTCGGCTGCCTTCGGCGTGTTCGGGGTGCTCTTTTGCGGGCAGCGGGGACCGTCTGCTATTGACAATGGCCTTCACCTTTGGATCCCTGTCTAATTGGGTTCTGTGAAGTTTCCAGGATATGATGACGAACATCTTGACTTTTAGCAGGGATATATGCCTGTTTTGAAGCATCCACTGTGATGGTCGGATGTCCCCCAGTTAGAACGAGTGAAGATGCTCGATCTGGTTGCCCTTACGTCGCAGAATATAGCCGGCAACCCTCCTGGGCTGAAGAAGGGATGCAGATCTGCTCTGATGAGGCTATCTCGTCTCTTAGATGAGTCACCTCAATTGGGGAGATGGGCTCACAGGCCCGAGTCTTTGTTGTTGTCACCGATGCAATAACATGCTGGAAAGTCTCCAAGATATGATCTGGGATCGATACATGCTCCTCCATCATTTCCAGGATATGTAGAGAGACATATTTGGATAGAATGGGTTTGAAGGCCCATTCCGGTATCGGAGTAGGAATATCATGTTCTGGTCCTCCAGTGGTCAGTGGGTACGGACGATTCTCCTGTGTCAGGGCAGGTGAACGAGTCTTCCCCTGTACCGGGATATTCCGGTTTCTCTCTCTGTTTGCTGCCACATCGGGGTGGCATACTTTGCTTACATCCACGGGGAGCTGGCCTTGCATTTATTAGTTTCTCACCATATCGAGTCGGTGGCCTTTGTTGGCAGGGAGACGTGCCCACCTATGATTTTATGCCACATCTGGGTGGTGGGATTTATTGATCACCACCATATCAGGATGACGGGCATCTGAAGAAACTTCAAAGAGCTGGTCCTACAGGTGCCGGGTCGCCACCACGTCAAGCTGGTGGGCTTCACGACCCTAGGAAGGGAGAGGTGCCTACCTGGTAAGTGTCATCTTGCGTGACTGACGGGATTGATGGAGCTTGGTAGGTATGCGCGCCGGCTCGTATGATGCCACCATTTTTGGATGGCGGGCTTGGGACGATCGAAAAGGTGTTAGTGCATGTTCGTGGTACATCTCTGTGGATGAGCAGTGGAGCTCCTCCTCAGGGACCAAGTTGATGACCGGTCCCTAATTGTACATCTGCCGCCCTGATCAGGCAGTCCGAGGGGCCGGAGCTCAGGGAGAATGGACCTAAATCCTTGGGGAAACATCCTCCTCAGCACGAGGATGTTGGGTCGCGACATGACCGAGATGACACCTTCCGGCGGGGGCCTTGGAGCGGAACCCCCTTTTGATGGGAATTAAGTCCTCAACATCGACCTCATCCACCTACCTAATATAGGGGAGGTATACATTGTCCCATTGTGGGGATAGACTCCCGAAACAGTTGGAGACAACGACATGGGCTGTCTGGACCCGCCTTTGCAGTCGCTGCTAGGCAGGCAATCGAAGAACCTTGACAGATTGGAGGGTGTGCATGGCCACCTCCACCATTGGGAGAGTACCATTCACGTGGTACTGCTGGATTAGCACGTCTGAAACCTAGAGTTGAAGATGCTGGGTGGGTGGAGGGGTCCTTCATTGTTGAGGGAGTCTCGTCCTTGCGTCGTTGGAAACGGGCACTTGTGAGATCCTTTGCAATGCCATTGGATCGAATGGAGTTCCAAAAGTAGTGCCTGTGAAACATTTTAGCAAATATAAGTAGAAAACCTGTTAAAGTAGCATCTCATAATCCCATGTGTAATTGATCACCTTACTTTTCCCTCCTTTAGATCGTAGGGGGAACTGGTTGAGATTAGGTTAAATCTGTAATTCTTGGTTAATGATTCACGTCGGGTTCACCATTTTTGTTTCATTCTGTTTTTCGGCCACGAAATTCCCAGTGGCTCTGTATCCAATGATTGAAAGACCTGCTGTCCAAAGGCAGGATTTCACCGGATGGTCTGACCAGCGTCTCTTAAGACCTCACATTAGTCGATTGGATGGGAAGTTGGGCTCATCACACCCTTTGGGGGGTAATTATTTCCTATTCCGGGACGCTCATAAAGATTTAAGATGTATTCATATGTTTGTGAATATTTGGTTTATACCCAAACTGATGTGGAGATGATCAGATCGACCAGTTGTTGGGATTGAAACCCTTAGGGAATTTCTACATTCCTTGTCCAGGAGATAGTGATCAATGTACACGTAGTTTTCTTAGGTTTCGGGGAGCTGACATAAAGAGAGACCAGGTGGTCCAATGGGTAGTGGGCTTGAAGCTCATGGAGGATTCCTATGTACCGTGTCTAGGAGACAGAGATCAAAGTCCACGTAGTTCACATATACAGTTTAACGTCATTTTAGACAAGGGTGGAACTCGACGAGATTAAATGGCCAAGTGGTGGTCTTGAACCTCGTGGAGGCATCCTACGTACCATGCTATGACATGGATCAAAGTCCTCATAGTTCGGTTTGTCCTAGGGCTTACACTCTGAGGAGGCCCAAAATGATGTATTGGGGCATACACTCTGAGGAGGCCCATAGGAGGATGTCATGGTCGATGCTTACTCTAAGCCCACGTGAGTCATGCTTGGTGTGAGAAACAAGAGGCAGCATGGACCAGAGGATCACGTCGTGAAAGATGCATCCATGAGAAGCGAAGTGGGGCTTACACATGAGGGCGGCCGATGGTGATGAATTGGGGCTTACACTCTGAGGAGGCCAAGAAGGTCGAGTATTACTCTGAGATGGATGCTCGGGGTGACAAAGCCCAGTGGGAGAGGAAAAGGGGGTGCTCCTGTGCCCATCTCCTCTCTTGTAGTGCCCGAGGGCTTCCTTCTGATGAGTATTTTACCATATTCTAGGAACCCTCAACAATTGGAGGGGTAGAAAGGGGATTATCGAGCTCAGACTCCACATTACCATGGGAATGTGAACCTAGGAATGATTCGCGAATATGCTCAAGGGTCAGGGAATCCCCTTTTCCCCTGTTTACCATGGGTATGTGAAGTTAAAATGGCTCGCTGATGTGCCTGAAAGTTATACAATGTGGATCCAGTGGCTCTGGAAGAGGCCTCGGCTCGGGGTCTATGAATAGGCCAATGAGGGAGTTGCGGAGGACCTGGCTAGATCAGAAGGATTTAACCTGGCTCTGGAAATGAGAACACCGAAGTATTTGGTGAGGCACCGAGAGGCATGGGTGGTGGCGCGCCTCGCGTGGAGAAGTGCCACGCAGATGGAGAAGCCGTCCGCGAACCAGGGTGGTCTGCGGACTGATTAGCGTTCCACAAATCAGGGTGGTTCATGGCTTCAGGTTCAATCCACGAACTAGGGTGGTTCGTGGCTTTAGGTTCAACTTGTGAACAAGGGTGGTTCGTGGAGGGTTCCAGGCGGGTAGTGGCGGCCGAGGGCGGTGCTGATCGGAGGCTCGTCTGTTGGGGCTTCCCCACATAGGAGGGTGCTACGCGGTATGACAGATGGGAAAAGAGGCATAAACTCCCTGGTCTGCAGGAAAGTCATCCACCTAGGGGGTATGGTTCACGGTTCTCCTTCTCTTGTTATTTTATGTTCGCGGTTTCCCAAATCATTATGCGTTTTCCAATTCCTTGATAATTCATATACCTGCTATGGTTCGCGGTTGGGAATTTCACTGTTTGAGAAATTCGAATCCTTTCTTAAACTGATCTCCATCTAAATCTCCAATCCCTTTGAATCTGATTCCAGTTCTCTGATCCTCTTTTCTTCCCCCTCGGTCTCCTTTTATAAAGTGGGGAAAGGAATGTATCTGTGGCCACACAACCCCTTTGGTGGAGTCCCATAACCAAATACTCTATTCACAGCTGACTTAGTCAATATGTGATTCGCGGTGGGTTTTGAACGCTCCCCCCCTCCACGACGCGAAATCAGGATGTGCTCCGCGGCTGCGGAGAGTTCTGCCAATATTCCACGAACAATAGCTGGTGCGACTTGGACCGGTCGATGTGGTCCGTGGTTAGGGTGGTTCGTGATGGTGAACCGGACTTGCTTACATCCTACCTCGTGACCGAGGAGGCTCTCTGCCTCCATTTCGCGAACGAAAATGGTTCACGGAGGGGGTGCCTCGCAGTGCCTGACCACGTTGTGCTTCCATGGACCGGTTCGCAGACCGATCCCTTTTTGTTGTGTCTCATCATTGATTATTTTACCCAATTATTTTTGGGGATTTGGGTAAAAATTCTTTTGAGGATTTTTCAGGACCCAGAAGAAATAATTTAAAAAAAGAATAAAAAAATTAGTAAATGATTAAAAATTAAGTGAAATGAAAATATAGAACATTTAGAGTAATTCAGTTGAATGGTGAGTGGTATAATAGAGTGGTATATTTATAAAGTAATGGGACCATTGGTATGATAATGTGACTATTGGAATAGTTATGTAACCATTATTATTTATAACATGAACGTTGGAATAATAATTTTAGCTCAAATAATAAATTGTAATAAGAATAATATTTACAATGATTAATTAATGTAAATAGAAATCTTATAATTACAAAAATAGGTATCTTGATTATGAAATTAAAATAAAATATAACCTTATTTTTTTTAAACCTTAATTTAGTGTAATTTATTAAGAATTATATAAACTATTTAAATTACATATTTTAGAAATTATTACTGATAAAATTAATATCATTTTTGATGTTATCACACAAAAATTATCCAAGTTTATTTTTTTTAATATTATGATGAACTTGAATTTTATAGTGAATAGTAATAATACCATTTTTTCACAAAACTGGTGTAGCTCAAATTACATCATTCATGATGTAATGGTGAAATAATCCATTGTATAAATGTATTTTAGTCTATGGTATATTTAATTTCATAAATTCATAATTAAAATAATATAAAATCAATTTCCAAACCCAAAAATTACTTTCCAAATTCTAATGAAAAATGTGATTCATTAAAATAATAATTTTTCATTATTTCAACATTTATTTTTATTAAACTAGATAATTATATTTAAAAAGAGAATTTAAAATTTTAAAATAAAGTATATTATATCAATATATCATTTAAAACATTAAAATATTACTATTACATGTTTTTCATTGATATATTATTTTATTCAAATTTTTATTATAAAAATACCCCTCTCTTCATGTATAAATAAACCCACTATTTTCCCATAAAAAGACAATCCAAACATCTTTTACATTGCCCAATATTGTTCCAAATACTCCCTCTCAGCACCATTATAATCCATATGGACGTTTTTGATAAATCCAACTCCAATCAGAGAGGAGATATAATGTACCACAAAAGAAGCGACACCAAAAACAAAGTAAGTCCTTATTAAGTCTTCCATATTTTCTTTTAGGATTCCCATTTTTACCCTATTCCTTTCAAAACCATATACAATAATTTTTTTTATAATATATTATAAAAATATATAAATAATTTAAACATACTTTAATTAACATATTTATGACAAATAGAAATTAAAAATTATATTTCCCACTCTTTCGAAAATATTTCGCTAATGGTCTGTTAACCACCTATAGAGAAGCTTCCAAGATAATTATATATCCACCATTATGTATAGTAAGTATTAATAATATAAAAAATAAAAAAATATTTAATTTCATGTATACTGTTATTCTATACTTAATTATAATATTGTATAAATTACATTTAATAAAATTGTGAAATCATTTCAAAAAAAGAATTTTATAAGTAAAAATGATATCGAAAAGATTCTATTCCATCAAGTAAAATAAATTAATAAAATGAAATGATTATAAATTATAATTATTTCTATACAATACCATAATTACATTCCATATCTTAGTTCAGTAATCATATGTTTATTTTTACAGTGGTTCAAAATCGATTAAATTCCTCAGAAATTGAGGTAAGGCGATTCTCACACCCAAATCCATTTCCATGTGTTTTCACTCTTTCACAATAATATAGATATGGATATTAATTTAATTTTATAGAAAAATAATTTCATTACTATAACCATTCATTTTTGATGATTGACATATTACCAACTTGGTTTTATAATAAATTTAAATATTTTCCAAATGAACTCTTCTTCCAAAAACACATCGCGACCCCCTTAAGAATGTCTCCCCTCTTCTCAATATTGGTTTCTATTATACCAAATATGTTTTACCATATTTCATTTGGTAGCACCAAATTTTATCCATGAATTTATGCGTTATTAAATACTTATGAAACTGACCCCTTTCTATGGGTCACTTTATGTCTATGATAGTTATATGTTCTATGGGGCATGCATGATATTGTAAATATTAAGATTTGATGGATGCGCCCAGAATTATATAGTGATCCAATGATGTTTGTAACATGATGTATCTCATTATATAATATTCAAAATATGTTACAATGATTCTATATTTGTTCAAAATTATTATGTTATGAGTATTCACATATGTTATGCATGAACAAGATGTTAGCTCTCTTCCCAACTATGTGTGGTATTTAACTACTAGGACATGATGTTTCATATTTAGGCACTTCCACATTCCATAAAAATATATAATGTTTCCTCTGTTTATCATTATTTTGATCCTATTATTATATTATTTCAAGAACAATTACTCTAATCCATTTTATATTGATTCATGTTTGTGTCTATCCTCTTATTGGTATTTTCTATCACTCCTTTAATTGATATATATCCTCTAGTGTTTACTTCTACTATGGATAACGTATGGGGAAATAAACATATATAGAAGAAGTAATTATATAATTATTAAGTTTGATTATATATAATTTATTTATCTCTCTTATTTTTACAAGAAACAAAACCATTTGATACTAGATATGTAACACTATTATGTTGTTTATCGTTAAAATGTTGTAATAGTCAAGTAAGCAAAAGTAGGGTCACTGCAGTTTACCATTATAATATAGTAACTAAATTGTTGGTTATGAATATTGAAAACTAAATAATTAATTATTTATGGTTTACACCCTTATAAAATAAGATATTTTTCTATAAATTGATTAAAAATTTTAAAAATCACATGGACGTAAAAGAAATATTATTCTAGAAAACTAATTTTTAGTGCGAAAAGAATTTTTAACATAATGAATACAATTAATCAATACGGGAGAATGAATTTAATGAAAAATATATAATTTATATTTAATAAAATATTATATTGTTCAAATTTTTTTTTGAATTCAATAAGAATAAATATACATTTATTCTCAAATACTGAATTCTTTTAAAACGTAGTTTTATCATGTTTCACACATTTCTTTCGAATGTTATTTTTAAAAAAATATCTATTTAAAAAAAATTAACCTCAAATTTGAATTAATAATTTGAATATTATCTTATTATGAATTTGTGATAATATTCTGAAAATTTTAATTTTTATGTGAATAGTTGAAATACTCATTCTTTTTATAAATTATCGTTTTTTTAAAGAACATATAATGATCCAGAATTTAAATTTTTTTAAATGAATAAATAGTCAAATAATAACAATTATAATCCAATTTAGGTAATTTTAATCATTTTCATGTTTAATTTTCGTAGAATAACTTTTTATACATGCGGAAAATGTTAATTTGGAAAAATCAATTTGACACATAATTGGGTATCATTTTAAATTAAATTATGAAAAATATTTTAATAAAATAATTTTAAAGGGATTTTATATTAGTTATATAAAAAATTAATTTTATATAATATTTTTAAATTAATTCTGGTCCTCATTAATGGAAAAAACATTAAAAATAATTACTACATTTAAGGTTAAAAAGAGTTTACTAGAGGGATAATCAAAATGAAAAGTGGTTTTTTCAAATAATAATTGTCTAAATAATATTTGATATAAATATTTTTTACATATATTTCACCAAATTTTTATCTATAGTCATTTATAAGAATTTATCTTGGGAATGCATTTATCGTTTTTTATTATGATGGTAAATTTCGTAGTATATTCATTTCTCATCAAATATAAGTACAGATGGTATCCTTTACTATCCAAATGGAGATCCTTGTAGTTTATAATATACCTATATAAAACACATCCTTCCATATATACACACATCATTCTAGCTAATTTCTAATTATAAAACCCACCTATAAAGGCTTTTGGTGCAAACGTGAAGAGGTTGTCTGAAGACTATGTGCCATTCTTAATTGAGCATTTTATATTTTAATTCATATTTAAAATCCTCAAAATATTATTACTCCATGATTATATAATATCATTTTTATATACCATATACTTATATTATATTATTTCAATTTAATTACTTATATTAATCAACTCTTCTACAAAATTGAAATTAAAAGTTTCCAACGTGTGTACAATAGAGTTCTACCTCACGAAGCGATGGGAGTAGTTTTTTCCACCACCTATTAATAATATATAAAATGATGTATTTAATTTTTATAAAATATAATTATTTCATAATTATACATAATTAGTTAAAATATAACATTTTTTCTCATAACTTTAAATTCATTGGAAAATGATAAGGTCGCTCGTACGTATATGTGGACTACCGCCTTTATGAATTCATGTGATTTGTTTTTTATTTCTTCATTACATGTATGGTAAAAAAATATGTGCTTAGTTAATATAGATGATATATATGATATTATAATTATTCTAGAATAGTGATTTCTTTTAAAATTATCTTGTTCTTCATCCTTCGAAACTTGGAAATAACATTAATGTGTACATACGACATATCATCCCCCAAAATGATGTAATTAGTTTAACAATATCGGTATTTTATGGATGAATAAATATTTTTCTGATGAATAAATATGGTATTTATATCATCATTAAAATTATTGATTTTATTCAACCATAAATAATGAAAATGGACTAAAAATCCAAATAAAACATAGCTGAAAAATGAACCAGTTACCACCTGGAAGAGTGATTTTAAAATTTAATTGATATTTAAAATGCGATAAAATGTTATAAGTAAATCATAAATGGTGAGATATATTTTGTTAGGGTTATGTAATATATATATATATATTTATATATTTATATATATTATAAAGTATGTCTGAACATGAATGAAGGAATTTGACTATGATTAAGGGATTATCATCTAACATTTATTGCCCTGGGACACAAGCCATTTTCAACACATTTTTGTTTTTTGTGGTTCATATACTTCCCATAAATATATTTTATGAATATTTAAATGAAATTAGAGGATATATATATCTATATCAGGTTCATTCTTTAATGGCTCTTATAAGACAAATGCAACCATTATGGAAATGATTTATGTAATAATCTAATTTGTTATTGAGATTGTTTGACGATGATTATAAGGAAATAATTTATTGATCTAACTATATAAAAAATAGGTAATTTTATTATCCTATATTTATTTCTTTATAATTAATTTTTCTTTTCATATTCCACTCTTTAATAATTAAAATACCCAAATAATTCTCTTATAAAAAAATTGACTTTTTTTCTATCATCGGTGAAAAATATGTTATCAATGTCGAATATTTCTAACATGTTTTAAATAATTTTTAATACTCTCTAAAGGTTTAATAAAGTAATTATATCAATGTTTGAATTTATACAAAATTTATTAAAAGTAAAATTCTTCCCTTTCTCTTGATTTTTATTTTTAATGTTATTATAAGAAATGAAAGGGATTGTATTTATTATATATGTAAGGGAAGAATGTTCTCACCATCATGAAAAATAAGTGATTTTAATATTCATTTAAAAAATTATCATGTTTCCTTGCAAAAACATACTCCTTAATATTTTTATGAAATATTTATATTTCAAAATATTATTTTTAAGGATGAAAGCTTATTCTCACAATCAATATTTGTAATTCTTTTTAAGAGTATTTCCACACATAAAGGATTATCATTATGGGTCACACATGTACTATATGACAGATATAATCTAATAAAACCATCCCTATTATTTCACTAGATCTTTTATGTTTATGATGACATTTTTATGAAACCCATTTCTTCACCATGGGTTATTCTTATGAAACATGGTTCATTTCAATGATTTATTCCCTAATAAAATATTATTGAAACCAATTTCCTTTCTATGGATAATATAGTGATAAATGTTTTTTGTTCTTATGGGACACTTATGTATGAATTTTATTAGATGATTTTTGGCCCTTGGATTATATATCCCTCCAATAAATTGGGTAAAGCATAATATTCTTTGAGATCACTATGTGCATAAGAAGGTATATAAAGAACAAAAAATGAGGCTAAATGGGTGGTTATACCAATTCTAAAAGTGTTTAAATTAGAGGTTAACCCAATCCTCAAATAGTGGAAATGAGTTGTTTTCCAACACCTAAATGAATAACATCTAATGTTATAAAAATATTGAAACATGTACATGGGTGGATGTCTCATGTCTAAAATGTTATCAATATATTGTTTGGTATCCTTGAAATACTTTTTTATATTATTTTGTGTATGAAAAAAATCATTAACTTATTCCAATGTTATTCTCCCTTAAATTATTTTCATTGACTCCTTTTTGATTCATAAATTTTTAACTTCAATGATTTACATCATGTCTTAAAATTATGACAAAATTATATATAGTGTATGGTTTTATAATTTTATTCTCCTGTTATCATAATATTTTGGTCATTTTTAATAGATATCACCAATATTTACTCATAATATGAGTTTGAGATGAACCTTTATTGTGATTCTCAAGTATAGATTTGATCAGTTATGTTTCATTGTTAGGCCATTGGATGTGTAGTGTGAGTTACGTTTAAATGTTTTAAACAATTTTTATGTGACTATAAGTATCAGTTTTTTCAATGTCCCATGGTGAAATAATGTTCTAATACTTCTTGGGGATATATTTTTAGGCTTGATGTGAGGTACACACCTCTCAAAATGAAGTTGAAGCCCATTGCATTATTAAATATACATAATTTTCAGAAATACTTTAGGCCACCTAATTAGGAACAATTATATTATTATCAAATTTAATAATTTTTTGGTACTAAAAATTATATAGGTCACATATGTAACATCCATCCCATCCTAATTTGGCTCAGGAGGTTCGTATTACATTATATGGAAATAAGTGACATCCTTGATATTCGAGTGGATGGAAATGAATTCCAAGGCCTTCATAAATAGTTAGGGTGATTAAAAAATTAAAATTTATACAAAAATACTAAGATAACCAAAACCAAACAAGTAAAACATACTTAATGAGAAAAATGTTATAAAACACAATATACAATAAAATATAAACCATACCGAACTACAAACGTGAACCATATTAGAGTACATAGTGGGAACCAAAACAAACAAATCAAATACAACCTAGGAATCTAGTTTAAACTCCCACCAAAATCAATGATCCCACTAAAAAATATATTACCATGATATCATTATGCATCACTAAATAAATGGGATAACATTCCATTACATGTGTCTCAATTAAAAATATCTTCAAAATCAGCATGTATACCAAGCTGGGGGTTAATATTATAATCTATAGGTTTTCCCAAATTAAATTCCACATCATTCCACTTGGATTTAACATGTTACAAAATTTATATAAAATTGTTTAAAACCAATTTAATGTAGTTAATATCAAATCATACATGGCTTCCATACCTAATACTTTACCTTATAATGAAACCAATAAACTATATAATCCATCTCCCATTTCTATTTAAAACTAATTCTATGATTTACACACACACCCACACTTGCATGTTGTGTTGATAGTTTCATACTCATGATCGGTTTCTAACCCATCCACCAAGTGGTCATTAAGATTACAATCTATTGGTTCCCTAATGGGACATGCCTGTTATCTAGGGAGACGTCTCTTACACACTAAAGGGACATACACTATATTGAGGGTCTTGTAGAAATCATGACCTATAACAAACAAATATATTCCAAAACCCATTCCAATCATTTCAATATAATATTTCATTATTGGAAAAAAAATTAAAAACCAATTTCTAAAATTTTATGAACCATTAATGAAGATAATTTCAATCATAAATTGAAAATAAATTGCACAATTAAAATAAATAAATTAAAAAAATTCAATGAATACATAATGATAGAATCAATCGGGTTGGAGAGTGAAGCCACATACCTCCCAATCATTAGAAAAAGAGAGGAATGACAATGTACTCAGAAAACACTTCTTGAAACACCCAAAAATGACATCATCTCTTGATCACTGTCATAATAAAAAATATATTACCATCAATTGAATCATTAAAAATATCTATATCCCAAATATATTATATCAAATTATCTAACATAGTGATGAAAAATTAAACTAAGGAAAACAACCAAAAATGTGTACTTACTAAGAAATATGCGCCTCTAACATAATTAAAATGTCAAACAGAACACTTCCAAATAAACTGTATTTATATCTATATCATTTTTAAGGAGTTTAAATAATATTAGGGGTCATATTATGGTAAAAACAATCCATGTTAGTGGTAATAAGAGTTGTATACAAAAATTTAGGACCATTTGTTTAATGGTGCAGTGGGGAGAACATCATTTGGAAAACTGGGTCCAAACCATGTGTAAGACACTGCCTCTAACCACACATGAAATGGTGGCTCACCGAGTTATAAAAATGTGTACCAACAATGGTAAACCCCAATATCACAAATTTAATTTTTTATCTTAGGTGGCCACAATGTTTTTCCAAACCATGTTCCAAACAGTGCACCTACCCAGTTTCCACTATCTTAGGTGAATAGTTTCATAGGAGGTGTTGAAATGTTTATAGAAACCATGACCAAAATAATCACCTCTATAAAAATATCAACAAAAAAACATTTCAAAACCTTTCAAAAAAAGAACATAATTACATTTTGTACATAAAATAAATTAATAAATGGTTAATACCTAAAAACGAGGGTGCTATATTCTCCCCACCATTGTCATTTACATACCTGGAATGTAGAAACCCACCAATGGAATAAAAGAGTTAGGTACATTTCACATAAATTTCTTTATCCATCTCCCATGTTTTTTTCTATAATCTAATAATATTTCTATAAAATGGGAAATAGATATATGGTTTCCCTATACAGAACATTCAATGCCATATCAATAATCTATACTAGCAAATAACACAATGTAGTATCCATCTCTAGTTCAATGTGATCCAATCAAATCACATGTTCTAGATCAAGCATACACTTCTTCAAATGAGATACCTAAAACACATTATTCTTTAAACAGAACATCCATGGAATAGAAAACTGATATATCACTTCACCAAACAATTTATGTATCTAAAATATTCATATGTATTTAGAAGATAACATTCCCTTCTTCTCAAAAGATGAGTCCCAATCCATTGTATGATTATCTATTTAACTTTATCACTCCCCTATAATTACAATGACTTTCAATGATAATCTACATATGATTTTTGAAAATTAAATGTCATTTATACCATCATATTGATCAACTAAGTCTTCTATATAATCTCTTTTAGAAAGATTGGTCCAACCGGTGAAGTCTCAAATATTTCCACCAAAAATTGTGGATAATGAAAATTATACCCATAAAATGATTCAAAAGGAAAAATTTGTATCAATTCTTAAAAAATGATTTTATAAGAGAACTCCACAAAAATTATGTTCTCTCATAATTAGCCCCAAAAATATCTTTAAAAAACTATAATTATGTCTTATAACATTAATATCATCCCATGGTATTGTCATTCATCTATGGATACACTTATTCAACTGAGTACCAAGGGATTAGTGTAAGGGTTTTCCAAAAGAATATGTAAACCTCAAAAATCAAATGGTTACTATCAAAAATTATAATCAATTACTTGTTAACACTTATCATATATATAATTTTGACAATTCCTTCACCGTATATGATTTATGAATATGTGTGTAATGGGGTAACATTATAATCCAATCAAATATCACATATATGTAATATTATTTTATAACTTCCCTTGGGTGAATAGTCAAAAAATACATGGATATAAACTCAAATTTCCAGATAGGAATATAAAATTACTACAACATACAAATTTTGCTATGGTTAACTTTCATAACATGCTGATAGGTGAAAAATATCAAAATACAATATTCCAATCTTCATTTATTTTTCACCCACAAAAACAAATTTCCTTACATTATATATATATTTTATTCTAAGCTGTATATCTCATCTTGAATGGTGGTAAGCATAAATATGTTTTTCTTAAAAAGAATAATGTATGACCATTCAATTAAAAAGCACAAAAATAAACTTCCCTTAAGATTTCATCCCTCAGTGTTATCCCCTCATTGATTTATTTCCATATTGAAACACATTCAAGATTAAATTTTGGGGACTTTCTAACCTTATCAACTAATTCAGGAACCAAGGAAACTAGATATAAAACAATAAAACAATTTTAATCTCCATGATCCAAGTGATTTTCTGTTATCACTAATATCAAATTCCAGTGATCTAAATATCCATTATCCATTAGACCATATGAATTCTTGAATAATGTAACAATGACAAAATTTATATACCTAGTGTATAGATCAAGTTGAAATAAAACATATTAAGATACTCCATCCATCTTCTCTATCTCATAATCCAATCTCATTGTGAGAAAATATTGTTCAATATATTATGTTATGTTAACACAATAAATATCGCACAGAATTATATGTGATTTGGTCTCTTCAATCAATTTACAACAATCGAAAACTAAAAATCATGTGTTAGTTAATTCTTTACCTGAGACAGTAACATTCGTGAACCATATTCAATATCATTATTTCCTTGCATAAGAATAGAACACAACCCTGGTAAAAAATAATTAAAATACACAACATAAAAATGTTTGGATTCTAGAAATATCAATATTAGTGATGATGAATAGAAAAAAAATCAAACTCCCCATAATAATTTTGACACTACTCATTCCATTATAATGGATCAATTTCCTTGTCAAATCTATCATTAGTGAAGCTAGTCATTATATTCAATAACAATGAATCGGTAATAACCATAATGGATAAGGAAACATTGTATCTCAATAAATGTTTTTGGAAGTTTCCTAGATGACACAACCTCTATCCTTTCTATATCAATAGAAAAACAATTTCCATAGATGAAATTTACAAGGAAATTAACCTCTTGTCTCCAAATATCACACTTCGAATTTTTATTGTAAAAAATAATAGTATCTTAAGATACACCAAAATATTTCCATGTGTGGTTAATCCTCAAGATTTTACATTGAATATAACAATTTTTCATCCAAAAACCCAACTAGAAAGAATCAAGATTCCTTTGAAATATCGGATTCATTAATTCAATAAAACATTTGTTGAATTCATAATACTGAAAGACAAAAGAACATACTTGTAATGGATATATATAATATAGAATGCTATCATTGAAATATCCTCTTTCTGAACTAGGAATTGGTGATATCCGAATTGTTGGTCAATTTTAGAGAACCTACGAGATCCCCAAAATTTGTTAAACATATCACAAATAAATATAAGTGGATACTGGTTCATGATTATAACTATGTTAGTCTAATGATAATATACACAATTTCAAATAGTTTCATATACCTTTTTTCCAAATAAAACTGATTCATCCCACAATGAAAAAGTATTAGGAATTGACCCTTTTCATTCTAGTACATATATATATACATTGAATTAAATTAATTTTGTCGGTTACATCCGATAAGATAAAAGTGGGATTGTATTGGTCCTTAAAATAATATTAATTATAAACATCACATAAATTTTGTGGAAACCCTATGAATATTATTAGGATAACATCACAAAACTATTCAGTTTTTTTTGGAAATCCTCTATCCCCTATCTCATTCACCAATTCCATGGTCAAAGATTATAACTGGTATACAACACTTCTAATAATTGATGCCAAAAATCCTATTTCACCTAAATTTTATTTCAATCTCCATTAATGTGATGTTTGATTCCATCCTAAGTAGTAAAACTAAACCTTTAGGTATAATAGCCGATATGATATTTGACAATTTTCAGCTAATCCATACCCATGATTGTGTCATAGACATCCTTCTAATTAATAAGTAAATACCATATTAATTCATCCCCAAAGATATCTGTAGATCATTGGTTGTACATAAAGGTTTGACATTCATTTTGGATAGGGGGATTAGATGTTTAAAAATTAATGAAATCAACTATAATGAAAAACTAGAAGAACAACAACATGAAAATAAATAAACAAATCGGAGGTTCCCATATCAAAAAATAATTTCGTAGGAAAGATTTAAATAGAATCATACTACTCATAGATGATGTTCATGATTGATCATCCATGATAATTTACATAGCTCCCTATAATTTCCTAATCATTTCAAATTTTTATTTTCTAACATATTTATATTTCACTAGTTAAGGATTCATGGTATCATGTGAATAAATATGGCTATCTCCATTCTAATAGAATTAATTATTCTTCTTTCCATTCCCAATACTATAAAATTACTTATGTGAAATATAAGATGTGTCCCTAGTACCTAACCATGGAGAACTATGACAACAACACCGCAGATTCCCCATCTTGGTGTAACTATGGAATGATCTATGTGGAGATGTAAATATATACATCATGTGATCAAAATAACCACATTGAAAATATATTGACATACTCATCGGTCTATGTGGAATATTCATGAATCCAGTTGTGTAATTATGAGTCAATATTTTATTTTGTAAATAGTTATCTATCATCCTTCTATTAATAACTTTAGAGATCCCATAATTTTATATAGGTATCAACATGATTCATCCACTGATACTTCCAAAGATGTCTATTTTTATAGCCATATCTCTATTGAAAATGCTCTTATAATCCATTATTCAGATCAATTTATATTTTATTTAATATCTCACCTTAATCCCAATTCTAATATGTTTTCCTTCAAAGATAAACTTCTATAAATATCAGGTTCAAAGATAAAAAATTTGATAATTTATCCACATAATATATCATTGTGAGGTTTTATTTCATCAAATTTAAAAATTAGACTGTTCTAGAAATTTTGAATATGTGTGGATAAAATCTTTTAATGAGATATTCTTAAAAAGCCACACATAGAGTGCCTCGGTCCAAATTAGCCTGAACTGCTAAATCCCATTACTGGCATGTTTGATCCTCCAAAATCTATATATCTATAATGACTTTATATTTAGTTGTTGTTCCATTGAAGTAAAATATTTTAATAACTCTATTCATAAAAAATCATGTTTTTAATGGTTCATAATATAACAAAAATATGGGTGTATTCTGCATCTAAAACTAAACATAATGATCCACTTGTCTTTGCTATCCCATTTTTATCCCTTTATACATTACATAAAAATCCTGGATCATACTGTGAACCAGTTGTTGGTTCTTCTGTGGCTTAGATGCAAACATATTTGCAGCACCCTCTTTTTTTGGTTTCGATGACCTCTAATGGGTGACATTTTCTATAAACAAAATAAAATTCCATTTAATCTCATTCTAAAGAAACTAAAGGATTAAAAATTTCAAAATTAACACATCCCATATATCACAATAAGGATTTAAAAAGTTTAACAATTTCTAAATAATAACGATTTTTGAAAATCACACCATGCTCATATGAAATTGAACCATCTATAACTATTTATTTTAAACCATTACATTTTCACCAAATCAAAAATCATTACTCAAAATTAATTATTTATTCCTGGGTGTTTGTAATTACTATTTATGGATATCATTCTCTTCACATTGGCTAAACCAATGACTATATTGTTAGAACTCCTGTAATTGTATCCTATCACTCATTTATAGAAACTCTATTGTGACATGAAGGTAAAAAAAATAGGTTACTATTCACACTTCATGCACTATATTTCATGTATCAAATATCCTTCTCCTTACTACCAATATAAATTAAGGAGTAATCCCGATTGATATTTATCTTTAAGACTGAAAAAATTGAACTTAATTGACTCAAAATATATTTTTAATGACCAATAAATAGTCCATTTTTAACATGTGTCCCCTCATCATTTGATTGGGAAAGCGGTGGAATAGTAATAGGCCATAGGTTATACCCCCAAGACACCAATGGCTGTTAATGAATTTCAGTAGATTCTTAAAAATTCAGGGGATAATTTTACCATTGAAATTAATAGAACCATTCTAAGATTACCATAAAAAACAACGAATTTATGATGCATGTGTATAATATTAAACAAATAGAATATTAATCATCTTAAAAAAATACATACATGAACAATGCTAGACTAAAATCGAAAACCAAAACCAGAAACTCAAAGACAACAATGACATATAAGAGAATCTCCAACAAATATCCATGATTAAAATTAATTATTCAAGCCCAAGGTATCATTATGTATCACTGAAAAAGAAGGATACCATCCTTTTATCTCTATCTCGATATACAATATTTGAAAACCCAAAAATATTCCTATGTAGGGGTGAGTATAAAACTCATTTGGTTTTCTCCAATGACTTCCTTACTCCCATCAAAATAAAAGAATGATATATAAAATTTATATAAAATAGTTTAAAACAAATTAAATGAAATTTATATCAAATAAAACATAATTTACAGACCAAACCCATTTCTATGGAGAGAAACAAAACACCTCTTCAAACCATAAAAATGTCAATTTCATACCCATTCTATGATTTACAGACAGAGATGCATATTCACACATCCATCCTCTAACGAAAGTTCCATAATCATCATAGGAATCTCTATAATCACTAAGCCATTACTAGGTGTCCAATATCTTTATTCTTAGAAGTCACATGCCACTTATCTAAGGTGACATTTCTTATACCCTAATGGTACACACCCCTTATTCTGGGTCATTTTAAAAGTATGAACTAATACAATACCATGAATTCCAAAACCTAGTATATTTCATTTGACAAAAACATTTTAATATTGAAAAATGGTATAAACCAATGGCTCCTTCCATAAAACAACTAATTTTCTACAATTTCCCAAACTATAAAAAAAGAGGGTTTCCATCAAAAAAATCACATCAATATCACAATTAAAATCACTAAATTTTAAAAAATATTAATTAAATACATCAATTCGTAATCAAGAGGAGTCAATATTGAATCTTTACAACTCTTAATATTTTTGTGAAAGAAATGAATGAAAGAAATATCAAAAAACATGGTGTGAATCTCAAAAAAGAAACCATATATCTTGTTCCCAATCATCAACTGAATGATATATAATCATTATTCGATCAAACAATGATGATATATATATAATGAACTATATCCATGTATTCAATTTTGGGATGAAGAATAGAACTTTGTAAAATAACCAATAATGGGCATATAAAATGGAATATGAGCCTCTAATGAACATAAAATCACAAACTTATGGATCCCATATCTAGAGGGGGTGTCTCTATTGGATTTAAAATTAGTGTAAATAATGTTTGGGAGAGAATAGGGGGGAAATCTATTTATGTAGTAATCTGAAATAGATCTTGAATATAAGGATCATGTTTTTGACATTATGTGGTTAGGGCGCATAGTTTGGGTAACCAGGAAAATATCATGCACTAGAATCTTCATGAAAACAACCCTCGCATGATTGGATAACCAGGTTAGACACACCATACACCAACCATATTAAAAACCTCTATACAAATTTGTATGGGTTCTCATGGGTGACTGCATGATTTGTTCAAACTGAGTACCTAATTGTGCACCTATCATGTGCCCACAATTTTAGTTACTAAATTTTACATAAGGTTATCCAAAGTATCTACCAATATTTATCAAACAATTATCCTTTATAAAAGTCCAAAATACACTACAAGACACTTCCGAATGTCCTCAAAAATAATCCAAATTAATTTATATACTTAGAAGACATAAATAAAGTGTTAATATCTAATTTTGAGGTTGCTACAACATCATTTTCTAGAATTGAAAATAATTATTTATAAGAGATTTCTTTATGCCACTAAAATTATCCTACACATTTGTATATAAAGTAAAAATATTGAAACATATTAATAATATTATATAATTAATTAATTTAATAAATTTAAAAAAACAAGTCACATGATACCAAAATTATACTTTTTATAATTATGAATATAAAATTTAAAAATAATTGTCAATTTAATTTTAATATTTAATAATAAATAAAAAAGCTAAACAAAAAATGAATTTTGACCCCAAATTAGACATTGTAACCATAAGGTGTTTCTCCCAAGATTACTATTATCAATTAATGATTGTATGGTTCTTACCTTGGTTAAATTATAGATTATATTATAAATTATTAACTTCCTTTATTTACATTGTCCTTTTTACTACTTATATAACTCTTATTAAAACTACATGGATTTTTTATATATCCATTTTTCTCATTTATTAATTAGTAAGAATTATGAGTTTTAATTTTCATTAACAAAGTGTTAGCACATTGAGAAACATATGAATAAAAGACAGATAACATTACCAATGGAAAGACTACAATATTCTAAGGATTTGTATGAGTTTTTAGATTTTTCAATTTTTAATCTATTTGTTGATGGGGAAATATGTTTTCAATTCAATAAATGTAAATTTATAATATGATTGATGAGATGTAATGTTTGTTAACAATTGATATTGATGGATATCCATGCTCAATTTTTTTTGTATTGGGTAAGGGGATTCAAACATTATATAATGATTGAGCCCTGATGACAATAAAAAATATGATATCCCTACATTATCCCCAAAAATAAATTAAATATAATAGCTTATAAATGATTCTTTTGGAATTGTAAGGCCGTAAAATCCCAACCCAAGTTCCACAAGCTGGTGTCCAGAGCCGGATCATCACATGAAATCATTTGTGCCTCCCTATCTACAAAAGATTTCTGACTAGAAACAAGGTTCTAATATCATTTATAGGGATACTACACCCTCTTAATGAAAGTTATACCAATGAAATAAATAAATAATATCTGAATGATAGAACTATAACTAGAATAATTCTAGAATCACAATTTAAAAAAATATAAAAACAACAATGAAAACTAAATAGTAGATCTGAAATGCCAATATGTGTCTACTGTCAATATAAAAAATGAAAAATAAATAAAGACATAGAAAACGCACAACAGAGACCCAAACCATGGATGCTTCCCTCATATATTCCACAATGGAAATAATCCATCAAACATGGGGCCTTATCCATTATCCAATCCTGAAAACATGAAGTCTATTCAATTACTGATCTATAAGATCGATTAGGGAGTGAGTAAAACTCGGTAGGCCACCACCAATGGAGTCAAAAATAATATCCAGTCAAAAATATTATTTACAGTTTTATTATTAATAGAATACAAGCAATAAAGAAAATAGTTTTCATTTATTGAATTACTCTTTATTTAACCACATAACACATAGGTTACCGAGGACACCTGAACTCTTAATAAGTTCTTCAACTCAGGCCAAAGTCTAATGTAGACCCACAATATATCATATATCTAAAATCCATCATTACCATTCCTCAATCAATTCATATCTGAATTCAAATATTATAATTCAGCAAGTCTATTCATATCTTAATTCAATTTTTACCATTCATAATCTCATTTAATTTTTGAATTATATTTTTACCACTCATAATCTCAAGTCATATTTGAATTGTTTTGTTATTGTTCATCATCTCAATTCATAATTGAATTCTACTGTTACCATTCATCATCTCAATTCATATGTGAATGAAAATTTTACCATTCATCATCTTAATTCATATGTGAATGTCATTGTTACCATTCATTATCTCAATCCATATTTTAATTTTGTTATTACCATTCAACATTTAATGTAATATATAAATTCTATTATTACAATTCACCACCTCTATTCATATCTAAATTCAAGTGTAACCATCCATCATCTCAATTCATATGTGATTTTCATTATTACCATTCCTAATCTAAATTATTATCTAAATTTCGTTATTAGAATTCATCATATCGATTCATATGTGAATTCTAGTGTTACCATTTATCATATTAATTCAACCGTGAGTACCATTTTTATAATTCATCTTCTCAATTCATATGTGAACTTTATTGTTTCTATTAATCATCAAAATTTACCAATATTTATCAATATGGGATTTGGGTGTAGTCGAACGTGTCCCACACATGAATATCACATATATCACAATATCATTATTTCACAAAATTTCATTAATTAATTAACCAGATTAATAAATCATGTCAAAACCAATAATTAATTCAATAATTAATGAATCATATCAATTCAATTAACCAATATAGAAATTAATTAATCCCATAAATTCCATTATATAATTAATTAAATAATTAATTTATCCAATTCCATCAATTAATTCAGTAATTAGTTAATCCAATAAATTCTATTAATTAGTTGTACTATTAATTAAATATTTCCACAATCCCAATATCATATTAATTAATTGAATAATTAATTATTATAAATCTACAATATTAATATCCAAAATCTCACTACCCCTTAATTACATAATTCACCTAATTAACTAATTCAATTTAAGAAAAATCAATTTATAGTATTCCAATAGAAATTCTAAAATTACATACATGTATTCAAATTCAAGACTTAGAATTTGAATAATATTCCACCTACAGCAATTCGTTGATGAGAGATCTCCCAACGGAATCCACAATTTAAAATGGAAAGGTCAACCGCAAGTTGAAAAAAACTATCAGATCCACAACCTAGATCCATGATTAACATAATCATGATGTAATAACCTAGATCAAGATCAAGAACCAAAGCAGATAATAATCTATTTTATGGTATGCGGAGTAGAGGATATATCGGGGTCTAAACTAGAAGAAATACCCGGTGAGGTGAAGATCTTCAATGTACCCTTTGTTTCATCCTGAATTGAGTTTAAAATCTCTAGGAAATCATATAGAATGCTTGAGATATAAGACGAATTCAATATATCCTTCATTGGGATGATTTTGGATTAAAAATGTTAGGGGGGGGGGGTCGTGAATTTTTAATATAATTTTCATATTAATAAAAAATACGAAAATGGTCTGCAGAGAGGTAGCACATAGTTTTCCAAACTTTTTGTCTTTGATGGGAACCTCATTTAGTATTGGGGGGTAGGGGTGGATGTATCTTATAATAGGGGAAAATATTTGAAATATTGTGTACAAGATGCGTGGATACCCTCTAACTAGGTTCACATAGTTTTCGGGGATGGGGTGCACAATTAGGTAATACCATGTGCCACCCACGCCCAACCTCTCCTTGTACTATTATTTTGAAATTTCACCCAAAAAATACCCAAGATACAACCCAAAATAATTTCAAAAAAAATTAAAAATGTGTTCCCAAAAACAAGATGAATTCATATCTAGAAATGATGTGGATCTTGGAATCTCCACACATTATAATATCTCAACAACAAGCTATACACCCAAGAATCACCATGATTTTAGAAAACAATTACAATGAAACAGAGCCCACATATTTTCTTCCCTCTCCTATGTTTCCTCACGATCACTACAAGGGTTCCAAAATACATTATCTATTGTATTGTTCTTTCCAAATAACACTCTCTCACTGACAAAAAATACATGTTTCATATGACCCTAAACTGAATCATCAGTATCAGGCTCATCATCATCCACACCAATCACATGATTAGGTGTAGGGTTATACCTTTGATGTTAGGACACATGTAAAATATCATCCATCTTATTGTTTCTCTTTATAAGATCCAATCAGTATCCCATCCATCCAATTCTCTCCACAACCATAAAATGGTACAAAGAACCTAGGAAACATCTTTCTCGATTTCTATATCATAGGTTTTCCAATCTATTTTTCACCTGAAAAAAAACATGATCACACTATATAAACCCTAGCGGTCATCGATTTCATCAGTATATTACTTAGGTATAGTTCGAGCCATATCCATATGCATCCAAATCACTTGTACATTCTTTGATGAAACCTACAAGAGAATAAATCCCAACAACATTGAATCACTAACCTTAATCCATTTTTAGGTGATCTACATGACCTACCATATGTAGGATCATATGGTTTCATTTTTAAATTTTACTGATACATATTATTATAAGAAAATTAAACAATTGGTAGGTGTTTCTCCCAATACCCACCGATTTAGAGAACACATGCTCATAGAATATCATCCTGTACTTGTATAGTATTCATTGACTAGGCATCTATTTATGGGTGGATATATGTAATCATTAAAAACATTGAAGAAGCTCCTTCTGTAATCGCTAATTGATGTGAGGTGTAGAACACTAGTCAAGGTCTGAAATAGTAGTTCATAACACCTCGTATAGACACACTATCTTCCGAACATATAACTATCCTAACAGATCCAATGAGTAAGTCACCCATATAAGAATTAAATGTGTTTCCTATGTCAAAAGGTAAAAAATAACACAAATAGAGTCTTTATTCTAATGCATCCATTTGAGACCCACAAAAAAATTCAGGGATAGATCATCCATCATATATTTAGGAATAAGAAATGGTTACAACAAACAAATAGGACATTGATGCTCGAACATCACTTATTGGTGGGTGTAGCATTATGTCACAAACCATAATATTTGTTTTTTCTGGGTGGCCACCAAAATTTTAATGATAATTCATGGTACATTTTGGTCTAACCAAGATGCACATCCCACTTTGAGGAATGATATTCACCAATTGTCTCTTCATGCAAGCATATAGGCACAACAACCCAATTCCTCGCATAGATGATGTCATCATCATCAAAGTACTATTCTTATGGTGACTCCCCACAATCACGGATTTCACTCCTAGTATAACATTCAATATCATGATATTATATTTCATTAATCGGTCCCAAAAATGATGACACCAATAAAATTGGTATGATAGTCATCTTCTCTAGATCTTCCTGGACCACTACATGAATATTATCTAGTATAGTAATCATCTTCCACTCAGCACTAGACTCATGAACATCCTATATTCGAGTTTTATTTATTATTACCCATGCCACACTATTTCCATTTCTAGGTGTATATGTTAGATCAAAAATCAAATTAATGCATATAATCACCCATATCGGTTGCTAGAGATTTAAATCCCATTTGGAGAAGTTATAATTTGTGATATCCTAATCATAAAATACAATAAACGTCACTCCCAACTGATAATTTCATAAACACATTAAATAATAAACCACTTTTAGAAATTCAAGGCCAAATATATGATAATTGTATTCATGTGGCTATAACCATTCAGACCAATACACAACAAATCAATCCTTTTATATCAACAAAACTCTAAGAACTATTCTAGAAGCACCACAAAACACTATATACACATTTTAAATCTCATATAAGAACTAGATTGGTGATTCTATCGAATGATTTGTCTAATCATGGATGGAATTCTCGCATAATACATACCATTTAAAATTAACACCCTTTTTTGTCAATCCAGAATGAATATGCTCTTATTTGTAAAATTTATGGATTAATCTTGATTAATATATAGGTACTATCAAAATAGGTGGATATCGAAAACATTCTTGGGTTTCTCCCATGAAAAACCATGTCTTTCTTCTTTGGGCCTACGGATACACCTTACTCAAGGATTATGTGACCCATGAAGTGTAGATAGTCAATCCAAAATAAAAAAACATAGATATCTCATAGTTTAACTAATACTATCTCAGAGTAATCGTGACAATATCAAGATGATGGGAATAATTTCATGATTCTTGGCGTACACCAATATTTCATCCAAAAGGACTACCCAAAACTGATCTACGTATAAATGGATGATCCATTTCATGAAGGGCATAATAATTTATGGAGAATTATTCAAACCAAATGAAATTATGATGTGCTCATGTAAGGCATAAGTTCTTCTGAAATTAGTCTGAGGTATATTAGATGTTTGAAAACTGAACTGATGATACCCTAATCTCAAGTCTTTTTTGGATAATACACATGATCTGCTCAATTGTTGAAAAATATCATTGATATAAAGAAGAGGATACCAGTTCCTCCCTGTCAACAGATCTATCATCTTGTAATCGATACACAACCACATACTCTAATCTTTCTTCTTGTAAAACCAAATTGGTAACCCCTAATTCATCATTCCTTGATTGATAAACCACATGTCCATCAAATCATCATGTTGATCCATTAACTCTTGATGATCTGTTAGAGCAATTCTGTATAGTGTAAATTTATCTAGCTCAACCCCAGACATGATCTCAATTATAAATTCCACGTCTATATCTTGTGTCATCACTAAGAAGTTATTAGGAAGTAAATCATTAATTCCATACACTACTAGTGGAAATAATTCCTAATTTACACCAATTTTGTTCAAAAGAAAACTATAATTATAATCTGTATGATCACCCAATTGTTAGTGAACTAGCCCAACTTGACCTACTATGATATGTCACTCCCCAATGGTGAATATATTTTTCACCCTTAAGAGACATAATCATTACTCTCCTATGGTACCCATATATGTGGGATCAATATGATTCTATCTAGTTTATACCCACATTTAGTTCACATCCCATCATGCCATGGTTATAATGATCCAAACTAAAATGACACTCAACAACCACTAGAGAACACCACTTATAGAAATAGATGTATCTTGATTGTAGTCCCAACGTTTATTCTATCCTAAATACCCCACTCATGAGGTGCACCTACAGGATCAAATTATTCACATGTTGTGCAGAAATAAAACAATGAAATGGACCAGTATCAAACAAGTCACTAGATAACCTAGAAGCTATATGAATATTACCTCTATTGATCAATTGTTGATTTTCTATATCATCCATTGTAGGATGAATGGAATGAAAATATCCTACCCCTAGACCTATGATGCCTCTAAATACTCCAACCTCCACCATCCTGTTGATATGGGAACACTTTCCCATATGTAGAATGTCCATCACCTCTACATCCTCAACTAGTAGAATTTCACCTTCCCAACTGATATAGGTTTGATTCTCCCATTCCCACACTCACGTTATATCTAGATCCTCCATCAATAATTATGTTTCAGTATTAATTTCATGTCATCTATAATTTTCCCATTATTATTTTGGATCATCACTCTAGTAGTGGTCAGGGACAATAACTATGATAGTGGCTCATCCAACCACATTGGTGGAAAAGAAATCATGTATATTATTTAGTATCTTATCCTAACCCTAACCACAATCCTGTTATCCCGCCTATTAAGCATTATTATATAAATACATCCTACCCTCTAATGTCATACCTCTTGATGAATCAGTAGCAATCATCAATCTTCCACTATAATCCTACTTTGGGATCCCCTTGACTATGAGATCTTAATTCACCAGCTAAGAAAATTTCCTTAACCAAAATAGGTTATCATAGGGAATAATATCACATTTTGGATTGTCATAGAAACACCTCATTGTAGATGTATCCTACCCTTATATCACTAGAGAAATGAACAAAATATATATAATGAATCCAACATAGTACATCACATATATACTCCCCCAATTCAACCTCATGACTCAACTGCTCTCTTCCACCTCATCATCTCTGTATATAAGTTCTCTTTAACTTCTCTAAGATTTCAATCCATAACATACCATCAACCTTTCAATTTTGAGATTGAACATCCCAACACCACTTCACAGGTTTTCATATCTTGTATTCATCCCCCCTAAACCTCTTTTTAGGTGGAGTCTCCAAATTCTCAATTATTTCTGCATATAATAAATCCATAATTATTCTTCCTCATGTCCACCCTCTCTATAAATGATGGAGGATTCTAAAAATGAAACTCTGAACTCAACCTTGACATATGATTCATAAACCTATTTTTGTCTCTTTCTATAAACTACATGATTCGTGAAAATTTGACTCATAACTACTCTCATTATTCCTCACCTGACACTTTGGTTGCCTGGGATCCCACTATTTCTAGACCATCTCCATCCATAATCTCATGTCATCCTTTACACAATCATAATCATGGAGGAAAATATCAATAATACCAACACATATTTCAAGACATGTATCCCCACTTGATGTCGTTTTCATAAAAGGAAAACACAATATTGTAGAACATGTCTTTTTTTCAAAAACCCACCACACAGTAAAAACCAGGGTTCTATCACTACCCTTAAACATCCTATATATTAGAAATTATTAAGAAAAGTTAAAATAATTTTCATACTCATGTGTCTCATTAAACTCTCATTATCCACATTTCTCATCATTTTAAAATACTCTATTTCATATTTTTTACAATTTTCTATTCAATATCACAAGAAAGGTAAAACATTTCATGATTACCAAGATACCCAAAACTGGGATTCATTTTCATACATAAAATAATGATAGTCACACAATTATACTAAGTGGCACGAATTATTGCTTCATATTAATCTCTTATGCCATGACATTCCCCTAGTAAAATATAATGAAATATCAATAATAATAAACATGTAACAAAAAAAGTGCATTACCCACTATGAAATAACATCAAAAAGTAATAGTAAGAACTTGTAACTGCAATAAGACCATCATTACTTGTATTTTTTCCTCTACACGGGTCTGCTACTCCCATGAATGAGCTCATGACCAATGTCTGGATCTTCTTAGTCTCATGTCAACCATTCCTAAATAGTACTGTGAAATGAAAGAAGTGAAAACGGCATTTTGATACCACTTTATAATGTCTTGACATGGGTTCCACTCATTAGTTCCCCGATGTGGTTTCCCATTTGACGTTAGACACACCTCCCTAGAAAATAGAGCCTTATGATAAGAAAAAAGGATCTAATATCAATAATGGGGAGAATATACCCACTTTTTCATAGTAATACACCAGTGGAAATTAGTAAATAGTACCCATATTATATTATCATAAAAATGAAAACACCAATATCACAAGATGTCAAAAATTGGAAATACAATATCCAAAACTAATCAGAATGCGTGACATCAAAATATTACTCATGTTTCAATATAAATGCTCACAATAATTAAAAACAATCACTACTCCCATGTGGGTCCCAAACCACATGTGGTTCCCACATCCATGATCCATCACAAATCATTCATCTAACAAATAACATTTCCCTTATCATATCATGTAAATGTGAAGTTGATTTGGGTGATGATTAGGTTTCCCAAGTAGAGTGTGATTAAAACTCGGTTGGGAAAAACTAATTGAATCTGGAACAATATCCAATCAAAAATAAAGTATGTAGTTTTATAAATAATATAATTCAATAAATAAAGTGAATAGATTACATTTATTCTATCACTCATTATTTAACCACAATACATCTGGGTTCTGAAGGATACCCAAACTCCAAATATCTACCTTTTCTCAATCATGAGTCTAAACTACTCCCAGAGGATATAATATATCTAGATTCCTTTATAACCACTCATCATATCACTTTATTTTTGAATTTTAGTTTTACCATTCATCATCTCAATTCATATCCAAGTGAAATTGTTACAATTAATCATCTCAATCCATATATGAATTCAATTATTACCAATCATCATATCAATTCATATATGAATTCCAGTGTTACCATTCCTAATATCAATTCAAATTTGAATTTCATTTTTACCAATCCGCATCTAAATTAATATGTGAATGTCATTATTACCATTAGTCATTTAAATTCATATCTGAGTTCCATTGTTACCATTCATCATCTCAATTAGTATTTGGATTCTATTGTTAGAATTCATCATCAAAATTCAAAAGTAAAAATTTGGGTTACCATTCATCATATAAATTAATATGTCAATTCCATTGTTACCATTCATCATCGAAATCAATATATGAATTCCATTTTAACCATTCATCATCACAATTCATAAGTGAATTCATGTGTTATCATTCATCATCTTATTTAATATGTTAATTTCATTATTACTATTCATCATCTCAATTTATATGTTAATTCCCTTAGTATCATTCATCCTATCAATTAATATTTGAATTTCATTGTTACCATTCATCATATCAATTTAATAATATTTTTTAGTTTGGGATTTTGATGAAGCATGCCATGTCCCACACACGAATATCACAAATATAAAAATATCACAGTTTCATGTAATTTTATTTATTATTTCAACTAATTATTTATTCACATAACATCTATAAATTTATTTGAAAATTAATTAATCAATCACATAACGTCTATTAATTAATTAAATAACTAATTAATCCCATCAATTCATTTAATTAATTGGAATGTTAATTAACCACACAAATTCCATTAATTAATGGAAAAATTAGTTAATCCCATCAATTTCGTTAACAAATTAAATAGTTATTTAAGGATATTCACAATCCCATAATCCTAATATTGAATTTTACAATTAACTATTCCAAATCTAAAATCTCAACACACCCAATTTCACAGTTCTGTAATTAATTAATTCACTAATAAAATTGATAAAATTTACTAGAACTCAATTTATAATCATACAATATAAATTTAATAATTATATAAATGTAATCAAAATGATTACCTTTTTTAGTAATAGACCACTCTCCTCAATTTGTTGCTCACATAATGCACAATGGAATCCCCAAATAGAAATGGATATTTCAAACCCACAGAGAATATCATGATCAAGATCTACAACCTATATCTAATACCATATGGATCAATATATATTAACTACATATCTAGATCAAGAAGCATAGCTGATAACCATCCCTCTTTTATCCAAGAAGAGGAGCATAATAGATATAGATATTTGAAATGAATTAAAATACAAATCTTGGGAGGTGCATATCATCAATACAACCTTCAATTAAAAAATAATAGAGGTCATGAGCCAAATACAATTGTTTATGTCACTTGAAAAATGAGAGGAATCCAGTATGACATAGTTAGGGACAATTTTAAGATAAAAGTGGTATTCAAGAATTTTAATTATAATTATTAGATAAATTAAAAACCCTCTCATGTTTGTTGGGAAATAGGAATGGTTTTCAAAACCATACAACATAGTTTTTTGCCTCTTATGGGGGGTATATGGTTTCTCCTAACAAGGTACATGATTTGAAAAACATTGTTCTATCCCATAGAATCCCCTCTGACTTGGGTAACACCATTTGCTGGTCTGGGGTTCATGGTCCGGGATTACCTTATTCTAACCATGCACAACCACTCCATCATCTATAGTTTTCCAATTTCTCCAGAAAACCCCAAGATAAAACCCAAACAAAATATTCTAAAAATTGAAAAATTGTACCGAAAAAATACCAACAGATATATATAAAGATTCAGGATCCTACAAAATTCAACATAAAAAAATATCAAAACAACAAGTTGATGGTTATACAATGATTAACATGAAAAGTGAGGTTTTTGGGAATATATGAAAACCATATAATGATTTTAACGTATTGTTTTATCCTCCACTTGATTTAGTGAGGGATAATGTAAGAGATAACCTTCATACGTATATAATGGTTACTACTATTATGATTCATGATGGAAATGATATTTTTTTGGGTAAATCTATGAAATATTAAAAATATTATTTTCTTCAACAAATTTACCATATATAATGAATATGTGGTATTAAAAATAATGTGATTTCTATGATATTTTAATTGGTGCATGAAACATTTACTTAAGCTTTGATCCATGAGACATTTAATGAAATAATAAATTTTTTTAATAATATTTGTCTATATTAAATAACATTGCATTCTTATCCTAGTGATTTTATTTTATAATGGGGAGTGGATTTAACAATATATTATTGAAAAAAGTTCCTTTTATTTGGATGTCAATGGGTGGTGCTAGAAGTCTGAATAGACATAGTACTCTGAAAAATAGTAAATAAAACACACCCAAAATGGTTATGCATTACATCCCTTTAAAACATTTATTGAAAATATTATTCTTGACGTTGAAAACCATAGATCACATTATATTTCATTCTATAGATGATAAAAACTATGGTTTAATGGGAATTTGTGATTTCTTCTAAATGGATTAATCCTATTTGGGACATTGAGTACAAATTATTTTATTGGGGGGGGGGGTTATATTGTTCCCTTAAAATATACCTCTATTGATGAGGATGAAACAAAATACATTTATAATTTTATTGAATATTCCTTGAAAAAATTTCCATAAATGTTATTTATGTACACTTACAGCCTCTAATTGAAGGATTATCAGTGTTTTGGAGCAAATGTGTTGAGACAAATGATTCATCTTCTAGATCAATGATGAAAATTAACCCTTCTATAATATAGACCATTGGTAACTTTCGTATAAATGGGAACATATCTAGCAGGAACACAAACCCAGGTTTCACTATTCTTATTTGTAATATGGATTTCTTCAACAATCTAATACCTTATAGCAAAACAAGATTCTTTTTATGTTATTTCAAATTTACTGATTAATCTAGTATATTTTTTCAAACAAGTAAAAAATCAATAGTACTATTGATTATAGACCACCTCTAATTCTTTTGAAAGGTTCTAATTTTTCCCAAAACATGAAAATGTTAAAACTGAATTTGAGATGTTGAATCATTTGAATTCTAGTGGGAAATGAGTTTTAAGTGCATCATCAATTGCAATTGGAATGAAATAATGGAAGAAAAAAATTATATTCTCCAAACATTCATATTCGAATTTTATTTTGCATCATAGTCATGATGTTATGAATATTGAGAAGAATAGTTATGGAATGGGATATTCACACACCTTAATATGAATGGAAAATCAAAGGTCCATCTCAATTATCAAAAGGACTTTCAAAAAATGATAATAAATCATTATCTATGGCCATATTAGAATGTGAAGTATGATGCAGTAGGTTTTTCAATGAAAAATAGGGATAATGATACATTCCAATGAATTTAAAACACTTGATTTCATATAATTGGTATTCTAGTAACATATCATGCATTTTATAATAAATTAATCATAAGATATATGGATTGAAAAGTCGTGATTAACATATTTTAGTTATAAGTTACAACCATTGGCTGATCAGATGAAAGGATCTCACCTATTACAATGAATGAAATGGAATTATGACTGGCACATACATATATATTTATATAAAAACAACTAAATATTAAAATTTTAAATCCATTTATTAATGGACCGAGGATACAATGAAGAGAATTTAAATAAAAAATGATAATGATATAATAATATTTATTAATAAAGAGCTCATAAAATGGTGTTCATGTTGTTTTTTTCATATATATTATAATCATTGTGGATATTATGTTGAAACATATATTTTTTAAATCTAACAATGTATATTGATTTTTCTAGATCATGAATATTTGTATTCAAGATGAGTTCATTGATGATTTGATATTTTTGTCATGAGCCTGTCTAATATTTGATAAAATGACTGACTCATTATTGACACTCCATTACGTCACAAACTTCAATGAATGTAATAATTTAATACCTTATGTACAAAGAGAACCATCCTTTGAAAAACATAAAAATTTGACAAAGGCATAGACAAGAAACCCATTTGTTGGGTGTCGCGCAAGATTCTTGTGCACCACGCAAGTCACTTGTGCGCCCCTTATGGGTCACGCAAGTCACTAGCCCGCCCTATTATTTTTTTCACCCAATGAGCCCAGTGGCCTATAAATAACCCCTTTGGGCCCCCCATTTTGAGCACGAATTTTCCAAAACTCAGATTCAAGCCCTGGTCACCCAAGTCATTGTCTGACATCTTCTAAACACTTCTTAGGTAATTGTTCACGTATAATAGAAGCTCTAAAGAGGAAGAATAAGGCCTAAGTGTTAGAAACGATCAACACTTGTGCACCTAAGTGTCCACCACTTATGGTAAATGAAGACACTTGCACACTGCCTTTCCCTCCCATGGGAACTTGCGCCCCACCCTTCTGGAATCCTCTAGGTATTATACTAAGGGCTTGAGTTAAAAGTCTCCCAAGTATTACCCTAAAGATTATTCGTCGCCCAAGGTGACTCATGATGCACAATTATACATACACAACCATGAGATTTACACCAGAACGATACTTTCACTCCTCCTTCCTAGTCACATACTTTCCTCAAATCCACCTCTCCTTTTCAAGACATAGCCTTCAAAACCCAATTCAAAACCATTTATGGCTTAGTTCCTTTGTGGGCTTCCTTATCTGAAAGTAATTATATGAGAACATCTCCCAAAACCTCATGACATACAATATTTATGTCACCACAGTTAGAGGTTTCCTATAAAACCTCATCCTTTGAGATGAGAATATATTTTGATTTGATCCTCCTTCTCAAGAGTAAGTCCCAAGTCTCAAGTCCCCTCAACCTAGGCCTCCTTTTCAGGAGAAATCCATAGTCATAATTTCTTTTAACCTTGGGCCTCATTTTCAAGAGTAAGCCCCAGGTTATAAGTTCCCTTTAATTGGGCATCCTCATCAAGATTATGCCCCAATTTTAGTTTCTTTGGATTTGGGCTTCCTTCTTGGGAATAAAACCAAGTCATAAGTCCATCTTAATTTTTCCGTCCTTCTCAAGTGTAATCCTCAGGTTAAAAATCCAAATCTACTTAAAGTAAAAATACCTTTAGGGACCCTGGTCATGGGATGCTTTTCTGAATTAAGTCTCAGTCTTCATCTATTTTGGCAGTCATAAATATGGTATCCCCACATCATTTCTCATGACATAATCTTTCTGGGAACCATCGTCAAGTTTACGGATACCTCTTATTTCTCACACCAATCAAGACTCATGTGATCTTAGAGTGTTAATGTAATCACAACATCTTTTTTGGGCCATTGACTATGCATAAACCACATATTACTTTTCCCGAACTACGTGGGCTTTGATCTCTGCCTTAAAAGTAGAGTATGTAGGAAGACTTTATTTGGTTAAAACCCATATTTCATTAATTATTTTCCAACCCATATGACATTAAATTATATCCTTCTAATTGAACTAAGTGGGTTCTGATTCCTTTTTTTACAAGGATACGTATGTATCCCATCTAGGGTACGATCCCAGCTCTAAAATAATCCTTATCTTTCTAAATGACAATATACTTCAAGTGCACCACTGAGTGGATTTAAGACCAGTATGATCATCATAATGACCAAGAGATATCTATATAATGTATTAAAGGATACTATTGTCTAATGATCACTGACACATATAGATGATTCTCCAATGATGAAGAACCTCAAATACATATATAAAATTCAGTAAATCCCATATATATCAATCCTAAATTTCCAAATCTAGAGGAAAACTCATTTTTGTGCTGGGTAAATTAATAAGGATTCAGGAACATGACTTAAATCTATAAGAGAGTCCTAGAGTAGGAAATAATTCCACCAAAAAAGGTGTGATGAGCCTGACCTTCCATCTTCTCGGCCAATTCAAACTATGAAGCCTCATCGACCCACAACTAATGAGAACCTACCTTGGGAATGTATGTCCAAATGGATATAGAATCATTGGGTGTTTTTGGTTCTACGAATAAACCTATTACAAACTAATTGGAAAATTTGATCCTTAAACAAAAAAGGTCATCCCCATTTCTAGAAGAATCAAAAAATGGTGAACCCAATGTGAATCCTTAACCATGTTAAATAATGAATTACTTATTTCTTAAGACCCTATTAAACTAAATATGAGGGCCAAAAAAGATATCAATCACATATGTGTTCATCCAAAATATGTAGTCTAGTCAAACCAATCTTGATTATGTCTGTTATATCAAAGAGGCACTTTTTTCCAAGATTTCTCTGCAACACATAATGGCTTCTTTAATGTTCACACCTGTGAATGCCTCGAATGCTACTCCTGATAGATCCTCATCCGCTTTGACAATGACATCACCTAATATACATCCTCAACGCTTGGTCTCAAATGCATTGGTGAGGGAATACCATCAACATGGTACCATCCAGACTCTGGAGGCCACTCAACAGTCCTCTCTAAGTTAACAATTCACCTAGGTTGTTCGGACAATGATGACTAGTGGTCGGGAAGTAGGTGGTGCTTACCACTTTCTCCAACCATTTTGGGTCGTTATCATCAGAACGCAACAACCAGTTGCTCGCATATTATAGGGAGGTGAATAAAGAGGTCTCTCAAGCCCTTAGTTCAAGAATACATGAGCCCATATTGATGACTCCCACCAACAATCGCCACTAGACTCGTACGGTAGTGCACCCTCAATAAGATGAGCGCATCACCTCTAGGTGTTCAGATCAGGTACCACAGACTTGAACTTGTAATACGAAGCGTCATGGGCTAAATTCGACCAACATGGAGCAGGTTCTTACTTCTTCCCCCTCCGAATATGTCCTTCAATCTTACTTGATGGAAAAAAATGAGCAGCCATAAATACCCATCCATCCTGATTTTACTGCCAAGCAGACTCGTCTGGTAGAAACACAACAATCCCACTAGGAAATTCTGGTGGAGCACAATAGGCAGGAAGATACCCCTGTTTATAATTAATCATCTAGTCAGAAGTCTCATTTAAATGCACCAAATAAGTTCTCCAATCAAATGTGGTGACCAGCTATAAATAGGCACATAAACCTGATTGCACTCTTCAATTCAGCCCGCAGTCTTATCAACCAGTATTGAAGGAATATCATCAATCATATTTGGTGGAGAACAATCAGTAGGCATATACACATACAATTCATCAAGCTACCCAAGAGTCTCATTTGGCAGGGCCTGGAGATGTCAATTGAAATGCTCTAATGACAAACAGAAGGCTGACAAAACTTTCTACCCCCACATATGAGTACTGTCAGAATTCACTGGCAAGAAAAAGACGACAAGAGTAGGAACACACACCTACTCCAAACACAGAATGGACATATATTTCCATTCCGTCAGCTGAATTTATCAAGCACATTCTGACAATGGTGAAAGAGTAGAAGCGAATCCCTACCCATTTTCTAGATACCAATAAGAATATTATAAATACATCAGCGAGATCACTGGGAAATAAACATAAATCTATCTCTATCAGGGGAATGACTCATCAATATGTCACCTCGGATAAGATACGGACATTTTTTCCAATCCAGGAGGGTCGTGGGGCATACTCCCCCATGTCATATAGAAAATCATGTCGGGCACATACACCCGATTTAAATGGAGATAATCAGCCTAACATGACCATTTCTCCTGAGCAGGCACATCCACCGGACCATAATAACCACTTTCATCAACAAGTGGTTTCCAATGTGAATAAGAAGGTATACAAGAAGAAGTCCCATCCATCATGGTTCAAAAATCAAGATCCAATCTGTAATAAGGCCTTGCTTAATGCTGGAGTTCTTGATCCCCTCATACAATTTCTTGTTGAAACTGAATATTCTACTCTCTCATTTTCTGATTCTGTAAGTAACAACAATAATTCTGAAGGTCTTCATCAGAAACTTCCTCATGAAGGCTTACTTAATGAAAATTCGGTCAATCTCTAAGTATCATCTTCATATGAGAGCCACGATAATCATCTGCGTAGAAAAAAGACCAAGGATCATGATGATTCATCTTTTGTTGAAACACACCACAGTGGTTCTCCCCATGATGATGAATTTAGCTACGAATGTCCTCTCCATAGTAGTAATTCTCATTGCCTAGAAATTTTTCAATGTTCAATGCAATAACAAAAATTCCCTCGTATCTTGGGAACTTGAAAATGCGAAGCTAGTCATGTATGATGCCTTACTGCTAGCAGGTGAAATACTATGTCAGTTAGAAGATAGCCTGAGGGGTAGGTCATTCTATGAACCACTCCTGGGTCATTCATCTTTTCATTTGACAAATTATTTCTCTACTAATCCTGTTGAATCTGATGAAGCAACAAAGAAGAACCATCATTGGTCTAATTGGATAGAAGAATTATTATCAAATGAAAAAGAGGAAGTGTTGAATATGGGAAAACAATTGGCCAAAGGTGAAATACCAGTCATGTTTTTCCCTTTCGCAGACTCTCAGTATGATATTATAAAACATTGACAGAAGATTGTATTCACGATATTCATCTCAACATATAAAAAACTCTATGTCACTTAAAAGAGAAAATATTATCTTTTGATGAATATCAAAACCATGATAGGATAATAGAACGGTTGCAACACCAAATTGACTTGGAATCTCTCTCAGTTTCCCAACATCTAAAGGTTGAAAAGTAAAAGAGAGACCTTCAGTGTTGATGCCTTGGGGTGTTGAAAAGGTAGTGCATGTTAATTACCAATTACCCATCTCGTATTCATATCTAGGGATGGGGTGTTCATGTAGAATATCATTTCATTGTGCTCTCTATTCAAAAAACCCCACCCAATGTGGTCTCATGAAATATTATTTCCCATGGCTGTCCACATCTAACTGGTTTTTTGCATAATCAAAGGCTTTCCCAAGAGCAGGCCACAACTAGTTCCTCCCAAAGTCCTCCATATAAAAAAAAGTTGTCGAATTACTCTTGCATCAAGAAAATAAGACTATCGAAGAAGATTCTTTTTTACATCATGCCTATCATCCGGTGATAGAGGTGTCAGAAATAATCCCATGGTCATCTAAGCCAAGTGATTTGATAGGATATAGGATGATGCATCCAGCCAATTTTTGGACTAAAGTATGCAAAATTAGGAGAGCTTTTAAGAAAGTTTCAGATGTAGCAGCTCAAGAGCCACCTCAGCTTGCCAGAATGGGGACTCTTTTAATCCAACCCTTGAGATCAATAGATAGGATTCGATGAGTTGATCAGGAAAAATAGTAATATCCCCAATCCACCAGACTATGGACCTTTTAAAATTCTCAATCTCTTCCTCAGTGAATGTCAGTCTTCAATCAATTAGGGAAGAAGACACAAGAGGAACGCAGGGCCGAATTATTGTGAGAATCCCTCCAAACTAGGGTTCATCAAGAAGTACGTAAGGGATCAACCAAACAAAATTCAATGACACATTAAGGACATGGAAGAAGACAGTATCACAGAAGCCCCGAAAGAATGGATTCAATGCATTATGCATCGATAAATGTCATAACTGTCATTATCACTGATCCCCCATAACATGAGTCCCACTTAGATGAATCATATGAATAATTTAATGTTCATGAATCTATACACATATAAACGAATGGAGGAGGTGTGCGTACCAGAATCCAAATAGTTTCCCAGAAGAAAGACATTATTTCATGTAATTTCCTTCCATACTCTAGAAAGGCACATGCCAATGAAAAGAGAAATGGTCAGATTAAAACCCAGCCTAACTCTAGAGAAGGCCAATCACTCTAATTAGGGGAATGGTTTTTATAACAAGAAGAAGAAATGAAGGAATTAAGGAGGTTAAATGAAGAACTACTTCAAGTAATTCTTCCTCCTAAGCATGATGGAGCTAATCAATCAATGGAATTTATGGCAGCTTCTGGGTTTGATCAAAAATATCATCCTTTACAAGTACAGCCTCACAGTTCCAATCCAATGGGTCATATGTGACAACAACTAGAAACACTACCCTCAGTGGCAGTACCAGTCGCCACTCCCGTCCAAACTCCAGTTATTGCACCTTCTTAGTTACAAGCTCAACCATATGTTTCTCAAAAATTAATGACAACCATTGATCCATTAACAACTAGGTTATAAGATATGGGAGAAATTAGTAAACAAGTTTAACCAGAAAAGAGATATTACACTTAATGGGTGGATTCAATTCCTCCCCCATTGAATTTTTCGAATACCACATTACCAATTTTTAATGGTTCAGGAGATACAGAACAACACTTAACACATTTTGTTTCTCATTGTGATCCTATGATGGGAACTCCTCAACAAACAAAAAGTAGTTAAGCTCAGTTTTTTTGTGATGTCATTACATGTTCCTGCATTTTTCTGGTAAACAAGTTTTCAATCTCAATCAATTACTGGGTGGGAAGACCTCCATCAAATATTTCTTCATCAATTTAGCTCAATGTTTCCAGAGATGATAGCTTTTGATCTTACCAATTTTATGCAAAGGGAAAATTAAATAGTTATAGATTTAATTTGCCACTGGTAGGTATTAACATATTCCATATGTATGTCACTCCCTCAAGAAGAAATCTTGCAAATCTATGTGGAAAATATGCGTGCTGAATTACGCACAACATTGATCCCTGTGAAATACACATGAGGGTTTCAAGACCTTAATTAAATTGCTCAGTAGTTTGAACATTCTCTTACAACGACTAAGGATAAAACTCATGTGATTCCATCAGTTCTATGATGGATATTAGGGAAAGCAGATACTTATACAATTACACTTAAACAAGCACCTATACCTTCTTCCACATCAAAACCTTCGCCATATCGAAGGGCTCCACCTCCAAGGCATCAACAACAACAACTTCCTCATCATGATGAATAGAGAGAACAATGGAGGATATATTTTGAGGATTTAAAGTACAAATTCTATTTTTTAAGGAATGAAAAAGTTCCTGGTAACTTCATTTCGGCTCTGGAAAACAATCTGGTTCAGTTTCCAAGGCACAAAAGGCAAAACAAGGATGGAGATGAAGACATACCCAACTAATGCTCATTTCATCAGATGTCAGGGCATACCATTCAAGAGTGTTTTGTCTTCAAAGACCTCTTAAAAAATATCGTGGACTCTAGACAAGTAAAATTGAAAGGTTCTTCCGCCTAGGTAGTATGTGTTACTACTGCTGATCCAGAGGAAGAAGGTGTGTGGAACGAAGTCAAAATTAAAAATGTGCCAAAATATGGTGAATGGATATTCCAAAAAACAAACAATCAAACTCATGCTGTTTTATGAACACAATTGAATCAACCAATTGTGTCTTTTTCTATGAATTCCACATCAAAACCCCCTTCATCAGAAGGAAATATTAAAATATGGAGTGTAATTCGAAGTAAGTAGAGCAATCCGAAGTAGACGAGCTCGTGTTAAAGACTATGTAATATTTCACTCTAGACGATTTCATTCTATCTGCTTCAAAATCATGGGCATCACCCCAAAAAATGATGCAGCCTGAACTGATTCATCAGGAAGAATCTTCATCAGATGAAGAATTAATCTTTGGTTCTGTTAACATGATTCATTTAATTGATTCATATACTAGTGAAAATTTCGATCTTGATGATCTTGAGTTCCCTATATCTCCATTATACAACATGAAATCAAACAGTGTTGACCTTTTTCATCCAACATGACACAAAACTATGCAATGTTTTTGATGTAGGACATTAAACTGCATAGCTCCCTCTATCGTCTAATATGGCATTAAACAATGTCCCCCTTATACGACCAACATGAAGTTATACTGTACGTGTTCGTCCTGTATGACGTTAAAAAGTAAACAGTACCTTATTTGTCTGCATGATGTTAAACTGTACATGTTCTACCTACATGATGTTTAAACTATGAAAAGGTCCCTTAATATATCCTATATGATGTAAAACTATGCACATATCCTGCAAGACATTAAAATTCACAACATTATGTCCTAGCTACATGACGCTAAACTGTAATACACCCTTTGTCCCGCATGAGGTTAAACTAAGAATCATTAGGGTTATTGCTACCTACTGATTCTCACACCGAGCCTGACTCACATGATCGTAGAGTATTCTTCATCCATAGCACCCTCTCTAGGCCTCTAATCATGCGTAAGTACCAACACCATCTTCGGGTCATTGTCCTCAAGTAAAACTCGTCATCAATTCATTATCAATCAAACAACATAGACTTTGATCCTTGCCTTATAGGCTGGGTACGTAGGCAACCTCCCGAGGTTCAAGCCCAAAACCAATATCTTCACGTCGGTTCACCTCCATCTCATACGATGTTGATCTGTGATGCCCCCCCTGAAACCAATATTTTCACATTGTTTGACCATCATCCTTGCTATATGATGTTAAACTATACAGCCCCCCATTTTCCTCGCTGCAATACATTAAACTGTAGAGAAATATGTGCTAGCTACATGACACTAAACTGTGCAGCACCGGTCCACATATATGTCCTTAAACTATTAGCACATTTTTCCTGAATGAAAATAAACTTCAACAGTCTCTAACACCCTCACATTAGAGGGAATAATTATTTTCATTGATCTCCAATCATGAAATATTCCATGGACTACATGCATACATGGCAATACCCGAATATTTAATCTTGGGTCCAAACATCATTGCACTAAAGTCCCCATTCACCCTTCACATGTACGAACCAAATCTATACAAAAAATATTTTAATAAATATGTATGGCTTGATTACCATCCCTATGGGATGCGTAGGAACATTTGAGCATCCCTTGAATCCATGCCCAAGTCATTGGGCCTAAACCCAAACTCCACTTTCATTCAATAGGTAGAAAAGTCCCCCTGTGAGCACATGAATGTGGTATGAAAACCCTAGTCTTTATTAACATTAGGATTATAACAAACACACAAAGGGTCTCCCTCATTATTTTCTGAGCTCTATGACTGTAAACTAAGATCTCCTACGCACTCATCCCACATGACGTTAATATATATTTCAAGAACTATGTATGGCTTGATTCACATCCTAATGAGATATGTAGTGAAGTCCAACATCTCAATTCATGACCCATCCACAACATGATTATGGTCAGCATTGTTCTATGTATCTCTTTCATCCATTGGACAATACCCATTTTTATGTGTCATACTCCTAACCTTAAATACTTCCAGATCTCCATAACCATTTTCTTGACTTCTGGTAACAAAATTTCTGGTACCTGAGAATTCTTTTTCCTGAACATGTATCATGTGCCCTTAAGCGGCCTTGCATAAGTAGTCTATAAAACTGATCTTTCATCCAAAAGATTCTATTTTTTGGCTATGTATCCAATTCCCCTAGGTGGGCCTGCATAATTCAACCCCCCTAAAAGGTTTTTCAAATAGTGGTAACTTGATTCTTTGGGGAAAACCTCTTTTGTTCTTATTGGTCCTAATGATTATATGTAGGGATTCACAAAAACATCCATCCTTAATATATTTGTCCCAGACTCTTTTCCATGATCTAAAAGTATTCAAGTATATGGTTTATATTTCCCTTCGCTATGTTTGGGTCAGACCTTCATAGGAGTGACATTCATCCAATTCATTGACAATCTTGATTGGGAATGTCCTCTCCATATTCATTTACCTCTCTCCAAACAACACACTCTATGATTTGGAATATTTGAATCTCCATAAACATTCATTGGATTTTAGCAATAAAAATGTAAAATTTCTGAGAGTTCTTTTTCCTGACTATGCAGCATGTGCCCTTAGGTGGCCTTGCATAAGTAGCCTACATAACAAACCTGTCGGCCAATAGATTCTACTATTTGACTATATAGCCAATTTCCTTAAGTGACCCTACATAATTCAACCCCCTAACGGGTTTGTCAAATAGTGGTAACTTCACTCTTATAAAATACTTCCTCTAATGCAATTTATCCCTTTTTTCATATCATCCCTTAGATTAAAAATTGTTTATGTCATAGATTAAATTTTTCCCTCATACATGAATGTGTTAATATGTTTTCAAAAAAAATTATCAATCAATTGAGTTCATTTTAATTCATTAGGTCAATGATATATGACCTTAAACATTATCCTTTTTATGTATGACCTGCATGACATTAAAATGCCACCAGGAGAAAGGGTACTCATTAAATTGGGAACCTATAAAAGGAACTCTGAACAAAATATTAGTCCGAGCTCGCTAAACATACATTTTGTATGATTTAGGAAATATTGAGAATAAAAAAATGAAATGTTTGTGTGGTTGTTTTTATAATCCTAGAAAAAATTAAACAATTCTTAATATTCCGATTGTCTTAGGTAAAAAAATTAAGTAGTTAGCAAGAGAATGCAGGTAAAAATGGTTGAAGATGAAATGTCTTTTTTATTAATGCACAAGATTAGAAGAACATCCACAGATTGTAGTATCTTCTATTTTTCAAGATTTACAAGAGGCTTTCAACATAACTTTTATTTTATTTACGGTATCCCAAGCTTCATCAGTAGCCACTTGAATTTCATTCACTCGACCAGATTCACTCTTTTCATCTCTATGGAGTGATTTCATGGCATCTTTGATGGCTTTCATACCATCCATTTCGACTCCTTCCAATGAATTGTTGAGATGGTCAAGCTCCCCAGTAACAACATCTCAATGTTGCTAAAGGTTCTTCTACTGGAAAACATTCTCCTTGATCTTATTCTTCAGCTCCTTCATCTTTGCAGTATGATCAGCCTCAGCTAGGGAAACCGTAGCCTCGAATTCATCGATATTGGTCAGCAGCCGAGCTCTGGCCAGATCATGATGGCTCTTTTTCTCATGCACCCACATTAAGATGACATGTTTCACAACAGTATGGATATCTTGATATCTAAAATCACCAAGTCCTTTCATGATGAACAAGGATGACAGTCACATGATCTTCGAAGAAATCTATTTATGAGACACTTCAGATATGATCATACATATATTCATCTATGCCTTGCGATGTGAGAATTAGAGCTCCTTTTTCACCTCTGGGTATGATTCAGCATCAGAATCATAGGGGGGAATATATTCCAAGACTAATTCACTTAAGGAAGTTCCCAATTATTCCCATTCCCCCTGACCCTTGGTACTTCACTTTATACTTCCTTTGGGGATGAGGCTAAAGTTTCAACTCCAGATCTAGCCACAAAAGTTGATGGAACTTCCTAGTCAATTTAAAGCTTTGTTTAGTTTCAAAGGATAACAAAAATTGATTAGCTGTCTGAAAAATTAAGTACAGCCACAAATATTATCATCTTTTTCCCAATGGTAGATCAGTAGCATGAGAAGGCTCATCCCTATCTTTCCTAGATTCAACCGGATTTTCAGGATGGGTTTCATGAAGCTCTACCAAGTTAAGCTCCACTTGAGCTAGCTTCTCGGCAATGATTGGGTTGTATCTACCCCCTTCAGGCAATGGAATATCAGTAGCTTTCTCAAACATAACTACAGATTTCCACTAAGCATGGTTAGAGATGTAATAAAAAAATTTAACAAGACGAAGGATAACACTCACATCCAAAATCATCTAAATCACATTGTAATTTGACAAGATCTAAAGTTTCTTCAAAAGATGTGCCATTTTTCATCATTTCATCACATGATATCCCAGATTCCTAGTTAGTCTCACTAGTGGGAGAATTTGACATGTATTCTTGGAAACCCTCCTCCTGCGACCTCTGACCCAATATACCATCCTTAGAGAAAATATAGGAGTCAATTGCAGTTGTTGCAAGAAGTTCTGGTGCTGGTGTTGAACCTAAAGCATCAAAGAATCGAAGTCAGTTTATATTTTCATCCAATGTTCTATGAAGTATTGTTAATTTTCCGGAAGTAGTTACTTATCTCCTTATAGAAACAATAAGAGCAGTACTGGGAACTGAAGCTGGCTCTTCTTCTCTCATCGTTTCTTCAGGAGTCTCCAGTTCAGCATAAATTTACGACTGTTCACCAGCACCCTCTGTCATCCTAAGATGAGGGTCAGTCCTCTCCCACGAAGGGGATATCGAAGAATCCCCTGCAATCCCAATAATTATGAGCAACGTTTTCATGAGTTAGGATTCATGACTATCCAAAGTACTTACCACTATTGATGAAATGATTAGTTGTGGAATTCTTCCTTCGATGCCTTTGCTTCTTAGGCTTTTTGGGTGTGTTGACATCACCACCTCCAAATACAGGTATCAGATAGTGTAAATCCTTGTCTAACTCCTCCTCCATGACTTGCTAGCTTGGAGATACTTCACCTAGCTCATGAGGAGATTCAGGGACTCCAAGAGTAGTGTTATCAGGGATGTACTACGGTGAAGGGACCTCGGTAGTTCCTTCCTTAAAAACCTTCGGGATGAAGAATGTAATTTCATTGAGTAACAATGCTTTGGCAGAAATCAAGTTTCAAAGAAAATAACGAAAGAAATTTACATCTTTAGGAACCACAGAATCATGCCACTCTCTGTCTACTATAGCACTAATCCCCTCAGTGGTTCCACGATCCATCATATCCATCACCTTCTTGGTGATAATAATGGAATCATTAGTGGCATACATGAGAATTTCTAGCTCTCTATTGAAAGCCAACACTTCATTGGGGTTATCCTTGAAGAAGATATCATCAGAATCCTAGAGATCCCCCACTCCAGGGATATATATCCCTTCAAATAAGTCTATCTAGGCAGTTTCAACATCACAATATAAAATCTTCCATGTCTGGATAGCCTCTGGTCGTAAATATTTAGAATGTGCACCATAAGGTCATGAGGAGGGTCTTATAATCTAGGACATCAATTTATTCTCAGCTACTGCAATCACAGATAATGGATAAGAAAATGAAACTTTCTTCTCTATAAAATAATGGCGACTAAATTGCCTCAATGATATAACTCACCATGAGTCGATGGAGTAGGTCTCTTGACTCTAGAAGGAGGATTATATCTATTAAGAGGCCATTTTGAAGCATTTTGTGCCTCATCATACCCATCCTGGGAATCTAGTGAATCGACCTCGGGAGAAGAACATGGTGAATTAGCTCCGGGTGAAGAAGAGTAACCTTCTAGATAAAGGGTTTCATTCCAGACACTTCTCTTTTTTGTCCCCACCCGGGAGACATGAAGATTCAATACCCCATCCAGGTATGGTGCTACCCAGTTTTTAGCATAACATGTAGTCAATTGACTCACCACTCCAACAACTGGTAGATCAAACACTTCCCAGTCCTCTCCATAGCTGTCAGTAACCATAGTTGTCAGGAAACCACTGGATGCTGCTCTGACCTGACATGCACGGGAGGGGATACAACAATCTACTGCAGAAACTTGAATTGGCGTGAAAATAAATATGGAGCATAGGCCTCACATATAATCTCTCCATCAATTATAGTGTCCAATACACCATATCTGCAATCCAGAATATACGAACTCAATTCCTGGCTAGCTATTCCATTGTCAACAACATCCTAGTTGGTGGTTTTCCCTAAGGAAAGAAATGAAATTCCTTGAACATACTCAACCTCACCTTTAGGTCATAGGAATTGAGGGTCAATGAAGAAATTCTGGAAAATGCCTGCATCGATGGCCTAAATGAACTTCTAGGAACATGTACTCTACTCTATACAGCGTATGTCCTGATGTTAGTGGAGATCCATCACCACAAAACATAGAATGGTCCCACTATTCTCAAAGGAGACATACCCATATAGACATGGAGTAATCTACTGTGAATCATCTCCAAACCCAGGGTGGCCAACCCAACCATTTTTTTCTCAACCAATATGAATGCAACAATGAAGGTCCTTGGCTTGATGTCTCCCTTCGAATCCCTAACTGGTAGAAGATAAATGCTGAGCCACAAAGCTAAGAATCCTGCAAGATGGTTCCTTTTTGGGATTCATTGATCCACTTCTTACCCCCACATTTCAAACACTCCTACTTCTAGAGTTAGGTAGAATGTGCCAAAAGCACCCCTCTTCTCTTCTATAGGGAAGATGGTAGGATGAGTACAGGTGGGCCCATTCTCCTAATTCTTGATCAGAAACATGTCAATCCATTTATCTGAATAGATATATTTTCTAGAGTGGGTCTTCGTGGTTTTTTATTCTTAAGTTTATAGAAATTCTTCATCAACTCCCAAGCTAGATTCGAAGTCTTCTCAGAATCCTTCCACGTTGCCTTTGGAGGGATGAATTCATCATAAATGTCTCCCAGAATTGGAGCACCCTAGATCTTATAGACATCCGACAAGATATTGCCTACTTCCCCATGAGTCAGATAGAAAGAATTGCTTTCTAGGCACCAACAGCTGATTAACATCTGCACAAAATTATCATTCTTATAGACATATGTCTGCCCTGCCCAGACAACTTCATATATTGCAGCTCCCATTAGATCCATAACAAACTCTGCACTAGTTTTTCACATGCAATATACCCACATCCAAGTCAGCTTCACACCTTTTCCAAGACTGAAAATCCAAACTCTTTTTCTATCCCTTGGATTGGTCCATCTGAGAATTTCTAAAAATAGAGGGAAAGAAATATAGCTACAGCTCAGGTTTGTGGGGATTTGGATCTGGAGCACATGGTATATGATGCATTATGAATGCCTTATCCACTTTTCAAGCATTGGAAAATGATCCTGCAACTGAGACATTTTCTGAAGATAAATTGGTGTAAGTCTGAAACCAAGAATGTGGAATATAATTCTTTTCCTCCAAAACATTGACTCCATGCAGATGACCATGGCCATACAAAAGCAATTAGATGCTCTGTGGTAAATTGGAATGATACTACTTCAAGTACATAGCCAAATCCGAGAGAGTATTGTCACCGATTTCAAAATAATCATGGTCAAGGATGTTCATCATAACATCTATTTTCTTGCTGGACAACTCATCAGCTGATCAAATTCTTTTGGGATCCATTGAATCTGCACAAAGCTCAAAAAATTTACTTTTATGTAATTCTATTTTTAAGGAAATATTTGTGAATAAAACAAAAAAATGGATAAGTAATTATGGTGTGCATGTTTTTCCATGCAAGTGTTGTAATGCAAGTATTACCGCGCATGTATTGTCGTGCTACTGATAGCACGAAAGTCCAAATCCTTACTGGAGAATCATGACAAAAAAAAGAAAGATCGACCTAGGAAAGAAAACACTTATGCGATGAGAGCTCAAAAACATTGAAGGTAGGATGGTTTGCACGAAGTGATTCCCATATATATAGGCGATCCCACAACCCTGCACACCAGAACCTATGTGTCGCAACCTGCGCGCCTAAAACTTTCACACCAATGAACCCTGGTTTCTGTTTTTCCTTAGAGTCAAACCCTATTTCCTTTTCCAGATCCAACTCTGAAGGGGGAATTTTTTTATGCTTCTTTCCATCATAGAGTCCAATGAATGGAAAAGGGGAATACCTTAAGCACAAAAGGATTCATCCTTTGAAAAACATAAAAAATTGACAAATGCATGGACAAGAAACCCATTTTTAGGGTGTTGTGCAAGTTTCTTGTATGCCGTGCAATTCACTTGCGCACCACTTAAGGGTCATTCAAGTCACTTGTGCCCCTTTTTCTTTTCCCACCCATGGTTCCCAGGGGCCTATAAATAGCCCATATGGGCCCCCCATTTCAAGGACAAATTTCAAAAACTCAGATTCATGCTCTGGTCACCCAAGCCTTTTTATGACATCTTCTGAACACTTATAAAGAAAATTATTTACCTATACTAGATGCTCTAAAGAGGAAGAATAAGGCCTATGTGTTAGAACTCATCAACACTTGCTCACCTAAGTGTCCACCCCTTAAGGGAAGTGAAGACAATTGGGTGCCGCCTGGCCCTCTCAAGAGAACTTGCACGCCACCCTTCTGGAAGCATCAAGGGATGATACTAAGGGCTTGAGGTCAAGGTTTCCCAATTATTACCCTATAGATTATTCTTCACCTGAGGTGACTCATGTCGCGCAAGTCTACATGTGCATCTAGGACTAGCGCGCCCGAACGATACATTCGTGCCTCCATCCTATTCAACTTCTTTCCTCAAATCCACCTCTCCTCTTCAAGACACAGCTTTAAAAACCCTCTTCAATTCCATTTATGGCATGGCTCCTCTGTTGGATTCCTTATCTAAAAGGAATTCTATGAAAACCTCTCCAAACACCTCATGACTTACATGATTTATGTCACCATGGTTAGAGGTTTCCTACATAACCTCATCCTTTTAGATGAGAAGATCTTCTGATTTGAGCCTCCTTCTTAGGAGTATGTTCCATGTCTCAAGTCCCCTTAACTTGGGCCTCCTTTTTAGGGGTAATCCCCAGTAATAATTTCCATTAACCTTGGGCCTTCTTTTAAGGAGTAGTCCCCTGGTTATAAGTTCCCTTTTATTGGGCACCCTCCTAAGGAGTAATCCCCATTCTTATTTTTTTTTGATATGGGATTCCTTCTCCGGAATAAAAACCATTCATAAGTCCATATTAATTTGGGCCTCCTTCTCAGGAGTAAGCCCCGGGTTAAGACTCCAAATCTCAATAAAGTACAAATACCTTTATGGACCCTGGTCATGGGCTTCTTTTCTAATGTATGTCTCGTTCTTCATCTATTTGGGCAGTCATACATATGTAAGCCACACATCATTTCTCATGACTACATTTTTCTTGGAATCATCATCAAGTTTATTAATACCTCCTATTTCTCACACCGATCTTGACACACCTGAGCTTAGTGTGTGAAAGTAATCAAAACATCTCAATTTGGGCCAATAACCATGCATAAACCCCATATTTATTTTCCCAAACTATGTAGACTTTGATCTCTGCCTTAAAAGTAGTGTATGTAGGAATCTCTTATAAGGTTCAAATCCATATTTCATTAATTCTTTTTTGTCCCATATGATGTTAAACTATATCCTTCTATTCTAACTATGTGGGTTCAGTTTCCTTGTAAAAAATGGATATGTAGGTAGCCCTTATACGGGTACAATCCCAACTCTAAAACAATCGATGTCATTCTGAATGACAATAATCATCATGTTCCCAACTAAGTGGCTTTAAAACCAGTATGGTCATTATAATGACCAATTGATATATATATATATATATATAATGTATTGAAGGATACCATTGACTAATGATCTCTAATACATATATATGATTTTCCATTTATTAATTACCTCAAGTATATATATAAAATTCACTAAATCCCATACATATCAATAATTGATTTCCAAATCTAAAGGAAAACTAATTTTCATGCATGCTAAATTAATAAGGATTCGTGAATATAACATAAATCTATAAGAGAGTCCTACAGTAGGCAATAATTCCCCCCAAAAAAGGGCGATGGGCCTGATCTCCCATCCTCTTGACCAATGCAAATTCATAAGCCTCATTAGTCCACACCTAATGAGCACCTACCTTTGGAAAGTAGGTTCAAAATGGATATAGAATCATTTGGTATTTATAGTTCTATGAATAAACCCGTTAGAAACCAATTGGAATGTTTGATCCTTAAAAAAACAAGGTCATCCCCTTTTCTAGAAGAAACACATGTACAATGTAAATGGATTCAAATATTTTATAATTGATCCGGAAGATTTAATTAAAATAAATAATAGTGCTATATTTTCTTTTTTTTTGAATTGGGATACTATGGAATATTGATTGGAATTATATATTTAAACTATAATAACCATTTTTAGAAATTTTATTCAATTTCATGTGGGTTGATATTATCACGAGTGAAAAATGTTTTTTCCTTGAAATGTATGTATGCGAACTTCTATAATTTGATTGATGTTCATTATTTTGAATTACATAATTCATTTATCATCTCATTAAAATAGGAAATTGTATATTATATGGAATATGTTATGGACTAAGGCTAGAGTTTAGTTAGACAAATAAAATAAAGAGACTTGAATGATAAGGGTGTTGAAGTGGAAGATTATACCTATGATGTTTAATATGATAAAAAAATAAATAAACTTATTTTATCACATTGATATAGAAATAATTTTCCTTCAAAGTTTGGATGATGTAAATAAAGTAATTATGGAGTTTTCTAATGAAAATATTGAAGTAAAAAATGTTTATATGTGTAATAATATATAAAGTTTTCAACCTCTAATTTTATTTGTTATTCATTTCTAGTACAGTAGAACCATTGTCATGTTTAAATTTATTTTTATTCATTGTATTTTTACTTTTCAATAAGTAAATGTAATATTTATTTTTATATGCAGCCAATCTTTATCATACATATGTATATTAATTTTTTTATTACTTTGAATATTTTATAATTTAAAACATTAATTTTTGGGATGAATGTTTTAAAATATATGTTTTTATGATATTTTATTTTTTAAAGAATGACATGAAATTCAAGGGGGATGCATTTTAATGATCATTGTCGGATCCAAGTTGACGTTTCCTCGACAACAAAGGCACTCGATGATCCATTGATATCCCTTCATGAAATATCTTGGAAACTCTATGACTACCCACTATCAGCATTTTGAACACCATCTATCTCACTCCATCAAGCATTTGTAACACTCTCATTATCAATTCCCTTATCATTAGGTATATTGACTCAAGATTTAGCAAGTTTACAATGTAGAGAATGCATAGTGAGGGAATATGTGGATACCTTTGTTTCTATATAAGGATGTTGTATGTTGATGTTTCTAGGTACAAATTGTAAAATTAATAATATTATTTCTCATTTTTATACTAATGACTATTTTTTTATTAAATATCAAAAAAATTACCATCAGGACAAATATTAATAGTTTATATGACTGGAATTTGAATGGAATGAATATAATTGTCTCATTTTATTATTATGGGATCCTCGTAGATGATTCTATATGATTATTTTCCCACATTATATTCCATTTAGTAGCTTATTAGGTTACCCATTCGATTACTTATTCGAAATGGAGGCATAATATTCACTATTAGAGGAATAAACTAATGGATTCCAAGATAATGTTAATTTAATATATTGTAACATACATAAATTCCATAAGATCATTATATTATAATATTTCAATTATGGATCTCGTTTTATAGATGATGTATAGGAAGGAAGCTTCCTGGAAAGTAGTGTTATATGATTCATATCAGAAGATTTTGGGATGTGTCCCCTGTGATATTGTGTCAAGGAATGGGATGATTGAGCAGGAAAATCACACAACATCATTGGCAATTATTACAAACCATTTAATTTATTATAATATTAAACTTCTATATAAAAATGTATTTCAATTTCATGAAAATTTTCAATAGGTGCCTGTAGTAGTGTATGGGGATGGAGATAGTGAAAATTTTGATCCGATTTTTTCATGAAGTAATAAGGTTTTACATTCAACTCCTGATGAATATGTGTAACTAAACTATTGGCTAACTAACACCATGATATGGTGACTAAGATACATTTATGTGGTTAATAGTATGAGATATCTATATTTATCCTCAGTTTAAAAGTTTTATGATAGTCAGTGTATTATTTTATTTTCTATTATGATATAATAATTATTAAATACTGATTCCATCTATTCAATGTTTTGAATTTTATTGTAAATATAGAAATTATCTACTTCTGAAGTTAATTTTTAAATGCTTAATCATGGGTTTGAAAATAATTAAAAATGAATTTTAAAATATAGTTTGATAGAAATTTTTAAATTTTAGTCAAATTTTTTTAATTATCACAACAAATCATAGATTTAAAAAATTTATAATATTTACATGCATAGTTGTGGTTTAATTTTTTTGATCATTTTTTCATTTTTACTCCATTTACAGCTGGCATGTTATGGTCCATTTACAGGTAGGTGTCCGTTATATTATGATTTATTGGTCTTATATGGATTTTTATAATCATGTGACATCATTATTATTATTATTATATGTTTTTTATTATCTATCATTATTATGTGATGATTTGAAAAGTTTTCTGTGATGTGAATGTATGAAGTGTGATTTTAGTATTTAGGGATGATATGATATGGTGTGGTCATGTTGAGGGGGTGGTAATGTGTATGCTTTGTGTGTGGTTGATATCATGATGAGTTTCATGGTTATGTTTTGGGGCCCTAGTGATAAATTGTTTTGTGATATGGTTCTGTAAATGTGGAAGTGGATGTGGTTGTGAGAATGTGATCATTTTTAGGATATTTTCATATGAGATATTGTTGTGAGATTTTATTTTGTTATGATTGACTCCATAGTATTAATGTAATTGTTCAATAATGTATAGATTGGAATTGGCCGAGTTTGGATAAAAAAAATTGATAAATTTAGTAAATGAGTTAATTAATAATGGGTTTTGTGGTTAAAATGGTTGTTTTTTGGACAAAAAATTAATGGGGTAAAATACATAAATTGATTATGAAGTGGAATATTGAATATTTATTATGGTTTTTATTGTGGTCTTATAAATTTAGAGGTGTAAGAGAATTTTGGAAATGTTATGGATTGGATGGTAACATTTTTTCATCCCATATTAAGTTCTTATGCATGTGAATATTTTTATATACATTTTATTTCATTTGTATTTTCTCTATAAACCCCAATAGTGTCAAGAACCTTGTTTTGATAAACCTATATTTATGGGGTTTGTTTCCCAAATATCCTGTTTTAAAGGGTAGATGGTTGACCACCCCCTATTTCATACACTCTCTTCCAGGAATCGTTGACATGCATTAGTTGTGATGGCTAGGAGTAAAAGGATAACTATAAATATGTGTTCATGGTATTAGTGAACTAGTATCTATGGGTAAAATATGATGTGATGTGATTTATGATGGTGGGATGCTTTTCATGGTAGGAGGAGGGGATGGGGTTGATTTCCGTCATCATAATGATGTCTTATTACTCTAGATATGTGGTTTGGTGGCCCAATTGTTTGTGGGTGCAGTGTCATGTTACTATGTTGTGTGGTGGTTATGATATGTATTGGACTAGGTGTCTTCAGGTGATATGTGTTGTGATTTTTCTATGGTGCGGTGGAATGTGATATGATATATGGAAGATATAACAAGGCCAGGGTGAATGATGTTTTGTTGAGAGAGTATAAATCAATGGGAATTCCATATTAGGTGCACTTTATTTATAAAATTTATATAATATAACTATATTTTGATGGGTTATTTGGTATGGGTTTTATAGGATCACTGTGATTGGTTTATCAACCAATTAGGTATTGTGGGGTCTTCTTTTAATCATTCTTGCATTAATATTTGATTTTGACTTGTGCATAATGGACTTTTGTTTTTTACTGAGTATATTTATATACTCACCATATATAAATTACATTAATATTCATATTCCATGGATTAAATAATGACTATTATATATATTTTTATCTCATAACCTTGGTATTTTGATGTGTCACTACATTATCATTACTCTTGGGGTACTTTATAGGATTTTATATAAATATTTTGTCATTATTCATGCATTGTGGGATGGAATAATTTTTTATTTTATGTTAAGAAATGTAATTCTGAGTGGTTTATTATCCTCTTCCATGATACTATTTTCATATAAATATAAATTCCACTAATATATTTGAGATTTTTATTCACTTGGTTCATGTTTCCATTGGGGGGACTACTGGAAGTAATACTTGGGGTTGGTTATTTTCTCTCCCCCCTAGTTGCATCAAAATTGGTCAAAGGGGATCCTGAAAGAGAGGTATGAGTGTTGATGATTAAGGGATATGATGGAGTTTTGGGTTAGTCACAATGATGATTCCACGTTTTTGTATGGAAATATTGTTATTTGAGATTAGTGAATGACATTATATTTGGATACCCACTAGAAACATGATTTTAGGGTTTATATGATTTTGTGATCAAACTCAAATATGGTTGATTCACCTAGGGAGTTGGATTAGTTTTTTTAGTAATGACCTATGAGAGGTACATGATTACTGATAACTTACATTAATATTTTAGTTGGGGGGTTTTGGTGTTTGGAGAAAAGAAAAATATTAAACTGAATCTTAATTAAGTAAATATTAACAGGATTCGGACATGTGTATTTTCCTTTTAGATATAGATTATAATCATAGTCCTCATGTGGTTAATCTAGTATAGGTTCATTAAGAAATTACATTTGACCAATTTATGGTTGATCTGGCTGATGGGGGAAGAGTATTGGTACAGGGTGTGGCACGCTTTTTTGTGGAAGGCTTTGTAAAAGATTTAGGGTAGTACTATGTATTTCGAGGCATAGATTTGGTATTTGGAGAATGACATTACCATATGTTTTATCTAAACCCTTATGGTATGTTGGGTCCCACTAATGGTTTGTTAGATGAATGGAGCTATAGGTTAGTTATGGATAAATTATCTTGTTGAGAATGAGAAGGTAGAGATATTATTCATATACTTCTACAAAGAATAACATTCATAGTTTTTTCATTGCCCATGAAGGAAATAAAGAAGTTTGATTTTCATTATCTTAAATAGAAGGCATTTTTTCTGTGGGGGATTGGAGTAATGTGGATGGATCTATTTTGTTTTTATTGGGATGTCTTTACAAATTAACAGTTAGATGTAATTTGACCCAAGGAGGTTCTATGTCCCTCAATCCAATATTTGATTACCCCTTTCGAATTTTCAATATATATGGAGGTTCATAAAAAAGTTATACATGATCTAGAAGATGTACCTGATAGATGTACTGACACCAAGAGAGGATCCAATTGTTTTTTTCTTGAAGTAGAGTATGAAATGGAAAATATTGTGCGCCAGATCAATCGAGGATTCCAATAGCCGAGAGTTTAGATTAGTAGTTTCAATTATTTCATTATGGGGCTAGTTAATTTTTTTACCTTTTATAGATAATGTTATTTTTTTGGGGTTACTGGTGATCACAAAAACAAATTCCCAATCTTCCCTCAATCTTAGACTGGTGGAGTGGATCATGTATTGTGCAGTTTATAGTAACAGTTATCAGTATTTTCATTTTTACCACAAGAAAAAATAGGTTTATGATCAAATGAGAGGGGATGATGTCGGTCAAGGGTGACCATAGGATCATTCTATTTTTCCGGTTCTATTACATTATAATTTATAAAGAGGTGTCTCTTATTTGATGGGTGGGGTAGAATGGTGTGATTAGTTGTATATTTTTAAAGTAGTATCATCAAAGGGAAAAGATATTATCTGAAGAATTCTTAAAATTTCAGGTATTTTTGTTTATATCCTTCTTAATTTAGTGGATTCAAACTCTTTTATTTCACTCACACTCAAATGTGATTTGGTAATGGATGTAGAGAGTCTTCTCAGGCCTCTGGTGATGATTTCAACATTTGGAGGCCATACTATTTTTAAATGTTTTTCCAGGGTGTAGACACATGATAGTGCCACATTTGTCCATTGTCGATTTATTATTTCATCATATGTAGTAGTATGATGTCATCCTCAATATCAAATTGTCATATTATATGAGTACCCTTATTATCTTCTTTCAAATGAGGGGTTTTCCTTATTTTTATGGATATCCTATGGTTTCTATTAGAAAATTTATTTTCTACTTGGGTGGTAAATTTATGAATCCCCTTCTATATTTGATGGCTATGATTTCAAAGGAAATAGTTGACACTGGTAAGGTATATGTTCTTCGGGTTTTTAAGAAATTAATGGATATTTTTTAACAAATGTTCTATTTTTACCCCATAGAATATATTTTTCATTTACGATAAATATTAATCATAGTTATTTTCAGAGATTGATATAAACTTATTGTATGGATCACATTGAGTTGACATAGCTAATTATTCAGATATAAGATATGATGTAGAAGGGTTTCATTTGACCAAATATGTATATATGGGTTTTAATAATGTTATTATCCCCAAAGGTGTATGGTTTTTTTAGTCTATAATATGTTAAATTAGGTGATGAATGACGATAAATATTCCCTTTTGAGGATACATTATTTTCATGATTATATGGGATGGGAATGTTGGTTTTCTACAGTTTATCTGTAGTCTAGATATCAACATTTGGGGTGAATAAGGGTGATATTATCAAGGAATACTTTAGAGGTAGGTATGGGGAAAAAATGTTGTGGTTATTCCATTCATTGTTCTAAATTAACTCACTATATTCATAGGGATCATGTACTCTATGTTCTATAAATTCTTTAAATATTCTATAGTAGGGTTCAATAATCACAAATTGATATACTCAATGTCAAAGGAGGATCATACTAATTATATTAGTGTTGAAATGAAGTTTCTTTGATGATACCAACTCATTGAAATTTTTTCCATGTGAAAATTTTGGATATGAGAAGTACAAATCCATGGGAATGTGAGGGATCAAGAATTGGTGGTCATGGACCCATCAAATTTTGATGATGTATTTTACTGTGATACAAACAATAATTCATTGAATGTTCTTATATTTTATGGTAATATGTGTTTTTATTATAGTTTCGTATCTGACTTCTCACTGACATCACTTCTGTGAACAACATTAACTTCGAACGATCATGATTTTATCTAGGCAGACCAATGTCATGAAGCATTTGACTATCAGAAGGGGATATTGGTTAGTTCTATAATTATTTGGATTCTATAATAGGTTGTTATGTTTGATGTGTTTTGTGATTCCACTGATATAGTATTTGGAAAAATATTCGTGTATAAAAAGGAAGAGATCTATTATGGTTCTAGGAATTCACATCCTCGTGATCATAACTTCAGCACCCGTGATCTGGAGATAGTAGTAGTAGTTTGTTCACTGATGTTAGGGAATCATTACCTCATTAGGGATCACTTTCTGGTCTTCAATGGTCACCAAATCATGAAGTATATATTTTCTTAGCAAGATCGTAATATACTCTACATTATGTAGAAGAGGATTCTTTAGGAATAAAACATAGAGATATCATTCACCTCTATAAAGGAAATTTGGTGGATGGTTTTTTAGCAGGATATTATGGAAGGATCCACCTTAAGTGCTGATATATGATTGTAGAGCAATGGATGAGTTGATAGGACTACACTCAAATGAATTATTTGTTGGTTGTGGGGGTGTCTTATATCATATGATGATGAAGTAATCACTCATATAATAAGTGTAGGAGTCTGAGTGGGGTGAATCAAAGGTATTGTTCAGGCACAATTATGTTTTCCATGGAGGTACTACATATAGATGTTTCGAGGATGGTCAAAACAGAATGTGGCTTCAAGGGATGCAATTTTTTATAGCATTTATGCACAATAAATTCATTAATGAGATTCATAGATCACATTTTTATGTACTCCAGAGATGATCCAATATGTTCCATGGATTAAGGAAGTGGTTTTAGTGTCCTAGGATGAAATGAATTATGGTGGAGTTTTTGGGTCAGTGAAATGATTTCCTTAATATAAAGTCAATATCCCATATTCATGATGGTTTTCTATAGCACATGGATGTTCCCATGTAGAAATGGGATCATATATCAATGGATATCAACACTGACTTATGGTGATAATGTCAAGTAGTGATTCCCCCATTATAATCCAAGACTACATGAAAAAATCATCTCAATTCTCATAAATCAAAGAGTAGTGATATGTAGATGTATTAGAATATATATATATATATATATATATATAGTGGTTTTGTCTTATGGGTTTTCTAGGTCCATTGTGTCATATTTGGAATCAAATTCTACATAAGTCATCTTGAGGGGATTACTACAGGATTGTGTAACTCAGTTACCCATTCATAGTGCCTTTCATCTGTAGATGGATGGAAATTTGAAGAATAAAATGTAGATTCTAGATTATATGTATTGGGAATACATCTTAGACATAGGCTGATCATGGGAAAAAAATATTCCCTTATTTTAGATCAAAAAAAAATAAAATTTATCACCCATCCATTGAATGTTCGTATTAAGGTTTTCATGTGTTGTTGTTTTGTTCTCTATTGTACAAGGCATAGGTTTGATATTAGATGCTTCTTAGTCCCAATGAGGTGATATAAAATATAAATAAAGTTTATCTTATTCATTAGTGGATGTTAATTGTGTAGGATATGAAAATTTCTTAATCTGGTTTCAAATGTTAGACCATCGTTCATGAGGATTGAGAACACATGTTCTATATGGATTCCCATCGAGATGAGTAGTGGAGGTTTATCTTGGGAATATTCCATCACCCCATTTTTTGGACCATTCAAGGCGTTGGCAAATATTATTGAGATGAATTTTGGGTTGGTACATCCACCATTGATGGAAACGATCCTTGAAATATTACATATCACTTGGATCCAAATATATCTTCATAATGAATCTCATGTAATTTATTAGGGATATTTTTATATCAAGGATGAAATGATGTTAATTTAGAAGCTAAATGAGGTCTATAATCACTATGTGAAGGTTTTTGTAATCAGAATATTCCATTGTTTTACATATTTTGGAGACACCAAGTTGACGATGATAGAACATAGGAGCATGAAATGAATTTTTTTTCCCAATACCCTATAATGTTTTTCATTTTTATATTACCATGTTTTTATTCAACCTCTCAGTGTAACATATAAAATATCGATGTTTTATGATATGTTCTTTCATCATGTGTGATGTGTGATAATTATTTTTTATGGATAGTGGAGGACATGAATCTTATTTAGTATTAATAACATTTTTAAGTGATTAAAACTATGGGTGGAGTTACTTCCACCCATAAAGGATAGTATCATGAAATTGATGATAGAATTACATGATTTATATTCTCAATTAATGATATGTTTTTTCTTTTTTGAGTTTCTTTCTAAATTTCATTTTATGTATATTGATATTGATAGGTAGGAAATTATATGGAAATGCGTAAATGTTTGTCTTATTTTTTTTTAAAATTTTTTAGATTTCATTTTTAGTTTTTTTTTTGGTTTTTGGTGTGTTTGTGTGGTTATTGGTTCTGATGAGGTGTGATGAGATCCTTAGGATGTATCTCATGGGGTGGTTGTTTTGACCCATTTTCCTTTCATCACGTTTTGTTTGATTCTCCATGTATATCATAATTTAAGATATATATTATTTAATTTCATGAAACATACATCCCATCAAATTACATCAATTCTAGTGAAAAATGTGATTAGGGATGTCATGTATTGTTTAGTGAAAATCATAAGAAGATAGGGTTCTATTTCCAATAAATGAAAGGATATAATGTACAGCCTAGGGATAACTATATTAGTGGACACTATATCATAGGAGGATCGAATGTGGAAGAAGAAACCTAATGGTGGTATTTTTAGGTTGCGCCTATTTTGGGGGTAGTTGTACCGTTGATCATGGGGTGATGCATAGGAACTTCATTGTAGGTGGTAGTCGGGGCTTGTAGACCCCAATTATGGTGTTATGTCATAAGACACAGATTTTAGTAATTATATTAAAACATCATAGCTAATGTTTGGAGATATTTCACAACTTGAAGTAGATATATTTTCTAGTAGGTTGTGGTATGGTGTTGGGTGTTGAAAAAAGGCCTTATTCATAGTTTTGTTAGGCTATGGTGTTGTGGTATTGTCTACGTAATGTTGTTACCCAAATTTTGTAGTATTCAAAGAATGTTAATATATATGAATCCAAGAATCTTGTTTGACCATCAAGTAAGTGTCATTGTGAGGGATGTTGTGTCATTTTACCCTTAGTTTTTATGTTGTATAAGGTGTGATCTGTGTGGCTATTTCGTAGTCTTTTGATTTAATGTCTGGGTATAAATTGTAAAACCAATCTATTCCCAATCACTTCTCCTTTTTTCTATTTAATTGAGGGATAAATTGAATCCTTATGTTATTAGTACGACTCTTACAAGTGGATTATAACATCTTCTTCCTAGGATCAATATTTAGTGGTTTTGGTAAGTTCCTCCATATATTCCCATTTTCCTGTTTTTATCGCCTGGTAGCATTTCTTCTAGGGGAAAGTAGTGTATTTATTTTTTTTGATAAGAATAAGTTCGGAGTATTATACTCTTTCAATTTTACTGTTCTTCACTCACTCTTGTGTTTGAGGTTTCCTCCCTTCTAATCTAACATTTTATAATTGTATAGAATGATTATTTTGGGGTTCCAGATTCTTCATTTATCACCTAATGCATCATATATGATGGTTTATGATTTTATTACCTTTGGTAATATAGTTTGAATTATAATTAATGAGGATAATTAATTAATTCTATTAAAATTAATCTAAAGGGATTTGGATCAAATTCTTTTATGTCTTGGATATTCTTAATTGATGTTTAATTATATGGGCTTAAGTCCCCATTACTAAATACAGATTTCTGGAGCCATTTGTTGGGGATAAATGAATATATGGTAAATGTACTAATTATATTTATTTTGGTAAAACCATGAATAAATTATTAACTTCTTATACTCTTATATTTAATTGGAATCACCACGATCTTTTTTAGATAATGATCCAAAAATCCTGAAGTGGAAGTAATAAAAACACCCAGAAAAATACGAAATGTTTTAAATGGTAATGTGAAAATTATTATGGCTTGTGAAATTTAATAATGTGGTTTTGGTGTGTGTGGATGATTTATGGTCATGTGTACATGTTGCGGGACAATGATTTTAATTTTTGGTGTGTGGTTAAATAACATGATAAGTTGTGTGGTTATGTTATAGGGTGGTGGAAATGGAAGTGGTTAGGATGTGGCTGGGTAGATGAGGTAGTGGTTTTGGATATTGTATGGTTGTGTTTTGATAGTTTTTTCATGGGGTAACTGGTTTTTTTGTTGTTTTACTATGTTCTAGATGTTTGGGTGGTAATTAATTTTGTTAACAATAGTTAAAATGGTTTGGTCAAAGATTGGATAATGAAATGGGAACTGTTACAGATGTAATGATTTAATAATTGGCTTTGAGGATGACATAGTTGATGTATAATAAAAAATTTAATGGGATGGAATAATGAAATGTTTTCAGAAATAGAATGTTACCAATTTCTTTTGGATTTTTGTGTGGTGTTATTCATTTAAAAGTTTAATTGAAAATGGGCAATGTTTTGGGTCAATTGGTACCTTTTTGGTTAACCTAGAGGGTTTTCTTGTGTGTTGGTATTAGTGTATATACATTATATTTCCTTGTAATTTTCTGTAATCACCCAAACCAAGTTGATAACCATGATATGAAACCCATATATATATATACATATATTGGAGGTTTTTTCCAATTTCTTGTTTGGGAGGATATATTCTTTACATCACCCCCTTTCTCGATTTATCTTCTAGGCTATATTGACAAGCACGAGTTGTGATTAATAGAAGTAAAAATTGAACAATTTAGATATCGATGTTGTGTGATTTCACAAGTGGCTTTGAAAAGATGTGATGTAATGATATGGCCTGGGTGGGGGTCATGCATTTGAATACGTGGGAATGACCTTGATGTCCTTTTTGTTGACAGTACCCTACTACATTGAATATGTTGTGTGATGTCCTAGGTGATTGTGAGAATGGTGTGATATAATTTTGGTGTGTGTGGTGATGTGATGTATTTTCCAAAGAGTATTTCGGTGATATGTGGTGGTATAATTATATGGGATAGTGGTATGTGATATGTTATACTGAATAGTGGGGAGAACAAGGATATTCAAAATTTATGTGTAATAGTGGAAAATCACATGGAAAGTGGTATAGGGTGCCCTTTTTGTTATACTATATTTTTTTCTACATTACATGGCTATGTTATTTGCTGAGAGTTCCATATAGAGGTTGGAATTTTTTTTTGAAATATTATGTGAGGTTTCTTATACTACTTGCTCAAATTTCCCTTAGTATACTGTTTTTAAATGTGAAAGAGGTGAATTTTTTCTTATTGAGTATATTTTTATTTTCACCCAACAGATATAAAACTATTTTTATAATTATTATGAGGACTAAGTGGACCATGACAGACATTTTTATCCTCGACCCTTTAAAAATTTCAATGTGGGTACTTTAACATTACTATTCGTATTTTACATTGGAGACATTTATAAGTATCTTTTCACATTATACACGAATTAGGGATGGTTTCAACATTAATTGATTAATATTTCATATATTTGAATGTGGATGATAATTATATTTCCATATATAGTTTTATTACATAAGTGTGATATTTATACCCACACATCTAGTCACAAACCCCAATCCTATGGAATATAGGAGTCATAGGTAATAATATCCCTCCCTTCATTATGGAACATATCGTGGTATGGGTCCATTACAATATTAACTATGGGTTTTATTCAAATAATTATACTAATAGTTCATTTTCTATATGGATGAACCATAAAAAGTAGGAACACCATATTTTCAAGATAATAAATTTGAATATGATAGTTAATGAGATCAAATAATCTGATTAGATGATGGTATGAACACATGTGTATAAATTTAATGATGTCATGTTAAGTAAATATTACTAAGGGATAAATGAGGAAATCTTAGGGAATCTTAAATCTGAAAGAATACAATATATATTAAAATTATTGATCTATTATTCATCCAAATGGAAATGAATAGAATTTTAAAGGATCAATTTTTACAATAAGTACATTTATTAGATAATCAAATATGTGATAAAAGGTCTGTTGATTTGATGGGGAATCTAAAATATGAGCATATTGATGAACTAAATTAATGGATTATCTTTATAAGTTAAAGATGACCTAAATGAGTGGAATAGTTGTTACCAAATATACTTATCAAGAAATAATATTTATGGATAAATAAAAGGATAAAACATAATTTGTAATTAAGAGAATCCCCATGATTTATCGTTGATGAATGTATGGAAACCATGAACTTTTAAAGGGAGTTTCTATAATAAATATGGTCAAATTGTGATGTGAAAATTCATCTAAAATACACATGATGATATATCATTAATATAATTTACAGTAAAAATAATTTATTAAAAAAATTCATATGATAAATTTACAAATAAATTTAGGTTTAAAATCCTCACATAAAGGATCAAATAAAATTTATTTGATGCATGAAATGTTTGATCAGTAATATAAAATCACAGTTCTTGAAAAACAAATTTTACTGAATCCTAGTCAATTGATTGATTTTACTATAATGATATAGAATAATGGACACTTATTCTGAATGTTTCATATCTTTACTTTAAATTAAGTACTATCATTGAATTCTACCAATGGTAATGAAGAAATGGAAGTGGCCAAAGAAAGTAAATCAATCAAACAATATAATGAAATTAGATGATGTAAAATGTATAAGTAGTATGATTCAATGATCTTTCTGTTGAATATGATAAGGCACAAATAATGAGGGGAAGTTCAAATTCATAGAAAATAATATAATAATAATATTGAGCCTGATGAATGAAAATTATTATGTCAGGTAAAATGTGATATAATTATATGTGAATGATAAAATTGGAAGTTAAGATAGTATAAATATGTTATAGTTGATTGCCTCGAAATTGACAATAATCATGTTTGAGGATGTTTAATGTAATAAATTTTATAACATATTTAGTGGAAGAAATGATAAAACTAGATGGATATGATTGACTTATAGAGAAATAGTTGATTAAAAATTGTTGAATGATTTTTGTGGAAGTAAGATAATCAATATATAAAGAGTTCATTCATGAATGAATAATAATAGAAAATATATTATGATGATAATAATATGGATATTAATGTTATGATATTCAATATGGGGTTATTTTAGATCAATTTAAGAATTCATAAAATTTCTAATGGAGAGTTTACAATGGTTTTTAAGATAATTTTCAGGATTACAAGGTCTTGAAATATTTTTAATGCTATTCAAAAAAGTATTTATAAAATACATTGGATATAGATATCCCAAATTTATAAACATATTAAAAAAACTTATTCTATATAATTGGTTGAGATCAATCTATGAAATTAATTAGGAATATCTCTTTTAAAAGAAATGCATAGTAGGTTATTAGAATAGAGATGGTGTTGAAATATAGAGTTATTCATCAAAAGATCCACTGTTTCAAAAAAATTGTAATACTATAAATAATTGTTCTTATGATTTATAGTGAGTTATCAAAATTAAAAATAGTTGAAATTAAAATAATATTTAAGCATCATAGAGTAACCTAAAAAATAACCATAAGTTGAAGTGATGCAATAATAGGTCTACTAATATGTTAGCTGATGTAGGATGGGTTAATGTAAATGCTGAGTATAGTGGATGATTAGTGGAATCAAATGCACTTTCTAGGAAGATAATAATTAATATCCAATAAATAACATTTTTTAAGTGTAATGAATGCCAAAATATCGATATAGAGGTAAAATAGAATTTTTTGGAGATAGCTCAACAGCATGTGTAATATTTTGGTTTGAGAGTTTTGGATGATCATTTCTCATATTTAACATAGACTACTTATATATATTATAATATGTCTGAGAATAGTAAATATCACAGACTCAAATAATAAGGATAATAATGAGGAGTATGTTTCCCACATTGGGTACAAACCATATATAATTATTTTTCATTGGATCTTTCACATTATCTTCATTTATTTTGGGGTATGTTTTATGGTGTATTTAAAGAAACATACTTAAAATTTGATAATATTCATTACATAAACAAGGAGAAAGTAAGAGTTTATTTTAATCATAATTAGTAAAATAATTTCACTCTTCAAAGAACCACACAACTCAGGTTTATATTATAATCCAGTTGGTAAAACAAGTGGTATCAAAGCTAGAAAAATCCACACAATTTGAATGTAAAATTCATGTCTTATTCATTTATAAATATTCATTAGGTTATCCTTTTTATAATAGAGAGTGACAGTTCTACTAGATGAAAATCATGGAATTCCTATGGAAATGAAAAATGGATTATAATATGGATTTTTTCCCAAGAATTCATCATTCAAAAGAAGAAAGTATATTAGAGGCAACATAATGAAACCTCATTGAATCAATAGAAGGATAATAAAACACTACCGAAATATAAAAAATATGGGAGTCATACTAAAGAATTTGTATGAATTAGTTAAAAAAAGATGTTATTTCATGTTGTTATGAAATTAATTTTGTTGAATATATTTATAAAATTATAATATATATATGTGTGTGTGATTTCTTTAATAATGTGCATCCGGATGTTGTGTTATATATATATTTATTTATCAATGAAATGTATAGAAAAAAAATAAAAGTTATAATTAAAAATAAACGAGTTGGTGGATTTTTTGTCAAAGAAATTTGAAAAAGAAAGACTCCAATAGAACCAGAAGATGGTATTGAAAATTAAAAACAACATTTTATTGAAATATTATCAATATTTTGACAATAATTAAAAACAATTATTTATGTGTATGTTATGTTCGATATTATTTTATGATAATAAATTCACATATAAATAGTTATAGGGAATTTATGGAACTACAAGTCAGTGATCAATATTTGTAGTTTAGATGATATTGATATCTCACTATTGATGGAACAAATGTTTCCAAAAATAGATTTTAGATGATAAATGATTATTGTTACAAAAAATTGAAATTATATTAAGGTAGTAAAATCAAATTATGTTTAATATTTCTAGAATAGGAAATAAAATTGAAATAGTGAATATTTCTCATGTACTATATTCACATTAATCATCAGGATATAATTTTTTCATAGAAGAAATAATGGAATGTATTATCTCACCATATCAACCTAGTAGTTGATGAATTATTTTATTAATGGATATATCATCATCTAATAGATAAGGAAATAAGTTTCCGATAAATGTTGATGAATATATTCCCACTTATTTAATGGTGAATCATATAGATCATATTGAAAATAGATGAGGAAATATATAGAGAAAGTAAATTATTATCTAAAAGAGGAAGTAGTAAAAAATTCATCACATGGTCTGAAAATAAGAGGATTATTTACATAAAATATTTGAACAATTACCAATCTGTAAATAAAATAAATATAGAAGAGTGTACTTCTTTGTTACTTTTAGTCTTATATGTTCTTTACACATCCTGAAACATAAACTTAATATGACATGTAAACTATGGAAAAATTTATATAGATATCATTATAAGGGAAATAATGATAGAATAGAATAATCATTCATATTAAAACCAAAACATATATAATAAAAAAAATATTGACATTCAATTGATTTGGATATACTGAGAAGTTCTATGGATGTTGCTAAAGAGGTGATATTAGTGAATATTACAACTCGGTTACATCTAAAAAACACAATACAACTATAACGATATGAATAATTCAAATAATGATAAAGAAATATAAATTAAAAATACACTAAAATTCATCACTTTGGTTAATATTATAAAAATCAACAATGAAAAATGCACCCAATAATGAATTGAAGTAATAGGTCACACCATATAAATGAGGCATCATTTAGGAAAGGAATGTAAACATTAGTGAGAATTGATACAAAATAATGAATGTATAGGGTAATTATATCAAGATTTAGAATCCATATAAATTAATTGATAGAATAAAATATATTATTATAATGGTTGAATACATCTCTAAAAATGGAAATGATTTTAAATAGATGTTACATCAAAATTAAATCTTATAAGGTGTTAAGAAGCCATGTGGAAGGTTAATAAATTATTTAAAAATTATTAAAAAATTTATGAAAATATTTCAAGGATAAAAATAATTTTTTGAGTAAAAATAATAAAATATAATAAAATATATCCTCTCAATGAAAATTAAATCTTAGTCGAAATAGAATAATAAATATATTTCAATAGTTTGAATATAAATTTTTTATGATTAGCTGGAAGATGAAATTAAAATTTAAGAGAATTAAAAGATGTGGGAAGGTGATTTCCAGGAAAATATTTATAGAAAACATGTACTGAAAGTAACTTTTACAATTAAAATTTCATATTAAATGAATAAAATTATTAATAAGTGATGTTTTCATAAAAAACACATGCACTAATTTGGTTATATTGGACCATTTTAAAATATTTCCTATCAGGTTTCAAATACTATTATGAATCTTATCAACTAATAGTATAACTATGGAAAAGTGAAAATTAATATCAGTATATATTATGGTTTATTAAAAAAACAAATTGACACATCTGGATGAAATGATTACTTGGACCATTGCAATGTTACCGAATAAAGGCCTTTTATTAGAGAATTTGAGGGAGGTAAAATCACAATTATTTTCAAGAATGAGCATTGGTGGTTCTTCTTGACATGTGGCACCTGATGAGATAATTTTATTTGGAGGCTGACCTGATTGCTTCCTAGTCCAATTCTCTTTATTTCCTCAACTAATTTTTCTTTTATCTCTTTTACTAGTCATTTGAGTTCAGAAGGAAATGTTATGTCCCATCAATAGTGGTATGGGTATGTTTTCTATATTTTCCATTACCTTTCCAAAATCTATCAGTTATTTATATACTGTGGAACTTGGTAAGATGATATTTTTTTCTGATAGTTTCACTACTATTATTTGTCAACCAATAATCCCAAAATTTCATTTTTCTGTTGGTGTTTCAAAGACTCTAATAGAATGGATTTGTATCTCGGTTGAATAATAATTCATATGGAAGTAATTAGTAGTCTTTGATTCATGACTTGTGCCATTCTTGAACTGAAATCAGTTATGACATTAGAAATCAGGGTGTCATCGAGGATGTAGAGAATAGAAAGGATCAATCTCTATCTCAAGTCAACCATTTGGGTCAGAGATCTATGAAAACCCCACTATGAACATGAATTTTATGGATATTATTATTTTAAAACTATCTGAGGAGGTTTACGGAGATGTCTCATGGGATTTGGGACCCCTCATGTGACAATAATTACCCTATGAGGAGAATAAGGATTTCTAGGAAGACTAATATCAGGTGTTTATTATTACATTGGATGATAATCATGCCTTGAAGGATTAATTTCCTCCTATGGTATCCCACATAAGTATGGGGATTGGTCTTCCTTTACTAGTAATGAAGAGAGAAAAAACTATAGATACAGAGATGTGAATTGCAGATATTTTTTCTCCTTTGATGTGTGATTTGGGTATCATCCCCTTTAAAAGACATGTTCAAGGATGGTCCGGGGATGTTTTTTTGGTGTGTGGAGTTCCCACATTGAACTCCCCCTTATATGGTGATTCTAGGAATGATGAGATGAAGTACTTCTTGGGTGCTAATTTGGTTAGGAAACCAGTTTCATCATGTCATATCAATCACTCTGAGGTGAACTTGGATGTCTATGGTGACCAAGGTAAGGGTGTACATCCTCAATGTCTAGTTTGGGAGGACACTAATAAGAATACCCAATTTATTGTTTGTGGATTTTTTCATCCCAGAGGTTCAAAAATGCTAGTGTGGGACTCATAGGCTAGAACATTCTATGTTGATGCAGCTATTTCTGGAGGAATGGTTATCTATTCTCAAAATCTATTTGCATTGTTAAGAGGTGAAGAGTTCTATACATTTGAGGAATGCAATAAAGTGGTGGATGTCTATAGGAAGACCCCACCCCATGAGATTATTTATTTCCTATGTGTATAGGGATTATGATTTATACTCCCTTTTGGGACCACGGAATTAGACATTTAAGAAAACTACATAATATCCTCTTCATGGTAGGGAAAGAACACTATGATCGATTCAGATGTGTTTATATAGAACTCTCAGAGGTTCTGACAAATGGATGATTATTCTTTCTTTCCTAGTACTCCCATTACTCGATCCTCATGTTAAACAATGCAACATTTGATGTTTTCCAAGAAGGTGTAGGAAATGGATTCTAAGGAAAAAAATTATCTAGCAGGGTAATCGCCTATATCCAACTTATAGAACACTGAAAAGGATGTTGTTGAATCTAATATCCACCCATGTTGAATGTAATTTATGGAGTGTGATGAGAGGGAAATCAGCACCAACTGAAATGTATATTTATTGGAAAATGTCCAAGAGCTTATTAATATTCCAGAGGAGTGCAGATAGCTAGTTGGGAAGAATATTCAGGTTAGTTATACCAAGGAACGGGGTGACTAGATCCAAAAAAACTTGTAATTGTTTCCCATGGATTCAATAGGAAGAATATTACTATATAATATCTCATTAAAACATGGGATAAGATGGAATACAACATTGAAAACTAAATCTATAATGATCTAAATGAGAAGGTTACCATTCTAGAAGGGAGCCTCCTCAAACGTAAGCACTCTAAAAAGCTTAAATTTCAATTCATTGATTTGAAAATTAAATATCATGATAGGTGGTTGTCTTTTGTGTACTTTAATGGTTTTCTAAATTTCCATAAATGTGAATTTCTTAATAAAAACATATATTTTGTGTGAGAATTATGAAATAGGAAAATGTAGTTTTTTTCATGATTCTCTGAGAGAGATTATTTTTAAATTAAATTTAATGTGGTATAAATATATGGTTTTTATTATATTATCATAATTTCTCAAATTTGATGTAATAAATTCAATAAAATGATAAAAACAAAATATTGATTTACAACCCATTTTTTGTCATTTGGTTAGTTTTATAAACACTCAATGAATCCTCTAAAAACCTGTATGATATTATATTATTTCAACATAATTTCATTAAGAACATAAATCACATGAAAATTAACAAAGTTATTATTTTAATATTATGAATTAATGGATTTCTAAAATATTTAATCATAATACTATTTGGTAGAATCCATGGGGAAAATCTTGGGGAGGATTATAGTTTTGATTATACAATATAAAGTCCATAATATATGTTTAGAAATTTTTGAAGAATTCCCCTCACATTTTCTATAAATACTCATCTATCCCCGTACTCATATTTATTAAAACCCCATTGGGACTGAATATCTTATCCATGCCCCTCTCTAAATCCCTCCAATAATGATCCCAAAACCATAACAATAACTTACAATTCCTGTATAATACCACTCTCATGGTATGGTATTTTCTGTCTCCCCTTTATTCAAATCAAATAATTTGATTATGAATTTTTATTCACATTTTTCATATTTTAATATGTATTACACATACCATTACTATCCTTATGATCTAGAAGTAATTATATATAACCCTTAACTCTTATTAAAATCTTCTGTGAACCTTTTTGTACACTCGTTTTCTTCTTAAATTATCTTATGATCTTTCATCCCCAACATTTGTTTTGTGTATACCCACCACCATTTCTTATCATGATTATTCACCTAAATGAAATGATAATTTTATTATTGGTGAGTCCTATATAGGTAACCAATTATCCAAAAATTTTAGATTAATATTGATAAAATACATTCATATATTGTTTAACCTATGTGTAACACAAATTCTTGTACATGTTATAAATGGGATTTCTCATCCAGGAATTATCTTACATTATAATGCATTTGTTAATGTTTTTCTTCAATATATACCATGTATGGTTCATTATTGGTTATCCTAATATATTTATTTTATGATTTATCTGTGTTTATCCTTCACTTATTTTTATGATATATAGTTTTATGTTTTTGTTACCATCATATGATAACATGATGTTATTGTATTACATAATTCTTCATTGTTAAATTTTATGCTCCTCACCATTTTATGACACCTTGATATGCCTCAGGACTAAAATGGGTTACATTCATATTATTATGAAAGGATTGTTCCTTCAATGGGATTTATAGATCAACCCTTCCGTTTGTACGTCTAGAAGTTATCATGGGTATTATTAGAATATAAATGCATTTTTTGGGAATAATATGGAGTTATATATAAGGTCATTATATCAATTTTTTTTGTTTTTGTTCTACATATCGATTTTGTGAATGAAACTAGGAATCCTAATCATTTGGGATTCTATTATGTGAATCAGTATGTAATATATCAGGGAAATAGTTATATATATGATATGTGTTTTATAGTTGGTATCTACGATTTTACCTTGATTTTTTGAAAATTAAGACAATAAAAAAAATTTAATCGATAGGGATAAAACTAATCATAGGAAAAATCCATAAATTATGAAAAAGTATAAATTAAGTGGTTTCTATGGAAAAGATCCATGAATTGATATTACATGTTAAGGGAGATCTATTATAGTTGTACCTAAGGGTAATCAATTTCAAATGAAGAATTTGGAATTAACTTGATTTTCACCAATGCATGGAAATGAAGATAAATTACATACCATCTTTGAATGTATTCGGGGATACAAATTGGATAATTCACAAGATAATTACAAACCATTATAATGTAAATTGAGATTCTTGTTATGTTTAATGAAATGAATTATTCTATACATAAAATATATTGAAACCAAAAAAATCAAAATTTATTGAATATTATACATTTATGGGTTGTCCCTTGAAAATTTTTAATTACATTTTTATATCATTAATAGAGATAAAATTATCAACCTGAAGTCTATTTTGTATATAATGTTTGACTAAAACCAGAATCAATGATTGAATGGTAGGATTACCCTCTACTCATGGAAAAACAATTTATTAAGTGACTATAGTTATGAAAATTATATTATATCACCCATATTTAATATAACTATTCAGACACTACCTAACAAATATAAGTTGATCTATCATAAAAAAATTAAATTAAGAAATTATTGAATCAAATGTACAATACCTTATCCCTATCCATATTTTCTAAATGAATTTTCCTAACAACATGATACTCCCTTTTTTAAAAATCAAGTAAATTTTAAATATTGTTTGGATATTATTTTACATATCCAATATACATTTATGATAGATGGAAATTATTATACTTATCAAGTCTGACCTTCAAATTATTTGAATTTTTTTTCAAAAGTATGAATCTTTTGGGGTGTGATATTTTTATAAATGGATATTTTTTCTTTATGAGAAGGCATATCATTTTAAAATTATTGGTACTAATGAAAATATTATCCTTGATTACATGTCCATTATAAGATTATACGCATATGGGTTTCCTAATGAATTTTTTATTCTTCCTGCTAACCAAGAGGATGCTTTGTCAATAAAAAATATAACCATATCATATTAAATATACGATAACACATATATAATTTCACAATTGATTATAATGACATAACAATAAACTATATAATAATCTTTAGATAGGGTTTATATTCTTATGTGCTTCAACATGGGGTGTTCAAGTCTTTTTATCCATGAATAATGATGGGTAAATTTTATTCTACATTGATTGTTGTGATTTCTAAAAGGTCATTATAAAACACAAGTATCCTCTACCATATATTTATTATTTTTTCATACAGCTATATGGATATAAATACTTATCTAAGGATGATCTTCAGTTTGGATGTTATCATATAAATTTAGAGAAGGTGGTTATCACCATGTATGATTTTTATACAAGTTACATGAACTGGGAGTTCATAGTGACGAAATTTGGACTCACTAATGTTCCATCTAACTTCATGGACATAACAAATAGGCTATTTAGGGATTTCCTATGAAAACCTATTGATGTCCTTATAGATAATATTCAATTCTTCTCCAAAATAAGGGGGCAGTATAATGTACACTTGAATGATTCTCTAGAGTCCATTCATATAAAAATGTTATATATAAATTAATGTGAATTTATGTTTTGGATCAAAAATGTAACATTAATTATGACGGTTATCCCTAGAAAAGGGATATTTTTGGATCCTTAAAAAACATTTTAAAATGAAGGATAGCCCAGACATATATCTATGGAATATATTGATAGTTCATTTATATTAGAATGGTACTATCTTGGCTTTTTGAGATAATTATCTTTATTTTTATTTCCACAGAGCTAGATAAATTATAATAGAATGTTGATTGTACGAAATATGTATTAAAGGGGATAATTAAATAGTTATATAATAGGATATTCAATGTACTTATTCTCACATTAAAATTGGTGGGGAAATATATTTGATCTATAGTGATACATCTAGAAAAGTCTTCAGTTGTTTTCCAATGAATGACAAGGAAGTGATATCATATTCCTCCCTTTAAGAATTTATATATTATAATAACTACCCAATGAATGATATAGAATTTTTTTCATGGGTATTCATAGTTGTTAAATAGAGGAATTATTATTATTGGGAGAAGTGTGACATATTTACAAATTGAAATACTCATTTTTCAAACATAATATTTCTTGTTTTATTACTGTTTATCAAAACATTTCAATTGTATTTCCCATATATTTCAATGATTATTAAAAATAATTTTATTTAAAAATAAATAATTTTAGTTAATTTAATTGTATTTCTTCAATTTTTTTTCATATTAATAAATGTTTTTAATAAATTTTGAATGTAATTTTATATATTTTTTAAACTACAATTTTATTTTATAAATGTTTTGGAAATGATTCCTTCCGTAAACCTAAGGGAATGTATTTCCCATTGGAAGACCATAATTGTCCATCTGATCATGAAATATAGAGGTAAGTGAAACACATTTAATATGGACACACAAGGGATCATGACCTCTTAGAGGCCTATAAAGAGGATCCCATTAGGTGTACAGATAGCCCAAGTTCTGGTTTTATAGGAATGTGGTTGGGAATCCCAAATATCTATTTGGGGAATCGTCACTAGGATGGTGTGGTCCATTATTGAAGGTTGGTGTCATCCATCCCCATCATACATTATTTCCACTATGGAGCTATGTATTGACACTTATGCTTTCACCATATATGTTATCACAACTATAGTTGTAAAACTCTTCATGGTTATTGTTTAATTTAATTGGAACAACATTATTTTTATCTCTGAGATAACCCTCTGGCTCAGACATTCCAAATCATCCCCTTACCACCAACATCACTACTCTATATCACCGACCAATATAATCAACCATTTAAAACTACAATTGTGTCCACTTGGTAGCTTAGGATTGAGAAGCACATAAATCAATGAATCTATGGGAATAAAATATTACTTCTTCCACCTCATATGATATCGACTATGACCCTTTTTAAGGATAAAAAAATCACTTTCCACAGTTGATATTGAACGAGGTTTTTTTCAAAAGACCACCACACCACTCAGTATAGAACTGTCCTGGAATCCATATACTAACCATGATTTCATGGTATTTACTCAGGTTGAAGCGCATGAATTGTACTAATCATCTCTGAATCCTCATTCGATTACTATGAATACATTTTAAAGATGATTGACTTCCTCCGTCCACATTTAAGGATGGAGGTCTTGATGATGTCTACTATACTATGTCTACTATGGTACCTACTAGGAACAAGGATGAAATTGAACCAAGCCTTGAATTTCCATATATAATGAATAATTTTCTTGTATAATGTGAACCCATTTTTCATTTTATCAATACACAATATAGAGTTTTCCATATACATGATATACTATCATTATGATGGTGGATGTGAGCTATACTTTTTGTGATGGTATATTTGATAAACCATTAGTGAAATGGTTGATTTGATCTATCATAAAACTAATGATATATATTTAAGAATAACTAAATACCATTCATATCACCAAGGAGGTGGCTGGATCGCATGAGGAGGCACACTGGGTAAATATTTATAAATAATTTGAATTGTTACATCCCATATAGGACATGATTCTACCGCCATATAGGTTCTTCCACAACAACTTCCATGGGGAGATGTGATATACCATTGACTCAACGGTATATGTATAGAATTTAACCCATTCATGACTCACCAGATGATGCACCAATATAGTAAAGGCTAAGGAAATGGATTCATTTTTTATTCATAATAGAATATTGATGCAACAAATGATTTTAATGACCAATCATAGATGATCCACACCAATATATCAAGGAAATGCGGGAAGATCCTTTGAATGATGAATTATTAACCAACTATATATGATAAATGTTAGATATGATCCACCATCATGACAATGCTATATTTCTAATTGTAGATTTCACTACTATAACTATAGAATATCAACAAAAAACTAGAATTTGGAAACACCAATGAATTAAATAAATTCAACATCAAATATCATTAACAAGATAAATTAAACATTTTATAAGATATAAAAGGATATAATTAAATAATTAAAATAGTTTATCTACCTCGATAAATACATGGATGTTTGTAATCTGAAAAGGGATCAAATTATTGAAAAAATATATATTCGGTTTCAACTATTTATGGATGCTCTGTTTTTCTGTCATTATTTTTAAAAGTTTAGTTATTACTTCTTCCCCTTTTATCACATTTTTTATATTTTAATGGAAGTGTAAAAAAATTATTGGTTTCTTATTATGGATTTGACCACATGTGATTCTTGAGTCATTGATCTATGTAATTATTTTATAACTTTTTATTTTTTAAATGGATTTTGATTCATGATTTTAGAATTTCAATGGGATATGATTGTACATTTATATCTAATATGAGTATTTTAAAATTCATTTTTTAGAAAACTTTTTCTTCATCATCATGGTTTTGGATCACACTGATTTGGAAATCTACTATCAATTGATGAAGTTTTTTCTTATTACGATACACGTGTATAAGAAATAATATAATAATTTAGACACTTGGAATATGCAATACTAGATCTAGTATTTACAGGGTGATCCAAATGATTCCCATCCTGAATTTCACAAATTAGATGGAGAATAGTCCAACTCTAAAAATGGTGTGGATTGATTTCATTTTATATCAACCTTAATCACAGTTGAAATGGTTTATTTGACAGATTATATATTTAGTAAACAAATTTACTAAAAAAACAATTTAAAAAAATAATTATTGCATTATAGAATAGAAACATAGCCCAATCCCAATCCCTTTTCTGTCATTTGAAATTAACAAAACAATTCTCTTCGCTTCATAGTCATTAAAATCTTGTTATTATTTTTAATCGATTTTATATCATGGAAAAATTAATAAATCACATATCTCTATTGAAATAATTCATCACTACTACTATAAAACCCTTAAGGTTTAAAAATATCTTTTTTGAAATCTCACGATTGGTTTTGATCATAACACAGTTCCTCTATCATTGAGTAAATAAAAATCAATCCCAGAATAAGTGTGAGATGGACATACAATGTGGAATTAATTTTTATTGTCCCTTTGATAGATTAAATGTTTATATCCATTATTATAACTCCTAATCTATTATGCCACTTCTAACAAATAAATTTATAAGACCCGTGAGATTCATCACATGTTCTCTATGCTCCAAAAAATAATGAAATTAACCAACAAAAAAACCAATGTGATCTTTTTTCCCAAAATTTTTTATATTTATATCGATTAACTATTATTATTCAAAAAATAGTTTAACTATGTTTCAATAAATTACCATATTACCTAGATTTCATTTCATTATAGGATATGAACTAAACCGAAACATTCTGGTGTTTAAAAATGATCATGTTTGAGCATTAATCCAGGAAGATAAGAAGAGGATCATGTAATGTGAAAGTAATTACCCATTCCACATTAGATAGTGGTCAATGAGGGGTTTTCCATTTTATAACCTGGAGGAATCCATGATTTGGTTGATCAGCAATTATTTTTCAAGAGAATAGTCTTCTATGCCTCCCAGAGCACCATAATAAGGATGGATATCTACTCTATCAAACATGAAACTGTAGAAAACCTCTATGCGTATCAGGAAGGATTTAAAAAGTTGTTTGAAAACATTCATCATCAGGATATGGAATATCTTCACACCCTAGGATTTTTCTACAAGGGAATGATAAAAAATAACTGTGTACTCCTATATTCAAAATCCATTAGATCATTGATTGTTAAGTCACACATGGAATCTAAAATAATAATCTAGAATATTTCATATAAATCAGAATATTTTTGAAAATGTGCTATAAGAGTATTGGGTGGCTATGAGGTAAAAAATTCAGGATCATAATATTTAATTGAAACCAAACTTAATGAACTAACAATATTAGTAAGACTTATGGTTTTGAAATATGTTAATGAACAACCTCCCCCCCCCAACAATAGTTCTATGGTTTGTTACTATCACCTCATCGGTTTTCTAATAAATGTTATAATGTAAAAGGTATAAAATTTTTTCCTTCAATATTCATGCAGATAATGTCTCAGTTCAAAAAATCATGGAGATAAATAAAATCTTTAAAGGTATTTGGAGGTTAAAAATGTAATCAAAGATGCTCTTTCCATTAGTAATTACCAAACTCACCCAATTACATTGACCAAATAAGAAATAATAAAAAATATAATCACATAAACCAAATACTTTTCAAAAAAAGTCCAATAAAAATACTGCATCTGTTGTACCAACATTTAAATGCATGAATGGAAAAAAGTTTGATGATCTGATAATTTGATGTACGATTTTTCAAAGAAATTTTATAATCTCCTAGAGATGTTGTCTCATAACCCAATTAAAGTCCCTAATTAATCAATTTTGAACCTCATGTAAAGTGTTAGAATCATCATGAAAAATAGAAATGAGATTTCACCACCAGAACATAGAAAATCTCTTGATTTACTAGAAGATGGTGAGTCTAGAAATATAGTAAATTTTGTTCTGATTCTGGATGATGGGAAAACACACCCTTGAAAAATACGACAAAAAGACAGAGGAAGAATCAAAGAAATTAATTCAAAAGGAAGGGATAGAGTCTCCATTATAAGGATATAAAAGGAAGAATAAATACACCACCTTCCATTCCATTTCAAGTTACAAAATCAATAAAAATTGATGATTAAAACTTGATAAATAAATGCAAGAGAAATTTCAATTGTTGAAATTGGAATCCATCCGGAAAATTATAAAATATACTATATTCTTCAATAAAATATTTTATCCAAGTGAATGATGCTATATAAAAATGAAACAGTAAACCAAGAAATCAGTGTCTCAGAAATGATCACAAACCTATTTCAAAAAAATGAAAATATCAAGGTAATTTTCATTTTCATCACACTATTGGTTAATTGTAATTTTTTGATGCACTATGAGATATTGGTTCTTCCATTAATTTTAGTATAAATCAATTTTTTATATTTTAAAATTGATAATATAAATAAAAAATAGTTGTTTATAAACAGAAAAATAGATCAACTTTTATTCAAATCGTATTTTTGGATGATGTTCCTATGGGAGTTGAAGGTATTGTTTTCCCAACTGAATTTTATGTTCTCAGCATGGAAAAATCAAAATTAACAATGCTTTCAAATAATATTTTTAGAATACCATTCCTAAATATGGACAATATGATCATTAATATACATGAAGAAACCCTCTCAAGGGAGCTATTCAACAAAAAGGTTTACATCAATGTTCCGCACACCAAGAGGGACAGCTCAATTAATGATTCAATCTTCAACATTTTCCTTGAAGAAGTTTCTGATTATTGATAAATCTAAATATTATTCTAACATTTAAATAACATCTAAATTAATTGATAATTTTATAGAAGACAATGATATGGTACCCTTTCCTAAAGAGATTCGTGATTTTTAAATAGGATGTTTGAATTCAAATATATTTATAGAGGAAGCCCCATATTAGGAATTAAAACACATCCAATGTTATTTGAAATATGTGTATCTTTTGGATTGTAAACAATTACCAGAAATAATAGTAAAACTTATATCCCATGACCAAGAAAAACATTTATTTTATATTTTTTAATGAAACATCCAAGAATAACAGTGGATCCTTGGAGACATCTATGTAATTATTAACATGGTCTATTCCCATGGGGTTTCTATGTAGGGGTACCCATGACATGTTATGAAACCGCAAATAATACTTAATCCTACAAATATGAAATTCTCTAAAAAGATATTGAATAAATAATGGTGGCTGACATAATATACCCAATTTATGAGCCATAAAAATCATCCCTATCCATGTTCTTCTTTGGAAATTTTTTTTACAGTAGTGGAAAATTGAGAATAAAAAATTAATACATATAACAGATTAGATAAGATAGTGGGTTTTCATATACTATAGGAAAATGATCCATGTCATCTTAAAAGGCCACATTCCATTCCAATTCATTGTCCAAATTAAATAGTGGATAGTAGACTAAAAACATTATTTTTTCATTGATGGATTTAATATTTATTGGGTAAAAAATATTTAGTGGACCAATTGTGAAATAAAATTAGTTTTCCTCTTAGGATCTATTCATATAATTGGATCAATTCCAAATTATGAAATACTCCAAATAAATTTCAGTGGTGTATTTTAATGATTTTATCAGATCATATGGATGGTTATCTATAGGTATATATCAATGTATATTCTATATATGGTAAATACTTTGATAATTTATAACGAAACCTTGAAATTGTTTTCAAAACATGTATAGAGAAAATCATTTTTTTAATTTCAAAAGAATCACATTATAGTTGAATTTGGAATGTAGTGGGTTGTATAATTTCAATTAAAGCCCCTAAGTTCGATAAGTATATTGTTGGTGCAATAAATTAATTACCATTTCCTAACAATTTGAGATTTATTGGATCATTTTAGGGAATGATTTTATTTTTAGATGATTCAAAAAAGAATTTAGTAATATCACCATTATTGTTTAATGAATTATTTTAAAATAAGATGAGTTTTTTTAACCCTTATAGTTATTGGGAGGCATATGAAGTGATCAAGTAAAAGAATATTTGACCACAAATTATAAAACCCCCAAACTGGAATAATGGACAAATTTTTTTGAGGTAGCATCATGACTAGTTGTTGGAGTAGTCCTCTCCTAGAGAAATTAATGAAGACTAAAATTTATAACATATCACCCAAAAACTATTGATGTGACTTAACACAATTGAAAAACTACTAAAATTAATATCATTATTAGTGTATCTTCATTAGATATATTTATATTATAATTTATTTTAACTAATGTGGTTATATATATTTTTAATATTCCACACATATGTACTTGATAATGAAATATTCATGACAAACTACAGATTAAGAGATTCATATAACACATGAAAAAGATCCACCTAGAGATCATTGAAGATAGGGGGGATGAAAATTGCACTACTGGAATTTTCGGTATTTGCGACTGTATCCCGTTTCAAATATGCTTTATCGATGGGGCCTCGTTGAAAATAGCCCTTTGCAGAAAACACAGTCACAAATACCATTATTTGGGACGAGCCCGTGAAAAATAAGTCTCTGATTATATGCATTATATATATATATATATATAACATTTTTCACGATGGACCCGTCAAAAATAGAATTTGTGACGGGCCCACTGTCCTGTCGCAAATATATATATATATATATAACGTTCTGCGATGGGCCTATCCCAACAAAGTATTTCCGACGGGTAAGTAGTCTTGTCACAAATATGTTTTTTTAAAATATTTATATAGACTATTTGTGATGGGGTCACTTCACAAAAGGTCACGTGAGAAATAATAAATTAATTAAAAAATTAAATTTAATAAAATTACGATTAATGAAAAAATAATATGACTATTATTAAAAAAATAAAAAATATTTAAATTCTCAATATTCACAAAAAAAAATATTCCTAAAATATTATTATTTCTATTATTAATAAATAAACAAACCAAAAATATATAATACTAAAAAATATATTTAATAAAATATTATTAATATTATTCAAATAATAAAAAAATAATAAATTATTAAAATTCACAATACTCACAAAAAAATATAAAAAATTAAAAAAATATTAAAAATCAAATTATTTAATATTTACACCGATATAAAAGACAAAAAAATGTAAATAATTAATATTAAATGTTAAATAAAAATGTTTTTAACAAAAAAAATCACAAGGGGGTCATCTTCTAGAAGAGGTGGAGGAGTTGAAAGAGATGGTGGAGAAACTTTATCCCTAAACTACGAGTCAGACGGCGCATGTACTCTATCTGGTCATGATGCTACTGCTGCCATTGATGCATCTCCTCATCATGTTGTTGATGCTAATGCTGCTTCCATCGATGCATCTTCTCCTTGTGATGCTACTTATGTTGTTGCTTCCACTGACTCATCAATTCATGTTGCTTCTGCAAAGTCTCTATAAGATCATCCTGAGTTCGCAATTACTCCAGATACAGTGAGCCCGAAGATGATGTCTCTCCACGAGCTCCTCTCGAGATGGTTGCCGACATCACAGCAGTACCATAATTAGAGCTAGGAGACAAATGAGAGTTGATACCAACTACTCGGCCCTTCACAAACCCATACTGAGTCGCCTGCATCCATGCCTCCTCATCGAAATGGTGAGCACCGGTCTGCCCTGTCGTCTTATCCTAACCCTCAGCCTATGTCTGAGTGGTCGCAGCCTCATATGAATCCTTCAATTGGAATTTAAAATAATATTCTGGAAATATTATATGCAGTTCATTGTCAAACTGGAAAAATAATACTAACCACAGTCTGATGCTGGCGATCACCTCTAATCTCTCAAGTGGTTGGATCACTGTACATCATCCGATAAATTTCAAACTCTGTAATATCGGGATGCTCGACTACCTATAAAAATATTAAATAAACTGTATATATTTAAAGTTATTAAAAATATTTAAACAATATATTTAAAAGATGATCTCTATGTGAATTGAATGTATAGCTACCAGCTCAATGTGTCACCACCTGTCTCCCCCGGTTATGCCGTATCACTGAAGATCTCCTCTAAAATCCAACACCAAAATAGTGTAAACATAAAACATCCCAAACATGAGATGAAATTTACTCTGGTCAGTGAGCTCTACACGACTCATCAAATTCTGTCACTCCTACTTTCTTAATGGTTGTCCTTCTCAAATTGTGCAAAAACTAACGGAAATGGTCGTGCATTGAAACCTGCCCTGCCGCGTAGATAACATCGTGCATGGTATCATCGAAAGGATACCATAAACCATAAAAATAATTTATAATATCAATTTATTAATAAAAATATTTTTATAATAAATATAATTTATTTATGTAGCATCAAATGATGGAAAATTTCGCATCACACATCAATGGGAATCTGTTCCCATGTGATCCATGGATGCGAAAAATAATTGCGCAATATAGAACTCTCCAATCCAATAGTTACATTCAAAAAAACTGTGAAAAAGGAATAAATAATTAAACAATTAGTATATATATAAATAAATAAATGAAAGATAACTATAATATACATGTTACCAAAGATCCGTGTGTGTGGATCGAAACCAAGATGGGGACGTCACTTGGGTATAGGGTCAGGAATCATCAATCGTGCAAAACCACACCCCCTCTGTGTACCCCCTGAACTTCCAGTAGGCTGAGGATCAGATGATCCAAAATATCCCTCATCCAATGGTAGGTCAGCCTCCTACAACTCACATAATATAACAGAGTCCATCTGAAACACAAAATTATTGTTGTAAGTAGATAGTTGAAAATAACTATTAAATATAGCTCTATATTTGTTATGATTATAACCATCATTTAATTGTGTCATTATTCATCTTCATCCTATTTTCTATATTTGTCAATGTCAATTTATTCATCTTCCTCCTCAACATCATCAATATCCATATGAGTTTCAGTTTCAGCATCTCTTGTCATTTCAAATTCATTTGTGACATCATTAACATCTTCATCGCCATCGATCCGTAATTGTGGGGTGTCATCAATGATATTCATGTCTCTTTGTGAAGTAGATGGATTTTGTGCAGTCTCTAGAAAAATATTAATTCCTTCCACTTCAGCAAAACCACATTAAGTTTGAGTAAACTAATTTTCCCAAGATTTCATTTTTATTATGCTCCACCAATCACTCAAGTATCTTTTAGTAGAACTATAATTTGCAAAATAAATTTGATGTGCATGTTGAGCTAGTAAAAATGGTTTATTTAATGCAAGAAGTCTTTTATATATAATATCGACGATTCCATGAGTCGGATGAACATTCAAGCCTCTCACAGTATCCAACCACTGATATTTAAACATTGTTATGTAATTATATACAAGACAAAACAGCTAAATAATTTCACCCAAAATGCCATAAAAGTCAACATCGGTTTCTCTATGATGTGATCCTCTCAAGAAAACTCCATTTTTCATGCTGTTTTATTCCCTTTATGCATGTGTATAAATTCAAAAACCATTCACCTCATATGAATTATAAGATTTAACCATTTCGGATGGTGGGTTATTCAATATACACAGTTTCTTATAAATTTTATCAGCATATTGAGACACATGAAAATATGTAAAATAGTTATCAATGTAATAAATAATAAACGGAATTGATATTAAACCATCAATAATTTATGTTACCAGTTTTTAAAACCATTGAGAATGATTTTTTTGTCTGCGTTCATCAAGAGAAGCTGCTGTATTTCTGTAAGTTGTTTCTTGATATGATTACCATATAACCGAAAAAAAATTAATTAAAATACTATAACATAATTTATAGAATAAGTGATAGAAGAACTCATAGGAAAAATGATGACATTTCTTCATAGTTGAGCAGAACATTTGTATGAGCTCTGTGATGTTCATCATCTGAAATCCATCGTTCATGATCTCCATTGAAACCAAGATTTGGATGATTAAAAACTATTAATTGATTTTCCATGTCATTATTAACATTCCCCTCATTTCATCCAATGCGATTTTTTAGGGATATTGAGATTTAAAATTATGAGTGTAGAAAAAAAGAAATTTCCTCTTGTAAATAAGCTTCAGTAATTGAGCCTTCAGCTGCTGCTTCGTTACGTACTTTTTTCTTCAATTTCTGCATGCATATCTTGAATGGGTGCATCCATTGAATCTTTACTGGTCCTCCACATTTAGCTTCATGTGGAAAATGTAATATCAGATATTCCATTGAGTCAATGAAAGCCGGTGGGAAGATTTTTTCGAGTTTACATAAAATTACAGAAACATCTTCTTCCTGTTTTCTTAGCACATCGTAATCTGTTGTCATTACACAAATGTCTCAAAAAATGATATATCTATTATGAAATCCCAAATCATAGAATTAAACAAACCTCCAAATCTAACTGGCATTAGTCTTTCCATTATAACATGACAATCATGACATTAGTAATATAACAATTCTTAACACATATGCCCAAATTGGAAGCATAGCCATCTAGAAGTCTCAAATCTGTAATCCATTGAAAAATAATAAGAGACTCTCTTTGGACAGTGTATAATCTGTTTTTGGCTTCATTAACCTCTGTGATCTGACATTTTCAAATAGTTCAAGTTCTGGTCGCCTAAACATTTAGGCAATATCTAATCATACCTTTATAGTATATTTGGTCTTACCTGGTGTGTCCAAAACTGTATGAAATAAGTAATCAAAACATTTCATCTCAATATGCATAACATCCACATGTGGTAGACCAACAAATCAGACCAATACGGAAGCTCCCAAAAAATGTTCCGTTTTATCTAATTATGTTTTTCCCAAAGCCATGAATTTTCTGTTTGTTTACTGTTGGTCTAAATGTGATTGAAGGTAATGAAAATACAACTGATTTTAACTCTATACATGAGATCATCATTATAGGTTCATCCCTTTCAATTGTACATCTTCGAAAATGAGATTTGTTCCTCCAAAAAGGATGATCGGTTGGAAGAAATCTATAGTGACAATCAAAATAGCAAGGTTTTTTCCATTGATGAGCATGAAGGATTTGATATCTTTCATACAGTAAGGACATGATTTCGTATCATGTTTACTCCAATCAGATAACATGCCATATGTTGGAAAGTCACTAATCGTTCACATTAATGCAGCTTTTAATATGAAATTTTGTTTCGCACCAACATCATATGTATTAACAACATCACTCCACAATGAATTTAACTCATCAATCAATGGTTTCAAATAAACATAAATATTCTTTTTTGGATGTCCTAGGATTAATAGAGTCAAAAATATATAAGTCTCCTTCATAGACATCCATGGATGAAAATTTAACAGAGTTATAAGGACAGGACAACATGAATACTGACTACCATAAGAACCAAACGGACAGAAACCGTTAGTAGAAAGACACAATCACACATTTTGGGATTCTATAGAAAATGACGGATGCAGACCGTCAAAATGTTTCCATAAATCACCATCAGATGGATGATTCAAGATTCAATCAGTTGAAATCTTGGTTTTATGCTATGACATCATTAACGTTGTATTCTAAGAAATAAATTTACGGTGCAACCTAGGTGTAAGGGGGAAATATCTCAACTGTTTTACTAGAATCGATCAAGACTTCTCTGGTTGAGCCTCTTTATACCTCAATTGTCCACATGTGGGAAAACTATTCAAGGACTCATTTTCTCCAGAATATAAGATGAAATCATTTAGAAATGCATGAATCTTCTGATAACTAAGGCCCATATTACGAACCAGCCTCTTTCCCTCATAGTAATTTTTAGGCAACACATTTCCTTCAGGTAACAGTGTTTTATCCAAAGAAAATATCTGGTCGAAACAGTTATTTTACATTTCATTATCTGATTTAATTGCCATTAATTTTTAAACCGCTTCTAATTTTCTTATCCTGCAACGAGGATATAATGCATCCTCAGTACACCTTAACAACTCAAAAAATTCGGATGGTGCCAACTCAGGAGTTAAATCATTATGATCATCAGTTTTAGTTTGTTGCACAGATGGACCTGCAAAATAAAGTACTAAATTATGAAACCGTGATGGATTTAGAATAATGTTATTAGGATCTTATCTGGATGTGCGTTAACCGTTTTGATACCAAAAAACATAATCTGGTTGAAAACCAACCGAAAGAGACGTCCCCAGACGTTGTTAACTGTGTCAAACGTTCTCAGAGCATATTTTTTACAAGGACACTTAATTGTGCATTCAAAAACATATTCTAGTTTTGATGATGCAAATGCTAAGAAAGATTCAACACCCTCAATATATACAATATTTAAACCAGAACCATGTAGATTAATGCACTGATTTATCCAAGCTAGATCACATAATAATGATTTATTTCGACTTCCTTGTTCCATTTTTTTCAACATAAAACATAAAATCATCACTGTTTTTGAATAACATGAAGTTATAAAAACACATTATGAAAAAAGAAGACAAAAAATTACAACTACTTCTTAATAATTACCATTAATTAAGGGTGACATAATTTCTAGTGGATTGACAACTACTCTTTTGTCCGAAGGATCATTTACTTCCATCTTTCTCGTACTGAAATCAGAATAAAGAATCTGGTCGGAGGTACACATATTCATTATTGTATGCATGAAAATGAATATGTTTACCTCTGAACATATTTTTCATTCTGATTTTAGTGTGAGAAAGATGCAAATAAATGAGCCATCGGACAAAAGAGACCCCTTTTCATCGATGAATTTTCTTCTTCCAACTGTCACCACATAAAAAAATTATAAAAAATATTATCCTATGAATGCATATCCAATCTCGTGCATTCAAGATAGAATATGTCTACGTATCATCACATTTTTCATATTTTTTTAGTGGGTTAGAGTTGAAAGGAGAAAAGTCATCGAGCAAAAGGACTGTCGTCAATCCACTGGAAAATGTTCCAAGTTCATAAAATTTATTAAAATTTCTTTTTAACTATTTGAAATATTCTTAACTAATTATTACTAATTATTACTAATTATTACTATTTCTTCCTATTTATTCTCATATATTCCTATTTATTCCTATATATTACTAATTATTACAATTTATTGCTAATTATTACAATTAATTGCCAATTATTATAATTTATTACTAATTACTACTATGTGTTACTAATTATTACAATTTACTACAAATTATTACAAATTATTACAAATTATTAATAATTATTACAATTTATTACTAATTTATCAATACTTAGTAATACATAGAAAAATGAAAATTATAATATTTTATAAATTGGGCCAGGTTGACACAAACTTTTTATTGCGCATAACCTGACAATTAGCGACCCTTTGAGACTTGAACATGTGAAGAATAGAGTAATGCCTATTGTGAATATTGATAATTTTAATATTTTATAAAATTTTTATTATTTTAATAATACTAATAATGGGTTTTCATAAATATTGAAATATAATTTTTTATTAGTAAAATGTTTTGCAAATTATTGTTAATTGTTGCTAATTATTGATAATTATTACTAATTATTGCTAATTATTGCTAATTATTGCTAGTTATTTGTAATTATTGGTAATTATTGCTAGTTATTGTTAATTATTGGTAACTATTCCTAATTATTGGTAATTATTGGTAATTATTGGTAATTATTGGTAATTATTCCCCATTATTGGAAATTATTCCTAATTATTGTTAATTATTCCTATTTTTTTAATTATTCCTAATTATTTGTAATTATTCTTAATTATTTTTAATTGTTCCTAATTATTAAAAATTATTTGTAATTATTGTTAATTATTGGTAATTATTGGTAATTATTGGTAATTATTGGTAACTATTGGTAATTATTGGCAGTTATTTGTAATTATTGGTAATTGTTGGTAATTATTGGAAATTATTGGTAATTATTTGTAATTATTGTTAATTATTGGTAATTATTTGTAATTATATCTAATTATTGGTAATTATATCTAATTATTGGTAATTATATATAATTATTGGTGATCATTAATAATTATATCTAATTATTATTAATTATATCTAATTATTACTAATTATATCTATTTATTACTAATAATTACTAATTATAACTAATTGTATATAATTATTACTAATTCTTACTAATTATTTCAAATTATTACTAATTATTACTAATTATATCTAATTATTACTAATTATTACTAATTATATCTAATTATCTATAATTATATCTTATTATTTCTAATTATTTCTAATTATATCTAATTATATATAATTATATCTCATTATTAATAACTATTAATAATTATTACTAATTATTTCTAATTATTACTAATTAGTACTAATTATTTCTATTAATATCTAATTATATCTATTTATAGCTAATTATTACTAATTATACATAATTATTACTATTTATATCTAATTATATTTAATTATTACTAATTATATCTAATTATTACTAGTAGTATCTAATTATATCTAATTGTATCTTATTATTACTAATTGTATCTAATTATTACTAATTATATCTAATTATTACTAATTAAATCTAATTATTACTAATTATATCTATTTATTACTAATTATATCTAATTATCTCTAATTATATCTAATTATTACTAATTATATTTAATTATATATAATTATTACTAATTATATCTAATTATTACTAATTATATAAAATTATTTCTAATTATATCTAATTAATACTAATTATTACAAATTATCCCTAATTATAACTAATTTCCGCTAATCATCTATAATAATCTCTAATTATTGCAAATTGGTAATAATTATTTTAATTATCACTAACAATATCAATTTCTTACTAAAAATAAATATAAATAAAAATCTATTTTAATCTATTTTAATTAGAACTAATAAACAACAGTTACATTTATTATAATAAAATAAATTAAATATTAAAAAATATAATATAAATACCTTAAAATTTCATATTCTGAAGTTATTAAAGCCTTCCAATTACTCTCGTAATAAAAACATCAACTAAAATAAAATTTTCCCTTAAAACTAGAGAATGAAGAGAGAAAGAGAGGAAGATCTGAGTGATTTGAAAAAAAACAGGTGGGGGTATATATAGGTTAGATTAGTTGCGACGGGGTTATTTGGGACGGGTTTCCCATCGATAATAGTGGTATTTGAGATGGGTCTTGTGGAAAATACCCTCGCCCGCATTAATTACAGTACGCGGTTAAAAGGGTATTTGCGACGGGACCCGTCTCAAATACCAGGTGCCGACATACTATTTTCGACGGACAGCTTTTCCCATCGCAAATGGTATTTACCGCTGTCCGGCTTTTGTGACGGGACCATCGCAAATACCCTCACCCACATTAATTACAGTAGACAGTTAAAAGGTTGTTTTCGACGGGATGACATCCTATCGCAAAAAGCATTTAACCACCGTCGGGTATTTGTGACTGGTCCCGTCGCAAATACTCATGCGCGGTTTGGAGCACAAGTCGCGCCAAACTATTAGCGATGAGAGACATCTCCCCATCGCAAATATTATTCGTGAGGTTTTGCGTGGAAGTCACGCCAAACTATTTGTGATGTCAGGCGAAATCCCATCACAAATAACCAATTATTTGCGACGGGTAAATTTCCCCTTCGCAAATAACATCGAGGACGGTTTATTTGCAACGGGATTAAATCCCGTTGCAAATATCCAGTTGCAAATGTTGATTTTTCCCATTGTGTCGGGTGTCAGGTCACTATTTTAGACTTCCAATCACTACTAAAACGAAAATAGTATAAATAAACCAACTCAATGATCACATTGATATAGAGAAACACTACATAGTGGAATTAGAAGTAAATCGGTATGATGATATAATAAATATTTTGGCCACATATCAATATCTAAACACCTAGACAATCATCCAAAGAGCACACTTAAGGATGATTAAGATTCCATATTTGGGGTGATTCATTTCTCTTGAATTTTTGTATTGAACAAGTCCTGAGGAGGTTCTTATCAATAAGTTAAATAAAATTTGAATTTGAATTTCTATATAAATGTTATTTTGGATCCCACTTTGGACCTGTAAATGGATATATGTGTTTTGTAATATGGGATTCGTTGGCCTACCATATTTAAATATTCTCTTGGATACTACAAAAGCTGTGGTTACTTTTACTATTCTTGAAATATTTCCACAAGTCATAGTATTCCACAAATCCCCATCATTTATTGAGAATTTATTCAGGTATAGGGAATTTATTTTAGGGGACCCTTTCCCATGTCATTTTGTAATTCATAAGTTTTTCTTGTTATTTTTAATTTATTTAAATAGGTAGAATATATGGCCACTAATTTTAATTATGATAATGTTGTATATGAATTTTTCTGGTCTAACATCATTTTTAGGTTTGGAAATAAAAGAAGTATCATCAGTTACCTTGGTATTCATTACTGTAGTTGAAATATTGTGGTTAGGATTAAATTTTTTGAGTTAACCACCATACATATACACCTTACTATACCTAGAAAAATGAAACAAGAATATGTTTCCAAATAGGATATTATATGTATTTTGGAAGAAATCATTAAACCATCATATTGATTGGAGACAATGGATTGAAGACACCTTATGGTTATACTTGATTGCATTCAAAAATTTTATATGTGTGATCCCATTGCGATTGGTTTATGGAAATAATTATCATCTACCAGTGGATTTGAAGAAAAAATAATATTGTTCTAAAATAGATGAACATTGATTTAGTGAGTGTTAGGAAAGGGGGAAAATTTAACTTACATGAACTGGATGAAATAAAAAGATGAGCATTCTAAAATAGATGAATTTACAATGAAAAAAACAGGGAAAAACAAGAGAAACTGATCTAAAAAAGGCCTTTCAACCTAGGGACAAGGTCTTAACCTACAATTACATTATAATTTTAATTACATATAAGATTCATTATATATAGAATGTACCTTTCCATAATAACTGATATTTAACCCCTTGTTCCCAATCAAATTATGTGAGAAGAATACGGAAAACAATTCACTATAAATTGGTATAGGTAGAGAGATTACAACAAGAATCTACCTAAGTGACGAGTGGGGATCTCCAACTTATCTGACATATCAGCTGATTACATAACCAGAGAAGAGGTTGATCCAACAACATTTATAATGTGTTCTTTTGAGAGGGAACCTAATACATTATTATTTTACGGTTTAGTATATTTTGATATATTTACCTATTTCTGTCCACCATTTAGGTTTATTGGAATAGTGCTTACACTACAATGTTTTTTTAAAGGACTACCATGTGGGAAGTCAACCAGAATCCCCAAAATCTGAGAAGTAGTGAAAAATCATCATGGGAACTATGAGATTATTTATTCATTATTTATGTTCCCATATTCTAAAATGTTTTTAAATATATGTTTTAAATTTGGCACTTTAGTATACATGTTAACCCAAAAATTCTATTTCCATGATTGAATTTTTGATTTACATAACTTATATTGGATAAAAGTGTTTCCTAGGAATCTTGTGATCTATTAGTTTAGATTTCAATGAAAGTGAGATTTAATGAGTAACATTAAGGGATAAATTATTATAGTAAATCTTGGATAATAAAATGAGGACTCTTGATTAGAGGGAATAATTTGATTTCTACAAATTTTATTTCCTTACCAGCATTAATTCATTGAATTTGTGAAATTTGTGTGATGTTTTTTATTATTCATGTCATTAGTGATTTTACAAAATCATATGTCTATTTGTGAGATTATTTATTGTCCAAGTACTTCATATTTTATCATTATAATATATTTTGAGTGATCTTATGGAATGTAACCTATTAGATCATTCACTTGAACATGTCCAAATTTTGACTATTCAAAAACACAATAAACTAATTACGGAATATTTTACATTACCACTATCATTAAGAACACCATTTCCATTAATAAATGTTATGCTATAGAGGCCATGATTTTTCTTTTTTGGACTGATCCAAGTTTCGTATCTTTTTTATCTTCTCTAACAATATTTTACTTTTTTCATGATATTTTAATGTTTAAATATGTGGGTTTGAGGGAGATAATGATGTAGTGGATGAAATACATGGTAATGAAAAATATTGGGAGTGATGATGAAGGTACTAAGAAATATTTTTTATTCATTAATTATACATAATAATTTCACCCTGTTAGAAAAAAAGAAAATGAAAAAAATATGAATTATTTGCTTCTTGGAGAATCACGAATTATATCATTAGCGGTGAGGTAAAAGAATCACAATACCTAGATCATTATTTTTATTATTTAATATTAAATATATGAGGTACATAAATTAATTAAATGATATGATCCACCATTATCAGTAGGAAAAATTAAAATATATATATATATATATATTGATTGATTCTTTGAATAATGTAAAATTTATTTGATATTTTTTTGGATTTTATGAATTTTTATTTAACATTGATATTTTATAATTGTATTAATGATTAAATATTTGTAGAATTAGTGACCTCTCGAGTTCAATGTCAAGATTTAATGCTTGAGTAAAATTATGGTATATGTCTGGGGGTATTTCAATTAACGTTTTTCATACATAATTTGAACCCTTTTCTCATTTTTAATGGATTTCACTCTTTATTCAAAAAATAGATCATTTATTATCCAAAATAGTGGGAATTGAAAATAAATAATTGAAATACATTTAAATGTTTTTTTCAATGACTCATCATATTAAAAAACTAGGTTTATAAATTTTTGAATTTTAATTTATAATTTCATATGAAACTATAGTTAAATTTTAAATTATTTTTTTGTATAAATTAGCCAACTCAGAGAGACCATAACCTAAGGGCATAGATTCAACAGATGAATCCCAAAAGGGACCATGTTTACATGATAGACCAAGCGACAACTAGCACATGATGTAGACCCAGACAAGAGATCATTCTCATGTTGTGGTATGTGGGTAGGAGGCATATGGCTGTATTGCTACACTGTGTCCCGAGTGCACATGATCTGGTAGATCTATTACACATAGAAATGAGTGTAAATCCTCATCAGAACAGGGTGGTCTACGAAATAGTAATGGGATCCTTGGACCCCCAACCGACTTCTTTTTTCCTAATAGAGCTGTTACTTGAGGATTATGCACTTGCCCCATCTGATCTCACATCCGATGTGGGAGAACTCTTAGACCTGAAATGTTCACCATAATTTGAGTAACACCATCATGGTAACACACATTTATCTAATACATGAGTACTCAAGATACAACCCTCCCCATCATAACCACAACGTTTTATCCTGAACACCCCATCTACAACCAAATATAATTTTTATTTCTCCCCCAGAGAACTCGAGATCAAGTTTCACCTCAACCACCGAATCCCTGAGCCATCATTGATCACGTATTCTTCCATGTATGACTTTAGATACATCATTTTTAAAGAAGACCAAATTCACTATCACATGGATGACGTCAAACATTATTATTCTTCCTACACCATTGGACCACTCACCGAAGAACCACCATGGCTACCGTTTAAAAATCTCAAGATCATCCCATTTATTCATATCAAATAATGGGATAAAATGATCATTTCTGGAACTCTATATGATCTCCATGAAACATATACAATGATTAAATAATCCATTCTACCATTTTGAAGATTGGAATTCTTGACAAAGACTACTAAATCCCTTCCACAATGCCTCACCACACCATGCCTATTGAGAATTATGATGAAACATGTAACAATTCAATGAAATTCCATAATAAATAAAGTTTGGACTCTTATTCTTTACACTCTATGTTACTTTTTCTCAATGTAGGCAGTGGAATTTTTAAGACTCGTGCTATAACGTTGTTCTGATGGTTTATGTGATCTATCATAAGTGAAATGTGAGATATGGTATACTTTTAGTGAAATGGTTGATATGATCTACCATTGATGAAATGGTAAATCTTCGGGATTCATCAGATTCCCTTCATCTGACTTGGGAGGGGGCTAGATCACTTGAGGTTGTATTATGAGTACATCAAAATTATTTTTTTAGCGGTATAAGATATGATTATTTCTCCATGGTGGTGCTAATATGCTAAACTACTAGTTTTTGATACGATATACTTTTGAACCAGTTGTAGATCTTGAGGATTGACCCCATGAATTACCCTTCGAATAATAAATCCCTATAGTTAATGCTGAGAGAATATATTCAATATGACTTCACCATGGTTCATTGATAAAAAGATTGATTTGAGGGACCAATGGTAGATTATCCATATGAGTAAATCGTTGAACTAAGTGTTCGTCATTGGGATCATGGATCATGAACCAATGGTAGATATGAAATGAATTATATGATCCACTATAATGAATATTATTGATGTCTAATGGTATATTCTATAATCATCACTATGTAATTGCTTCACCGTACTATAATTTGGAAAGATCTAATAATTTAGATGATTCATCATACAATATAATTTAAAAGTCATACCAAACATTTGTGAAGATATTTAAACATATTAATGATGGTTGAAAAGAGGATACATCACTGAATAAATACATGTATTTGACCCCTCTGAAATGGGATCGAAAAATAAGAGGATATGTAGAAAACTCTTTCTTGATACTCTATTTTTAGTGCCTTAGTTTTTCATATATTTTATTATTCCTTCTATCCCATGCACTTATATTGTTTCCATTTTTATATAGGGATATATCATTATTCTTGTTTGGTTAATAGGAGGGGAAAACATGTAACGGATGGATCCTATTTTTTTATCAAGATAAATTATATCCTTTTTTATGTGAAAAATGATTCTGATTACATAATTTTTTATTAAATAAAATTTTATTTTAATTTTTAATCTCCAATTTTAAATTTCGTGATTAAAAAAACTTTCAACCACTTTTTAGTTTTGGATCACAATAAATGGGTGATCTCTGGTCAAGGGGAGAAGTGTTTTGTGATTAATTATTATTTATGGAGTATATAGTGGACCAATTTTCACCTAATTAATACTCATTGCATAATTTGTTATTATTTATGTGATCTAATGGAGATCCACAATGTCTTTCACACATGGGAAATAGAATAGTCAATCCATGAAAATAATTTGGATTATTTTCATTTTCTAACAACCTTAATAAATGGTGAAAATGAGAAATGAACACATATCCATTCATTAAACCAATTAATAAAAGGAAACATATTCAATTTTAAAATAACCATGTCAACATTTCAAAAGAGAATCTGATCCTATAACCAATCACCTTTCCCTCATATGAATTCTATAAACCTAGTTTACTCTCATCCTATCCATTAAAGAATTATTAATTTAATTTTCATTTTCACTTGATTTAATATCATTAAAACACTTATATTTATATATCCATTTGTTCACTAGTACTACTAAACACTTTAGTTGAAAATAATTAACTTTTTTAAACCTCATAACTATTGTGTGATAGAAATCAAAAAAGACACACATATAAAATAATAGAAAAGGTATTCAAAATTTTCCAATGAAAGTGGACGTATTTCATAATGGACTATGATTGATCAATCCATTACCAACATATATAATTGAATGATGTGAAATATTCTCTTAGTTGAAAGGTCCATGTAACCCAATGCATGATGATGATTAAATGGGATCAAATCAACTAGAAAATTTAATAGGGAGACATTAGAATCATAAAAGGAAATTCATATTCCATTTCTCACATAAATTTTAAACAAAAAATTCGTAAAAGTGTCAATTAGAATAAAACATGTTGATAAGAAGATACAAGGAAGGGTAAAACATATTCCAGTAGTGCACATTTCTAATCATGTAGTCATAATGTTTGGATCCTAGCTTTGTGTCCTAACCAAACCAATGTTTAAGTGGGAGGTTCAAGATGATGTGTATAACACACCTTTTTCTATTTATCAAGTACTAATATTTTCATATATATAAAAGAAAACATTATGTGGTATAACATTATGTTGGTTAGTATTGAATTTATATCATGATTCTTTAAATAAAAACAAATTAAGGATGAATGAAAAAATTAAATCAGAATGAAGATACCATTTCTTATATCAATATAGAAAAATGGATACCATAATACTATATTTCATCATAGGAATATATAGGATATCTAATTGATATTATTCCATTTTGGTGACATACAATCACCTTTCAATGTTATATCTATAAATTTCTATAATGGAACATTTTTTTCTTAACCAACTATCTAAGATATGTATAAATGAAGTGTTAAGATAGCATGGATTACCACTCTACATTATTTTTATAAATATATGACTTTTAACTACAGGATTGGGAGAGACCATTATTAGTAATTGGATATATAGTTTATTTTTAGTACTTTTTATCACCTTCAGATATAGGATTTTGAAAAAAATTCAAGTCAAAATCTTTTTGATTTTTTTATATCTTGATCATTGTATTTTTATGATGTTTGGATTATCATTATCAGCTCTTCGAGTACTCATATAAAAAAGGTTTAAATTTTAGTATTCAAATGGAACATTATGAGCCTCTATCTCAGTAGAGGATTCTTATTCCAATATGTTGGGATGTTGTTATAGAGTGGAAGCAGATGAGATTTGTTGTTATCTATTATGGTGTAGTTTAGTTTCATACCATTCATAATTAATATGAAATTAGGGTAACATAGATATAAAACCACTATAGAAACTCCACAATGTAACATAGAGTATGAGGTCAGAGAAAAAGTGTTTCTCGGTATATCACTATGGAATAAATTAATGAGATTGTGAAATAAGGGAAATGTAATTCCAAGATTCCATGGACCCTTTTTGATTCTTAATCATAGTAGGGTTGTGGACTATTAACTAGAAATCCCACCTAAACTATCTCAAGTATATTATATGTTCCAGGTATCTCTATTGATAGCCTATATTTCAAATAGTTCGCGTGTACTAGATTCATTGGTGGTATGTTTCGTAGTTCCTTGATACATGTGTTCTAGTTTTAGGAATCATTATTTCCAGGAGGTTTCCATTTGATTTATTTATGGAACTATAAACCTCCAATCATTTTTTATCTAATGGGGACCTGGTTTCCAAAGGCATTCATTTGTTAAATTTGAACATTATGATATTTAAGAACGTGCCTTGGTCGAGAGGATGGAAGGTAAAATCATCACAGTATTATGGGGGGAATTATTTTCTACTCTAGGACTCTCCTTGTAAATTTATGATAGTTTCTTGAATCCTTATTAATTCACCCTATATACATTAATTATCTCTTGGAATTTTTAATCAATTATTATCATGTGTAAAACATAGAATCATCAGTACACGTTCTAGGTTCTTCATTAATGGAATCATTCGTGTGTATTAAAGGTTTTCAATCAATGGTATCATCTAATATACCGATTAGAGATTCTTTTAATAATCATTGTGATGATACTGGATTTTAAGCCACTCAGTGGGGCACTCTAGAATTTATTTCCATGAGATGATGTTTTGTTTTGATCTTGGGATCGTTGCCATAAAATGAATTACCTATGTATCCTTGTGAATGGAATCAAAACCCTCACAGTTCAGTGCTGCTTAATAGGATGCATCATAACTTTTAAGGGCATGGGATAAGGACCTTTTAGTGAATGATTCTTGGTCAAAACATAATGTGGGACTTATGCTGATGCAGCCCGAGGAACATGGAAAGGATATGTGTTTCCATGTAGGATCAGACCTTATTGGGAATATGGTCCAAAGAGAACATGGTTTGTTTGAAATGTTGGGTTTGAACCTCAGGGAGGCTTCCTACATATCCAAAAAAATGGGAATCAAATCCTATGTAGTTCAATAAGTCTCATATGAGAGTATGGTTCTTTGATTGAGATTAATTTTGGATTACTTCTCAAAAAGGACACCTTGAATCTTTGGGGATTAATTTGAAGATTATTCCTAACCAGGATTCCCAACGAGCTCGGGCCTTGAGACGGCTTCCGACATATCCTAGATATTGTGGGAATCAGTGTTCTTGTAGTTCCTTACAATGAGTGTTTATGTATATGTTATAACGAACATATATCTCTAATCCCACATGAGTCATTCTTGGTGTGAGAAATAAGAGGATGTGAAAGATTCAACAATGACACTTCACACTTTTCCTCTTCTACTGATAGAAGAGGGTGCGTCGAGCGTGGTTGAGGTCTAGGTGACAATACATCCCCCATTTCTATTTACAATGGACAAGGGTCTAATAAAAGGAGGAAGGGATGAAGGTGAGGGGACTTACACTAGGATGGATGCCCTAAAATAGATCCTAGTATGAAAGAATAAAAGTAAGTGTGAAATGTACCTTCCCTACCTGAGAGCTGATGTTTCAGGTCACCTCTTTGAGAAATGAGAGTCAAATACCCTACCCTCCTCAAAACCAAGATCTTCCCAAGATTATTTTTGGGAGAAAGGACCACTTTAATGCGGATATAAAAACTCCCAGACATTCCAGGAATCATAACCCCATTGCGAAATGAATATGGGAAACCTATAACTGCGGAAATACAAACCCAAATAAGAGACACTATGATGATCATTTCCCAATGGTTTGATAAGTCAGGAGGTTTTGGTGGAGGCTTCAACTTAATCTCTTTATAATTGGGGATCCAAGGAAGGTTACACCCTTCAATGAATAGCTTTAAAAAGGGAACTTGAGTTGGTCGCGTAGGTCCTTCGCGTAAGTATACTAAGTAGGTATCTCGCATTGATGTACCACATAGGTATACTTCATAGGTATGGCACGCAGGTATACCATGCCAGTATGGGTCACATGTATACTGCACAGGAATGGTACGCAGGTATACCGTGTAAGTATGGCGCGCAGGTATACCGCGCATGTATGGTACATAGGTATACCACACAGGTATGGCACATAGGTATGAATGAGGACTGAAGAATATGATTTACATATGAAAACCAAACATATGTAAAATTGATATGAAATACATTCAAAACATGCTTATCCCATTAAATTATCTCTTCTTTCATGGTTTACAGAGCTACCTCATAAACTTTGAGGGACTATGTGAAATAGCTACACAATGAGAGCTTCAGAGAGTCTCTTCAAAATTTTTTTCTGTCTTGAAATGGGAAACCCAAGGCCTCTATTTTTAGGCACATATGGGTCTTGGTCTAGGAAATGTTACTCGCACAGGTACATGACGCAGATCCTCCTTGTAGGTACTCTACGTAGGGGCACAAACATATTCTTGCATAGAGCTCTTCCTGTAGGTAAGTTGTGCAGCTCTACAGCGTAGGTCAGTCGAGCAGCTCCGCCGAGTAGGACAGTGAATCTAGTCCATCACATTGTTCATTGGGTGTGTTTTGATTTCACTTTTGAACTCTTAGAACCTTTCCTTGGGATAGGAAATATGCATAGTTCTCTTCATAGTATTTTTGTTTTCTAATGTGGTATCAAAAAAAGCCCTCGTCGGGATTAAATCTGAAGATAGGAAGAGTGTTTAGTCATATAGTGGATTTGTGGGGAAAAAGATTATGGATGAATAATTTGAACATCGTAGGCTTTCCGCGTAGCTACACCATGAAGATATCCTTTGTAGATGGTATGTGTATTCCTGGCGTGTAGGTCTTCAGTGGTCTATAAATATGTCTCTTTTTTTGGGATTTTCTTCAACTGTGCTTTTCAGATTTTGGAGGATCTCATTGTGTATCTCATTATCATAGCCCCATCACGTTGTGCTCTTGCATAATTAACTTAAAATTTCATCAAGGTATAATTATTTAAGCTATGGAGATACTCTAAATGAGTTCATCGAAGGAGTTACGCTAGAATCTTTATGGAAATTCCTACACGGTGGACCACATTGATGAACCTATGCGAATTGTGTCCTTTGCCTAATTTTTTATCATACAGCTTTTAGAATTCTAACCTAATAGTGGAATTTTGTAATTCTTTGGTATGAAATAATTAATCTTTTGATGACCCATACTGAATAAGATAAGTTACGTCAAAATTAGATGATGAAGATCATCAGACTAGACAACTTTGATGTTGTTGGAAGTACTCATCGAGGGTTATATAAAGGTTTAATTCCATACCAACGTGATTATCCACAAATTACTTACATAACCTTATATGGACATGGGATTTTTCAAGATTCCTATGTTCCATATGTTAAGAAGTACTTTCCAAATAATTGGTTTCTTCAATACTCCAACTGTACCTACATGAATATTAGTGCATGGAGGAATCTAGTACAAGAAGGAATAGTCCCTATTAGTTCCATCCTTCATCATATTGGTTACACTTCAGATATGAAGTATAATATTGTAAATAAAATACCACATTGATATGATTCCAATTTTTGGGCTTCTCGAACAAATCAATTTTATGGTAGGAAGGAAGACTGGGATCTTCATTCTAGAGGAGGTCTTAAACATGAGGGGATGTGGGAATTCTGGGTAGATCAGAGTTGTGCAGAATTCTGGAAGGTGTTATCAGATGTTCATATCTATGAATCTATCTTGATAGGGAAAACATATGTTTAATAAATGATTTCATTCCTGAATTACTTAGCTATTGGTGTCCACAAATGAATTATTTTAATTCAATGCATGGTGAAGATGGTATTAGTCATTGGGATATTTGAAAAATAGCTATGATTCCTATTAATGGATAAATGTGTGATTAATTCATTCCGCCTGCTACTACATGGGGTGATTCTATTAAAACACAACCACTGGCCAATGAATTATTTATGATATTCAAGAATTTACCAAATTAAAATAAAGATATTCATGCCAAAGTGTTGATAGAATCCTTCTTAGAACCAACAGCGGAGAAAGGTCCGACCTATAGACATCCTAATGTTTTTATTTATGTAGATAAAAAGGGAATTTCAAGCACATATTGACCTTTGCTGGAAAGAAGAAACAATTTGAACTTGGACTATAATGTGAAACCCGATGTAGATGAAAATGTATGCTTAGCTGCCTTCCTTTCTATGTGAATATGTGTTTAGTTTCTTCCAGTATGTGAATCCGGGGGTGGTGTAAGATTGGGAAATTTTATCATTGCGGATAAATTGGTAGAATGGAAGTATATTGGGTTATTAACCCCTGTATTAGAAAGAATTTACCATCTTCTACTGCATTTATATAATGGTAAGGCTCCATTTTTAATTTCTGGTCTATTCCAAGTGTTTTGGGGCTAGATTGACACACATTTTTCTTCATACTCAGAGTTCTATTTAGTTAGAGTATCCAATGGTCGATTCACACCATTTTTATAGAATTTTCTAGTTTTCAGCCTCTAAACATGAGGCCTTATGTGGTGCTAATGGAATTTATTGTCTTAGGAGAATTTAACTTCTTTCCTTTTGGTAACCCACCAGTTGGGGAATTTATTGATGATGGTAAAGAAAGGAATTATGTGATGATATCTTATATGATGGAATTCAGGGATGGTGTGTTATCATACAAGATTGAGGGGAAATTATCTGCGAAGCTTACATACCCTGTAAGTTTTCCCACTAGTTTATATTCCTTCAACAATCAAACAATTTCCCACCCACTTATATGATACAAGAGAAACCCCCCAATGGTAGCATGAAAATTATGGATCCTAAAGACTTTAGATGTATCCAAAATATTAATTACGCTACCTCCAGTAGATGCATCGATTGGATTGGAAGTTGGGTATGCCAAATCTTTGGACCCTTCATATCCTTAAAGGGCTTTGAAAAAAGTAAAATATTACATGGCAGCTACAACGACTGTTGCACATGGAAATCAGGGTAAGAAGTCCAATTACAGAGATGATATATATGTTATTTAGGATTGAAAACCATCAAAAATTCTTTATAAGAGGTATACCAGGAAGGCTAGGGCTAGAAAAGCAATACCTCCAACACCAAGGCGGTCCAGTGGTCACCATCAAAAAGAGATTCCTATTCTATCTATGGATATTTCAACAGAAAGGAGGCCTGAAGAAGTTCAATGTTTAGAGGACATTGAATCATTTTCACAATCAACCATGCCAAAATTAAATTATGTGCAAACTTCATCCATTCATCATTGGGAGGGTGTATCTCATGATCTTAAGGATGCATGGGCATTTCTCTAGCATGGCATTCGAATAACAAACATTGGTGACATGAAAGTTCTTTCTAATTACAATCTGTACAATAACTTGGCAGAAGTAAAGAAGCATGTTATGGAGCTGGAGGATTTTATATATGTAAATAATGAACAAATCCCATCCTCTAAACAAGTATCTCATATGTTATACTTAGGTGTACATTAAGGGGTAATTATGGACTATAAGGAAGAGTGAAATATTTATGTTAATATAGAGAATGTATTTCCCATTTTCTTTTTTCTAAACTCTGATTTACCATTTATCATCATAAATATTGATGAATATATTTTTGTGCAGCTTGAATGTAGAGAATGATGTTTGGATGGTCATTTCACCGAATTTATGTTTTCAGGGTCCCAAATTATATTTACCCTTACAAGTACAATAATAGTAAGGGATCGATCCATAGGAAACTATGAGGTTATTTTATCTTTTCTTAATATAGTTTGTATTTTGGTTTTTAGTGATGTCTGATGAATTTAGATTCGATTTTGGATGGTTATTTGGGTACAAAAAGAATAATTGGTTTTTAAGATTCTTTTAACAAATTAATTAATAAAACAAAATTAATGACGAGAGAATTTTTTTATTGAAATAAAGAGAGAAATTCATTGGGGTTATGTATTTGTGATAAGTTGATTATTAAATCAAGTTGCTTATGATGTTGTGTTGTCCATGATAACCCAACTCTCAGGGTTTAATTTTTAATAATGTTTCCTTGATCTGGTAAAATTTATATTTAGAACTGAAGAGACTATATCCTTGGTCCATTAGTTTTTATTTAACAGATCTTTATTTGGATTAGTCCATTTTGAGCTGATAGTTATTTCCAATGGTCATGGAGTTGTTTATCGTTATTCTTCTTTTGAATCCCTGAAAATTATGCCCTTGGTCTGGTACAAAATTTCCAGTGATATTATAATGTGTTTTAAGAAGTATAGGAAGATATTATTAAAACAAACACATTCAGAGCAACATAATTCAAATTAAAAATCATCAGCATCCAATACCCCAACATACTGAGTGTTTAGTTACAAATATTGAAAATTATAAACACAAAAATATTGATACCTAATGAAATCATTCTTGGAATATTGAAAATGAATGATTCTTCAGTAAATGGATGAAAGGTTGTATGACAGAAGAGCGTCTTTCCTTCAGAGCCTCAACCCTTTATCCACAAAATATTACACACACACCACACATGGTTCGAAGGCCAATGCCTCTTTTTATAAAAAAACAACAAGTACACACCGTGTATTTTCTTCAACATGTTTTTTTTTGTTTTCTCCGTTGAAAGGTGGCCTAACATGCCGTCGTTGACATGGAACATGGCACCTCTTGGTAGGTGAATATACAGGGTGTGTAGCGCCACCATACACGGCGTCTAATCTAAAAATTATACAACCAACTACTTCTAGAAAAGAATACACGGTATGTAGAACTGGCACATGACTTGTCCATTTAAGCCAGCCACATGGGTTTGTAAAATATTCTCAACCACCATCTGCTTCTATAAATATATACACAGTGTGTAGAAATGTGAACACGGTGTGTACTTCTATCTGGATTCTTGGGCATGTATTTGTCCTAGTCAACCCATGTCTAAACTGGAATGTACATGACGTCTATATAAGTACATGTCGTGTAGTTGTATATTTTTTCTCTATTCTTCTCCATTTTGTGTACATGGCCATACACCTCCTAAAAGTGAATAAGTTCACCAAAATCAATGTATATGTTCTCTAAAAAGTATGTAATTTCTGAAAACTTGTTCTTATTTATCAATAGACTATATGAAAATGTATACACAAATTGGGTGTATCAAACTCCCCCAAACATAGTCATTTGCTTTCCCTCATGAAAATCTCAACATCTGATTAATAGAATCTATATTGTAAAAGAAAGAACATTAGATAATCATAAATTTAAATAATAAGTGACAAGAGAAAATTTCACAAATAATACAAAGCAGCTTCAATTCATGAGATACTCTAATTAAGCCCCATATATATTTAAATTAACTGCATTCATCCTTTTTAAACACATGTTTCAACCTTTATAATATAAGAAAGCCTCGTGATGATTTACCTCAAAAACAATATGCTCAGCACTCATGATATTTTTTAACAAAGTTATGCTCAATCAGAGATATATACACTCTATCCACAGGTTTGCAAGAAATCTAGTTCTCCATAATAAAAAATATGACTTAAAAAAATCATGAGGACTTTTCAATAAGGATCAGGTGTTTTTGTGGCTAAAGGTTGGTAGGTAAAGATGTGAAAAATAACTCAGAGGCTTGAAAAATGAGGCTAAATTCAAAAATAACAATGCATGATATTCAAAAATAAGCTCAGTATAAAAATGTCCTCAACAAGATTTATCAAATTATCTCATCACCACCATCTTCTTTAGTTGAGTAGTAGTCACGAACCAACAAGTGTGTATAAGGACTCTTTTTTACGAGTTTTTTTAAACAAATTGAACCTTTCTGAATTTCTAAAATATAGTTTTGGAACTCTTTTCCCCCGAAATGATCAAGAGTTTCTCCCCCATACTTAATTTATTGACAATTCACTAATTTATACCATGTGTTTCCAATCCCTTCTTTTGAGCTCAAATAAATAATCATTCAAAATCATTAAATAATTAGGCTTGGAAGGGAAATAGGATTGTTATATGGATTTCTATAAAGTATATTCATGGTCTCTACAGGCTTCATGAAGAATATATGTAGGGTAGGATCAAGATAAAAAAGTTAAAAGAATCTTATTCCACAAACATTTTAATGCAATTCAAAAATTCATCATGTTTCGAAAAGAAAAAATGAAAATTATGGTAGTTGAGTATATTCTAAGAATCTTTCAAGAAAGAGGTCATTATAAAGAATATGACAAAGGGGTTTAGAATACCTCTCATAAGTGCGAAAAATATATAAAGGAACAATAAGATCCTGACTTGTAAAATAATTGATTAGTCTAATTGATGTAATTATCCAAGGATTAAAATTTGTAATTTAAATTATATCAGCAATAATATTAAAACACCTAAGAATAAAAATAAGTATATAAATTTTATAATTTTACACTCTCAGGTTTATTATTTAAAAATATGATTAACCAAAAATGTCTTCGCGTATTAAAATATAACTTCAAATAATGATGTCTCCTAGAATCTGAAAAGGGAAAAGACTAAATTGGTCGAGAGACACCACCCATACTTAATATCACATGTGGTCCACCAAGTGCCCAAAAAGAGGAACACGGGAAGGCAAGGACACAATAGTGGACCTGACCGAGGGGAAGTAAGGAATAAATTAAACCAACAAAGGAATGTAATCAATGGAAAGGGAATACTCCCCTCGTGTCTAGGCATAGGAAAATGGTATGTGATGTAAAAGTGTAGCCCAAAATGTGCCAGAGTACCTATGAGTGGGGAATAAAGAGAATACTGCAAGCATGCATAACAAACACAGGCATAAGATAACACAAAAATATATATACAAAGAAAAGCATGTGTCCCAAATCCAGTCAAGGGGTCGCCTCAAAATAGGTATCATCTACTAAAGAACCAGCTGGTAGAGAGGTCTCATGAGCCGTGGATGCTGGAGGCTCCAACTCTGCATTTGGAAGGGAAGCTACAGAAGCAGAAGTTGTGGGTGATGGACTCGAAAATGAGGCTCAACAACGCTCCCTTGACTAGAAACAGTGGTGGCGGTGGTAGTATTTGTTGCTCGCCCACAGTAGAGAGAAGAACCGAATATGTGGCCAGCATTTTAGAAGGCGGTAAAGCAGCAACAAAAGGGCCTGGAGCCGAACAAGAGGTAGGTGGTGGAGGAAAAGGAATACCCAGATGCTGAATAATAAGCCCCACCAAATGCTCCATGTGATCCTGGAGGCTATCGAGATGTCCCAAATGCTACTCCATCATGGCCAGGTTGAGGGAAAGGGCGAGATCGGCCGAGGGTGCGGGGTTCTGTGGGGATGGTGGTGGAGTAGAAGAAGGAAGGATTGAATAAGGGGGATAGTAGGAAGGGGGAGGGGTGGGGAAACTGGAGAGGGTGGGGGAGGAGGAGCAGGTGGTTGGGGGTGAGCCTGGGCAAGGTTGTAGGAAACCCCATGCTTCCGGACCAATCCCATGAGAATATGAATGAGATAGTCCATCCACTAGGGAGATCCTAGTAGGTCATAGGGTAAATAAGGCACGAAAACCCCAAGGTAGTGGGTGAGGCGAGTGGCGTAAAAGCCGCTGTTTTGGTTTCCCCGACGGCCGGTAAACATAACATAGAAACATGAGGTGGCGAGGTAACAGAGGTTTGGGTAGTCCTTCCGGATGACACACGTAATGAGGTACATGTCATGACCGGTCATGACCCCATATCTTCATGGTGGGGAGAAAGAATGGCATTGAAGCACCGTTGGGTAAAACGAATGATAGGGTCAGTTTTAAGGGTGCTCTTCCGTGAGGTAGGGGTGTAGTGGTGGTTAGGCCCAGAAATATCCCGCCATATAGCCATGAGCTCAGAGTGCTCGGGTCGGGTCAGGGTTGACATAGGGGTGGGGTGATAGGATAGGGTTTGAAACCACACCCTCTGCCAAACACTGTCAAGGTGATGGAAAATTATTGGCCGCCCATACGAAAATAAACCATGGGCATCGCATCACTAGTTGTCTCTCGGTACTCAGCTCCATCGAACTCGAACGAGGCCATGAACTCCAAAAATAAATTTCAGAAGATATGATTACTGAACTGGAAAATAAAAGTAGTGGAGTGTGTCCAAGGAGATACTCTATCTATCCCCAGATGTATAGTGCTGGGGAATGGTGCTATCGGGGTAGCGGCCAATGAATGGAATTGGCCAGCAATGTAAGCACCATACCAGGTCATGTTCCATATCGGTGACCGGGAATACCATGCATGGGTAGGGAACATCCACAGGTCCCAGTCCAGGTGGAGGTGCAACATCAGGAGCTGGGTCTGGGGGTGGATCTGGTATAGTAGTTGAAGGGCCGCTGGATGGTGTAGTCGATGAAGTCCCAATAGCTACTGGAAAGGGCTCAGGTAGTGCGGCAACCAGTGGAGATGCATCGATAGTGCTCGGAGGCTTCAGATGTGGTGATGATGGACCGATAGTGCTAGGCCCAACATCCGCTGAGGTAGTGGGTGGTGGGAGGATGTCCAATTGAGGATGCTTGTAGACCGGAGTGTCAGGGTCTGGTTGCGTCGCAAGTTGTAGCCATATCTGCTGATAAATGGGCTTCTCGTCCTAAGTGGCAGAGGTCGGCCGCTTCTCTAAGGAAGGATCGTGATCAGCCATAACCTGGAAAAAAATAAAAAATTAAACAAAATAAAAATAAAACAAAACAAAAAAAATGTGAGAAATCTAAAAAATTAACGTACAAGACATGTACATACGGAGTACACGGTGTGTAGTATAAGTGGAGTAGCATCCTGTGTTATCTGGATAAACACGTCGAGGGAGAAGAAGATAGTCCATGTAATGGTACACGAAATGTACCAAACATACACATGTTGTTCATACAAAGTGGACACTGTCATGTATCATTAATGACACAACCATGATTTTAACAGTTCTAAGAATAAAAGACACACCTTGTATGGGACAGACATGACGTGTTAATGAATTGAGGAACATAGTCGTGTGGGGGTTTAGAGATAGGTCTGGCAGATATAAATAGGCAACATGGCGTGTACCAAACACACACTCCATGTGTACGAACTTGGGGTGAGAGGTCATGTCAAGTTCTACACACGGAGGGGCCAAAAGAAAATATATACACGGTGTGTACCAAAAACACACACCGAGCACGTGAAAATGGTGTGTGAGGCCATGTGAAATGGGTACTTGGGCACGATGGGGAATCATACAAGTTTTGTACCGAACATACACACCATGTATATTCAAATTGCGAAGTATTCTGTGTGTGGTTGTGTACAGAAGTACCCTATGTGTGTTCTTCATTTCATTACCATGTAACATGGAAGCTGAATGGTCGGATAATCCAAAAATCACCCTAAATGTGTCTAATAACTTGAAATATAGGGTTTTTAATGGTGTACCTTGACCGATGATCACAATACAAAAGAAATCAGAGCTTTTAACGAACTAAATCGACATATCCAGAAATTGGGAGATCAGCTGGCGTTCAGGAGAAGAATACGGGAAGAGGGGAAATGTCGTACGACACGATGTGAAGCCGGGTGTTCGCGGCTTATATAGATGAAGTACATGACATGTACCTCTAGGCTACATGCCTTGTATTTCAAAATAAAATAGAACAAACATATATATAAATAATTATTATAATAAACTATATAATAATTACTATTTATTAACTAAAATAATAAAAGTATATAGATATATATATATACATAAATGAAATATAAAACTATAAATTTAATGTAGTAGGAAAATACATTCCTTGTGTTTAAAAATTGTAAAAAGAGAAGTAAAACCTTTGGTCTGTTGCATGGGGTGATGTTCGAACTGGCGATCGGTCACTCCGAACGGAAGCCTTCAACCACTGGGGAGAAAATTGTATTTATGCCCATATTTATTATTTATAAACATTTAATATATCTAAAATATACACATGGGAAGAAAAAAAATCATGGTGTGTGGTTTTTAATTATAAAATAAGGTGACGAAGCAGGGAGATTATCCAAGTTCAAACCCGGGTCATTTGGATCCAGGGCCCAGACATTGCCAATATTCCATCTTCATCCTCATGAATTACATTATATAGAAATGTGTTTTTATATTTTAGTTATAGAAATAAAATAGGGCACACACACTATATATTGGAAGACACACCTTGTGGTATTATTAAAAGGGTAAATGATAGAAGTGGGGCTGTTTTCAATATTTGAACCATGGTCTTTTAAAAACTGGGTTTTGATCTTGGACAACTGACCCATACCCATCATGGATTTTCTTGTAACAAATATATATATATATATATGGAATTTACTACACATGAAGTGTATGAAAATAAAAAAATGAGGAACTTCGTGCCGAAGGTAGGTCAGGAGGATTCGAACTGGTGACGACTCGGATAAACTCCAATGACTTAGCCATAGACACCAGCAACATCACTATTTATTAAGAAAGTTCATTTTTATATTAATACTAAGAAGATTAAAAACTAAAAAGATATGTGCACGTCATCTATATAAGTTGGACATGGTGTGTATCCTCTGGGTTGCCTCCCAGGAAGCGCCTCTGTTTTTGGTCGTTGGATCGACCGACTTACCTTTTCTTACCTGAGAGGGGTGGTGGAGATTGTTCCCACTATATCTTCTATATGATGGTAAATATTTAGTTGGTGTTCATTCACAATGAACGGTTGACCTTCCTCCTTAGAAATTTCTAGTGATCTTTGGGGGAATACTCGTATGACATGGAACAGTCCCGACCACCTCAGCTTGAGTTTTCCTTGGAATAGGAGAATATGAGAGTTGAAGAGGAGTACCTGATCACTAGGTTGAATTTTTTTTCAAGAAATCATGTCGACATGGATGGATTTTTTCTTATCCTTGTACAATTTAATGTTCATATGTCTCCCTTCAGATTTCATTGAGTTTCGATAGTTGTAACTTTTGCCTATCTACATCCTCCTTCAGATCAATATTTTGGGCCTTGACAGCCCAATTTGCTTTGTGTTCCAATTACAATTGCAAATAGCTAGGATTTATATATATGAGGTGGAATGGGGAAATTCCCAGTGGTGTTTTGAAAGTTGTCTCATATGCCCACAAGGCATTATCTAACTTCATTGACTAGTCTTTCCATGAATTTTTCACTATTTTCTCTAGGATCTTCTTGAGCTCATGGTTGGAGAGCTCCACATTTCCACTATAGTGGGGATGATTTGGTGTCCCCATCTAATGTTTTTCTCCATACATCGATAGTATTCCTCTCATCAATGATTTGTCGAAGTGGGACCCTCTATCACTGATTTGTACTCATGGAAGTCGAAATCTACTAAAAATATATTTCTTTAAAAAACTTATGACTACCTTGGTTATGTAATTTTCTATAGTGGTGGCTTCCACCCACTTGGAGATGTAGTCGATGCAGACCAGGATATAAGTGTTCCCAAAAGACGGGGGAAAGGGATGCCTGAAATCTATGCCCTATACATCGAAAATCATGACCTCTAGGATTGGGTGCTTGGGAATCCCAGCTCTACGTCCCATATTACAGGACCTCTGGCATCGATTGCAATAGGAAACCAAGGCCCTGGAATCTTTATGCATGGTGGGCCAGAAAAACCTGGACTGTAGGATCTTCGCTATCATATGGTCTAGCCCATGATGTCCTCCAACAGGTGATGCATGAAAAAATTCCAGGACCCCTTGAACCTATGTCTCTAAGATTCATCTTCAGATCACACAGTCTCTACAGAATCAGAATAGGAGCGGGTCTTCTCAGAAGTAGTTCTTAACATCAAAGAGGAATATTTTCTTCTACTGTAGGGAGAGGTTGGGGTGGATGGACCCTTTAACTAAATAGTTAGAAATATCAACAAACCAGGGCCTATGGGACTCGATAATATAAAAAAGATACTCATCAGTAAAATCCTCCCTCATCTCTCGATCCTCTTCCTTCTCCAAGTTTGGCATCTCCAGATGTGATAGATGATCAGAAACCATATTCTCACTTGCCTTTTTATCACAGATCCCTAAATCAAATTCTTGTAAGGGGAGGACCCATCGAATCAAAAATGGCATTGCATCCTTCTTGTTTAATAGGTACTTCAGTGTTTCGTGGACCCAATAAACAATAACTTTAGATATCACATGGGAAGAAAAAAATCTTTTCAAAGGAGAATACCACTTCCAGCATCTCCTTCTATGTTGTAGTGTAGTTTAGTTGGGCCTCATTGAGTGTGATACTGGCATAATTGATGGTTCAAAAGATTCGGCCCAGTTGCTGACCTAGGACAGCTCCCACCGCATAGTCGCTGGCATCACACATTACTTCAAATTTTGTCTCCATGTTTTCGGCAATCATCACTGGAGCATCGACCCGAAACTGATTTAGGTACTCAAAAGCTAGGGTACATTCCTCATTAAATTCTAAAATCGCATCCTCAGTAAAGAGGTTTGTTAGGGGCTGGGAAATCTTTGAGAAATCACGGACAAACCGCCTGTAAAAACCCGCATATCCCAGAAAGATGCGGATGGCTTTGATAGACTTTGGAATGGGAAGTCATGAAATGACATCTATCTTTGCCGTGACCACCTCTATCCCTTTTTTTGAGATTTTGTGGCCAATTAAGATGCCACTTTTCACCATAAAAGGACACTTTTCCCAGTTCAAACCAAGGATTGTGTTTTCGCATCACTCCATTACTAGATCCAGGTGTCTCAAATAGGTGTAAAATGACTTCCCATAAATGTAAAAATCATCCATGAAGACCACAATGATTTGTTCCTCCATGTCATGAAAAATTGCCATCATGCATCGCTGGAATGTGGTGGGAGCGTTGAACGTACTGAATTACATCCTGTAGTAGGCAAGAATACTATATAGGCACATAAAGGTGATCTTACCCTAATCCTCTGGGGAAATGGTGATTGGATTATAGAGATTATCCATTGAGGAAGTAGTAATATTCATGCCCTGGTAGTCTTTCTTGAATCTGATCCATGAAGGGTAGGGGAAAAAGATCCTTCATTGTGGTGTCATTTAGCTTCCTGTAATCAACACATACTCTCCAGCCCGTGACTTTGTTAGTGGGGATGGGCTCGTTCTTGTCATTAGATACCACAGTGATAACTACCTTCTTAGGACCAATTTCCGGGGACTCACCCATGGGCTATCTGATAATGGGTAAATGATGTCTAGATCTAATATCTTTATAACAACATTCTTTACGACTTCTTTCATGGGAGGTTTCAGATGTCATTGGGGTTGTCTATATGGCATTGATCTTTCTTCGAGTAACATCTTGTGGGAGAAAATGATAGGAATGATACCCTTCAAATCTATAACAGTCCAAAAAATTTCCTTTTTTCTCCGCTTCATAACATGTTGGAGTGCATCCTCCTGCTCTTGTGATAGTGCTTTACTATGTATAATGGTAAAAGTTTGATGATCTCCCAAATACATGTACATTAATGAAGGTAGGAGAAGATTCAACTCTAGTTCAGGTGCCTTAAGAACAAAAGGTACCAGTGGTTGTAAATCTTCCCTCTCTAGGATGTTAGGAATGACATCTCATTTCCAGTAGTGGTCGTCCTTACCTTCAATTAATTTTAGGTCCTCTGGTGCTTCATCAGTGGGAATTCTGGCTAAATCATTTAATCTAAAATGGAAGAACATACCAGATCATCTACTTGTATGCTCAATTGTTCATCCATGATAGTCACTGTGTAGCAGACCTCATGTTCGGGAAATGATTCTTTTTTGATGGACTTTAAAAAATTATAGGATACTATTTCGTCCCCTACCCAAAAAAATCAACCCCCCCTGGTGCACGCCGATCAAGACTTTCCTTGTGGCCAAAAAAGGTCTTCTCAATATAAGAGGTGCCTCCTTATCCTCCTCCGTGTCTAGGATTATAAAATCTGTATGGAGGATCAATCCTCCCACATTCAGTAGAACATCCTCCAATAGCCCCTTTGGATATTTAATGGACCAGTCAGCATGTTGAAGGGTGACACGGGTAAGCTTCAAATTGTTGGGTCTGCGTTTTGGAAAACTCTAAATGGCATGGGATTGAAACTGGCCCCTAAGACACATAGGGATTTTCCAAATTCATAGGGTCCAATTATACATGGAATAGTAAAGCTACCTGGATCCTGGAGATTGGGGGGAAGGGAATGTTGTATGACTATAGAGCACTCCTTTGTCAGTGTTATGGTGCCCAAATCCTCCATCTTCCTTTTATTCGAGAATATTTTCTTCATGAATTTGGAATATGTGGGAATTTGTGTCAGAGCCACTGCAAATGGGATATTGATGTGTATCATTCTTAATACTTCCATGCTTTTTCCAAAATGGTGGTCCATCATCATTTTCATTATCCTCTCCGGAAAAGGTAATTCAGGCTCAAATGGTTTTATGACCTCCTTTTCTTTGCCTATTTGATCCTCCAATGATGGATTTTTAGATGAATAGGGGTACAAAACTGTACCTTTGTTGTCAACATGGAGTATAGGTGCAGTTGAATTTTCTAGTTCTTTTTGTAGTTGATTCTTTCCACTTCATAATTTGATGGCATGGGCCTCCTCTATTGGGTTCTTATCAGTGTTGTCTGTTAGTGCACCAGGCTATCTCTCAGAGAGCTAGTTTTCTACCTCGAAGATTTGGTTCTCAAGGATTTGAATAAAAGCTTCCTGGTTCTAAAATCTTTTCTAAGCAGTAGATATGAATATGTTAATAAAATCCTCAAACCCTGAGGTATTCACTTGCAGAGGTGGTTGTGCAGCTAGTGGAGGTGGTTGCTACCTTGGCTACTGCGGGAGAGGGTTTTGATACCCTTACTGATGGTAGGAGCCCTGATTGTTCTGTATTTACCTTGGGTTGTGTTCTTATATTATGGCTAACTATATTCAGGCGGTCGCTGGGGCGGTGGATTCTGATTCTGTTGGCCCCAGCCTATGTTCTAGTTTTCATGCCATGCCATGTTTTAGTATTATTGATATTGGTTTGACCCTCTTTTTTGAGCAACATATCTCAAGTCTCTTGTCAAAGGGTTGACTGATGGTCCCGGGCATTCTCCCAGGATGTGGTTGTTACCATAGTCATCGCATGCTGGATGGTTTGCCACATGGACTTGAGATGTGTCGTTGAGATTCAGGGAGTTGACCTTTTTGGATATTTCATCCAACTGGGCAGTAAGAATGGTAGTAGCATAAATACAATGAATACCTCATTTTTGGGTCCCCCGCTTGGAATAACACTTGTAGCTGTTGGCAGACATATCTTCCTGCAGTTCATAATGTTATTCGGGACACTTTCTCATTATTGTACCTCCAACAGCTGAATCCACCAGGGACTTTGTATTCATTGTTAGTCCTCTATAAAAGTTTTGGACAAGAATCCAGTGTGGAATTCTATTGTGTGGGAGTTTACGTAACTTCTCCTGGAAATGTCCCCATGATTCCTGCAATGACTCTAAGTCATGTTTCTGAAAGTTGTGGATCTCATTTCGCAAGGTTAACGTTTTTGATGGTGGAAAATATCTGGACAGAAATTCCTAGGCCATCTCTTCCCAGGTGAGGATAGATCTTTGCAGCAACCCTTTGATCTAGTCTTTCTCCTTGTCGAGTAGAGTGAAGGGGAAGAGGCGAAGAAAAATGGTGTCCTCAGAAACACCATGGTAAAATAATGTATCACAAATCTCTATAAAATTTGAGAGATGGGTGTTTGGGTCTTCACTGGGTAGGACATCAAATTGAACGGTGGTCCGGATCAGCTGCATAATAGTAGGATTGATCTCGATGTGCTGGGCCGGTACTAGAGGACGAACGATGCCCGTATCAGCTCTGTGGATTGATGGCATGCCATACTTCATAAGAGTACATCACAGAGGTGGCTGCTGAGGGGGTGGGTGTTTCATGTATTTCTACTCCTGAGGGGTGAAATATGGCCTTTGGAAGATCTGCTGCGGTTTTTGAAGTTGGTCGTACTCCGTAGGAGGTTTCTATTGTGGCCTTTGGTAGTTCCTTGGGAGGAATTCCATGAAGCCTCCAGGTTCCTGCTCCAGTAAACAAGCAGTGGGAGGCTGCAAGTCCTGGTAAGGGTGTTCAGTCATAGTATTAATGGCTGGTTCTCCCTCCTCCATGTTCACCATAGTGAATGGATTGTGGTTGTGTGTTTCCACCAATGCATGTTGATGATGAGAAAAATCATGTTTGATTTCTGGGTCAAGAGGAAAAATATATGATGACTCGGCGCTCCTGGACGGTGTGAGGTGTTGGTGTATTCACCTGTGATCAGGCACCAACACAAAACAAAACCTAGGAATAAATGGGAAAACAAAATATAAATAGAAATGGGATTTGAAAAGAAATTTTGGGGAATTTGGTGTTTTTATTTTAACAAAAATTTGATACAAATTTAATTGAAACAAGAATAAAATTACTCTAGTTTTGCGGCAACGGTGCCAAAATTGGGACTGTCATTTCCCCAAATGTATGTTTTTGGTGTCCCAAATTATATTTACCCTAACATGTGTAGCACCGGTATGGGATCGATCCATAGGGAACTATGTGGTTATTTTATCATTGCTTAATTTAGTTTGTATTTTTGTTTTTATTGAAGTCAAATGAATTTAGAATCGATTTTGGTTGGTTTTTTGGGTAAAAAAAGAACTATAATTTTTTAATCATCATTTAACAAATTAATTTCTAAAATGAATGTAATGATGGGATAATTGGTTTTGATGCAAATAAAGAGAGAAATGTGTTGGGGTTATGGATTTTTAATAAGTTAATTATTAAATCCACTTGCTTATAAGGTTGTGTTGTTCTTGATAACCCAACTCTCAGGTTTTAGTTTGTAATAATGATTCCTTAATCTGGTAAATGTTATATTTAGAAATGAATAGACTAACTCCTTGGTCTAGTAGTTAGTATTTAATAGATCTTTATTTGGCTTAGTCCATTTTGAGCTGATGGTTACTTCCAATGGTCAAGGAGTAGTTTGTAGTTACTCTTCATTTGAATACCTGAAAATTCTACCCTTGGACTGGTATAGAATATCCAGTGATATTATGAAGTGATTTAAGAAGAATAAGAAGAGATTATTAAAACAAACACAGTCAAAGAAACTTAATTCAAATTAAAACTCACCAGCTTCCACAAACCCAACACACTGGGTGTTTATTTACACATATTGAAAATGATAAACACATAACTATTGATACCTGATGAAATCATGCTTGGAACTTTGAAAACAGAATGATTCTCCGGTATTTTGATGAACAGTGGTACGACGGCCAAGCGTCTTTCCTTCGGAGCCTCATCCCTTTTTTCAAATAACATTACACACACCAAACTTGGTCTTGAGGACACGACCTCTTTTTATAGAAAAAATAAGTACAAGGAATGTATCAAAAGTTCATTCTATGTACTTTATTCATCACGTATTGGGCTTTATTTTCTCTACTGGTAGGCAGCTTAACACGATGTCTTTAACATGGAACATGGCGCTGCCTGGTAGGTGAATATACATGGCATGTAGCACTGCCATACATGGCATGTAGTCTCAAAATTCGGCCACCAACCTCTTCTAGAAAATCATAAATGACGTGTAGAAATGGAACACAGTGTCACCCCTTCAGTTGGCCACATGGGCCTGTAGACTCTTCTCAGCCACCAACCGCTTCTAGAAATGTATACATAGAATGTAGAAATGTGAACACGGCGTGTACCGCCTTATGGTTACATGGGCCGGTATTTGTCCTAGTCAACCCATGTCTGAACAGGAATGTACATGGTGTGTATATAAGTACAGGCCGTGTAGTTGTAAACTTTTTCTCAATTCTTCTTTGTTTTGTGTACTTGGCCATAAACCTCATGGAAATGAATATGATCACCAAAATACAAGTATTCGTTCTCTAAGAAGTATGTAATTGCTAAAAACATGTTCTAATTTTTCAATAGATTATATGAAAATGTACACACAAATTGGGTGTATCAATGTTCTGGACCAACTTATCAATCACCTAAGAATGGTCATGCAAGATCTCCGGTTGATGCAACGAATGGTCATCCGAAGTCAGCAGAACAATATCTAGGAGTAAGAATCATTACTAGGGTATTGGAGATAGATAATCCCCAACCATTACCTCATGTTTCACCTGATAAAAAGAGTTTTTCAATATATCCCCAAGCTTTTGAATTAAAAAAGAGAGAGAAATGAGATTGATCCAAAGTGTTCACCAAAGGAGTAAGTATTTATGCTATCATTATGGAACATAATTATATAAATACACTCCAGAAACCATGTTTTTATCCTCTTGTAGGATTTATGTCCCTCTCCTCTATCATATGATTAAGAGATCATTCTTAGAGGCCAAGAAAAGAAACCCCAGGGGAGACCCATGTTCATGTTGACAAATCTACAATTTCAGTAGATAAATCATCAAAAGATTAATTTACACCTACTCTTGGATCTATTGAGCTATAGGATAGAAATTTTAATATTAAATACATTCCACAGTTTCTTTTTCTTGAAGATCTGAAATAATCTACACTGATATTCTTGTTGCTTTAGAAGAAAGGAATAAAGACCCTGGGCAATCCAAGACAAATACTAATGTTGATCCACACTTGAAAATTCCTAATGTTGTTATACAAATTCAATAATCGATGGAACAAGACATCAGTAGAGACAATTTAGGAATCAAATAACATTTTGTGGATACCTTAAATTGTGAGGATGCTAAAACATTCCATGATGCATATACTGAAATAGTGAAAGCCCTTAATCCAAATATTGATATTCCAAGTTCTATAAAATATTTTTGGAATATTCATATGGAATTTCAAGGACGTAAGTCATTATTATGGCATTTTCTATATGTAGTTATTCTTCTTTATTTTATTATTTACCTCAAATGTTCACTTTATGCAGCTTTGTCTGCAGAAAATGTCACAAAAGATCTTCATAAATGGGGTATCCCCTTATATCCATATGTTGGAGTAGGAGAAATAATTGTAGAAGGTCCATCATACTTAGATTCTACAGAGCCTTAGAATATAACAACTCAGCTAACTCAAGGGAATTTCCTTTCTCAAGAAACATCTTTTCAAATCACGGAAGCTAAGAATACAAGAGATTAATTCAGTAAATTAGCTGACTTATTATTGGGTAAATAGAATCATCATTCTAAATCATATATATTTATTCTATTTAAAACTGACAATGAAATTGATTTATAATTTAGTGTTTTCATCTCCCATATCAGAAGGTGAAGATTTTACTTTTACAAGAGACGTAAAACAAGGAGGCTCTTTAAGTGAACTATTTCCATGGTACATTTTTCCTCATGGTAGTGACTCAAATTCTGACTTAGAGATGGAATATGCTCTTGGAATGGCATGTAAGAAGAAATGGCAGCATATCTGGAGCATAATTGATGATAAGCCTTTAGATGAATTGTTTTCCCATTTTTTTCAAACACCTAGAATTGATTTGTGTATTGGGATTTGGGGGATTTAATTATCAACCAATCCATTATGCAATGAAAGAGGTCATTAATCGTTTGGAGAAGGATCATAAGTTGCAAAATTTTATTAAAGAGGCTAGATGAATTATCAACATGGAAGGCTTTAAAGCTACAATAGTTGAGGCTGAGGAAAACCATAAAAAGAAATCAATTGAAATTAGCCCACAAATTAAAAATTCCACGAAGGAGTCATTATATCTCCAAGGTAAACTGGATGATGTTAATAATAACATTAGCAGTTGAATCAAAAATTGGTAGAAACCCAAATGGAGGGGATAACTACCATTTCAACTACTATGGAAGCACTTTATCAGGAAGAGGTGGTTGGAGTTGCTCATATATCTCAACATCAATAAGTAGCTAATAATTTTTTTGAATCGGTCCAACAAATGAAAATTCATGATGGGAATTAATAATAAAAAAGGATAGAGTGGTTCTAGTCTATGGACGGACCTATGATTTTAAAATAATAAGAAATAATTTTTATTCAATCATATATGTCTTCATTCCTATTTTCTATGTTTTCAATATTAATGGTAGATGATGATAATGACTCCTTTATTTTAGACAATCATTATTATTATGGTATGAATGGAGTGCTCAAAATTTTCTTATTAAGATGATATCCCTAATGAGCATAATATGATTGTTGCTATAGTTAAATGGTTAACCCACCAAATTTCATATCTTTTTAGTTTTTTTATTGCTCAATTTTATATAATCATAGAAAAATGTATGATCAGTTAGCTAAGATTTGGATTTTGTTTAGAGTGCACATCGTGGGTTCTCATTCTAATGTGCACCAAGTCATTTGTTATAGGCAGTTTAGAGTCATGCATGTTTGATTATAGAGGGCTAGTATTTAAGGTCGAATATCTTTGACCATAAATTTTGAAATTATATCCCAAACAAACTCTATGGCTATGAATTGATATAATCTTCTTTAAATATTTCCAAGGGGAATGTTGAGCCATGTTTTTTCTGGTCACCAAATTTAAAACCCCTTTCAACATAAGGATTTTCTTTTCCAATAATGAAATTACCATTATTTGATATACCAATTTTGAGGGATGTGTTATGTAGGGCCAACTAGGGCATATGCAACATAGCCAAATAGTGGAATCTTTTGTTTGACAGGCCTATTATGAAGGCAACTTATGAAAGGCTGCCTATGGGCACGTGATGGATAGTCAGACAAAAGAGCTCATTCTAGATTAAAAATGTTTTGTTGATAGATAGGGGAAAATAAGATTTGGGTGACTCAAGACCACAATGTATGGTTTTTCCAAGGAAATGAATTTTATGAATAAAAAAATACTATTTTAAACTGACATAAGTCATGAATAGGAAAACCATTTATATACAAATTTGGAGTAAGAGTAATGGATTAAATTTACCATAAAGGGGGAATTTCTAATATCATATTTCATAGTTTTTAGTCATGTATTGAGGAAATTAGTACTGTGTAGTTTTAAGTCTTGCAGTGAGGACATTGTGTGGCTTTAATTTAAGGTCTTTAGCTCTATACAAAGGTACGAAACTCACCCAATTTCTTGATAATTTGTTTAGAAATATACTATAATATTCATTTATAGAGGGGAAAATATTAAAATGATATTTGGGAATTTTTGGATCCAAGGAATGATATGGAAAAATGGATTAAAGCATTATAGAAGGTCTTTTCCAAGAACAAAGTTACCATTATTCAAGAAACCTGTTATCGGGGATGTGTTATGCAGGGACAACAGTGGAATATGTTACATATTCAAATAGTGGAATATTTTGACTGAAATGCCTATTATATAGGCATCATATACAAGGACACCTAAGGGAACATGCTACTTAGTCAGACAAATGGGACCTTATATGTTTGACGTTCTATTGCTAATATCCGAAGAAAGTTTATGGAGATTTAGATCCTCTAAAGCACATAGTTTGGTTTATAGAGAAAAGTACATGAATATAGAATGGCTATTTCCACCCATTAGGTTCAATGAATTGGAGGAATATGACTTTTACGGAGGTCTGAACCAAACGTAGGAGGTATGGTTGCTATATTTTTAGGGCATATAGCTAAGACCAAAAAATGTAAACAATATATATAATATATGTCCAAGTTATTTCAATGTTATTTCATAGTGAATTAAACCCATAGTGAGGGAAATGTTTAAACCATGTTCATGAAGACTTTCATACTGTAAGAAATATAATGGGGCAAGTATATTTTAATGACTGTTTCAAAATACATATTCTTGTATACTATCATCAAATATTAAAGGAGACATAGATATTGTAACCAAGAATGAATTTATCATTATTTGACAAACTCGTTATGGGGTTTTCATTGGGAAGTAACAACGGAGGTATATGATACATAGCCAAAGAGTGGAATCTTTTGTATGGAAGGCCTGTTATGTTGGAAACTTATGAAAGGCCACCTAAGGGCACATGTTGGAAAGTCATACAAAATAGATCTTAGATATTAGAAACTCTGTCACAAAAAAGATGTCAGAAAGATTATGAGGATCTAGAAAGATTCAAGATTAAGAGTGTGAAATATAGAAGGGGTTATTCCTAATGCATATGAGAAATATATGAACCAATATTGAACATGGGTTTTATGTCCTTTACATAGATCTGACTCATATGTTAAATGTAGACTTTCATTGTTTTCCCTGAATGAATATTATGATGGGGAGTGTAATGTCATGCATTGAGGAAATTATACTGTGTAGTTTGAAGTCATGAATTGAAGACATTAATAATCCCATAATAAATTGATACACCTTATTTCTGTAAAGAATCCAGTAACCCAATTTCTAATCCCACGGGAGCTATGCTCGGTGTGAGAATCAAAGAGCAGTAAAGGTTTCTTTTACAGCGCAATGGTGACACAATTGAAGAATTTGGATCTATATTTCCATGTATTTTAATTTCATGTTTTAAGGATGATGACGAATTGATGTGAATGGAAGATAAATAATGTAATTAGGTTAAGGGATGACACCCAAGTGTCACTATATGTCTTGTTGGGGAAAGGATCAAGTCATACATATTTATAAAAACATTTCTAATGCATCTTTGACTATTATACAAGAAAAATATGGGTTTTTCATCATAGTTGGGCCTATGAATCGAGATCTAGGAATCTCTATGTATCTTAAATTAGATTAGAATCAAGTCATATGTAGTTCATTAAACAATCATTCCTCATCCTAATGGACTTAGACATGAATAATGGGGACATTTTTACACATCCTGAGAGAACAATAAATCTGAAGATATCAAATGGTATAAAGACCAAATCATATATCATAAGGAAACACTTAGTACAGATCTGATTAATATATAGGAGGAGAAAAGAATATAATAAGATTTTTTCTTGTGGCTGTGGAAAAAATTTGAGACATAGGCATATCTACGCATCTCATTGAAAATGAGAATCATGCTATACTTGGTTCTTCAATGATGGTCTCTATGTAGATCTGAATCAGATATAGGAAAGAAAGTGACTCATGTAATACTAAAGAGTAGTGATGATATCAATGATATTTGCTTATGGAGGCTTCTAACATCAAATAGATAGAATTTTTTTGTAAAAATGATGTCATGTAGTTTAATGTCTTGCAATAAGGATGAAGATGCTACGAGTTTTAACACCATGCATCATGGACTCTAACGGTTTTTATGAAGTTTATTGTTTTATAGATAGGATATGGGGGCTATGCAGTTTTATGTATTTTAGCAAGGACATTGTACTATATAGTTTAATGTCAGGTAGTGAGGACTATTTTTACAAAAATACAAAATGTATTTCATCAAAAATATCACATTGTTTGGGGTTGTGATAAGATCTTTATCCATTGTGATTAAGGCATATCAACATTTGAATGGACCTTATGTATGGAATAAGGTACTTAAAAATTTGGTTCATGTTTTGGAGGTTTATTTCCTGGTATCATTATAGTCCTAAGGACCAATACCAATTCTCCTTGAAGGATGTAATGAAGGCGAACATTCTTATTAACATCTTGCGCTATTAAGTTCTAATAGACTTCTAAATGATGCAAGGTATGAAATTTTTTCTTTTCTAATATTTCCAACTCATTAAACTATTTCTGAGAAATTTCATATGTAGAAAACTGATCAGAGATTGCCAATATATTTGAAGGAAATTTTATTCCAATTTGAAAAACTTCTTCAGTTCCATATACTACTGAAAAAGGAGTTGCTTGGGTAGTAGTATGGGTAATTTTACGATAATACCATAAAGTATTCGAAATTTTATCTGTCTATGATTTCTTATCCTTATCCACCATCTTTTTGAGTTTATTCAATAAGTTCTTATTGAAGTCCCCTATCATTCCATTGGCTGCTACATAATAGTGAGATGAATTGATGGAATTTATATTACGTTCTTGATAAAAAAATTTCACTTCCGTAGAAAACAAATTGGTGCCATTATACATCAAAATAGTATTAGGGATGCAAAATATGGTGATGATTTTAGTTTTGAAAAACCAAACAATGCTTTTGGCTCCAGCTTCCTTGAGAGGTATGACCTCAACCCATTTAGAGAAGAGGTTAGTTCTAGTGAAAATATACTTGAAATGCTTAGCCGTGGCTGGAGAATAAGGCCCTACTACATCCATTCCCCCTGTGGAAAATGGCCAAGAGTATTTTACTGAATGTTTCAACTCTTATGGTTAATGAATGATAATGGCATGCACATGACAGGGATGACATTTTTTTAGTGGAATTTGTACAATCCTGCATCAATGAAGGCCAAAATTATCCATGACTTCAGATGTAATCTAAGATTTTGGGCCCATATTGGTGGGCACCACAGGCTCTTGAATTTACATATTTCATGACAGCTACAGTCTCTTCTTCATTAATAAATCTAAAGAAAATTCCATCGAATCCTCTCTTGTAGAGGAACATTTGGTGGTCTGGACTATCATAAGGAGTAAAATCGGTTGCATGTCGCTGAATCAATTCATTCATAGCCCTATCTGGTGAAAGTACCCCAATTTGAAGATATTCTGTTATGGATGCTTTCTATCCCATGGTATGACCATATGGTTCAGAAATAGGGTAAATTTATTTAATTTCCCCCATTCTAGTTTGAACAAAAGGTGAGTCACATGGCGATGAGTTATACTGATAATTGTTTCATCCCAATTTGTATATTCTAAGGCTATAGTTGTGTTAGCCAGTGTATCTGCTTGATCATTTTGGGATCATGGGTCATAAGACAATGTATAATCTAAGGTAAACTTAGTCATTAATCCTCTTACATAATCACACAAAGGAATTAATTATTCATTTTTGATAGAAAATTTCCCATTAATTTTTTTTGATTACCAACTCTGAATCAACTTTTCCCTATAAATGATCAATTTTCACCTGAAGATCCAATTCCAAACCTGCGATGAGAGCTTGATATTCTGCATGATTTTTGGTACCAACATCTGATAATAGTAATGAATATGGAAATATTTCATTTTCTGGGGAGTTAAGGATAATTCCTAATCCAACCTTGTTGAGTATAGGGTTTTCCATTCTCTTACCTGTTGGACTTCTGGAAGAACCATCAAATTAAATTTCCCATGTTTGGGAATTATCATGAATAGAGAAGACCTCTTCATCTGGATGATCAGTATTAAATGATGTATATTCCATAGATGGATGCATAAAAAGGAAGTCGACCAGATCATGGAATTTTATTTCATTTTTAGGTATAAACTGGATATCAAATTATTTTAAAATTACAACCCACCATGATAGATGTCCTGTAAGCATAGGATGACTGAGGATAAATTTTATTTGATTATTACGAGACACCAATTATAACTCATTATGTAGTAGGTAGTGCCTCAATTACTAAGCTGTAATGAATAATGTTAGGCATCGGTTTACAATACTTGAATATTGAGTTTCTGCATCATGCATAGTTTGAATGAGATAGTAAAGCAGTTTTTATTTCGGGCATATTTTCTTTTCGATGAGAAAGGAACCTAGTGATCACTATAATGATGTCACATAGAGAACAAGTGGTATTCCTTCGACAGGTGGAATTAATACTGTTGGAATCAATAGATATTTCTTGATGGTATTAAATGCTTCTTTGAAATCATCATTCCATTATTAGTGTACTACCTTCTTCATTAATCTAGTGTAGGGTAAACACTTGCCTCCCAAATTGGAAATAAAGCACCGAATATTGGCCATGTGTCTTTGGAGTACATTCAATTCGTTAAAATTTTGAGGAGTTGAAATAAAGGAGATTGATTTTTTTTCTCATGATCAACTTAGATACTACTATAGCGTATAATGAATCCATGGAATGTTTCTGAGCTTACCCAGAATGCACATGTCATGGGGTTCATCATCAAACTGTGTTACTAAAGTTTATTGAATATGGTTTACAAATAAGCCATGTGATTGGAACATTTTCTATACTTGACCACCAAATCATCCACATAACATTCAAAAAATTTCCCTAAGAAGGGTTTGAAGATATGGTTCATGGCACATTGGTATGTTGAAAATGAATTATTTAAACAAAAGGGCATTACCTGATAGAATAACTCACCGTGAGGGGATCTAAATGTTATAGATTCATCATCTTCTGGGGCCATTCAGATTTGATAATACCCAGAGTATCCATCACTGAAGGAAATTGCTTCATAACCAGCAATTGAGTCAATTAAATGTTCTATGGTCAGGACTCGAAAATCATATTTATGAAAATTACATTTGAGATCTCTAAAATTAAAGCAGAATCTAATTTTCCAATTTTTCATTTTTACTCCGACAATATTGGCTAGCCATCTGGGATACTAAACATTCATGTCAAAATTAACCTTTATAATCTTATCAATTTCAGCTTCAATTTTAGAAGCATGAGTTGGGTGTGTTCTCCTTGCGGCTTGCTTAAATCCACGACGTTCTTCAAGAAAACCCAAATTATGGGTGGCTACCTCAGGATTAAGACATGAAATTTCTATATAATTCCATGAAAACTTATCTCGGTGTTTCTTTATAAAGGAATTATGCACCTCTTGTTCTTTAGAGGTCACGACCACACTAATTAGAGTGGGGTGTGGATCTTTTTATGTTCCCAAATTTATTTCTCTGAGTTCTTCCAAGGTGGTAGAGACACCTTCCTCAAATGTTAGAGGAGAATCCATAAGATCTTCCTCTTATTTTTCATTATGTGTTATTTCTTATTTTTTTAATTTCCATAGTAGATGACAAGGCCTAATTCCCATATATAGAGGGGAAATCAGTATTTTAACATCCCAAAGAAGAGACTACCATATCTGACCCTATTAATGACGAAGGGTCTTCATGTGGTATCCAAGATGGATTGATGGATTGAGAATCAACATATTTGTTTTTACCTAGAATTTATACAATCTCTTCTACTCTAGTTAACAATGTAGAGGCTTGTTGTAGTTTAGCAGATGAGATGAAAACATCTGCATTTATGATTTCATCATTACTTGGTGTATAAATAATTACATCTATTTTTTCAGGCTCAATTTCCATAATTGACATTATGGAAGTTACTGTATGATTATTTGGGTTTGGGTTTACCATTTCTATTGGATTGATCGGTAACACCTAATCTATACACAAATTTATGAATGGATCTGCTGGGAACTTTTCTAGTCCATTTAGTTCATTAAATTTGTTTATTTCCTTAGTCATGGGGTTTATTACTTTTATGTGATAAAATTCTGCCTCAATGTACTGAGATTATCATGTTTTCAATGAATCCTTTCCACCATACAATGTTCAATTTAACCACTAAAATAGTATTTCATACATTTGGGGTATGATGAAGGTATTGCTGCATGTTATTGCAAACGAGGCCTTCAATGAAGAATATTGATGGCTGTGTCTAGACGAAAAACCACGAAATCTGAATTAGACAGAAGATCTACAAACTGAGTTCTGAGTGTAATCTCACACAAAGGTTCTAATTCATCCTTATCATAAGCTTGCAACATTAATGTCGAAGAAGATAAGTCAGATTCTGTTAGTCTCAATCAACGAAGTGTACTAATAGAAATGTGGTTGACTTTAGAGCCATTATTAATGAATGATCACCGGATTTCTGCATCGTTGAACATTCCAGACAAATACAAAGGTCCGATATTCCCATGCACCACATCATCTTCATCTTCATCTATAAAAGATACGACTGCATGAAATTCTGCAGGATCATTACCTATACGATAAACCACAGCAGCAGAAACATTGGTTTCAAATTCTTGAGGACATATTAATGCCTTAATGAGTGCTTCTCAAAGATATTATGACAAATTAAAAGCATCAAAAATTGATAACTTGGCTGGTACATGGGCCAATTGTCTCAAGACATCATACTTTTGGTCCAAAGGTCTGTGTTTCCCAGCATGGAGATGTGTTTTTGTAGGTTATTTGGTAGTTGATTCTTTTGATGTAGATGTGCATTGAATCTGAGAAGAAGCTGGAAATATAGCTGGCTTTGGTAAATTAGACTAACTTTGTCTATTCATTTGCTGAGAAGAAGATATTGTGGGTTATAATCGGTCTTCCAAAATAATTGTGTTAGAACTGAACCTTACATTCATGAAACAAAACACTTGTTCTTATTGAGCCTATTGATGGAATCTTTCACACATTTCTACTGCATATATAGTTCGATCAGGGGTAGAGTTAAAATGGTTTTTTATGGAATTCTCACATCTTCCCCTATATCCTAAACCTTGGCCCCTTCTTCTTGTTCTGCAATTAGGAATATGGAATTCTGGATCACTATAATCAAAATCACCATGGGCATAAGGATTTATTAAATGGATAACATTAACAGAACCAAATATTAACTATTCATCCGATGTAGATTCTTCTTGGTAGTTTAATTCTAGTTTTACCATTTTGTGGGGCACTGCCCGTGATTTTGAAATAGATAGCATAAAATTTTCCAGGGTTAAGGACAACTTTTTCTTTAACAGAATCTCACCTACTTCTGAAGGATTGTTGTCCTTATGATCACTTTTATTCTTTGGGGAATGTCATTTTTGTGAAGATTGCATTATTGTGGCAGGGGTGGATGAAGACACAATTGGTTATTTCAACAGTTTTTTGTAAAATTTCATGAGTCTGGTTGATCATTTTTCTGATCATCCACATATCATATTTTTTACACATTTTTACTTCTAACATCTTTCAATTCCCCTTCTTCCTATTGATTGGTAGTAGAAAAACACACTACTTAAGCTGATGAACTTTTCAATTTCACTTTTCCAGAGTCTACCATCTTTTGTAGAAGGTCTTTAAACAGAAAGATCTTCGGAATGGGGTGTCCCAACATCTGATTAAATAGAAAATAATTCGGATGACCTTCATATCCATCTTTATTAGGATTCTTTAGCCTTGGAATCTAAACAAAATTGTTTTCTAAGGTGAGATGAAGTAACTAGTAACTTGTTCATTCCTGAAAGAATAATCAGTATTCTATAATTTCACAAAATGTTTACACCATGGATCTCTTTGATAAACCTAGCAAGACAGTCGTCGTTGTTGACGCTCAGGAGGTGGATCCCTTCTGTATGATGAGGGTTTTGAAGTAGAACCAGGTACAAGTGCCTATTTGTGGGTGACTATTGAAAATTCTGCCTTTCCTATCCTACTCCCTATAGCTGATGGAATTACACAAGTTTTAGCCTTAGTTTTTATAATAGAATATTCTATCTATTGAGAGATCGATGTAAGATCTCAAACCCTCCTTTTTATTTCACATGGATCAATGGTTTGTGTAATTCGTCACACAGATTTTACACAATGATTTGCAGCTATTCTTCTTGAGGGAGTTCTAGACATAAGGAAGACGTTATTCCTTTCCACCGTGCAATGAAATCTAAAACTCATCCATTCCCCCTTTGATTACAATTGGTAAGATCAAAAACTATCATCTTTGGTAGCGTTGAGTGAAATTGGAGAAGAAATTTAGGATATAGATCTTCCCATATTGTAATTGATCGATATTTCAAACTTTTCTACTAGAGAAAAGATGGTCCTTATAATTAATTCAAAAAACACTTAAGCTTAACTGCTTATTGCTGTTGGGAAGTTCCCATCATGGGAACACAATGAGAAAAAAAATTTGTTAGGACTTGTTTCGGATCTCCTGAACCATTAAATATTGGGAATGTGGTATTCACAATATTTGGTGGGGAGGAATTGCATCCACCCATTCAGGGTAAGCTCTATTTTCTAGACGTACTAGTGAACATCGTTCTTCCATAGCTTCCAATCGAGCCATTAATTCCTCAATGGTGTTCATAAGAATTTAGGGAACATTTGAATGAGCTCGAACTTGTGAATGTATATCTACTAGAGATTGAGCTGGTACAACGACTGGAAAAATCACTCACGGTGGTGCTAATACATGCTTGGTTGTATACCCAATGCAGGGAATTCATTATCTGCATCTGTAGTTACTAAAAATCCTTTTTTAGGAGGTCCTATATGACTTTCAACATGAGTTATTTCCTGGGGAAACCATCTATAAGAAATTCTATATCTATGTAACTATGTGTTGAGTCTTTTCTACTCCTTCACTTCCTCTTCCTGTTGTGAAAATCTCTCTTCAAGAAAAGGAGACCGACCTTCTCCAATGGAAAAGTGAGATGCAATGTATCTTTTTTTCCCCATGTTAGATGGCGTTGGTAGATGGGGAGTGGATTATTTGAAGGTATACCTAGATTATGGGAAATCCTCTGAATTTGGCTATGCACACATTCTTCATTTTCCTCGGTTTGTACCATATTATGGATAAGAAATTAATCTTTCGAATCTGCTAACCCGGACTTATTTTATGGAGGATCTTCTGCAATGGTGTTAATAACATTCACTGACTTATAATTCATTGATGTAATTATTTCATTGTTTCTGCTAGATCATCTCCATTTTGGTATTTCACGAGACTTTGTTCTGCTCTATGAAGAATTTTTTTGAACTGTTTGACGGATAGTTACCTAAAGGTATTCATTAGATAGTACATTGTGCACATTCCTTCTCGCTTCATCCCTATTCGAGATAAATCTAACATCCATTGAGGATGGGATTGCATATATGATAAAGCCCCTAGCCCTATAGGTTGGGGATGATCTTTTTCGACTTCATTAAATCTTATAACATTGATTAATTAATTTGAAGGATGGTATTAAATGAGCCCCCAAACATGTAAGTTGTAGTGATTCTTGAACTTATATTGCTGAAATTCGTGTAATTTCTCTTATGATTTTTCGGATTTTGGTTCAGACATTAATAGGGTGCATCATCTAAAAATCACATAAATGACCTATTTTAGAAGATAGTTGTGCTATTTCAGACATTTTCATTCTCTAATGTTTGAAATCTTCGAAGCGAGACACCGGTTCAAGATTCTCAGATGCTTCACGATAACGTTTCTCGAAAACTTATCTTCTTTGGACTAGATTCTAAGGGGAAATTGATAAGGCCTATTCTTGAGCTTATATTTTATTACATACAAAACCTAATGATTGTGGCCGACTGTGGGAAATAACATTGCATGAAACCACACTTAGAGAACATTTCTGATTCTGGAGTGCAGTGGAATACAATGCTTCATAAGCACCCATCCTCCGATACGAACATTAGATGGGAAAACATAAATTAACCGACAAATCCTCTTTAGAGAATTGAGACTTTCACACTAAAAGGTTCTCTGATATTTTTCAACCTTTGGATGTTGAGAAACTGAGAGAGATTCCAAGACAAGTTCACGCTATAACCCATCTATTTCCTTTACACGATTTTTATATTCATCATATGGTAAGACTTTGGTTTTGAAATAATGAAGAGATTTCCTTAAGATTAGATGAATGTTATGAATGAAATAATCTGTTATCAATTTTATAATGTTATACTGAGAATTTTCAAAAGGATAGAACATGATTGGGATTTCTTCATTAGATAATTGTTTCCTGATGTTTAACGCATGTTCATCATATTTCAAAAAAGGCTTCTCCACCTGATCTGACCAGATTGGATGGTCTGTATTCGATGAAAAATGACCTAATGGAGGTTCAGAGAATAAATTTTCCCTTAATTTATCTTCTGGATGAGAAAGTGTTTCACCCATAAATGACAAGGTGTCAGACATGGCTGGATTTATGTTTTCAAGTTCCTCAAGATAAGAGGGATTTCTCATAACTACATTGTTAATCATAGAATTGTATTGAAAAAGTGAAATACTACGGCGTAGAGGACTTTTCCAGTGAATTCCATCATGGAAAGAATCACCATGATGGATTATATCAAGTGATAAATCTTCTGGTTCCTTGATGTTTTTTCCACATGGAGGGATTTTGTGGCTCTCATCTAGAGATTGGAACACTAAATTGACCAAATTTTTTTCAATCAATCTGTCATGATGAATTTTCCAACATGGAACTTCATAATTAAAAACACCACTCCCTTAATTGGGTAATGATAGGATAGGATCTTCAATAGCAACAGATAAATGTATTGGGGCTTAAAGAACCCCAACATTAATAGGAGCCACATTGCAACTTAACTCTTGATTTTCCAACAATGCATGTTGAGTATTTTTCTTGGATATTCTCTATACATAGTTAGGGACACTTTATAGAAAAAGTGTCTTTCATTGGTAGGTATATGTGTCTATCTTGGATTTGTTACCAGAATTATTCGATTACATCCAATTGGAAAGGGTGTACATTCACAATCCTGTTGTCCATATGATATGGGGGAATATGCCCCATGACCCCCCTGTACTAGAGCAGAGGTATGTATCTACTCCGAGAAGGCATGCTGATTTGTTATCCCATGTGTGGGGATAGATTTAGGTGACTGTTTCCCTGATACAACTTAAGTAGTTGTTAAAATATCATAGCATGCTTCCTGAATATGGGTAGAGATATGTGTATGCCATTTCACCATTGATAAGATGTGTCTGGTAACATCAGTGGAAGAAACAGGAATATACTTCCATTCTGTATCTAGATTAGTTGTATTTTTTTGCTCCATCCATCCGTATCCTTTCAATGGATATTGACAGTACTCATGCATAGGGGCAGCGAGTAGGGTCTGCCCCAAATATTTCAACGGATCATTCCGACTGACTTCTCTGAGTGCTACCAAATGAGACTGTTTGTGGGCATGATGAAAATTGGTAGGTGTATGTCCCCACATGGTGTTTTCCATCAATTATAGTTGACATAATTCCTTCAATACTGGCAGACGAGACTACAAAGAGAATTAGTGATTGTAAACAGGTGTATGTTCTTGTTTACTAGTTGCCACCACATTAGATTGGTGAACTTTTTTAAATGTAGTTAGATGAGCATGCTGACTGGCTGGTAACTTGTAAACAGGTGTATGTTCATGTTCAAGGTTATCCACAGGGTTTATCAAGTGGTATTGGTGGGTTACTATCAGAAGAGTCTATTGAGCTGCAAAATAGAACGGACTGGTGTATGTGCCTACTCGTTGTTTGCCATCAAGTTAAAGTGATGGATTTTTCAGGAGGAATCATAGGTGATAACCTGCTCCCTATTGAACAGATGTTGTCCAGGGAGGTTCATCTTACATACCTAGGTTGGAGAGATTTGGTCCAAATGTCCAGAGGAAACCCCCCATCATGTTGGGGGTACACTACCGCATGATTCTGGCAGCGATTGCTAGTTGGAGTCCTCCGGAAGAACTCCTGGAATCTTGAATTGAGTACTCGAGTGACCTCTTGATCCACTTACCTATAGTATGGGAGTAATTGATTATTGTGTTCAATGGATAAAGACCTTAAACAATTAGATATGGTGGTTGTCACAGTTTCCTTCTTAATCATTGAACATCATTGGCCAGATGATCGAGTATTGTCTTCAACATGGAGGGCCTATCGAGCAGCCTACTGATTCAGGATTGTACCATGTTGGCGATATTCCTTTAACATAACATTAGAGTCCTAGAATTGAAGACGTTGTGTTGGTGATGACGTCCTTCCCGTAGAAGGAGATCCAACCGGAGCAGTGGTGGAGAAGTTCGCACATGTTGTCTTGGAGAAATCCATTCTTTGGATTGAAGGGAGTTATAGGAAAGAATGCGTAAAACAAAAAGATATATTAGAATGACATCATTTTAGATGGATACAAGTGTGATTAATTCCTTTGTCTATCCTTCCTTTATCAATTGTCAGGGGCATAACTGGTGGGTAACATTATTAACTTGGTTAAGGATTTACGTTGGGTTAGCCATTTTTGTTTCATAGTTCCTTGAAACATGTGTTCTAGTTTAAAGAAGCAATATTTCTAGGCAGTTTCCATTGGATTTATTTATGCAATCAGAGATTTCCAAAAGTTTATTATCCAAAGGGGTTGTGCTTTCCAAAGGCAAGCATTCATTAAATTTTAACTTTATGATACTTAAGAACAAGCTATTGTAATTGGACAATGCATCCCAAAAATTTTCAAAATGCTTCAATACATAATCCAAAATCATATCCCATTTCTCACCATTTTATTTGGTAAGTAGTAGGGATAGAACAGTGTTACAGATTAGGAGTTATGGACATCTGATGTTGGGCTGGAAAACTGGTTTGTGATGACCATTCGTGAAGCCCCCTCCACAATGGTGAAGACCTGTCGTGAAGCAAGTAGTTTGGACAACTCTCCGAACACCTTTGATGTTTGTGACCCACTGTGAAGAGCCTCCACAAAGCAAGGAGGCGGGATAGATCCCTAAACCCCTTCGATGTTAACGACCCGCCACGAAGCAGGGTGGCAGGATGGCTCTGCAAACTCCTTTGACGTTCGCGACCCACCGTGAAGACCCACCGTGAAGCAATGAGGTGGGACGGCTCCGCAACGCCCTTTGAAGTTCGTGATCCTACCACAGAGCAAGATTCGTCTTCGTGTGGAGCAATCACTTCTTCACGGAACCTATTTCCTATAAATACCCATCTCACCCACCTTTCACCAAATGACCACTTCACCCCTTGGGTGGCCAATCTCCCAGTTCAGGGATCTTTGAGTAATTCGCAAAGCGGGTACACGAGGACATGCTCCGCGAGTAGCTTCCATCGCGTTGCTTCTCCATTAGTCCTTACTCCGCAAGCCCATGCTCCATGAGCCCATACTCTACGAGCCCATGCTCTGTAATACTGCTCCACAAGTCCATGCTACGCGAGACCCCATGCTCCCCAAGACCCTTGGCTCCATGAAGCTACTTCAAGAATACCTATCCTTTGCGAACCTCATATCTTCATGCCCACTTGTTAATAACGTGGAGGCTCACCCCCCCCCACCCCACTCAGGTTCAGTGTCGGCATGTGGTCTCAGCCCTTTCAGGCCAGTCCCTTCACTAACATCACTAACCCCCCATGAAAAATAGAGAGTCACACCACAAAATTTTCAGGCCAGGGTGTCAGTATTTTCCATTTCACCCTTATGTGCACCCACCTTCCACCTATGGAATACTGTGATTTGAGATACTCCTCCGCACTCCATGAAACACCTTGAGTCGACATATTTCTCTTGGTTCATTTCCCATATCGTGAGTTGATATTCTCCTTATCCATTCCCCGAGTAAGTAGAGTTGATCCATTCCTCAAGAAAATCATCCAAACCCTATCACATGGATTCTATTATAGGTTGAACCAAAAAGGGACTCCCTTGCATAATTCCCAACACCAACCATTGATAGGCCCCTTATGCCAAAAGTCCCTTCTACATGACTATAAACTATAGTGATCCATGTGATCCAAACATAGGATGCCTCTTGCTTCTTTCAAGAGATGCCTTATGCTCCAATCATATGATGCCAATAGTCCTATGTATATTACATTAAACTATAGTATACCTTATGTTCCAAACATAGGATACCTCTTGCTCTAAAGGAGTGATGCCATATGCTCCAAGCATATGATGCCAATATTCCCTTCTACATGACTATAAACTATAGTAATAATTGTGTTCCAAACATGGGATAACTCTTTATTATAAAAAGAGATGCCTTATGCTCCATGAATGAGATGCCAACGACGATATTTATATGACTTTAAACTGTAGTATACATTATATTCCAAACATAGGATGCCTCTTTCTCTAAAAGAGAGATTCCTTATTCTCCAAGCATAATATGCCCACAGTCACATCTAAATGGATATAAACTGTAGTAATACATGTGTTCCAAACCTAGGATGCCTTTTGTTTCTAACAAGAGATTATTTATGCTCCAAGCATAAGATTCCAACAGTACGATCTATATGAATTTAAAATGTAGTATAACTTATGTTCCAAAAATAGGATGCCTCTTTCTCTAAAGGAGAGATTCCTGATGCTACAAGCATAAGATGCCAATATTCCCTTCTACATGACTATTAATGGTAGTAATCCTTGTGTTCCAATCATAGGATGCCTCTCGATTCTTACAAGAGAAGCCTTATGCTCCAAGAATAAGATGCCAACAGTCCTATCTATATGACATTTAACTGTAGTATACCTTATGCTCCAAACATAGTATTCCACTTAATATTTAGGACAGATTCTTTCTGCTCCAAGCATAAGATTCCAACAGTCCCTTCTACATGACTACAAACAGTAGTAATCCCAAGCTTCCAAATATGGGACGCACTTTGCTTCTAACAAGAGATTACTTATGCTCCAAGCATGAGATGCCAATAGTCCTATCTACTTGACTTTAAACTATAGTAATACCTATGTTCCAAAAATAGGATGCCTCTTTCTCTAAAGAAGATATGGATTATTCTTCAAGCATAAGATTCATAATCCCATGATTACCGATATATAATTTCAAGAGCGTTGGAAGCTGTTCAAACATTCCATCACTGCACCTCACGATTTGAGTGTCCTTCATTCGAATCTTCATCCACTTCCATTTCCGAAGGGACCCCCTAACGGATTAGTCCCATGCCACCTTTTCTCACCTACCATCATGCGACAATGCCCCATAAGACTTTGGACGTCACTTTGATTCTGGCCCTGTGCTTCAAACACGGTCAACAATCGACCCTCATTTGTTTGTCCCCATTTCAGGATATCGAGATATAGATGATGTGTTTTAGAAATGGTCAGCAGTAATCCTCTAATGCCACCCCAACCACATTATATTCCGAATGTCAGGCTTGGGATTCACACTTCTCATCTCCCTTTGTACGGCTGATTCCAACAACATTGACATTATCCCCATTGTGCGCTAGCGCATAGGTGAATACCACATGCCACCAGGGAGTTGGGATGCCCTCACGGCCAAACATGGGGAAGAAATCAGGGGAAACTTCTTTTCAAAAGCCCCATCCAACATTTCTTCTCCATAGAATCACCAGGGAAACATCTTTTCTTAAGCCCCATCCACCATCGCCGCTTCATAGCAACATTCGGGCAACTTCCCTGTGTAAGCCCAATCCACCATTACCGCTCTATAGCGTCACCCGAGGAGCTTCCCTATGTAATCCAAATTCACCATTTCCACTCCAAAGAGGCACTCAAGCATCATCCTCTCATAAGCCCCAATCACTATTGTCACTCTATAGCAGCACCCAGGCAGCTTCATTGCATATGCCCCTGTCCACCATCGACGCTCAATGGCTGCTCCTGGGTAGCTTCCTTCTGTAAGACTCATTCACCATTGCTGCTCCATAGCCGCACCCATGAAACATCCATTCATAAGCCCCATCTGCCATTTCTGCTCCATAGTGGCACCCGGGAAGCTTCCCTACGTAAGCCACATTCCCCTTTGTCGCTCTATAGAGGCACCCGGGCAACATCCTCACATAAGCCCCATCCACTATTGTCGCTCTATAGGGGCACTTGGGTAGCTTCCTTACATAAGCCCCATCCACCATCACTACTCCATAGCGACACCCAGGCATCTTCCTTCCCTAAGCCCCATCCACCATTTCCACACTACAGTGGCTCTTGAGCAGCTTCCTTATATAAGCCCCATTCACCATTGCCGCTCCATAGCACCACACAAGCTTCATCTTTGGTTATCCCAATCCACCATTGTCACTCCATAACAGCAACCAACCGACTTCCTTACCTAAGCATCATCCACCATTGCCTCTCTATAGCGGCACTCGGGAAGCATATTAGGGTAATCCCTATCCACCATGGCCACTTCATAGCAGCACCCGGGAAAATTCCTAGCATAAGCCCCATCCACCATTGCCACTCCGTATCGGCACCCTAGTAGCTTCCTCGCGTGAGCCCCGTCCACCATTGTCACTCCATAGCGGTACCAGGGCAGCTTCCTTGCGTAATCCCCTTTTACCATTGCCTCTCCATAGCGGCCCCCGGGCAGCTTCCTTGCGTAAGACACATTCACCATTGCTGCTATATAGCGGCACCCGGGAAGCTTCCTTGTGTAATCCCCATTCACCATTTTTGCTCAATAGAGGCAATCAGGCCTCCCACCTGGAGTAAGTCTCAACCTCTTAAGGGTGATAATCATTCATGAGCCCATGTTTCCTCTTTGGGCCGCTAACCATGTGTAATCCACAATCCACTACTCACGGACACACCTTTCACGACTTGATTTTCGGGTCTCTACTATCTCTTGTTTCTCACATCGAGCATGAATCACATGGGCTTAGAGGGATCACCGACCGTGAAATCCTCCTTGGGTAGCCTTTAGTGTAATCCACACACCCCATAATATGAACTACGTGGACTTTGTTCCTTGACAAGGCAGCGTACGTAGGAAGCCTTCACAAGGTTCAAGCCCACAACCCGGTTATTCTAACCTCATTCACATCGGTTAACCAACATCCTAGGAATCCTAGAGTGTATTCCCCACACCCCATAACCTTAACTACATGGACATTGATCCTTTCCATGGTAGGGTACATAGGAAGCCTCCATGAAGTTCTATCCCACCACTCTAGTTGCTCCGACCTCCTTCGCATCGGTTTCCCCTCATCCCGCATGATGTTAAACTATATCCTAAAACCTGAAAAATGAGGAATTTGATCCATTCCAAGGCAGGGTACGTAGGAATCCTCCACGAGGTTCATGGCCACCTATCTGGTTGCTCCAACCTCCTTCACATCGGTTCACCCCGGTCCCGCATGATGTTAAACTGTATCTTCCAACCTGAACAATGTGGACTTTGATCCTTTCCAAGGAAGGGTATGTAGGAAGCCTCCAAGAGGTTCAATCCCACCAGTCGGTCATTCCGACCACCTTTACGTTGATTCACCAACACATTTGGATATCTTAGAGAGTAAGCCCCAAATTCCACCGCCAAAACTACGAGGACATAGATCTTTTCCAAGGCAAGGTATTTAGGAAGCCTCCACGAGGTTCAAACCCAACAACCATTGGACCCCAGGTCCTCCTCTACATTGGTTCCCCGACACCCTAAGCCGCCATAGAGCATAATCCACAGATTCCACAACATGAACTATGAGGTCTTTAATCTTTTCTAAGTCGAGGTTTGTATGATACCTCCATGAGGTTCAAGCCCACCATCCATTGGACCCCAAGTCCACCTTCACTCTAGTTCCCATACCACCTGAACAATGAGGTATTTGATCCTTGCTATGGTAAGGTACGTAGGAAGCCTCTATGAGGTTCATGCCAAACACAACCCTAAACTACGTGGACTTTGATCCTTGCTAAGGGAGGGTATGTAGGAAGCCTCCAGAAGGTTCAATCCCCCCACTTGGTCATTTCAACCTTCTTTAGGTCGGTTCACCAACAACTTTGGCATCCTAGAGTGTAAGCCCCACACCCAAATGAACTATGTCATCATTGATCCTTGCCAATGCATGGTACATAGTAAGCCTCCATGAGGTTCAATCCCAACAACAATTGGACACCAGGTCCTCCTCCACATCGGTTCACCGACACCCTAGGCTGCCTCAGAGCGTAATACCCAAATGCCACCACCTGAACTATGAGGTCTTTGATCCTTTCGACGGTAAGGTGCATAGGAAGCCTCCATGAGGTTCAATCCCAACACCTAGTAGTTCTGACCCCCATCATGTCGGTTCGACCCCATCCAGTGGTAAGTTGTTGTGACCTCAATCAACGGTAATCTTTTGTGACCCTATTCAGTGATTAGACGTTGACACCCTTATCCAGTGGTAAGCCATTGTCACCTCATTTAGCGGTAAGTCGTTTCCAACCCCATTCGGTGGTAAGCCATCATCAGATGAACTATGAAGACTTTGATTCTCTCCCATAGGGATATGTAGGAAGCCTCTTTGAGGTTCAAACCCAGCACCCTAGTCTCATACTGATCTATCTATTGAACCCTTGTGTTCCTAGAAGATCATGACCCAACTCAGAGGTTATACAACTTCCAGGTCCCATCCATGTATCCATTCTCACGGGCCACCTGATCAACTATCCCATCATCCCTCGAAACTATAAAGACTTTGATACCCTACCACGGGGATACGTATATAGTCTCTTTAAGGTTCAAGAACAACACTGCTGTCACCTTCACGACAGTCCCATCTCATTCCACATCCACTCCATTCACCTCTGCATCATCAATCCTGATTCTTTCTTGGGCCGCCATAGCCCTGTGGGATCATGTAATCCACCTCCTCACTGCTTCTTATAGTACATGGGCCGCAATACATGTGTATGACCCAACATGTAACTAGGTTGTTATCCTTTGTGTACACCCCAATTCATCACCCCTTCAAACTACATGGGTTTTTATCCCTATCTTCTACACAGGGTACATTGGAAACCTCTATGAGGTTCAATCTTAGTAAATTGTAAACCATGGTGTTCCCCATTCTGGGGTGAACTCTCCCCGATCCACCCTCAATGTTATTCAGATCATCCATTATGGTGTGACATGTCCCCTGCATGGGGCACACAACCTTAGATCCACCCTCATTGGGTGTTCTGATCCATCCATCTTTCAGGTGATCCCTCCTTGGGATACACCAATCTGATCCATCTCTATGGGAATTTCTGATCACTCTTATTCCATCTCTACATGACGTTAAACACATGGCCTACCTCATGTTAAACATGGGATTCCCGAGGAAAATATCTGGAGACACGCCATTAGTGTAACTATCTCTACAAGACGTTAAACTCATGACATACCCCATTTTAAACATTTGATGTTGCGGAAAAGCTCAGAGACATGCCTCCTGCATAATATACCCCAGGACTGATGTGGGATGCCTCTGTTTTTTCACTCATGAGATGACATCTTATGAGTTGGAATATAGGTTCTCCAATTTCCACGCAACCAGAGTTGCACTGACATGCATGATGTTGTAATCTTCTCCAACCGAAGGTTTCTACCATGTCAACACCCAATGAAATCTTCTTACGTAAGTTCTATAATTAACCGACATCCATGAAGATATGTGACCAGGAACGAGATTCATGAATCCTAAGTTTCTCATTAATGGAGACCCAGACTAGGTGATGAGTTTTGAGGAGGAATCCATGGAAGGAAGAACCGACATCCCATCATCCCATTTCTATCAAGGAGCAAATTTCCCTGAACAAGGAGCAGATGCCGAACACCATTGGAAAGCGGGAATGTGGAGCCATAGCTAAACATCCTCCACATACAAATGTGTGTGCCCCAATGAAAGCATCAGAAACACAGTCATTGGTTGAGAGGATAGGAGGTCAGACTCATTACACCCTTTGGGGGGAATTATTGTCTACTTCGTGACACTCTTTTTAAATTTAATATATTTTCATGAATCCTTTTTAATTCACAATGTATATCATAAGTAGACGTTGGAATTTACAATCATTTATTAACATGTTTAAAATTTAGAATAATTAGTATGCATTCAAGCTTCATCATTATTGGAAAAAAACTATGTGTATTCGAGGTATTCCAGAAATAGTAACCTATAAAATACTGATTAGAGATTCTTTAAATCATCTTTGTGATGATACTAGTCTTTAGGCCACTTATATGGGAACTCTAGAATTTATTTTCATCTAGGGAGAGGAATGTATATTTTGATCTCAGTATCGTGCCCATAAAATGAGCTACCTACATATCCTTGTGAAAGGAATCAGAACTCTCATATTTTGGTACCACTTAATTGGACACATCATAACTTTTAATGTCATGAGATAAGGACCTATAATAGAATGATGATGGGTCTTAACATAATGAGGGACTTCTGTTGATGCATCCCGAGAAACTTAGAAAGGATACGAGTTTCAAAGTAGGATCAGACGCTATTGGGAATATGGTCCAAGGAGAACATCATTGATTTGATTTTTTGGGTTTGACTGTAAAGACTAGTAAAATTCAAAGAATTTTTTTTCTTAATTTTCTTTTTAATTTTACAAGAACCCAGTTTCTGATGGCACCTGATTCCGAGGCCCGGTGTGCCTGGAATCATTTTCCGAAGTTTAGCTCGGGTATGTTTAGTGAACGAACGAGCGTGTTTTTCTAACTTTTGAACTGGTGCTCGGAATCGAATTCCAAGGGCACTGATGGAATCGCAGTGCCGGTAATTGCATAAAAACACCTTCTCCGGAGTTGCATTTTCTCGGGTGTGGTTTTTAATTTTTTTCGGGTTAAGTAAATGAATAAAATAAAATGGGCATCCAATTTATTTTATTTTAAGTTTTTTAACCTAAGTTAAGAGGTTAGAGTGGGACCCACAATATCCTACACCTCTAGGTAGGATATTTGTGAGGTGGTTCCCACACGAGCCCCACCGTTTCTTTTCTTCCTAAAACCCCTCCTTTAATTAAGTAACGCATCTGTTCCCCATTTTTAATGAATTCAACCCTTGCGTTTATTCGGGTTAATAAATGCCTCATTAATTGTGTGGTTTAAACACCTCAATTAATTCATTAATTGATTGTTTCAATTCTTTTGAAATTCAAATCGTTGGCATGTGTGTTAATAAAATAAGACAACTCTTATTTTATTAAAGTTGTTGGGTTGTGAGAGGCTGGGGAGAATTCACTCAGGTTCTTGAAGTTCTTCCTCTTTGAAGAAGAACACGAAGAACGTGAAGAACACGAAGAATTTGAAGAATTCGATGAACTCCAACCTCTGATGAAGGTCGCCAAGAACATAGGATCCTCAGAGATCGATGACGCGACACCGACAAATCCTTTCTCCGTGACACGACGATCCCCCTTCCGTGACGCCTTCTTCCGCGACGTGAAGTTCCACGACGAACCCTCGCTCGATGACGCTTGAGGTAGGGGTTTTGGTTCAATTAAATCTATGTGATTTATATCATCGGAATGTGTTTAAAATTGTGGCGGAAGCTGTTTAAATTGTTAATGTGGTGGGTGCGGACCAACGAACATATCCGAACCCACCATTTCATTGTTCATGGTGTGCGGATCGGCGGGCGATGACGAAGCAGGGCGCAAGGGAATTTAGAGGGCTTCGCAGTGAAGAGCTGATCCCGGGAGGACCACTGGCGAAGAAGGCAGAAAAAACGGACCACCGGAGCGTGTTTGGTGGTCCACGGAAAACACCGCCGGTGCGCCCCGCCGGTACGGCGGCGCCGGCGGCCGGAGGCAGCGGCCGGCACCGGCAGGCTGCCAGGAGGAAGAGGTGCTTGGCACACCACCGGGAAGGGCCACTGCGGCGGCAGTCCGCTGGTCTGACGACTATGCGGGACCAAGGGAGGCGGGACACGGTGCTCGGCCGTGTCCGTTGGCAAGGAGCGCCCCCCCATGGGGGCCCCAGTTATGAGACAGGGGGCAGCGTGCCGCCCCCCCTATCCGCTCAGTCGAAACGGCCGAGAAAACTGGCGACCGAGCCGTGCCAGCACGCCGAGCCGGGCCGCGCCCAAGCTGGCCGGACCCGGACCCAGGTTGGCCCGACCCAGGGGGTACTGGGCCAGGCCGGACTGGGCCCAAACCCTCTAATACCGGACCTCTCACATTCTTTTGCCCATAACATGGGCTGCTGACCTCCGAACGACTCACCATAAACTACGATGCGATCCTTGGATCGAAAAGGTCATTTCAGTATTTTTTACACTCAAGGTTTTAGAGTACTTTGGGTTCGTCCGGGTTGGTTCATACACGAATCCAACCGGGCCCTCGGAGCAGAAACGCTTATAACATGAGCTCTGAACGTCCGATTGACATGCAGTAGACATTGTTGTATTCCTCTTAGTAAGACAGTCACTTTTGGATTACTCCGCTCGAGGTTTGGTCGCTGTTGGAGTTCGGTCGGGTTGGTTTTGACTTAAAAAAAACCAGGCCCCTGGAACGAAAATGCCAATAACTCTCAGACCGGGCGTCCGATTGACGCGCCGTCTATGACTTTGAGTTCCTATTGATGATACAAATCATTTGGATACATCATCTCAGAACTATGTGTCAGTTGATGTATCAGCCCCTCGGCTTGTGGAGCGGACCCTCCCGAATGATCTTGCTGTCTGCGGGAACCCTGGAGCTAGCTGCGACAGCGACGACGATGATGATTGTATAGAAATCCTCCATGGATTCAACAGTGATGACTGTAATACTCAGCGAACTTACGTGGATCTGTGTTACTGATCCTGTGTGGGTCAGATCCTATGTGGGTCAGCGCTCAGCGGTCCTATGTGGGCCAGCGCCTACAGATCCTGTGTGGGTCATTGCGGGGGTTAGTACCTATCAATCCTTAGTGGGTCATTGCAGAGGTTATGCCGATCGATAATTTGTGGGTCATTTCGGGGGTTAGTACCTATTGATCCTATGTGGGTCCGACGACTTAGATGAATTAGTGGCTACATATGATCATCTCTATCGTCATATGAAGAGGTATACTTGTATGAGATGAATCTTGACTTGTTTTCCTATGTGGATTGTGTTGTGCTATCCTGTGGGGATGTGATCAAACATGGGATCGGATGTTGGAGTCGAATTGGAATTGATGACTTAGGTATATGTATTGGAATATACCTAAGTAGTGTTGGATGTTACTTCGTGATTGTATCTTTTTTTTTGTGGATTATGCATTGTGGATTCTGGGAGACCTTCGGGGGTCTCGAGTTCCCTACTGAGTAGCTTATATTCACCCCTGCACGGGCTATGCCTGTACTAAGTTGTGTTGGTTGCAGACGATGGACAACAATGATTGTGGTTGAGGCACGAGGAGCAGGTCGGTACCTGGAGGTGGACCACTCGGCTGGACGTACTCGGAGTGGACGGCTGGATCCGAGGAGTTGTGGAGGATATATGTACCCACTATTCAGGTGGGACTTCCAATGGGCGGCTCGAGGCTGCAGCTTTACTTTTCAGTTATTATACTCTCTTTTCCAATTGTACTTTACTTTCAGTTTGGGTTTGAATTCTGGCCCACTTACTTTTCCGCACTCACTGTTGTACCCAGTTTTTACATAGTGCTTACTTATGCTTGCTTGCTCTGTGGTGTTTTATTATGTTAAAAAGGAAACGCCTTCCCTTTTTACCAGGAATTACGCCTTGGTGCTAGTCGCCAGCCCCTGGCCTATGGAAGGCGGGCTTCGGGTAGTCACGACACGGGCCCCATGGACGGGTCGTGACAAATTTGTATCAGAGGAGTTCGATTATACAGTAGAACTCAGGACTCTGAACTTTTTCTATGTGAAGCAATAGTGTTAAGAGTATTGAGTGTGGTTATTAGTCCAGGGAGTCTAGTGTTGGTGTTGTGGCTGACGTATCCGTACACCAGGACCCTGACTTCTGATTTCCTACTTAATGCACGAAAACATTGATTTCATGTGTCTTTCATGTTTTACTTGTGATTACTTTGTTTCAACTCACTAGGTATATTTTTTGACCGTGGCGCACCTGTTTCTTTTCATGATGGCCCCACAATGGCAGCCATCTAGGGTTCCAAGTGTTTCACGTGACGACAGACCACCGAGCGATGAGGCCTCGGTACATGGCCCTTTGACAGAAGAGGCATCGGCGGTACCGCTACCTGCTGAGCCACTGATGCTGCCAGCCTTAGCCGCTGACGATGCACGTTTTCTTAGTTCACATCATGAGTTTCAGTGTCAGCGACCGCCCAGGTTCCATGGGGAGATGAACCCTCAGGCATCCGAGGATTGGCTGCAGGCAGTTGTACAAGTTTTTAGGGGTGTGAGGACACTAGTAGACCTCATAGTGATCCTCACAACGAGCCTACTCCATGCAAGAACGGGCAGATGGTGGAGCTTGATGCTCGAGGTGCACGACTTGGCATCTCTCCTCTGGATGGACATTGAGAGACTCTTCCGCTCGGAGTTCGTCCTAGCCACCCTCTGCGCAGTGCGCATCCATGAGCAACTACACCTGCGGCAGGGCAGCTTGATGGTCGCCCAGTACTCGGTAAGATTCACAGATCTCTCACGTTATTCGACAGACAAGGTATGTGACCGATTCTTCCGGGCCCGGATATTTGAGCAGGGATTGAGGCAGGAGATCAGGGCATCGCTGATCTCCCTCAGAATTCTGACATAGGCAGTGGTACTGAAGCGAGCCCTTCTCATCGAGAGCTTCCTTGCTGAGCCTACATCAGTAGCGAGACCTACCACAGGGTGACACGTAGCAGAGTCATCTGTAGCAGGAATTAAACGGATGACTCATGGGTCCCGGCGGACGAGACCCTCCGGCGGACGACCTCAGGACACTAGATCAGAGGTGTGGGGCACTCAGCGTGGAGCCATTCTTTTGAGAGGCAGACAGTGATACACATGCTTTGGGCATGGCCACATGGCTCATGACTGCCCGACCTTCTGTGCCGAGGAGCAGCTGATGATTGAGGGACCACCCAGGCAGAGGCAGAGGGTTGACCATGGTGGTCCGCAGGGAGCAGGCGGACGAGGCAGAGGAGCTGGCCGAGCAGCAGGTGGTGGCCGACGCTTTTAGGCTCTACCACCACCACGAGGAGGAGGTCCACCTCGACCACAGGTAGTTGGCGGGCAGAGACTGGCATAGCACCAGGCAGCGGAGGCCTATGACCATGGTGTGCCTGAGATGATTCAAGGTATTATCTGTGTCTATTACACCCTTGCTGCAGTTCGTATAGACACAAGAGCGTGTCATTATTTCATAGCCTCTTCCCTTTTTCAGAGCTTATAGATTCGGACAACGTCGTTGGCTCGATCCTTATGGCTGGAAACTCCTACAGGAGCAAACTCGATGATAAAACACTGGTGTTGGTAGTTTTAGCTTACTCTAGGAGGCGGGAGCTTCTGATGGGATCTTCTTGTAGCAGCGTCAAGGCCTTATGACGTCATCTTGGGCATTGATTGGTTATCTACAGTCCATGCTCAGATTGACTGTTTTAGGTGCAAGGTGCGGCGTGTACGCACTGACGGGAGCAGGTTCACCTTCACCGACGAGAAGGGATCCTTTGCAGCACAGGATGGACTCTCACAGAAGAGAGGACAACCCATCACTCATCATTTGTCTAGCCTCATCCTATGAGTAGTTGACGTGCGGAGTCCTGGTTTTCCTGTAGTGGTGGATCAGTATGAAGACGTTTTCCCTGACGGCATTCCAGGACTACCTCCTCACAGAGAGGTAGACTTTTTTATTGATCTGTACCCTAGGACCACCTCGATATCCACCCCAGCATATCGGATGGCTCCCGCTGAGCTTCGTGAGCTACAGGTACAGTTGGAGGTCTTGCAGAGCAAGGGATTCATCTGACCCATTGTTTCATCCTGGGCTTCCCCGATTTTGTTCGCCAAGAAGGCCGACGAGATCTTGTGACTTTGTGTCGACTATCATTTCCTGAACCAGGTGACAGTGAGGAACAAGTATCCACTACTGGGGACTAATGACATCTTCAATAAGATAAAGGGTGCACGGTGGTTCTCAAAGATAGACCTCAGGTCAGGCTATCATCAGCTCAGAGTTCGGGAAGAGGACGTGTAGAATATGGCCTTCAGATGTCGGTATGGACTCTATGTGTTCATGGTTATGCCTTTCGGTGTGGCCAATGATCCAATAGTGTTCATGGGCCTCATGAAGAGGATATTTCCTCCATACCTCCATCGATTTGTCATGGTCTTCATTGACGACATTTTGATATACTCGACCACTGAGGAGGAGCACGCCTAATACTTGCAGGTTGTAGCGGACACAATCCGAGAGAACTAGCTTTATGGTAAGCTCTTGAAGTGTCGGTTTTGGATACGCGAGGACCACTTCTTGGGAAACGTCATCTCTGAGGCGGGAGTTTCGGTGGATCCTGTAAAGACTGAGGCAGTGCAAGCTTGGAAGCCTCCCAGGAGTGTGACATAGGTGCGGTGTTTCTTGGGAATAGATGGATACTATCCGAGATTTGTTCCAGACATCTCTAGAGTTGTGGCGCCACTATCAACTTTGATGAAGAAGGGGAAACCCTTTGTGTGGTCAAAAAGATGTCAGCAAAGCTTCCAGGAGCCGAGATAGAGATTTAACAGAGCACCTATCTTGAGGCTTCCATAAGAGGGTGTTCGGTACGTGGTTTACTGTGATGCATCATGGAATAGACTTGGATGTTTCCTGATGTAGTAGCAGGCCGTGATCACATATGGATCACATCAGTTGAGGCAGCATGAGCAAAAATACAGTACCCATGACCCGGAGTTAGCATGAGTGGTTTTCGTTCTGAAGATGTGGCGACACTATCTGATGGGCGAGCACTTTACGGTCTATTCCGAAGACCAGAGTATCAGGTATATCTTCTTGCAGAATGACCTGAACCTGAGACAGTAGCGATGGCTCGAGTTCCTCCAGGACTATGACTTTGAGATAGTCTATACTCCTAGAAAGGTGAACGTGGTAGACGATGATCTCAGCAGAAGGACGTGCATTCAGCTACTTGGGGAGGCGACAAAGCAGCTAGCCGCTTTTCAGATATCCTTCATGGATAGTGATGGAGAAGCCTTTCTACAGTCACTCACAATCACTCCTCCACTACTGCAGCAGGTCAGAGAGGCACAGTGTAGGGACGCTGACTGTGAGATGTGACGTGCGTAGATATCCTCAGGATAGAAACCTGATGGTTTCTCTTTAGGAGGAGAGGATGTCATCCTTTTCAGAGGACATACCTTGATACCAGTTGCTTTACATGATGAGGTGCTGAGAGAGTTTCACACTTCCCATTTGGTGGTACATCCTAGAGTGTCATGGATGTACCAGGACCTCAGATGACAGCACTGGTGGCCGGGCATGAAGGACGTTTTGGCAGAGTTCGTTTCTCGATGCCTCACCTGCCAGCAGGTGAAGGCAGAGCGCCAGGTACTCGTAGGATTAGTACAACCCTTGGAGGTCCCGCAGTGGAAGTGGTATGGCATATCTATGAACTTTGTGACTCTAATTCCACACACTTCCAGAGGCCACGACTCCATTTGGGTGATTGTTGACCGACTCACCAAGTCGTCTCACTTCTTACCCATTAGAGAGTAGGGCTCAGTGGAGAGCTTGGGATGCCCCTACGTTCAGGAGATTGTACGGCTTCATGGTGTACCATTATCTATCATCTTCGATCAAGATGCTCACATTACTTCCCGAATTTGGAAGGGGTTGTAGGAGGCTTTGGGATGCAGCTGCGTCTGAGCACCGCCTTTCACCCTCAGACAGATGGTCAGACGGAGAGGACCATTCAGACTCTCGAAGACATGGTCCATGCATGTGTCCTCGAATTTGGTCATAGCTAAGAGGACCACCTACCCTTGGTGGAGTTCAATTACAAAAAAAGCTACCACTCCACCATCTGGATGGCACCATACGAGGCGCTGTATGGCTGACCTTGCAGATCACCGCTGTGCTAGACAGACCCTTGGGAGTCAGCACTTGTCGTACCAGAGATAGTCTAGGTCACAACAGAGAAGGTCCAGGTCATCCAGGAGTGGACGATGATAGCATAGAGCCGGCAGAAGTCTTATGCTGATAGGAGGTGAAGGCCACTTGAGTTCGAAGATGGCGACCACGACTTCTTGCGGGTCTCATCTCAACGTGGATTAGAGAGATTTGGCCGAGGCGACAAGTTATCTCTGCGCTTCATCAGACCGTTCCAGGTCCTCAGCTAGATTGGCGAGGTGTCTTATCTCCTGGCTCTACCACCTCATTTGCACCGGGTTCACAACGTCTTCAACGTATCCCAGCTGAGAAGATACGTGCACGACCCAACGCATATCATTGACCATAGGGAGCTGGATGTTGATGATGGGGTGACTTTTATGGAGGTCTTGGTCGATATTGAGGATCGAAATGAGTAGGTCCTACGTGGATGGTCGATTCCTCTAGTGCGCATCTGATTTCAGCACAAGAACCTCCAAGAGATCACTTGGGAGCTGGAGGCTCGGATGCATGCTCAGTACCCACATTGGATTCCCTAGTTTTGATGTATCTTTACGGGGATTTAAATCCCTGAGGTGGGAGTGATGTAAAGACCTGTAAAATTCAACAAATTTTTTTTTCTTAATTTTGTTTGTAATTTTACCTGAACACAGTTTCTGACGGCACCTGATTACGAGGCCCGGTGTGCCCGGAATCATTTTTCAAAGGTTAGCTTCAGTACCTTCAGTGAACGAATGAGCGGGTTTTTTTTAACTTTTCAACCGGTGCTCGGAATCAAATTCCAAGGGCACCGATGGAATTGCAGCAGTGATAATTGCTTAGAAAAACCTTTTCAGGAGTTGCATTTTCTAGGGTGTGGTTTTTTATTTTTTCGGGTTAAGTAAATGAATAATATAAAATGGGCAACCAATTTATTTTATTTTTAGTTGTTTATCCTAAGTTAAAAGGATAAAGTGGGACCCGCAATATCTTACACCACTAGGTAGGATATTTGTGAGGTGGGGCCCACATGAGCCCCACCATTTCTTTTCTTCCTAAACCCCCTCCTTTAATTAAGTAACGCACACACATCCCATTTTTAATGAAGTCAACCCTTGCGTTTATTCTGGTTAATAAATGCCTCATTAATTAGGTGGTTTAATCTCTTCAATTAATTCATTAATTGATCATTTCAACTCTTTTTGAAATTCAAATCATTGGCTTGTTTGTTAATAAAATAAGACAACTCTTATTTTATTTAAGTAGTTGGGTTGTGAGAGGCTGGGGAGAATTCGCTCAGGTTCATGAAGTTCTTCCTCCTCGACGAAGAACGCGAAGAACGTGAAGAACGCGAAGAACATGAAGAACACCGACCTCCGAGGAAGTTCGACAAGAACGCCAGATCCTCGGATTTCGACGATACAACTTCGAAGAATCCTTTCTACATGACGCTATGATCCCCCTTCAGCGACGCCTTATTCCGTGATGTGCAATTCTGCGACAAACCCTCGCTCGACGACGCTTAAGGTAGGGGTTTTGGTTCAATTAAATTTATGTGATTTATATCTTCGGAATGTGTTTTAAATTTTTTCAGAATCCGTTTAAACTGCTAACGTGGTGGGTGCGGACCAACGAACAAGTCCGAACCCACCGTTTCTTCGTTCATGGTGTGTGGTTCGGCGGGAGATGACGAAGCAGGCCGCAAGGGAATTTAGAGGGATTTGCAGTGAAGAGCCAATCCTGGAAGGACCGCAGGCGAAGACGGCAGGAAAAATGGACCACCAGAGCGCGTCCGGTGGTCCGCGGAGAACATCGCCGGCCGCCAGGAGGCGACGACGCCCGGCGCACCGCTGAGAAGGGCCGCTGCGGCTGAACTGTGGCGGCAGGCCGCTAGTCCCACGACCACGCGGGACAGAGGGAGGCAAGACGCAGTGCTCAGCCGCGTCCGTTGGCAAGGAGCGGCCCCCTATGGGGGTCGCGGTTACGAGACAGGGGGGCAGTGCCCCCCCCCCCCCCACCCGCTCGGCCAAAACGGCTAAGCCACCTGGCGACCAGGCCGCGCCTAGGCCGGGCGGGGCCGCGCCAGCCGGGTCGGGCCACCCCCAAGCGGCCGGACCCAGAACCGGGTAGGGTCGACCCGGTTCCGGCCGACCCAGGGGGTACAGGGCTGGGCCGGACCGGGCCCGAACCCCCTAATACTCGACCTCTCAGGGTCTTTTGCTCTTAACATGGGTTACCGACCTCCGATTGACGCACCGTCAGCTGCGATGTGATCCTTGGATCGAGACGATCGTTTCATTATTTTTTACACTCAAGGATTTGGACTACTTTGGGTATGGCCTGGTTGGTTCGTACACAAACCAACCGGGCCCACTGAGTGGAAACGCTTATATCTTGAGCTCCGGACGTACTATTGATGTGCCGTCAACTTTTTTGGATTTCTCTTAGTGAGAAAGACCCTTTTGGATTACTCCACTCGAGGTTTGGACACATTTGGAGTATTGTCAGGTTGGTTTTCACATAAAAACCAATCGGGCCCCTAGAATGAAAACACCAATAACTCTCAGACGGGGCGTCCAATTGACATGACGTCTGTGACGTTGAGTTCCTGTTGACGATACGGATCATTTGGATACATAAACTTCGGACTATGTGTCTGTTGATGTATCAGCCCTTCGGCTCATGGAGCGAACCCTCCCAAACGAGCATACTGTGTGCGGGAACCCTAGAGCTGGCTGCATCTAGGATGACGATGATGACTGTACAGAAATCTACTGTGGATTCGACGGCGACGACTACAACACTCAACAATCCTACGTGGATCAGTGCTACCGATCCTATGTGGGTCAGATCCTGTGTGGGTCAGCGCTCAGCAGTCATGTGTGGGCCAAATCCTATAGATCCTGTGTGGGTCCGATCCTGTGTGGGTCATTACGGGGGTTAGTACCTATCGATCCTTTATGGGTCATTTCAGAGGTTAGTACCTATTGATCCTTTGTGGGTCATTGCGGGGGTTAGTACCTATCAATCTTGTGTGGGTCTGACGGCTTAGATGAATCAGTGGCTACATCTGATCATCTCTGTCATCATATGAAGAAGTATACCTGTATGAGCTGAATCTTGACTTTCTTTCCTATGTGGATTGTGTTGTGCTATCCTGTGTAGATGTGATCGAACATGGGCTCGGATATTGGAGCTGATCTGGAATTGAAGACTTAGGTATATGTATGGGAATATACCTAAGTAGTGTTGGATGTTACTTCGGGATTGTATATTTCTTTTGTGGATTATCCTTTGTGGATTCTGGGAGACCTTCTGGGGTCTCGGGGTCCCTACTGAGTAGCTTATACCCACCCCTGCATGGGCTATGCCCACGCTAGGTTGTGTTGGTAGAAGACGATGGACATCGCTGATCGTGGTTGAGGAATGAGGAGTAGATCGGTACCTGGAGGTGGACTACTGGGTGGGACGTACTCAGAGCGGACGGCTGGACCCGAGGAGTTGTGGAGGCTATCTGTACCCACCCTTCAGGTGGGACTTCTATTTGGAAGCTCGAGGCTGCGACTTTACTTTTAAGTTGCTATACTCCCTTTTCCAGTTGTACTTTACTTTCAGTTTGGGTTTGTATTCTGGCCCACTTACTTTTCTGCACTCACTATTGTACCCAGTTTTTACTTTGTGTTTACATCTTCTTTCTTGGTCTGTGGTGTTTGTTTACATTACAAAGGCAATACCTTCCCTTTTTAACGGGAATTACGCCTTGGTGCTAGTCGCCAGCCCCTGGCCTATGGATGTCGGGCTTGGGGTAGTCACGACACGGGCCCTGAGGACGGGTCATGACATTGACCATCAGGGAGGCTTCCTACTTATCCCATAAAAATGGGAATCAAATTTCACATACTTAGATAGGTCAAATAAGAGAGTACGGTATTTTGAGAGAGATGAGTTTGGTCTTACTTCCTAAAAAGGATGTGTTGATGATTTAGTGTTTAATTAGGGACTTATTACTAAGGAGGATGCCCAATGAGCTCAGGCCTTGAGGAGAATTCCTACGTATCCTGGTTATGGTGGGAATCATAGTTCTTATAGTTCCATCCATTGAGTTTTTATACATATGTTATAACCATCACATATCTCTAATACCATGGGAGTCATGCTCGGTGTGAGAAACAAGAGGATACGAATGATTTAACAATGAAACTTCACACATTTCCTCCTCCGCTGATGCAAGAGGGAGATTCGACCGTGGAAGAGGGAGAGGCAATGATACTTCCCTCAATTCTATTTACATTGGACAAGGGTCCAATATAAGGAGGATGGAATGAACGATAGAGGGCTTACACTAGGATGGCTACCCTAAAATTGATCCTGGTAAGAAAGAGGAAAATCATGGGTTAATTATACCTTCCTTACCGAAGACCTGATGTTCTAGGACAACTCTTTATGAATGGAGAGGCCAAGACCCAACCCACCCCCAAATCAGGATCTTCCTAACACAGTTTCTAAAAGAAAGGTTCATGTTACTATGGATATTAAAACCCATATAAATTCCATGAAACCTAACCAAATTGTGAAAAAATGTGGTAAACCTATGACTGTGGAAATACAAACCTAAATTAGATACACACTGATGTGACATTCCCAAATGATTGATTAGTCATGAGGTATTGGTGGAGGCTTCATTATAGTCTCTTTCAGGTAAGGGAACCATGGAAGGAGATACCCTGCCATGAATTGATTTAGAAATGGTACTTGAGTTCATCACATAGATCCTTCATGTAAGTATACTACATAGGTACCCCACATTGATGTACTGCATATGTATACCATGCATGTTTGGTGCATAGGTATACCCTGTAGGTATGGCACTCATGTATACCATACATGTATGGAGCGCAGGTATACCGCGTAGGTATGGCATGCCGGTATGAATCAGGATTGAAGAATACTTTTTACATGGGAGGACCAATCCTATGTTTAATTTGTAAAAATACTTTCGAAACATTCATATCCAATTTAATTATATCATCTCTCATGTTTTTGAGAGATACCTAACAAAATTTGAGGGATCTACACGAATGAGCTATGCAATGGGATATTTATAAAGTCTCTTAAATTTTATTCAGTCCTAAAATGTGATGCCCAAGGGATCTATTTATATGCACCGATGGGGCATGGTTGAAGAAATGTTACTCACGCAGGTACGTCACGCAGTTTTTCCACACATGTACTTTGCATAAGGGCACAAACATATTCTAGAATAGAGCACTACTATATAGTTCATTCATGAAACTCCGCTACGTAGGTTGGCTGCACTGTTCAACCTTGTTGGCTAGTGAATCTAGTCCATCGCGAAGTTCATTCAGAGTGTTTTGATTTCCTTTTTGAACACTTGGAACCTTGACATGGGATCTAAAATATCTAGAATTCTCTTAATAGTCATTTTATTTTCTTCTGTGGTATCTACATGGTACCTTTAGGGAACAATATTTCATATGAGGATTTGGGGTTTGAGATTTTAGATAATATAGGTTGTGTGCTAGGAAACAAGTGAACTCGCCTAGTCAATGTACTATGGTAGAACCACAACTTTGAGGAACAGGTGAGGGAATATGAATATGTGAGGAAATTGAATTACATTGTTGGTTTTAGTGTACTGAATGAAATTTTTATTTGGAAATTTCTAAAATGGGCAGAATATTTTGATTCAATCATTTTTAAAATAAATTTCCTTTAGAGTGAAAAAACTCTATATAATGTAAACTTGTTATAGAAAACAAATGTTGTATTTCAGTTATTTTAAACCATTATAATAGAAATTTAATTAGATTTAAAATATAATATGAGATCATAAATTTTGATAATATTGATATTGAACAATTACTATTATGATTAGTAATAATAATGGATTTTGATAAAATCCAATTGATTTGGAAGAAGAAGCGATGGTATCGGCCAATATGATCATACCGAATGAATCCCATATACCATATCTTTTGATGGAGCTGGACATATGACGATTTACCAATTACAATTACCAAGATGAAATTAAACGACTAAGACCTGAATGACTACATTTACCAGAAATGTTCAAGTTTATCTAGTTAATAGACCAATCCATGTTCACAAAATTACACCAAGAACATATAACAATCAATGGGTGTACCCTTACATAATAGGATCATTTAATATGGGATCATGTATTATGATCAAAGTAGTATAAATATTAATATATTCCATATAATGAATAACTATAATATATCTCTTTTCTTTGTATTATTATATGTACAATTATATATATGTTTAGGGAAATTATATTTTAATTTGACGAATCCAAAATTTAATTTTTTGTAAATTATTTGGTTTTACCTGAAACACATTTTTCAGAAAATTAAATATTTTTTGAATATATATAATTTCAATATAATAGTTTTATTAAATATTAATTATTTATATTAAAATAATATTTTAGTTTATCTACAGACATTGAATTTATAATAATGGTCATAAAAATGTTGTTTAATTGAAAAAGTTATTTTTCACTAAATGAGAATTTTTATTTATAAAATATATTGTCATTATTAAAATTTTATTTCTAACATAAATATTATTTTTCAAATCAACATCTCCAAATTTTCCAATGGTGTGTTTTCCCTAAATTTTATAGACAGTAAAATTTGTTTGGATGAAATTCAATATTGTATAAAAATACAATTTTTATTATGATATCATAATATTCTAAATGTTATAGTAATAAATTATATAAAATTTTTAAAACTCTATATACTGACATCCACATTGAAATGATGTGTTTTTACATAATTTGGTTAAATCAATAAAACCTTAACTAATAATACAAAATTAATATTCTGTTCAATGGATTTAAAATAAATTCATTATAATCATGACTTGATTCAAATATCTTATGGATTTATTTTAATAAGTTTGGTAAATTTAATTATAAAATTTTTAAAATATAAAATATTTTTTGAGAAAACATGAGGAAAAATCATGGATGTTTTGTGTTTTTGAATATATTTTATATTATATAATCATAATTTATTAAATTATTAATGATTTATTCCTCTCTCTTTTTCATTTAATAGCCAACTAACCTCCAACTCTACCCCACTAAAAACACATTTTTCATGACCTTTATCCTAATATACCTCTCTTAATCCCTCCCAATGTGTTACGATGATCTTATGAATATCCAATTTTGTTTTTGAAAGTGACCTCTCATGGAAAGGGGTTTCCTTCATCATCCTTATTTAAGTAATTTCATTATATTGTTTATTTTTTATCTCTGATTCTTCTTTTTGGGATATTTTTTTACACACGTATTTAATGTATTTATGATTCCCATGTAGTGGTATACCATCCTTAACTCAAATTAAGGTCTTCTAGAAAATTCTACATACAACGGTTATGTGGATGAAATTATCTTAGGATTTTCCATGACAGAAATTTGTGTTGTGTATGCCCAACCTCGTTCCCACTCAAGAGTATTCAACTAAATATCTCAATCATTCCATGATTCTGAAATCCAATCTTTTTGTTCCAAAACAAATAATCACATGAATAAAATTATTTAAATACATTCTAATTTTTTTGGACATATCTTGAAAAAAAATTCATTTACATGATATGGATGAGATGTTTGTGACCAAAATTATATTTCCATTCAAGAAATATGATATTATTTTTATTTATTTTCACTCCATTTATAGTGTATATGGGGTCTTCCTAAGAACACTATCTTATGATCCATTCATATTTTTACATGAAGTATTCTTATATGTTCATGTTTTATGTTCTTTCTGTATTCATAAGCTTCCTTGATGATGTCATCATATATTCATCTTTGATGATAATGCCTATAATTCTCACCAATTGATGTCACCTTGATATGCCTCTTGAATTAAAAATGTTACTTTATCATGTTATTCATTTATTATTTCATTACTATTCTTTATATATAAACCCTTTCTTCAATACATACCCATGTTATCCCATGCAGCATTAAAAATAAAATGGAATTTACGAACCTGTTATAGAAAATTATCTAAGGTATTAATATCCATATTTCTTGTTAATGTGATATGTATCTGACTACCCAAAGGAATAAGTACTCCCAATATTCTATGATTTTATAATGATTATAGTTTTTTTTAAATAATAAATCATTGTATATAAATTATATGATTTATCAAAAAACAACCCCACAAAAAAAATTAACAGTGTGGTTAAAAGGACTATGTCTATAGTAGAAAAGAATATATGTTCATTTAAATCCATTAGTGATAGCATGTAAAAAAAATTATTTTAATTTAATAGATGTTTCAAGGATTGGAATGATTTATCAACATGGTTTATATAAATAATTAGGAAAATATGTCCAACCCAATTCCTTTTTATAATCAAAGGATATTGAGTTCATTGTTAAATAGAGGTGTTGAAATTCTAGATGAGTCCAAAAAAGTAGTGTGATGAAATTCCCTATATAGGGGGTTCAGAAAAGAATCATGTGATTTTATAGAAATGGCATGATATATATTTGAGACCCAAATTCTTGATAACCAAGGAAAATTCACACCTAATGATGAAGTTTTGGTGAATTAATAACTTAATAACATATATCTAGAAGTTCTATGTGGGAAAAAATAATTAACAATATATTAAAATAAAGAGATTTTATGTTTTTTCATTTATGCCTTATGACATCCTTTTCCCTCCCATATATATATGAAAACAAAATTATACATTAAATGTTGAAAAATAAATGAAACCAAATAATGTAATATTTATCATTCATGGTCTAAGAGTCCTACATTTTTTAATAAATTTTTTTAATAAAATTATTGAGATGTTTTTGGTAAAAAATTTAATGTAAAAACATTATATTATTCCCTTGAATATGTTTATTGATTATGTATCACTTGGTGAATTTTTATTGGACTTATTGTATTCTAGGATATTATGATTATATTTTGATATTGAGTATTGCTCATATAGACATAGATTTAGATACATTTTGGAATAATTCTCCTAAAATTGTTGTCTTCTTCCTCAAAAAAATCATTATTACATTCCTTTTAGAAGATGTTAATGAAAGAAAATGAAATATAATAATGAAGCCCCCTTATTCAATTATATTGGAAGAAAGAATTAAATGAGAAATATATTTTTTAATATGGTGGATAAATATAATTGAAATTAGTTATTAATGAATATTGATAAAAAATCTAAATTTGTAGATTAAAGTACCAAAAATTGATGATGATGTTGTATTTTAAATATTATAAATATTTTTTAAAAAATAAAATTTATTCTTTTAAGGTGTTATTTTATATGGGTATTACATTTGTAAGTCTAATAGATCATCAAAAACTAGATAGGTAAACCATTATAAGTAGGAACAATTTATAATAATAATAATATATGGCTAAAATATCACACTAAATAAGACTAAATAATTTGACCATTTGATATGTGGAACTCATGTCACAGATAGCAATAACGTAAAATTATTTAAATGCTACTAACATGTGAAATAGAAACTCTTGTACATAGTTATATATGGAGTCATCTTACATAATTAATAATTTATAAAATTTAAATAATGTAAAATAATATGTGTTTAAGGTTGGATTATCATATTCTAGACCATGAACAATAAGAAGATAATAAATTTTATGATGACATAATACCTCTTAGATAGAAAAGATAATCAATGGCGAGATTTAAAAACCAATGTAATAGATTTCATAAAATTGTTAGAGTTTATAAAAATGATTTTAATGTGTGTTATGTAATATAAATCAAGATAATGATTATTATTGAATTATTTAAAGGAAAAAATCTCTCATAGAAATGGAAATTTCCTCCATATTAGTTCTTGGAGACTATTTAGAGAACATCACATTACAACTATTGTTACATCCATTAATATGGGTAAATAAGGAAGTGATTGTTTTTCAAAAATATACCTCTGAAATTATAATCATTGAATGAATAAGTAAGAAAAAAATAAAGTGTATGATCTCTAGCAGATAATGCAGTTAAGAACGAATCAATCCTGGTGATAACATAAGGGATCAATGAAAAGACATTCAACGCATGAAAATTTTATTCAATAAAAGAAAAACAAATATTGAATTGAAAATTATATTTCAATATAAGTCAATTAGAATACATAATAATAACGGTTGATATGAAAATATATAAAAAATTAAATTAATTTATATTCTAGTATTTGTTTGATAATAAGCTAATATTGTGGATAATAAGGGACTATATGTTCTGTTTTTTTATTACATACTGAAAATGGATGATGTTTAATGTTTTATAATATCAAAAAAAATCCCTTTATCCTATAATTTTAGAATAAATGGATGAATTAAATTCCATATGTGTAGAAACTATAAGCCTTGGAATCTATAGGAGGAAGTTTAATATGTAAAAAGTAGATCAAAAGTTCAAATATTCAGATAAAGAAGCTACAATATAATGTTGACATATTATGAAGGTTCAATTTATAAAGATCACTAAATGATGAATAATAACGTTTGAGTATTTTCAATGTATAAAATGATACAAATGTTTTTATATAAAAAATGTGAGAACCAAATGTATGTAATTGATTTCAATATATTTTCATTGATTGGTTGATATTATGTAATGTCAATATATGGATTCGAAATGGTTGATTTTGAATGAATATATATAGAAATTATGAATTCATTACCATTATTATAATAGTTTTAGGGACTTTCAATGTGTGTTAATAATTAAGATAATTCTACAATAGAATATGTTATTTTAGAAATATTTAATGGATAGTTGATAACTAGATTTGTAGAGATGATAGTTGATGATGTGATCTCAATATATTCATATGATCATTTAAAATATATTTATTTAAATCCATAGTGATTTCAGATTTAGAATCAGGAATTGTATCACTAAAGATATATTATATTTTAATGTTTCGGATAATTTTTATAAATACACTAAGCATAATTGTTTCTAGAGATCAACTATGTTGAAGAAATGAAAGTAGAGAGGATGGCTAACAAGTGGAATATAAAAGATGTTCTCTTAGGGTGATTATTTGAGAAGACCAAAACATATAATTATGATGTATACAATAATGTTATATGGATAAAAAACATTATGAGGAGGAGTGTAAGACCAATCCAATGAGTGAACTGTATATGAATCATCTGTAAGTTATATAGTAAGAGATCCATAATTACGTTGCCGAAATAAGTGTATATGGACATGAATGAGGAGTCTATCATTTGTTTTTAAGTATTTTAGTTTCAATACATAATGATGTTCATAAGGAAAACTTAATTAATTATATATATAATACAATCCTTGTGATCATTACTTCTCTTTTAATTTCTAAGAATGTTTTAGGTGTTAGATGAACCACATGTATAATATTATGGAATCAGATTTTAGGTTGACCATCACTCTTATTTTAAGGATAACTAAATTCCATATAACACTGATTATGAGACTATTGAAATATATTACTCATACAATAGTGATCAAAATAATTAGTAGGTTTCAACACATGTGATGATCCTTGACAAAATCCATATGTGTTTTTTCATTTTCATTATCTATAGTTCATGTGCGAGTAATTGTTGGGGGTGCACATGAATGTTCCATACAATGTAAAAATATCACATGTTGGATCTAAATAAACGATATAATAGTTTATGTTTAAATTAATAATAATTATTAGTCATCGTAGATTCACCACATCAAATGCAGACTTCCCAGTTTACTTGTAAAAACACATTATAATTGCTAATTAGTGATATTAATAATAGTTTATTTTGGATAGTTTATCAATTAATCATATATTATTTATAAACAATAAAACCCAAATTATTGATAAAACAGATATATATGATATTATTATATGATTTATTAATGTAAAAAATATATTATCACAAAAATAGTTGTATTTTACAAACAATAAAAAATATTTATATCTATAATGTTAATGCTCTGTATATCTAATGATCATAGTCTAAATAAGAATTTAATTATTTCATTTGAATTTCTAATTTCATATTGATGAAATTAATCTTAATTTATCTTTACAAAATATATGTTAAACTTGTAATGATTCTTCCTTGTGTTTCATGAATCAAATAATGTGTTCATATTTCTTAGGAGATAAAGATCCTTTACCTGAAATGTTATATTTTGATCCAAACACATTCATATGTTTTATAAAATATTTCATTATATTTAATTTTCTTTTATAATCAACCATGATCCATTTTTTATTTCTTTTTAAATAACTAAAACTTTAATTCATTAAAAATAAAATCTCAATTGACATATGAAATTATTATTATGAGTATTGAAGCAATTATTTGTGAAATAATTTAAAAAGAGCCCTCGTTTTCTTACCCAAGAAATAAATATATCATTATCCAATTCAATATATCATTGAAATGTATTTAATTTTATCCATTTAAATTAATGAAATATTTATTTTTAATACCCTTCACTCTAATAACCATAATATTGTTTTATTTTTAATCATAAATAATATTTTTTAAAGTTGTATTTATAAAAACATAAATAATTTAACAGACATAATATAATAGATTAAATTATTAAGTAGAATATTAATACGTTTAAATTTTTATTATGAAATTCATATAAAGAAAAAAATTAAACTATTTCCTTAACATTGAAATCAATATCATTGATTCATATTGATAATATCAATATAAAACCATTTGGAAACAATGATCCATGTAAAATCGAGTGATCTGAAAACCCCAAAAAGGGTATGAATTAAAATGGTGATTATAATTTATCTATATAGAATTTTGAAAAAATTTATATATTAAAGTTAATTATTATTATAAATTATTAAAAATAAAACATTACTCATTTATTTGACATAAAATAAAATACTGTACAACCTTATATTGAATGTAATTCAATAAAAAATAAAAGTTACTATATAATGATAATAACCTTACCTAATCACAATTGTCTTATAGGATGTAAAAATTCATTATAGGTATGTATAATTCCTTGACCCATCCATAATATAAACCTTAGATACCGAAATGACCATATCATGAATCATTATATTATATCTAATTAGATTACTGGTAATGAATCATAAATTAAGTAATTATAATAATAATATATATTTATAATGTTTTAATTTATGATTAACATTACTATTAATTTGTCAAATGTATGTATATTGAAAGGGGAATGAATTTTCAAAAATGGAAAATAACCATTGTATATTTCAGTGATTCTTATGGATGTGTACATCCATGAATGTATGAGTTTTGATGGTTCCATTTAAGGTTAGTTAGGTTAGTTATTAAAAATAATCGATCTAATATAAATTATATATAACCTATATCACCCAAAATATTCATTCATAGAGAATAATTATGATTACAATAAATTCAAATAAAATTAAATTACAAAAATAATCTTCTTTATAATACATATAAATTATCTAAATGGTCATGATTAATGTTATACAATTCATACCAAACATAGTTTTTTCTTGAAATAGGATCCTCTTTAGGTTTATAAAAAAATTATATATGCATTAAAAAATAAATTTTGACTACTTAAAAATAATAGTTACTTTAAAATTAATATACATGGAAAATTATTAAAAAAATATTTTGTATGAAATTCGAAAGTGATGAAGGAGAAAAATAAAAATTCCGTTGATATTATTAAACAATATAAAGAATTACTAGATGGTAGAAAATAAAAAAATAATAAAATACATCTATATGTCTTTGTATAATGTTAGTATTTTGAATCCATTTATAATTTATGTTAGAAATATTAATGTTTTATATATAATATATTCATCACTGTTATTATAACGATGTATTAAATATTTTGTTGCGGTGAATAATATTTATTTGCATAAATAGTATTTGATTTTTTCATATAATTTGTATATGATAAATGAAAAATTTGAATATATGTGTAATCAAAAATTAGATTTATATTATACATAATTATTGTATTAATAGGGAATGGGGAAATTTTTTGGATCACTAAAAGTAATGTAGTAGTGTTGTTTATACATATGAGTGAGAGTGACATATTGGTATCACCAAGGGTGATACACTATATCATGGTAAAAAGTATGGTATGAACACATAATGTATAATGATATGTCATCATGATAATTAATGCCTTAATGTATAATATTCATGGATTTTTTCTATAATTTTATTAACTTCATATTCTTTTGGATATTAACATTTTATAAAATTATAATTTTTTTCATTTTTATTACTTATATTAAATATTTAGACAGAATTTAATTGGGGTTCATATAGTGCAACACGTTAGGAACCCTTAAGAATATAGTGTGGTATAATGGGGGTAATATAACCCACATTCAATGAAATTTTATACCTACTGGGATAAAACAAGTATTATGGGGTGGAATTTCACCATGATCGTAGTTTTCTTCTAACCACAATTCAATTAATATTATATTTTTTACATTATAATAAAAATCAATAGGTGGATTGTCCTATGAATGATGAATCACCAACACCAAATCCTTTATGGTTAAAATTGATCACATTTCACATAATATTCCATTTTATTAAGATGAAACCAATTCCCAAAAAATTTCATTTGATAAAGGGTTGGAACAACTCTTGGGTGGCCTCATGTCGCAATCACAATGCCAGGAAGACCAACATGTCCTTGGTAAGTATTTGGATATTAATTTTCATCAAGGAAGATGGCTAAAAATATATTTTGTTTGTACACATAGTGTGACAACATGATCACACTTATTTTATAGACAAATTAAAAGAAACTAAACACTCTGATGTTGATCTATAAAACAACAAAAAAATTTAGATAATATGTATAAATTCTTCAACTACCATTTATGACCATTAGTCTTGATTTATTTCCTTCAATATAGGCCAGTTAACTCTATTGTAATAGGGAATGAAATAACTAATGGATCATAAAATAAATAAAAGGATCCCCCCCAGTGAAATGTAATGAGTGAGGTTGGATATGAAAAAATGAAATTCTTACCTTCTCTTTTTGATCTTATAACACCCATATCCTAAGTGTTATTCTTATAGTTGTAATCATATTTTCATTGGTAACATGTAAATGTAATTCAATTTAGAGAAATGTGGTGTGTGATATCGTGACTCTAGAAAATTATAGGTTAAAAAAGAAATCATTTCATGTAATATTCATAATGTGAATAGGGAACTCACAATGTAAATTCATAAGCACCAACATATACTGAGAAAACCATCCCCTTATAAAAACCAACAAGACCCACATTTCATGTGTGATTCCTTACCCCACTATTAACCATTTTCACATTATTGGATTGAATATATTCATTACATGAATGCAATTATTGGGAATTTCCATGAATCATTCACCCATTGCATGGGTTTTGTGGTTTCTACCTAGATTATTTAACAACTTGTACATAAAATTCAAATAATGAAATCATTATACAACTGAAATCCATCTCCATTTACATTTTCATACACCTCTAATACAGATACATATTATGGTAGAATATTCAAAGAACAATTTTTTAACAATAAAAAACAATAAGTCGCATATGATTAACCATAAACATAAAAGTGACATTCAGGTAAAAAGGATGATATATTTTCCTAATAATAATCCTTATTTTTATATTATTCTTTCTTTTTTGAATAATAAATAAATTAGTGGATTGATAATGAGATTTTTTTACAACTATTTTACACCAAGGATAGTATTCGAACTCATAATGTTTTTTACACATGATGGCTTATTGTGTTTAAATTATTTTATGATCTCTCCATGTTTTACATCCAAAACATCTTCCACTTCTTCATTTATAGTTGGTGACCAAATTTATAAAATATGAAAAATATTAGGAACACATAATAATTATATTATACATTTAAAATATCATATTTTCCTTCTTATTCCCTAGAATAACAGTGCTATTGGATGGCCTTTTTGATAAAATAGTTTGATAGGTTTTTGTTTCTCCATATTCACCATTCTATGCATCTAATAAAATGTTTTACAATTATAATCACATCCATACATTTATAATATTTCGTATGTTAGGGAATTTATTATTAATAATACATATGCATAAATTTATTGAAGGATTTTACATGTAAAATTATGAAGTAGTCTTATCCTTATTATTAAAAATAAATGTTATTACACTGTCATCCACATGATTTGTAGTTCTCTCAAATGGTTCTTCAATATCATCATCAATGAGAGAAACCAACTTGGTTGTATTTATTAATTACTGAGTTTTTTATCCATCCACTCAAGGATATAAACTCCATTATTGAATTACTTTTATGTTCATTGGAGTAGATATTCCATGATTGGATATAGATCAGTACCCATATATGATTTTATTAATCATATCCTTATTTTTGAATCCTTTATTTGAGCCCCCAGTATTTCATGATAGATTTTTTATTTAGAAATTCTGTTTAATATTGGAATTAATATTTAATTTTCCTAGGATCATAACAAAAAAATCCATTAATAATCCATATAAAATGGAATAAGAAATTTAAAATTATGAAATATCAATGTTGGATGATAAAACATGTCTTATTTAATTAACTAATGTTTTAAGTAGTTCTTTTAAGTAGTGATAAACATTAGTTTTGATACAGTGGATTCATAAATTCCATATAGTCTATACCAATATATATATTTGTAAAATCATGAATATCAAAACATACAACTACTAGGTAGTATAGTTATAAGAAGTTTGAGGTTGATCCCACAAGAAATAGGTAGATAATTACATTAATCCTGTTGTAAGACCTATGATTCTTAGATAAAATTAAAAACTACACTACACTACCTTAAATTAAACTATGTATAATGAATACTACTATCATTTCACATGCATAGTTTTATTAAATAATAGATTAATGAATATAAATATGATGATGTTAATATTTTTTTAGAGTTAGGTATTAGTGAGTATACTAATCTATATAGAAACCCTTCAAACTCTAGGATCATGTATTCTAAATTTTCAATATACATTGGTTCAATGAGTGTTGTATAAAATAATAACATATTTGAACATATAATTTGAAACAATAAAAATGGTTAGGGTGGAATACGCAAAAAATATAACTCAAATTCTAAATAAATTCTCTAACAGTCTACATCAATGGTCTTTTTCAATCAAATTAATGACTTTTAAATCAATCCATCATCACTCTTAATAAATGGGTATTGAATAATGGATATTATAATAAGAGATAAAAAATTAATACACATTTTTATAATCCAAATTAAAATCTTATAAAATTAATTATTTCAATGATTTTTTGTGGAGGAATAAAAAAATCCTATAGTAATATTACTGGGTACTATTTTGTGAGACTCTAACCTAGTACACCGTAGGACTACTACCACTAATTTGTAACATGGAAAAAAATAAAATAAAAATAATATTACAAGAAAAATTCAATTCCTATATATATGTAAATATATATACTAAAATATACCCTCTCATTCCATCAAGGTGTGGGTAGGAAAATAAAATTCCTATGTTAAAAACAATGGGTGAACTCCTTTTGCATCTATATGAAAGTCCAATCTCAAATGTATCCTCTATAGTATACATGGAATTTTATATTAATTGTCTATGACCCTTGAGATGTATCTATGTATATTTTTTTTAATTACCTAATATCTCTTGGTCTTGAAGAAAAAGTATCTTTGTTAAACTGGATATAAATATTCTATATATGCAAGTGAAAATACACATTTATTTCTCTCAAAAATTTATATTGATTATCAATGAGATAGTTGAAAAGAAATCAGTAATATCTTCTCATATAAACTATTCAATACAATAATTATATATTATGTTAATTTACCTCTTCATCTTATATTAAAACCCAATATATATTTATCGTAAATTACTCATATAAAAAGGAACCTCCTAGATCTATGAAGAGACACCAAGAGGGAGGGAGAATTAATGATCTATTTATTTTTTCCACTAGTGATACAACCCTAATCAGAAGCTAAAATTAACCATTATTATTATATAACACACAAGTATTAATAGAGGACTAATTTTACTGGGTTCGGATATAAAAATGAGAATGGTAGTCCTTACCATGATCATTTGTTCACTGATAAAATATTAACCACAAGTTTCCTCAAGTATGTATAAAGATCATTGTTTTACATTAAAATCATGTCAGAAATGTATCCAAAAAAATTAAATTTATTCCCACACTTTTATAATGAAAAATTAATTTGAATAACGTTGATTAAATACATCCATTAATAACCATAATTTTTTTTAAAAAATACGTCTTTTCCTTTACATCCTCATCTTATAGAAACTGTTGTATAATATCCACACTCTGTTCCAATTTCATTGTATCGTCTAATTTCACTTCAAATATTATTCATTCAATATTATTCCAATTTATATGAACTAATATCTTATTACATATCATCTACATGAAAAAAAATTTATAGATCACACAAATCCCTAAAATCAACAGAGTATCCCATCTTCATTTAAAAATTGTTTGAATTTGAATTTCAAATTCGGTACCTCTTATTAAATCAGTACCCTTGGATCATATCCTATGGAAATCATTACCTTTAAATTATAATTGGTAGTAAAAATGGTTTTGAAAATAGGCATTGTTTTGAAAAAGAAACTATGCTATTAATAATTGTTGAATATTCTTAAATTAAGAAATTAAGACATTTCCATCCCAATTTTGGCTTAGCATTACATCTCATACATGAAAACTTTTAAATGCCAAAACAATCTATGGTATGAAAAATGAATCTATAGTATATAGGTCCTCAAATTTCCATATCGACCAAAAAATTACCAACATAGCATGTGGCATTGTAGATGAATTGTGTAATGTTTTTTCATATTTTATATTTACTTCATCATGAAATATGGTTTTTTATTATGGAGGTGCTCAAAATTATAGAGCCACATAATAATTACCCAAACCACCCAATATTGTTGTTTATCAATTCAACATCAAATATTATAAAAGAGAGTCAACTATGGACGGGACACTAACTCTAGAGTTTGAGGTTCTATAGGACATTTTCCCTTACACTGCAAAATAAATCATTTCCACTCCAATAAACCATTACAATGAAAATAAATTCTTATCTACATGGAAATCCTCTTGCTTATCCATTAAATTTTCTTGCATAACAAACTCCTTTCATGATATGGAAATGGTTTGGATACAAAAAAATAATTTCATGATTTTATTTTAAACAAACTACTATTATTTATAAAATCAATCTCATTCAATCATACCTCTTCATCAACTCTTAAACCTCTATTATCACAACAACCATCTTTGAACCTCACAAACTCAATAATTTACCCCTTTGTATATTATTTTCAATTAAGGAACATAAATCACAATGAAACTATGAAAAAAATGGATCAACCTATAATAATTCACAAAATATGTAAGAAAAATCAGTTTTGGAAACAAAAACATTGAATAAATAAAAATAGGTTATCTATAATATAGTGATATATTTGTATCCAACATAAAAAACCCAACAATATCAAAATGATATTTCATAACCACATCATCAAGATTTCAAAAATGATTATTTTCATTATCCAATCAAAATAGAATATTAATATTGTGGAGGAATATTGAAATCACTAATTACCCATTTTAATGACCCCTTCCCTATATATTAATCCTTTTAATCAAAAAGTATCGAATATCAATTGATACTTCCCATACATTATATACACACACTTTAATAATCAATGGGAATATTAAAAAGAAAAGATTGATATTTTAATTTTTAACCCCTATTGAGAAAAATATCATAATACAGTACTAGGGAGTGAACATATACACAATAAATAATTATTATAACTAATTATATTGAACCCCTATGTTTTACCTCAGATTCTGAAATTCCACTTTTGATAGTGGCTTGGTGAACACTTATGAAATATTATCTACTTGGAAGCATATTACATGTTTAACTCATTATTCTATGATTTATATTTGATAAAGTGATATTTATGTCATTTATCAGGATAATCAATGATAAAATAGATTCTTTTATGGATTAATAACACTTTGATCATAACTACCAAAAACTAATGGAAACTTCCCTTCAATATTTAAATCTTCTTGCTGAGTATTCACCCATAATACTTGTGTTCAGTGTTAGGTTAAATAAAAATATTATTAAAAAATATTAGTGATGTTATCAAAATTTTAATTACCAAAATACTAGAAAACGTACAATTCTCTAGGATTGAAATGTCCACCAATTTTAGAAATCGATTCATCAACACATCATCCCAATTTTCATTTGAGAAACCGAACAAATCAAGGTTCCAATTGTTATCATATTTCAATATGTAGTTTTATATAAGTTTAATGTATCTATTTATTGTCTTTTTATTCATTAAATGATATACATGTGGTATTATGTTATACTTTTCACAAATATTTATAAAATTAAAAATATTCTAGAAGCTATCAGGAAATGTAAACATCCAATCGTATTCTGAAATTTTCATGGACCGAATTTCTTCCATCATAAATCATTATTTAACTTTCTTCCCATGGAAATAATTTTAGAAATAATCTTAAAACCATAAATTCCAAAATTATCAAACATTTGTTTAGTATACATCTCTTAAGATATAAAAATATTATCCTTTTCTTGTGAAATTTGTAAATCTTGAATGTACCACATCTTACTAGATACAGATATTTCAAAAAAACATTCATCATTTATTAATAATATTATTTTCAGATGTCTTCATGATTTTAATTAAAATGATATAGTATACATAAATAAAAACAATGATAAATACAAAATTATAATTTTTAAGGAAGATATTTTCTTCAAATCTTCCATTAATGAATCGTGACTTCATAAAAGTGTTGTAAAATTAAGATATGAACATCATGGTTCTTGGTTTAGCTCATATGGATCCATGTTTTCCTTCAAAATAAATCTCACAATTACTATGAAATAAAACACTAGTTTATTCAAAAAACACATAATTATCTAATTTACAATTGATAAAGGATACAATTCCATCAATTAAGAAGACGACCAAATTTCTTGTTATTGTATGGGAATGAACAATTCTTATGGTTTCAATGATTTCAACAGGTTAGATCATCTCATTGAAGTCACTTACTGCAACCTATATGTAACACCACAAGCTACTACGGTACGCTTCTATTTTAATAATTCAATAGCGTGTGTTGTATGCAACATCGAGTTCTAACACACCACAACTAATCAAACTAGCCGTTATGAATATTAATTCCCAATTTTTGAAAATTTATAAATTTTATTATTCAAAATTGTCTTCATTTTTGGATTAGGAATATCGAAATTAGCCTAGGGTGATTTTTGGGTATTTTTCTAAAAAACATCATTTTTTTGATGAATAGTGAAACCACTAAGTGGTAGTTAAAAAACTGAATTTTTCAAAAAACATAATTTTAACTCTTCTTTGAGTGGAATTTTGAAAATCCAAGAGACACGGTTAATATCAAGGAGTAATATGTCGTTCAATGAGATGAAAATAATTTTTGGTGAATAGTAACTTTTTACTTTTATTTACCACGGTTAAAAGTAAATAGGGTGATTAAGGGTAAAAATTATATTAATATTACCCTAACACATGTCCTAATTCTATTGGAAAATTTTATCTCAACCAAAACAAATCTTAGGAAAAAAATATTATCATTTAGGTCCACTTGGATTAGATTATGACATTTATTATTATTTAATTCAAAGAAGAGTTAAAAGAGTAAAAATCAAAGTTTATTTACTAATTTTTTTTTAATATAGGGATATACATAAGATAAATTTGATTATAAATATTCATTATAAATCTAAAAAGATTTCCTACATAATGTTATTTTATTTATAAATTTTAGATATTAAATAATTTAATTTATTTATGACACAATGATGATGCAGTAATTACTATAACAGTAAACAATTAAAATAATTGATATGATAAATACCCAAATAAATATAATTTGAAACATTTTATGAATTAAAATAATTTTATAGGTTAATAAGACATTTTATAAATTATTTAATTAACTATGCTTGAAGTAATCATTGTGTTATTATTTTCACAAAAATCAATTTTCCTAATAATGTCAAAATTGACATAAAATAGTTTTTAAAAAAAATATTATATTATTAATTGATATTCAATTTATAAAGATATAAGGTTCAGAAAAGCGACTTATATCATGATAGTTGTATCATTAGTGGACCACTTGGGGGTATCTTGGAGGTATATAGTACATTTATTAACTATATAATATAAAAATACAATGTGACATGGTAAGTGTCAAAATAATTAACTAAGAGTTAATACTTAATGATAAGGTTAATATTGTAACCCAAACCTATCAAATTTATATTGGTTGAGTGGTTTTCGACCCATCCCCACCTTAACTTTTAAAAAAAAGTACTTTGGAGCCATTAGAAATCGAATATGAATTTATTATAAAATAATATTTCTAGCTTTTCCAAAGGTGCCCCTCACCCCTCTTATAAAAGGGCACTCCCCTTTCTCAATAATTCACACCATCAAAGCCTTTTGGATTGGCCAAACCCTGCCCAAATACTCTCTCAACTTCCCTTAATTCATCCTAGAGGCCTTCCTTTATTCGGAAATCCATCCTAAAGAGCCCTTTTGTTCAAATCATAAGGAAGAACCCGAAGAAGAGGTAATGATTTCACCACCCTTCTTTAAGTTCCTTTCTTCTTCCACTTCTTCTTTATGTGTTATTCCCATTATAAAATAATGAATCCAGTATCTCCTATATACTGTAATATTATTATAAATATGGTACAACCATATTCAGTATTATATCCATCCTTTGAATGACATGTCACCATACGTGGTACGTACGACTTACCGTCTCCACGTCGTGGTGTAATTGTTATTCAATATATTATTATTTGGATTGGTATAATAATGATTTGTAATTCTTTTAAATAATAAATATAACATGATAATGATTCTGTATATATGATATAAAATCCAATTATATATTATTTTAATATCAAAATAATGATATTGTCGCTCGTGTGTACGTACGGACTACCATCTCCACGAACATGATGAGATTCATTCTCCATCGTATCCATTCAAGTATAATTATCATTTGATGATTTAAAAATAATGTTTAAGGACTTGATATCATTCTGTATATGAAGAAGATACAATCTATTAATGACAAACACATCTTACATAACAAAACATAAAAAATAAAACAAGTAAGTTAACACCCGAAACAATGATAATACTAAGATATTATTAACAAATCAATGTTAAAAGATCATATATGATATCATATTAACATATATGACTCTTGTATAATTTAATAACAATTATTTCACCATTATAAAGGAGTTTAACCTACCCCATCCATGGAAAATCACAAGGTAAGGGTTTATTTCACAATCTTTTCATTATCCATGGTTGTTTATACGTAAGAATCTACAGGGATCTCATTATCATCCACATCCATGATTCATAAAAATGTATTTCAAAACATTTTTACTATTTAAAGAATATGGGATAAAGTCATTTATTCCCTTGTTTGACTTTTTAGAAATGTTTTATAAAGGATTTTTTCCATCCTTTTCCAAACAAGGTGTTTTTATCCTTTTTGACAGAATTAAGGTAAGAATTTTTTTTAACTTATACGGCATGTGAAGCTATTTTCCATCATTGTAAAATCGTTGAAGCTTCCCTTACAATCTTATAAGAATATTTTCAAAGAAAATGTTTTATTTTATTAATATATGACTCTTAAATGATTTCAAAATAGAAAGAGATATTTCTCTAAAAAGAGTTTTGATTTTATCTATGTCAACATCCTTTGATTGATTTTACGCTTATTTGAAGTTGATTTATTATGATACAAAACATCAATATTGTATTGAAGGATTTCTGATATGTTTGACTGTGGATGTGTTATTTTTATACAATTTATGGTTTATGGAGAAATTATTGACATTTATTATGCTAGTTTTAATACGTATGTTTATGTTATATTTAAACCTATTCATATGAGGAATGAATTGGACATAGTAAGTGACGGGTGGAGCCTGCTATAGCTCCTCGATGCAACGGTAGGACTCATGAGACAAACTAGTGTCTTGGCACAAGGCCTTGAAAAAAGCGTATTTGTAGTCTTCGCACGAGGCCTTGCCTATGTGGTTATGATAGTCTGGCATTATGCATTCCATCATTATGAAAGTGGCTATTGATATTTCACGTGATTATTCAATTAGAATAACATCCATGGAAATAAGTAAAATGCATATTTCATTTTATTTTTTCCATACTATGATGAAGTTCAAGTTAAAAAGGCTTTTGTTTTAGTTATACATTGCCTTAAATGTTTATTCATATTTATGAATGTTTCGGTTATATTGTTTTCTTTACTGGGAATTTGAGCTCACCCCTTTTCTATGTGTTATTTTTCCCAGGATATGAAGAAGTAAATTATTAATGACATGTAGGGATAGTATGAGGGGATAGGAGTGTAGACTATGGAGACTATATTGTTGTAGTTTTCATTTTTATGATGTAATATAAAACATTATTAATGTATCTAGTTATTCCAAGGCTACTAAACTAATCGGTCTGTCGAGACTTGATTTTTATTATGATCATGCCAATGTTATGTAATAATGCACCGACTCTGGGTAATTGGGGTCGGGGCATTATATTTGGTATCAGAGGAAATTTAGTACAAACCTTGGAAGCTAGATTTAGATAAAATCTGATTAAAGCACATAGATTGAAGATGGAATTTGAGGATTAGTATAGAAGAACTTCCTAGAATTTTGGTATTGTAGAGATTTTGTGAGTTTTCCGAGAAATACATCCATGTCTGGATATGAGCAGATAGAGGTGGCTCTAGCACAGATGTACCTAGGGGTAAACCTTGAAAACACCGCTTTGAGCTAGAATCAAATGGGAACTAGTACACAACAACGGGCCTTGCTGCACTCTAGGTTATGACACTCCTGGGGGATATGCTTAGCATAACTCTAATTTTCTTTACAAATCATTTTGAAGGGTTTATGAGTATATACTTCCTCGAAGAAAACTTTTTTATGATTATGGATTATATCCATAAATAGTTCAATTTATGTTAACTGTTTTATAAGTATGGAATTATGTTTTTTGATTCATAAACTGATCTAGTTTATGCCATTGTTTAGAAATGGAGCCTTGTGGAAGAAAAGGAAATGGTATCAATGTACGCACTCCATGTAGGGATTTCCCTCCTGCTCAAGATAATTATAGTGTAGCTTTTGATGCAACTGGTGTCGATCGGCTAATCACCATACTAGGACAACTCACTCAGGTTATGAATAATAACCTTACCCGTATGGAGAACCTTGGTCCACAGCGTGCATGATAAATGTAAGATCGCTTCATGAGGCAACAACCACCAATGTCCAATGGGAGTAAAATTCCATTGGTAGTTGTGAAATGGATAAGTTCCCTAGAGAAAATATTTTAGGCTTTGGGAAGTAGTGAAACTGAAAAAGTTATCATGGCAGTTTACTGCCTCAGTGGAGATAATGATCAATGGTGGTCATTAATTCAAAACATGAAGGAAGATGATGAAGTATCAAATATGGAATGGAGGGAGTTCAATGATCTGTTTTTATAAAAATACTTTCCTCGTGACCATCGAGCAGATATGGAAAGGAAATTTCTGAGTCTGAGACAAAAGGAGGATGAGAATGTCGCAAAGTATGAGGCTAACTTTAAAAGGTTAGCAAGGTATGCTGGAGATTATATATTTAACCCAAGAAATAAGATTGATTGTTTCTTTGATGGGTTAAAACCATTTCTCCGTCAAGAATTAGTCTCATAATCCTTTTCGTCGTATGATGACATTGCCTCATGTGCTATCAAGACAGAGAAAGAATTCTCTAAGTCTTATGGCTTTAAAGCAAAGAAATAGAAGAAGTGATCTGCTGATCAATATGGGAACGGAAATAAGGGGAAGAAGGGAAAGGTTGAATATCCATCCTATGGTAAATGTGGGAATAAACACCCCGGTACTTGCTTAAAGGGAATGGGGGTCTATTACAAGTGTGGTGAAAAAGGCCACCAAGCTCATGATTGAAAAGGGATGAAAGAAGCTACCAATTATCAGTGTTATAATTACAGGGAGATGGGACATTATGCAAATGAATGTCCTAAGAGTCAGGGGAACATACCTCAGAAAAGGCCAAGGGATCAAGGCCAAACATATGCTATCACTACTACTGGGGTAGAAGTTCCGAAAGATGTGGTGGAAGGTAATTTAATGGTTTCCTCCTGTTTAGAAAATGCAATATTTGATTCCGGATCAGCGCATTGTTTCTTATCTTCCCAATTTACTAAGAAAGTTAGATATTTCCAATTTGATTTAACAAGTGAGTTGTCAGTTAAAACTCTTAAGGGAAGTATCATTGGAACAATGTTTTGTAAATTAGTCCCCATTAGAGCACATAAATGTTCTTTATCCGCTAATCTCATCGTCATACCTATGATTGAGTTTGATATAATCCTCGATATGGATTGGCTTTTAGACTATGATGTGAATATTTATTGTATGAAGAAGGAGGTCACATTTTTTGATGATGATAATGTGGAACACCATATATTTAGAGCAGAATCGTCACCACCTAATTCTTATCTAGATCCACCCCCAGCAGCTCAACTAAATTCAATTATTGGGGAGGAAGAGAATGAAATTATAGTGGCTCAGGAAAGGAATGTTCAAATAGAGGATGTACCTTTTGTGAATGAATATGTAGATCTGTTTCCCAAAGATTTACCTAGACATCCTTCAGAGCCAGAAGTTGAGTTTTCCATTGATTTAATTCCTCGATCAAGGCCTATATCGAAGACCCCTTATAGAATGTCCAATGTATAATTAGTTGAAATAAAGAAAAAACTATAGGAATTGTGTAATAAGGGATTTATTCTCCCTAGTGTTTCTCCATGGGGAGCCCCTATTCTTTTTGTTAAAAAGAAAGATGGATCTATGAGGTTATGTATCGACTACAGGGGGATCAATTCTATAACAATAAATAACAAGTATCCCCTACCACACATTGATGATTTATTTGACCAATTACATGGAGCTCTATACTTTTACAAGATTGAACTTCGATCTGGATACAATCAGGTGTCTGTGAAGAGGGAAGAAATTCCGAAGACAACATTTCAAATTAGGTACGGGCCTTACGAGTTTACAGTAATGCCTTTTGGATTGACTAATGCACCCTCTGTATTCATGGATCTGATGAATAGAGTTTTCAAGGAATATCTTGATGAATTTGTGGTAGTATTTAGTGATGATATCTTGGTATTCTCCAAAATCTACGAGGATCATGAAATTCACTTGCGCATTATCTTGAAGACTCGGAGAAGACATGAATTATATGGGAATTTTAGCAAGTGTGAATTCTGGATTCATGAGATTTCTTTTCTTGGCTATATTGTCTCTAAGGATGGAATTTTCGTTGATCCTTCTACGACCAAGGAAATCCAATAATGGCCAGCACCAACGAGTATAACTGAGGTACGCAGTTTTATTGGTTTGGCAGGTTATTATCGACGTTTTGTCCATAATTTTGCCCGATTGGCAAACCCATTAACGAAGCTCACATGTAAAGGAGTTAAATTTGTTAGGAAAAAAGAGTGTGAAGAATATTTCGAATAACTGAAGAGAATATTAGTCAATGCTCCTTTATTGACTCTACCATAGGGGAATGATGGGTTTGTTATTTATAGTGATGCATCAAAGAAAATACTTGGTTGTGTTGTTAGGAAGAATGATTGGGTTATTTCTTATGCATCACGACAGTTGAAAATTCATGAACAAAACTATCCTACTCATGATATCGAGTTAGCAGCTGTGATCTTTGTTCTGAAGATATGGAGGCACTACCTCTATGGTAAAAAATGTGAGATTTATACTGATCACAAGAGTTTGAAGTATATTTTCTCACAAAAAGAACTCAACATGAGGCAAAAGGGATGGCTTGAATAACTCAAGGATTATGATGGCACGATACACTACCACTCGGGGAAGGAAAACAAGGTGGACGATGCATTGAGCAGAAAAGACCATGGAGTTTTGAACAATATGATAATTGAAAGGGATCCAATTTTCATGGATCTAGTGAAGATGGACATGAGAATTACTAGGGAAGGTGAAACATCAATGCTTTTTCAAATGGTTGCCAAACCATCTTTACTAGAAAGGATTAAGAGTTCTCAGACCGATGATGAAGAACTTCAAAAGAAGATTGAAGCTGTGAATGATGGGATATTGAGAGACTTTGTGTATAAAGATGAAATTTTGAAATTTGGATAGAGACTTTGTGTTTCTGATATACCTGATCTAAAAAGGGAATTGCTGGATGATGCTCATAGTTCCAATTTCTCTATACACCCTGGGAGCACCAAAATGTAAAGAGATTTGAAGGAACATTTTTGGTGGGACAACATAAAGGAAAAGATTGCGGTTTTTGTGTCATGATTTTTGGTTTGTCAACAAGTGGAAGCTGGAAGGAAACAACCTGGTGGAGTATTACAACCTCTTCCCATACCTGAGTGGAAATGGGATAATATCACAATGGACTTTTTCCTAGGACTACCAAAGACTCCTTGAAGGAACGATGCAATATGTTTTATTGTTCATCGTCTTACCAAGTAAGAAAAATTTCTTGTTATAATAGAAGATCTACCACTAGAACGTCTAGCAAGACATTATATTGATGAAGTTGTGAGACTTCATGGATTAACCCTATCGATTGTTTCTGATCCTGATCCTCGTTTTACTTCATGATTCTGGAAAAGTATTCAGAAACCCGTGGATACTGAACTTCATTTGAGCACTACCTACCACCCTCAAACAGATGGACAATCAGAATGAACTATTCAATACTTAGAAGACATGTTGAGATCCTTCTCACTTGACTTTCAGGGTATGTGGGATCAATATTTTCCTCTGGTAGAATTTTTCTATAAACATAGCTTCTATTCGAGTATTCAAATGGCACCATATGAAAAGTTATATGGAAAGAGATGTCTCACACCAACCTGTTGGGATGAAGTTGGTGAAAGAAAACTTGTAGGCCCAGAACTGGTGGAGGAAATGATTGAAATGGTGATGGTAATCCAAAACCATATCAAAGCAGCTCAAAGTTGGCAGAAGAGCTATGCTGATAATCGAAGGAAGGATTTGGAATTTCAAGTCGGTGATCATGTTTTTTTGAAGGTATCTCCATGTAAGGGAGTCATACATTTTGGTAAGAAAGGTAAATTGAGTCCCAGGTACATCGAAACTTTCAAAATTATAGAACGAATTGGGGTTGTAGTTTAAGGAATTTCAATGCCGCCAAGTCTCTCCAATGTTCACGATGTGTTCCACGTATCACTGTTGAGGAAATACATGCCTGACCAATGCATGTACTCACCTATGAGGAATTAGAACTAGAACCTGATCTGTCTTATTGCGAATAGCCCATCATGATTCTTGATACGAGAGAACAAGTACTGAGAAACCGGACGACTCGTCTGGTAAAAGTCTTGTGGAGAAACCATAAGATGGAAGAGGCAACGTGGGAGCCCGAGGAACTTATGATGAAGAACCACCCGAGTCTTTTCATGCGGTAGTATTCAAGAAATTTCAAGGATGAAATTATTTGAAATAGGGGAGAATGTAACACCCCAAGCTTCTACAGTACATTTCTCTTTCAATAATGCAGTAGTGTGTGTTGTACGCAATATCAAGTTCTAACACATCACAACCAATCAAACTAGCCGTTATGAATAGTAATACCCAATTTTTGAAAAGTTATAAATTTTATTTTTCAAAATGGACATCATTTTTGGATTTGAAATATCGAAATTAGCCTAGGGTAAATTTTTGGTATTTTCTGAAAAACATCATTTTTTCTTAAATAGTGAAACCACTAAGTGGTAGTTAAAAAAACTGAATTTTTCATAAAACTTAATTTTACCGCTTCTGTGAGAGGAATTTTGAAAATCCGAGAGACACAGTTAATATCAAGGAGTAAAATGTGGTTCAATGAGATGAAAATAATTTTTGGTGAATAGTAACTTTTTACTTTTATTTACCTCGGTTAAAAGTAAATAGGGTGATTAAGGGTAAAAATGATATTAATATTACCCTAACATATGTCCTAATTCTAATGGAAAAGTGTATCTCGACCAAAAACAACCTTTGGAATAAAATATTATCATTTAGGTCCACTTGGATTAGATTAGGAAATTTATTATTATTTAATTCAAAGAAGAGTTAAAAGAGTTAAAATCAAAGTTTATTTACAAAAATATTTATAATATAGGGTTACAAATAAGATAAATTATATTATAAATATTCATTAGAAAGATAAATATATTTCCTAAATAATGATATTTTATTTATAATTTTTATATATTAAATTATTTAAATTATTTATGACACAATGATGACAAAGTAATTACCATAATAGTGAGCAATTAAACTAATTGATATTATAAATACCCAAATAAATATAATTTGAGACTTTTTATGAATTACACTAATTTTCTAGGTTAATATTACATGTGGGGAATGAACTAATTAACTATTTTCGAGGTAATCATTCTGTTATGATTTTTACAAAAATCAATTTTCCAAATAGTGTCAAAATTGACATAAAAGAGCTTTTAAAACAAATATTATATTATTAATTGATATTCAATTCCTAAAAATCTACGGTTCGGTCAAGACACTTATATCATGATATGTGTATCATTAATGGACCACTTGGGGGTCTTTTGGAGGTATATAGTAAGATTAGTAAATATATAATATAAAAATACAAAGTGACATGGTAAGTGTCAAACTAATTAACTAAGAGTTAATACATAAAGATAATGTTAATATTGTAACCCAAACCTATATGAATTCTATTGGTAGAGTGGTTTTTGACACATCCCCACCTTAACCTTTAAACAATTCACTTTGGAGCCATTAGAAACCGAATATGAATTTATTATAAAATAATATTTCTAGCTATTCTAAAGGTGTCCCTCACACCTCTTATAAAAGGGCACTCCACCTTCTCATTAATTCACACCATAAACGTCTTTTGGTTTGTCCAAACCCTTCCCCAATACTCTATCAACTTTCCTAAATTCATCCTAGAGGCCTTACTTTAGTAATAAAACCAACCTATGGAGCTCTTTTGATCAAATCAAAAGGAAGAACCCGAAGAAGAGGTAATGATTTCACCACACTTTTTCAAGTTACTTTCTTCTTCCACTTCTTTCTTTGTTATTCACATTATAAAATAATGAATCTAGTATGTTCTATACACTGTAATATTATTATAAATATGGTACAACCATATTCACTATTATTTCCATCCTTTGAATGACATGTCACCATACGTACGTACGTACAACTTACCATCTCCATGTCGTGGTGTAATTGTTATTCAATATATTATTTTTTTGATGGGTATAATAATGATTTTTAATTCATGTAAATAATAAATGTAACATGATAATGATTCTGTATATATGATATACCATCCAATTATATATTATTTTAATATAAAAATAAATATATTGTCGCTCGTGCGTACGTACGGACTACCGTCTCCACAAACGCGATGAGATTCATTCTCCATCGTATCCATTCAAATATAATTATCATTTGATTATTTAAAAATAATGTTTAAGGACTTAATATCATTCGGGATATGAATAAGATACAACCTATCCATGGAAAACATGGCTTATGTAAAAAAAACATATAAAATAAAATGAGAATGTTAACACCCGAAACAACGATAATACTTAGATATTATTAACAAATCAATGTAAAAAGATCATATATGATATCATATTAATATATATGATTATTGTATAATTTAATAACAATTATTTCACCATTATACTGGATGTTAACCTACCCAAACCAAGGAAAAGTACAAGGTAAGGGTTTATTTCACAATCTCTTCATTATCGGAGGTTGTTTATACGTAATAATCTACTGGGATCTCATTATTATCTACATCCATGTTTCTTAAAAATGTATTTCAAAACATTTTTACTATTTACAAGAATATGGGTTAAAGTCATTTATACCCTTGTTTGAATTTTTATAAGAGTTTTATACAGGAATATTTCTGTCGTTTTCCAAACAAGGTGTTTTTAACCTTTTCGTCATAATTAAGGTAAGAATATTTTTTTTCTCTTATACGGCGGGTGCGGCTATTTTCCATCGTAATAAAATTGTCGAAGATTACCTTACAATCTTATAAGAATATTTTCAAAAAAATGTTTTATTATATAAATATATGACGCTTAAATGATTTCAAAATAGAAATCGATATTTCTCTAAAAAGAGTTTTGATTTCATCTATGTCATCATCCTTTGATAGATTTTATGCTTATTGGAAGTTGATTTATTATGATACAAAAATTCTATATTATATTGAAGAATTAGTGATATGTTTTACTATGGAAGTGTTATTTTTATACCATTCATGGTTTATGGAAAAGTATTGACATTTCATATGATAGTTTTAATACGAATGTTTATATTATGTTTAAACCTATTCATATGAGGAATGCATTAGACTTAGTAAGTGACCGGTGGAGCCCTCTATAGCTCCTCGATGCATCGGTAGGTCTCATTAGACAATCTAGTGTCTTGGAACAAGGCCTTGAAAAAATCTTATTTTTAGTCTTGGTACGAGGCCTTGGCTATGTGGTTATGATAGTCTAGCTTTATGCATTTCATCATTATGAAAGTGGTTATTGATATTGCATATGATTATTCGATTAGTAGAATATCCATGGGAATAAGTAAATGGAATTATTTCATTTTATTTTTTCCATACTATGTTGAAGTTCAAGTTTAAAAGGATTTTGTTTTTGTTTTCCATTTCCTTAATTGTTAATTCTTATTTATGAATGTTTCCGCTATTTTTTTTTTCTTTACTGGGCATTTGAGCTCACCCATTTTCTATGTTTTATTTTTCCCAGGATGTGAAGAAGTAAATTAGAAGGACCTGCAAGGATTGTATAAGGGGATAAGAGTGTAGAATATAGAGACTATGTTGTTGTAGTTTTCATTTTTATGATGTAATGTAAAACATTATTAATGTATCTATTTATTCTAAGGCTACTAAACTAATCGGTCATTCAAGACATGATCTTTCTTGTGATAATTCCAATGTTATGTAATAATGCATCGACTCTGGGTAACTGGGGTTGGGGCGTTACACTATAAATATATTTTATTCAAAAAGCATGATTTATTTATCACCACATAATACTTTTTCATTCATATTATATTTGAAGACCAAATTGGTCCAAATAATGTAAATTTCATTGTTCTTGGGTACCAACTCCCATGTATAATTCAATTCTACGTAATCATAATCCTTATTAAAAGAATCATTCCACTATTAACGATTCATTACTTTTTTCACTTCTTATGGTTTGTAATGTGTGAAGGAATTTATGTGATATGATTTTATCAATATTAATATTGTTTGAATCTTTTTTTCATGATTTATAATTATATTTTGACCCCGCACCTCCCATATCCACATTTGAGGATGTGAAAATATTTTTCTTCAGCGCATGAATCTTCATATCTACATCATAAAATTAATATTCAAAAAATATCTCAAAGTTTTACAAAACATGTCCTCTTTAATTAATGAATGTATATTCATATTCATAACATATATGACATTTTTCTTCATGAGATTTATATTTAGTTATGTGTTTATCCACTGTGACATCAATAAAATAAAAAAAATATTCTCTATCTATTTTTTATAACAATAGTATCCTAATTTATTTTTTTGATGATCAATAAAGATACATTAAAAAATTATTTCTTAAAATGCTCACATATATTATCCTTTAACATGGATAATGAATGACTGATTAAGTGTGGTATGTGAGGCTATGATGTGATTCCCTATGCTATATTGTGTGATGTGATGTTACACTATAGTACCTACACCCCCAGTCCCCCAATGATCATGACTGAAATTAATGAACATTTTATAACTCATGTAATTTATTTACACCCGTCACCAAAAATTTAAATTGTATAATATGATGTGATTAATTCTAAAAGAAAAAATATATAAGATTAATCCTACAGTGAATAGTACTGTGGTGTAGGGGTGTTCCTGGATGGGACCTTGTAATGATATTATATCCAGAGGTATATTCATGTCAATATTTAATTAAATGAGAGGATTTTCAATTCAAATTTCAATTAATCACAAATCATACAATAATTGGATATGGTATTAATAGAAACTGTACATATCTTCATTGCAATGCAGTAAGGACAATGATGGTGCAGCAAGAACCCTGGTGTTGTGGTGTGGGTTTTAATCCTCTATTGTGATATATTATTATAGATTCACTCATCATGTTTTGGATAAATAAAATCAAGGTTTATAATTCTAATAGACTTTTCCTAATAAAATATAATTTCCTAAGTGAATTGGGTATTGATCCATTATGAATGAAAAGCTATACAGGAGGAATCGTAAATAAGATAATATTGTATTAGAGGGACATTCTGAAGAGGTACCATAAGTCCACTTAATATATATATTTTAACATCTATATTCATAATCATAATCATTACTATCACTAAATTAACACACAAAAATATCCCCTTCCTGAATTTTGAGAATGAAGTTATTTTTCTATTATATGAAACACCTATTTTATCAAACATTAATAATAACTTATTATAGATAATCTTCAGTGGTTCTAATTCATCAACATTGACTCTATATTTTTTTATTTTTGTTCTAGTTTCACAAAAAATGTATACCGAATCCAAAACAAAATAATTGAAGAATATTTAAACCTTTAAAAAGTCAATTTATTATTCTCACATTTAAAGTTATTAGTGGATTAATCTTATGAAAATACTAAATAAAAAATAGGAATTATAATTATCATTGTGTTCATCATCAACCATATTATTACAATTCTATTGACTTGAGGACATTAGAGAGATATCATTTTCACACATCACCTTCTTCTTGAAAGAATTTTCTTTCTCCATATCATATGATATTAAGCAAAGTAAATCACGATGTGAAATATCAATTGTATATTTTTCAACGAATGTAAAGACTTCAAAATAAAACATATGTAGAAATAAAAATAAAATATTTTCCATGGTATCAGTTTCTACTATATTCTCACAATATACATTGATTTATTTCAGAACTTTATTCACCCCTATGAAGAAAACTATAAATTTTTTCATCTTTATTCATCTTGATATCTTCTTATTAATGACTCTTATACTATAGTTTATCTTAGATAACATTTTTATTTCATTCATATATATTTTTATGTTTATTCAAGATATATGTTTTCTTATAACACTGTTTACATTAGAAAACATACTTTCTAAGTGTGATTGTAAAAAATGATTCTTTTACTTACCATCATTTTCTAAATTCCTCAAATCTTTTCTCATATTATGGAAATAATCTTAAATAAATAAACCACCACTAGTAAAATCCAAAACATCATAAATGATAGAAAATATGTATCAAAACATCCTTACATATAATATGTAATAGGTTTTGTCGTCAGACATTGGTGTCACCATTCTATTCAATAAATTATGATTTTCCATGACATACACTAGATATTTAGTGAATTTCAATTTGAACAGATAGAAAATACTTCTCAAATATAATATTAAAATTACAAATAAGGGGAACCTCACTTTGATACCACAAGAAAAGAATCCTCCTGGATTTATGAAGAATTCCTGAGAGGGTGGTGTGAATTAGTGATCCATTTACATTTTTGGTTACATTGGTGAAAAAACATCATTACTATTAAAATTAAACCATTATCACTTTCCAAAACACACTCATGATGAGAAAATAATATTGACAAGGATTTACATAAAAAATAAGACCAATCCATAGAATGTTTCATATCTCACTTACGCCATACTACCCACTCATTTCAACATGTAGGTACAATGAGTAGGGTTTATCCTTTTACTCATGTTACAACTGGTCTCTTGAAAATGATAGTTGTTGTTACTCTATTATAGTGATACATAAAATGATATAATTAATAATAGTTCCTTCAAAACATAACCTTTATTGGATTATGTAGTTCTTATTTTGCTCTAATTTTGAACATTTAGAAATTCAGGCATCGTCTATTCATATAGTTCTAGTTTCTACAACATCATATTCTTCCTCATTAATCCTTATTCTTCTTCACTTCCTCTAATTCAAATGCACCACTCACATATCCCCCACCACACACATCACTCGCTTTTTACATTTCACAAATACCACAGAAATATATATATTATCCCATATTCAATTAACAAATAAGAGGAATTTTAACTTTTAATTTATTTTTTATTCTTAAATTAAAACCCTTGGATCATCTCCCCTTGAAATCATAAACATTATAATCAAATTAATAGTAAAAATAAGTTTTAGTAAAAAACAATTAATATGTAATCTAATTATTATTAATGTTCAACATTCTTCGATTAATATATATTTATGTGGTAATCATTATTATGGCATAACTTATTAGTTCTGAAAAAAATTTATTTTTTTACTCCAATATCATTTTAAGGAACGAAAATAATTTTATGACATGGAGAACATCAAATTCCCCGATCTGAAAAAAGTAATCTAATATACTCAAGAATTGTTTCCATGAATTTATATGTGGTGTTACATATATTATTTTAATGGTATAATTTTATATGTATTGTGATGTGGAGATCCAAAAAAGTATAGATTCATTGAAAATTAACTGATCCTTCTCAATAATTTGGTCCTTAATAATTGTGTTGAATATTTTAAATAATTTCCCTCAATGGTATAAAAACCTACTCTACCTACATATGTAATATAGATAAAATTAAATTTTATAGAAGAATTCCACACCTTAATGGTATGGACACCACTACGGATTCATATTACGACTAGATGTTAGTTAACTTTGACATGGACATCTGTGGAAATACAGAACATCTTCTAAAATACACTTTTACATATTAATACAATTAATTATAGAATTTAACTCCTTATACTTATCTATTAAATTTCATTACATCATGAAAACTATATATCATATGTAAATACTTTTTAAATAGATTAAGAATCATTTGAGTTCACTTTGAATACATATTTTATGCTGGAAAAATTAAGAAAATACCTTTTATCCCATTCATTGAATATTAATCCTTAATTATCATGACAACCATCCCAGATCCTCCAGGGATTATGGGTGTATGTACTAAAAAAACTATCCCAGCTCACAACATAACACCAGGAATCATCGATCAACTTCACATACGATGTCGTATCACCCATTAGACAGTAAGTGAGGTTGTTAATCAACTATCCTAAATCATGTATGGTTTTTGAATCATTTAAATATAAATGAAACCAGGTAACATATTCATGTAAGTTGTACCAACCTACATATCTTCAGATATCCCAACAAAAACATAGATAACATCACCATGATGTTTTCCCATGAATCCTTTTATAAAGTCACACCAATCCCTCCTTTTTCATGGGACAATGACCAGCTCCATATTAAAAGAAACATAGTTTCATTCAATATATAATCCGCATATAGATAACAAGACATAAACACCCCATTCTATATAGATTTCACTCTAATGAAATATCTATCCACGATGAAAATCCATTACACATTGTTTACGACCCTGTTTCTTTTTTAGGATTTCAGTGGTTGACCATAGCTATATTAAACTGCTTCCCATTGAAAATAGTTTCAAATAATCATTATTAACCTTAACATAATCAATTCATGTCAACCATATGATCAAATACATCATTATTAAAAATAAAAATATGTTCCGACCTACCCACAACATTCAACAAGGTATAAAATCTTATTTATCACCATTTTGATAATTGAACTTCATTGTTCACCATGATTACCCTCAATATGCAATTTTGGTGGATTTTTTGGTTGGGATACATACGTAGTTTAGTATTAATTGATTATTTTGTAGTCAAATTCATAATAGGATCTTATAATACAATAATAGAACCTAGAGGTCTGTAATAGTAATTATGACCTAATTTTGTGTATCGTTCTCTAAATCGTTAGATTCTATATAAGAATCCATGGAATTTTTTAATGGTACATATTATATATTTGTGTGTCACATGTGGATTTGGAAGTGGGTAAATGTATGATCAAGGAGATAGTGGTTTGGCACAATGAAACCTCATTCCATTTATGTTTTCAATCATCCATGGAATTGATTACAACACATATAAAATTTGAACTACATAAATTGCCTCTTAATATGTGTTTCTACTACACACTATGTTTGTTGCAGTTCGAAAAGATATAAAGGACTCTTTCAACCACCGATTCTACACTACACATGTTATGTTATCTTCCAACACATTGATGGATATTAACCCATGTGACACATGAATGATTGACTTGTGCTATTGGACCACATAGTTTGGAACTCCTTCTGTATTTCTCAGATTCTATACAAGGGTTATGTGTGTGAATTTACCAGTGGTTGATGGATGCCAAGGTGTTTATGAATTTTTTAACTCATATTATTTTAAAAATAGGATCATATTTAATTAAAACAATATTATTCTTTTTTCTTAGTTAATTTTTTTAAAAGTGCTTATTTACATATTCATATAATATTTTTTTAAATATAAATAACCAAAAATGGAAAAAGTAATAGTATAGGTATAAAAACGTGAAAATAAATTAAATTTCATATTCTAAAATAATTTTTTTGAATTAATAAAATTGAGACCCCCTCATGTTATACATTTATTATCCTCGGAAATAGAATATGAACAATAATAAACAAATGTGACACATGTTACTAATTTTCATATTTCATATTAAATAAAAAAAGTAACTCTCAATGGGAAATTAAGACATTAATTTTAAAAAAAATAATTATTAATTCAACATCAAACTCTTCAATGAAATAAATAAACAAATGTATTTTACTTTTTTCATTAAATTGTTTTGGTAATTTCTTTATATTCATTTAAGAATATTAATTTATTATTATTAAGCATACAATGTTGTGATCTATATCACTGTAAAAGATTTTTTCTACAAAATCAAGGTGACAATTGGACATAATTTTTCCTCATTCAATGAGTATGTGCTCATCCAATAGGATTGAACAAGATATAAATTATTCATATTTTAATGAAAAAAATCAAATGAAATTTGGAGGACATTTTAGTAAAAATCAAATGAATCTAAGGCTTAATGTATTTAGGTATTTTGGTGAAAACAATAAAGATGACAAAGTTGGTTAATTATGTTTTATAATGAATGATATAAAAATGTAATTTCCACAGAAAATATCATTTTTAAAAAATACATCATCTTCATCACATTTTTAATTAGAGGGCAATTAAACAATGCGATCATAATGAATGATTTATAACTTCTTGATTTTATATTCATAGGTTTATATATTTATTCTAAACGTGTTTGTAAATTTTGGTGAAAAGTGAATAAAGAAAAACATACCATCTACTGCCCAACACAAAATGAAATAATAAACATTGGGTAGGTAATGGGGATTTATATCCCTCAAAAAAAAAATTTCTCTAATTATTTTTTAAGTTTTTTCTACAAGAGGTGTGGATAATATAACTACAATAAAGGATAACATTATCCTCTTCCCAAAACTTATGCTATCACACCCGAATATTTTTATACTATGTGTGATTATCCCCTTCCACCATTGAAATGATCTATCACACACAAAAAATATGAATATCAAAAATATACATGACATCAGTAATAGTGGAAAAGAAATTCTTATAATGTGACTAATTCCAAAATTTTCCATTCATTGATAATATGGTCTTAAAAAATATTAAATGTAAATTACGAGTCTATGGATGAGATAAAAATAAAATAAAATTTTATCATTTATATTAAATTTTAATTTTTATAACCTTACCTTTCCAAGATCAAATGGATGTTCTAGTAGAAACCATGTCCCATTTTTCACTCAAGAAATATTCTCAAGAATTACTGAGACAATTGGAATATAATCATCTATTGTATGGGAAACTATTTTAATTTATTATTTTATATATTAGAAAAAATAATAAATAATTAATTGATAATATTTTCATAAATTTAATTCATGATAAATTGTATGAAAAGTTTATCAACATGAATCAACAAGCCACTCCAAATATTGATTCATCATATTAACAATTTGATTTTTTATCTAAAATTTTTTAATCCCCTAATTCATCAATTAATATTTTTAAAAATGAATCCTAATGCATGGAATCATGGGTTTTAATATAAATCATGTTCGTCAGATCAAAATGTTTTTGAAAGTATGAATTTGGGGGATAATATATTTTTATAAATATCAAAAATAGATTAAAAGTTAAAATATGTGGAGTGAAAAGTTTTATATTAAATGATCTCTCCATTCCTTTTAAATATCTTTATACATTACTATATTATTCCTTGATCATCATGAACCTACAACTCAAAACATTAAAATTAATGTTCATGTTCCTTCCTCATGTAATGTCAAGAACAAAATTAGTATTGAGGCAACATATTAAAATAAATCCATAATATTGTTCCTAAATTAAATTCATAAGTAATGAAATAAACAAATTGGGTAACCTAATAATAATTATTTTTATTAATTTCTTTACTAATGACCTTAACACTTTCAATGAAGTGATAGAGGTATCATATAGACGTAACTTTTTCATTTTGGTACAATTGTTTTACTTTATTGAACATTAGGGATATTATTTCTCATTTTCCATGTTTTACTACTCTTATTTCTTTATTAAGGAGTAAATCATGTAGTAGATTAATATTGAGATTATAATTACATTATATTAAAACACCAATAGTAATCCCCAACCTCCTTATATTATTATATAGAGGTTTTATTTTCTTAAAATCCTACTATGATCACATTATATTCGACATCCATATTTTCCTCCTCCCTGCCTTTACATTAAATACTAAAAAAATTCAACTATGAGAATATATAGAGAATTTAAAAAAATTATACATACCTAGAAAATATAATCATTTTATTTTTATATTGGCTGCACTATGACTAGTATTATAGATTCTTCTTAATCATATGGTTTTATAGGCTTGGGATTCACCTCATTCACAATTCTTAGCATGTAATCGCAGTGTTAAGATATTATCATCAATTAATTACATTTATTACATCCATTTATAATAGGTTATTATTATTTATATTCTTCCTTCGATAGATTAAAAAAAATTCCCTAGAAAATTTTGAACTAGTTTGAGTATAATAATGTAAAATAAAAGTTACCATGGAGACTTCCTCGTGCGTGGGAAATATCTCAAATGGATATTCAATATCATTACCAAATTGAAATTCCAAAATGGTTATCTTCTTTTGTTCCCCATATTCATTGTCCATTCATTCGAGGTTCTAAAATCCTTCTTCGAACACATGTTTCATACCTTGGAGTTGATCTTCAAGGATATGATGTAAATCTGGAAGCCCTATTTGAATTCAGCATTAATATCCTTGAATTGGGAATATTTATTTTAGTGCTTCAATATGAACTAATATATTGGATATTTTGATATTTAGATTGGTGAGGGGATGAAACATTCATTTTATTTATAACACAAAAAACATCCATGTGTAAGATAAAAAACAATATAAATTCAAAAAAAACATTAGAGTTTTAGTGATATTATGTAACTTCATGTTAGTAATTTCAAGTTTATAATCATCCAATTTTTTTATCTTTTATTGGTATAGTTTTATTAGGGGTTCCCTGAGTTTAAATGTAAATGTTTTTTTGATATTTTTGTGAAAGTTCTTAGTTGGTGCACGATTTTCTAAATTGTACACACTCTTAATCCAAAAAGTGGATTATTGGATTGTGGGATACACATGGATTATTCATGGTTTAAAAAACAAAGAATCAGTTTAAGGATAAATACACAGCCCATTTTACATTAGAACATGGTTTGTATATGGATTTTCTAATCTTTGTTTTTCTACCCGGGAAAACTTGTGGATGGGTTTTCACTTTTTGAGTTTGGAAATAAAATTTCATAACTACCCCCCCCCCCCCATTTTGGTCTGGTACAGACCTCTATTGACTCAATGATATTTATACCTTCCTTGTAAATATCAAGAAGATTTTATGGACACTAAGACCCATACTAGAAGTGATTCAAAGCTTGAAGAACACCCTCCATTGTTTTTAGAGTTAGTTTCCTCATCCCAATATCATTCTCCCATAGCCTATCTTCTTCTCCCTAGGTTTCCATGAACAATTGTATTTAATTTTGGATGTAATAACCACTATTCTTATAAGTCCCCAACCTTAAACGTTACATAATCTTATGTTATTACAAGATTAGACATTGAAGATCTTTTCAGGTTTAGAGTTTTAGAGAATTAGATCATAAAACATGCATTATAATCCACATTTAAACAAAGTGGTTACATAAAATATATTATTCATTTTTCACATCAGTAGAAACATATTTAAAATAAAACTTGGATTTTTTCTTGACACTTCCTTGACACTATCATCATATCATGTACCTTTCCCTTGACCTGTGAAAAACATTTCTAAAACATGGGATGTGCATAAAAATCTCAGAAAGGGACATAAAAGTACGAAATGAAAACATTAGTCCTTATATGAAATAATAATTTACTCGTAAAACATAATCATTTTAACATACCTCATCAAATCAAGAATAAATCATAGAAATCATAAGACATAAAAGGTAACTTGAGACATTCATAACATTATTACGTAGGGAGTAACCCTCTTGGTTATGTTTGGAATACCCATCACAGAATATTTCCTAAATCTCTTCAAAGAGACCTTATAATTTAACCCCTTCGCGTTACCCAATACATTGGAGAGCTATATCAGGCCCAAGTGCCCTTAGTTTATCACAGAACCACCAATCTTCATAACAATTCCCATGAACCATAACATAATCGTATCACATAAAACATGAATAAAGGAAACATAACATTTCCAAATTTCAATCAAAAGATTTCAATACAACGCATTAATATAATAAAAACATTATGAAAAAGATTTTCAATACCAAAATAAAAGAAAATTAATACATGGTATTTATTTTTCATTTTAAAAAAAAGTTAGCTTATGGCTTGTAGAGGGAGCCGAAACTCAAATAATGGTCATGGAGGTGGAGAAGTCATTGTTGGCACATACGTACGACAAAAAAACATTGATTTTGTCGTTTAGTAAATTCTTTGTATAAAAAAGATTCCTTTTGAATAAACATAAAATTCAATGGGGTTTATACACCGTATAAATGAAAGTTGTGTATAAAATAAAATATTCCTCAATGAAAGGAGATTGAGACGAAGTCCCATACCAAGAACATTTTGTAAATAAAATAGATAAATTATGTGTATTCACTATATGTACACATAATGAAAGTATAAATAAAATATTGGATATCAAAATTCACTTCTCACATAATCATATCATGAAATAAACATGAAGTAGAAGATCAACCCAAAGAAATGAATTTGGGTTATGAAGTTCCCTTACCTCAGGTCCGACTTGACTCGATCGTTCTTTAACCTCCTGAATAATAAACATGAGTTAATTTCTACTTACATTATTCCTTTAATATCACCTATTACCATGTTATGAACACTATGTAATTATTTAAGTTAATAATGGTCATTTTTTCGATCATTGCTACTTGAGTCAAAAATAAACTCTTTATAATTACAAGTTTTTTCATGGGGTAAAATATCCATTATATCCAGAATTTTATTCATTATTTAGATATCATATATATCTATTATATCTATTATATACATGCATTTTTAATATTTAATACCATTTAGAGGTAAGAAATGAAATGCACCATTCATGGAGATGGTAAGCCGTAGGTACACATGAACGCTACTTCCATTTCTATTTCATATTCAATGGAATTAAAACATAATGATTCATAATATTATTATAATTATAGTATGGTGTCATATATATTATCATTAAATCTACCCTTTATACTTAAAACATATGGTATTAACGAATCAAATCACTTTGAGGGGGCGGTAGTACGCACTTCCTAATATGAAGATTTTGCATTTACCCATAATGGAAACCATAAAGGTATGCCATAAATTATAAATACAGAAGATTAAGTAAAACATAATCATATTATATATCATATATAAATATAGTGACATCTTAATGGCAACCTTTGAAGGTGTTAAAATAATATTGAACAATCATCGTTTCATGAGGCAGAAATTCACCATCCACAGAAATAGTATGTTATTTAACCATTAGATGTAGGTGTGTGTAAGTGTAGCTTGAATCCTTCTTATAAAAAAATCCTAGTATATTGAAGATACTATATTTTCTAAAAAAGAAATTAATAAAAAGAGTTTAGGGGGTTGGAGAATCAAAATAAAACAAAAGAACACAAGTGAAGACATTACCTTAAAATCGGGTATCTCTTCTTGTTTTGAACCAAAATGGTTTCTTGAAGAGCTTTCTGTGTAAGGTAAGGCTTCTAGGATGAAGAGATCGATGTGGAGAGAAATAATGATCAAATCTTGTCCGAGACAAAGGCTTTAGAGATGTGGGTAAGGAGGTAGAGGTGGGGGCCTTTTATAAGAGGAGAGGATGGACACTCTTGGAATGTTAAGAAATGTTACATTATTTTAAAAAGTGTCTCGGATTTAAATGGTACCACATTGATTTATTTCGAGGATAAGGTGATAAGAGTTCGAAATCCACCCATTAAATAGGTTTTTGACATTTTTAGGTTTTATATTTAACATTATCTTTTCATTTTATTTAAATTGTTAAATAATGAGGTAATCGCTGCATCATCATGATGTCATAAATAATTTAATTTATTTAATGTCTAAAAATTATAAAAAAAATACTATGATGTAGGAAACCTATTTAGATTTCCAATTACTATTTATAGTAAAAAATATTACTTGTATAACCCCATATAAAGATTGTTTTAGTAAAACAATACATTTTTGTGTCATTTTTACTTTTACTTTAAATAAAAGGCATTAATGTCATTATCTTACCCAAGTGGCTCCATGGGGTCCCAAAAATAGACCCATGGGTTGTATTGGTCGGCCATGACTCATCCAATAGGGTTAGGAAAAGTGTCAAGTTATTTTAATTTTATTATAATATCATTTTTACCTTAAATTACACTAATTACACTTAATCGCGATTAAAAACGTAAAAGTTACCAATCACCAAAAAATTCTTTTAATCCTATTAAACCAAATTTTACTTCGTAATGAAAACCATGTATGTCGGATTTTTGAAATTCAAAACACAGAAGTGGTAATGTTTCATTTAAATGAAAAATCAGTTTTTTTAACGACCACTTAGTTGTTTCACTATTCATCAAAAAATGAAGTTTTTGAGAAAAATACCAAATATTCACCCATATCTATATTTGATATTCTGAATTCAAAAATTGTGTATATTTTAACAAATTCATAACATAGAAGTTTCATGAATTAATTTTATAATTAACCCCCACTGTCAAAATAAATAGCGTGTTTTTAAGAAATAATATTTATCAAAATATTGACACTCATTTATGTCCAATATCAAAGTGATATTAATTTCAATGAACACCATTGGATTAAATGGTAAAAATATATTCTAATTTAACTTTAAAACCAATTAAAAATATAATCTAAATATATATATAAATTATATTAAAAATAGTTTTTGAATTAAAATACAACAGCAATCACTATTCATTAAAAATGAACATTATCAGAAAAATACCGGAAATTTATCCAAAGTAAATTTCAATGCCCCAATCATAAAGAATAAGTTTATTTTGACAAATATAGCTTATAAAAGTGTCAAAAGTTATATTTACAAATGGTTCACCATTAAAAGGTGGTAAAATAATCTTTTAAAAATATTAGAGTATTTCATGCTTAAGATTGGGTTTATTCTCATTTTAAGCCTCTAAAACACTATCTAATTAATAAATAGACATAGATAAGAATATCTCTTATTCATTACTTATTTGGGATGTTACATCCTTACCCCTTTAGAAAATTGGGTCCCCGAAATTTATTTACTTATCGAATAACTGGGGGGTACTTATCCCTCATTGCATTTTCAGATTCCCATGTTGCCTCTTCAATCATGTGGTTTTTCCACAAAACCTTTACTTGATGAATCAACTTATTCCACAAAACATTATCTCTACGGTCAAGAATCTGGACTGGTTGTTCTTCATAAGAGAGATTCTCTTCCAACTGAACTACCTCTGGTCTCAAATCATGATATGGATCTGGCATATACTTCCTTAACATTGAAACATGAAAAACATTGTGTACTTGAGATGAACATATAAGTAAAGACACTCGGTAAGAAAATGATCCAACTCTCTCCATAATTTCATATGGTCCAATGAACCTTGGACTCAGATTTACTTTCTTACCAAATCACATCACAATTTTCCATGGTAAAACTTTGAGAAAAACATGATCACCTACCTCGAAAGATAGATACTTCCTCCTGTTGTCTACATAACTTTTCTATCTACTCTGAAATGTTCTCAAGTGTTTCTGAATCAACTGAACTTTTTATTCCATACCTTCTACAAATTCTGGTCCCATCAGCTTCCTTTCATCCACATCATCCCAAAAAGTTGGTGTTCGACACCGCTTCCCATATAATGCCTCAAACGGTGCCATCTGTATACTGGAATGAAAAATGTTGTTATAAGAAAACTCAACCAAAGAAAGCTTTTGGTCCAAACTTCCCTGATAATCCATCGAAACAGCATGTAGAATATCCTCCAAATTCTGAATAGTTCGTTTTGACTGCCCATCTGATTGAGGACGAAAATCTGTACTAAAATTTAATTCAGTACCCAACTACTTCTGAAGGCCTTTCCAAAAGTTGGAAGTAAACCCGAGATCACGATCGGTTACAATAGAGTGCGGAACTCCATGTAACCTGACTATCTCTTTATGATACAAATGAGAAATTTGGTCTAGGGAAAATGTATCTCATATAGCAAGGAAATGAGAAGATTTAGTCAAGAGATCAACAATAACCCAGATTGCATTATTACCTCAAGGTGTCTTTGGACATCCCACAACGAAGTCTATGGATATATTTTCCCATTTCCACTCTGGCACTGGGGAAGGCAAATTCATCCCTTTTGGTAAATTCCGCTCTACTTTAACCTGTTGAAAAGTAAAACACTTCATTGTAAAATCAGCAATATCTCTTTTCATTCTGTCCCACTAGTAATAATCCTGAAGATCTCTATACATCTTAGTACTGCCTGGATGAACTGAAAACGGAGAAATATGAGCTTCATATAACAACTCTCTCTTCAACTGTGAATCACAAGGCACACACAATCTCTTCCCAAATCTCAAAACATGATCATTGTCAATTTGGAATTTAGGCAACTTACCTTTCTGAACCAGCTCTATCTTTTTCTGTAACTCACTGTCTTGCTTCTGTGCTTGATTAATTCTTTCTGATAGAGAATATTTCACTGATACCTGAACAAAAACAGAAGGACATCCTGCACCAAAAACTTCTATGCCAATGTTCATCAAATCATTAACCAAAGTATCATGTTCCAAATGCAACATTCTTAATGAATCATTACCTTTTCGACTCAAACCATCAACCACTTCATTTTCTTTTCCCGGATGGTAATTTATTGTACAATCATAACCCTTGATTAATTCTAGACATCTCCTTTATCTCATGTTCAATTATTTTTCAGTGAATATTTACTTTAAACATTTGTGATCGGTATATATTTCACACTTTACTTCATACAAATTACGCCTCCAAATTTTAAAAGCAAAAACAACAACAGCTAATTCCAAATCATGTGTAGTGTAATTTACCTCATGAGTTTTCAATTGATGTGAATCATAAGAAATTACCTGATAATTCTGTATTAGGATGCAACCAAGTCCTTTCAATAACGCATCACTATAGATAACAAACTCACCATTCCTGGAAGGTAGTGCCAAAACTAGAGCATTCACCAATCTTCTTTTCATTTCCTTAAAACAATCATTACATTATTTTTTCCAGATAAACTTAACACCCTTATGAGTTAGCATGGTCATTTGACTAGATAACCATGAAATATATTCAACAATCCGTAAGTAGTAACCTGCCAAACCAATAAACTATGGATCTCGATTAAATTTGTGGGTTTTGGCCATTCTTCAACAACTTTTGTTTTTGCAGGATCAACAGTTATACCATCCTTAGAAACAATGTGTCTTAGGAAAGAAATTTGTTGCAACAAAAACTCACACTTGCTGAATTTTCCATACAGTTTCTTTTCTTTTAAGGTTTAGAAGATAACCCTTAAATGAATTTCATGCTCATATTTACTTTTAGAGAACAACAAAATATCATCAATAAAAATAACCGGCATTTTTCACCTGAGTCAACTAAGCCATCACTATAAAAAACTGTTTAGTTATAGTTCTGACCACCTCAGGATACTAATTTGAAAGGTCATTCCCCTCTTTATGCCTTCCCAGAAAATCTGTTCTATTCCCACTATGAAAAACCATTTATAACACAGAAATATCTTAGGAGAAGGAACATGGTAATCTTTAAATGCTTTATCATTTCAATCATACCATAAATTAATTTGTAATTTAACAATTTTCTAACTCTTAATGTTGTCTAAACCGACCTCTGATACCAACTATTAGGCCCCAGCCTTAAACATTACTTAATCTTGAGTTATTACAAGATTACACATTGAGGATATTTTCAGGTTTAGAGTTTTAGATAATTAGATCATAAAACATGCATTACATTCCACATTTAAACAATGTGGTTACATAAAAAATAGTATTCATTTTTCCCATATACGAAAACATTTTTAAAATAAAACATGGACTCTTTCTTGACACTTCCTTGACACTACCATCATATCATGTACCTTTCCCTTGACCTGTGAAAAACATTTCAAAAACTTGGGATGAGCATAAAAAGCTCAGTAAGGGATATAAAAGTACGAAATGAAAACATTAGTCCATGTATGAAATCCTAATTTACTCGTAAAACATAAGAATTTTAACATACCTCATCAAATCAAGAATAAATCATAAGACATAAAAGGTAACATGAGGCATTCATAACATTTTTACATAGGGAGTATCCCTCTTGGTTACGTTTGGAATTCCCATCACATTATATTACCTAAATCTCTTTGGAAAAACCTTATCATTTAACCCCTTTGCGTTACCCAATGCATTGGAGAGCTATATCAGGCTCACCTACCCTTAGTTAATCATGGAACCACCCATCTCCATAACAATGCCCAAGAACCATAACATAATCGTATCATGTAAAACATGCATAAAGGAAACATAACTTTTCCACATTTCAATCATAAGATTTCAATTCAACGCATTGATATAATAAAAAAATTATGTAAACCATTTTCAATACCAAAATAAAAGAAAATTAATAAATGGTATTTATTTTTCATTTTTTAAAAAAAATTTAGGTTATGGCTTGTAAAGGAAGTGGAATCTCAAATAATGGTCACGACGGCAGAAAAGTTGTTGTCGGCACAGACGTACGACAAAAAAACATTCCTTTTGTCTTTTAGTAAATTCTTTGTATAAAAAATATTCCTTTTGAATAACATAAAATTCAAAGGGGTTTATACACCGTATAAATGAAAGTTGTGTATAAAACAAAATATGCCTCAATGAAAGGAGATTGAGACGAAGTCCCATACCAAGATCATTTTGTAAATAAAACAGATAAATTATGTGAATTCACTATATGTACACATAAAGAATGTATAAATAAAATATAGGATATTAAAATTCACTTCTCACATAATCATATCATGAAATAAACAAGAAGTATAAGATCAACCGAATGAAAGAAATTTGGGTTAAGAAGTTCCCTTACCTCGGGTCCAACTTGACTCGATCGTTCTTTAACCTCCTGAATAATAAAAATGAGTCGATTTATACTTTCTTAAGAACCATTTTCAAGTTCATTATTCCTTTTATAACACTTATTACCATCTTATGAACACTATGTAATTATTTATGTTAATAATGGTCGTTTTGTGGATCATTGCTACTTGAGTCAAAAATAAACTCTTTATAATTACAAGTTTGTTCATGGGGTAAAATATCTATTATATCCAGAATTATATTCATTATTTAGATATCATATATATCATATATATCTATTATATACATGAATTTATAATATTACATAACATTTAGAGGTAAGAAATGAAATGCATTGTTCATGGAGACGGCAAGCCGTACGTACACATGAACACTAATTCCATTTATATTTCATATTTAATGGAATTATAACATAATGATACATAATAGTATTATAATTATAGTATTGTATCATATATAATATCATTAAATCTATCCTCTATACGTACCACATATGTTATTAATGAATCAAATCATTTTGAGGGGGCGGTAGTCCGCACTTCCTCAAATGAAGATATCGCGTTTAAACATAATGGAAATCATAAAGGTATTCCATAAATGAAAAATACAGAAGCATAAGTAAAAAAAATAAAAATATTATATATCATATATTAATATAGTGACATCTTAATGGCCACCTTTGAATGTGTTAAAAGAATATTGAACAATCATCGTTTCGTGAGGCAGAAATTCACCATCCACAGAAACAGTATGTTCTTTAACCATTAGATGTAGGTGTGTGTAAGTGTAGCTCGAATAATACTTATAAAAACATCCTAGTATATTGAAGATACTATAGTTTCTACAAAATAATTTAATAAAAATAGTTTAGGGGGTTGGAGATGAAAAATAAAACAAAAGAACACAAGTGAAGACATTACCTTAAAATCGGCTAACTCTTCTTGGTTTGAACAAAAATGGTTTCTTGAAAAGATTTCTACCTACAGTAAGGAATCTAGGATGAAGAGAGGGATGTAGAGAGACATAAGGATCATAGATTGTCTGAGCAAAATACTTTAGAGGTGTGGTTAAGGAGGTAGAGGTGGGGGCCTTTTATAAGAGGAGAGGAGTGGCACTCTTGGAATGTTATGAAATGTTACATTATTTTAAATAGAGATTCGGATTACAAATGTCCCACATTGATGTATTTCGAGTATAAGGTGATACGAGTTCTAAATCCACCCATCCAATAAGTTTTTGACATGTGTAGGTCTTATATTTTACATTATCTTTTAATTTTATTAAAATCGTTAAATAATGAGGTAATCACTGCATCATCAAGATGTCATAAATAATTCACTTTATTTAAAGTCAAAAATTTATAACAAAAATACTATGATGTAGGAAATATTATTTTCTTTCCAATTACTATTTATAGTTAAATATATGACTTGTATAACCCCATGTAAAAATTGTTTTATTAAAACTATACATGTTTGTGTTATTTTTACTTTTACATTAAATAAAAGGCATTAATGTCATTATCTTACACAAGTAGCTCCAGGGAGACCCCAAAATCAACCAATGGGTTGTATTGGTCGGACATGAATCATAAAATATGGTTAGGACAAGTGTCAAGATATTTTCTTTTTATTATAATATCATTTTTACCATAAATCACACTAATTATCTTTAATCGCGATTAAAAACTTAAAAGTCACTATTCACCAAAAATTTCATTTAATCCTATTGAACCACATTTTACATCCAAATTACAACCATGTATGTCGGATTTTTGATTTTCGAAACACAGTAGTTGTAAAGTTTCATTTAAATGAAAAATCAGTTTTTTTAACTACCACTTAGTGGTTTCACTATTCATCAAAAATTGAAGTTTTTCAGAAAAATATCAAAAATTCACCCTAATCTATATTTGATATTCTGAATTCAAAAATGATGTCTATTTTACCAAATTTCTAATATAAAAGTTGCATTAATTAATTTTTAATTAAATCCTGCTGTCAAAACAAATAGCGTGTTTTTAAGAAACAATATCTATCAAAAGATTGACACTCGTTTATGTCCAATCTCAAAGTGATAATAATTCCAATGACCACCATTGGATTAAATGGTAAAAATATATTATAATTTAACTTTAAAACCAATTAAAAGATAATATAACTATATAAATAAATTAGATTAAAAAGCGGTTTTGAATTAAAATACAACACTTTTCACTATTCATTAAAAAATAAACATTATCAGAAAAATAGCATAAATTTATCCAAAGTAAATTTCAATGTAACAATCATAAAGAATAAGTTTATTTTGAAAAATATAGATTATAAAATTGTCAAATTTTATATTTAAAAATGGTTTTCCATAAAAAGGCGGTAAAAAAATCTTTTAAAAATATTAGAGTATTCCATGCTTAAGATTGGATTTATTCTCAATTGAAGCCTCTAAAAAAATATCTAATTAATAAATAGACATATATAAGAACATATTTTATTCATTACATACTTGGGATGTTACAATTCTAGATATATACATAGGTTTAATTCATATATCATCATTTCTGTCGTTCTCCATTTGAGTTTTCCATGTACAACTTTATGATTCCTGATCCATTGATCCTGAGATAACTGGTTGCATTATGATTCCAAATTTATAATAACCCTAAATTTATGTTTTAAATTCAGTTGAATATTTAAATTAATCTTATTTATTTCAATTAAATTTGATTTAAATATTTTATAAAAAATACAATTCAATTAAATTGGGGTTTTTTGTAAACTGTTTTTGGCTTGAAATTTGAAAACCCCAAATTCCATTTCATTGGTGCGTGTTTAGGGAAATTTATAGAATATAAATTTTTAACTTTAAATTTTAGATTGGTGGAAATATTTTCAATTAAATTGTGGAATTTTTTTGATTTAATTTTGTGAAAAACCCTATTTATAATGAATTAGTGGATTCTATTGAAATTAATAAAATTTTATTTAAATTAAATTCATAAATTTAATTATGAAATTGAATTTTGAGATTTAATGGTGATTTATTTTAGAATTATTATTTCGGAAATAATTGTTTAAAATGGTTTTGATAGAAATATAAAGGTTTTATTTTGTTGAAAAGGAATGTTATTTATTAAAAGTCCATAAAGTATTTTAAATGGAAAATTGACATATTTAAAATGGAGAATGAGACTTAATTGTATTTTAATTAGTCTTGAAATAAATTTCTCAACATTGATTTTTCATTAGAAAAATGAAAAACATAAGTATTTAGTCAGTTAATTTTGGAGAATCTTTAAGGTTTATTGCATTCTAAAATGTCATATCAACACATCAAATCCCTTAGGTAATAGTGATGTGTCCCCTTTTACATAGGCCCAAAGGGGAATATATTAAAACATCTTGTTTCACAATGTCAGGTCCCTATAACCTAGAATTATCATACCTACATAGAACATGACCACGTTTCTCATATGTTTCTATTTTAAATGAGTATATGACATTTTTTTAAACTTTTCAACAAGCCGTCTGATTTATATAAACTGTATTTATAAAAATATTTTTAATTAAGAAATTTTAATGAAGTAAAATTGTTTTAAAATTTTCTAGAAATAGAATTGTGATTATTTTGGTTAAAAGTGGATTTCCATCATGTGAAATGTGAAACCTGAATCCTTAATGTATTTCCATCATTTGAAATACAAATCATCATTTTGTTAATCATGATTTTGAAATTAAAAAGAATCTATTTTAAAATTGAAAGAACATTATTATTTAATTTTTATGTCCAAATATGTTATAGAATATTTTTTGAAATCGCATTGGTCATTGGATATTTGGCTACTTCTACATTCTTATTTTGAATATGATATCATTAATGGTTTGATAAAGGGAATAAGATTTCACGGAGGTGGATCAAGCTGTTAAACATTGGAATTAGTGAGTTGTTCCCATAGGAACATAGGCTATTTTCCCTCATTTGGTAGTTTTCTTATAATAGTTTGGTATTTGATTCCCTTTTTAATTCTAGTACATTACTCCGAGTAGAGTTCCTTTTGATTTGAATATTTATTTTTTTCATTTACTTATGAATGTTTAGTTGGAAACCCATTCACAAATTTCATTTTTATGTATTTTCGGTGTTATTCTATAACCTATGGGGATCAGGAACACCCTTATGGCTATGCTAGCAATGTATCAGCTATCATGTGACTAGGGTACCTATGATGGATCAAGATAAGGTGGTATCAGAGCTTCAGGTAGAACTTTGGCCTTATAGTGAGTATTTATTTATAAAATCTTATCGGGACATCAGAGGTAGTTGTAATTGACTTCCACTAATTCTCTCAATGTAATGAACCTTATATTTCCATGGGTGGTAAGGGAAGGATGTATTATGGTTTAGTTATCGTTTTTACATGTTTTAATTATTAATTATTGAAAAAAACATTATTTTAGTATTTATTGAAAATAATTTTCCATGTTTCTCTATTTGAGTGTTATTCTAATGTTTCCCTTATTTTATGAAAATTTTTTATAGATCATGCTTCTATAAAGTCATTAAAATCAGGTATTGGATGAAGCTACTATTAAATCCTAGTGAGAAAATCCTCTAGTGGAATAGAATGTGTTTTAGGTGATCGTGTGTACTATCAAAGATATAGGACATGCACCACCCCTAGTTCCCAGTCAGGATATAGTTGTGGATCCTCTAAGGGGAATTCTCAATATTTTTTCTCAGGAGTACTATCATCAGAAGCCAGAACCATTCAATATATTAACTGATTCTCATGTGGATGAGGAATGGTTCAACATAATTGAGCATTTGTTTTGGTTTTTGGATACAGTAAACAAAAAAGTGAAGTGTGCCACCTTCGTGCTTGAAGGTCCATACATGATATGCTGTGAAACAATAGTAATAGATAAGAACCATGAGGGGTTTGAGTGGAGAGACTTCATAGATAAAATTTCTTGAACTTTTATATCCAGATTCGGCGTTATTAGCCACTTCCACTGAGTTGTTCAAACTCATGTCTAATAACAGGACTATGGTAGAGTAAGAAAAACATTATTCTAATATTTTACATTACAATCATGATATTGTTTCAAATAAGGGGATTAAGGATAAATGGTTCAATTTAGGACCTCAACTGTTTATCTGTTCAAATGTTTTATTTCTGAATATTCCTTCATATGCTTATGTATTGGATATATAATTGATGGTTGAGTCACACCAGGATGGAATGTCATGGTTTTCAGGATTTTAAATATCTCTTAGTAGTATTGTGACTTCTAATATAGAAAATAGGATATGTGATGACTCTTATAGTTGGTCATGATGATAGGATATTTATAAAACTATTACATTTCCTAGAATATCTCGATTAGTTTTTTACCAGTGTGGAAATCCAGGACATTCAATGACGGATTTCACTGAGGCAACCATTAATTAAGGCTCATGCAAATGCTCAGATCACATGTAGTGGTTATTACATGTTTATTCCACTCTAAATAGTGTCATAGGAATGAATGACCCTTCCAAAACTGCATTTCAATCCAATGATTCATGTGCAATAGGGTTCCGTCCATAGTAATGTGGTTAGAAGATTCTTCACATAGTAGATGAGTCTCCATTTGAAGTGGATATGGGTCCAGCAACTGTGACATGTACAATTATTTTATCATCATCATTAGTGACTTCTCTATTTGATTCTATTGAATTTAATTGTCTTATTTAAACCATTTTATTAATATTATAAATATTTTGATGATGTTTATAACATTTTCAATGGATATTACTACACCCCTTCATACAAAGCATGTAGGGTCTTCATAGTCTTTCTTGTGTATTATCTCTATCTTATGTTTATCGTTATTATAAATTTATGAAACTCAATAAAAAATATCATGACTAAATTTTATGGAAGGATTGGATTTTTTCCATTGAATCATATAATGATTTTAATATTCCACTATAGTCTTTCACAAAACCTACTGGTGTGTATCATGTCTTCTAGGGATAATGGTACCCAAGGTTGAGAAGCTCCAGGCCATCCTATCTAGTGTGAAGGAATGTTGTATCTATTTTTTAATTTGATCTAGAGTGAGAATATGTGTGTGGTGATCTCCCACCCATAATCATTGAGTTTTACTACATGCTTCCTTCATAATTCTCTTATTTTCCCCTGGTAAGTGGGTTTTAATTTCTTGTGGACTTAATGTCTGGTACACAACCTGTTTTGATTCCCTCTTACTTCACAGAACCATAACAATTGAAAGAGTTTATGTCCTTGTTGGATGATATTTTTATGAAGGGCTTTATACACCCAAGTATGTCACATTGTGTGGTGTCCATACTATTTTCTAAGAATAATGATGGTTCACTTATCCTATGTGTTTACTATAGAAATCTTTATAGTGTGATGGTAAATAAAAACAATATGTTACTATGGATTGATGATCTGTTAGACCAGTTGAAAGAGTAAAAGTGATTCTCGAATATTGATCTTCCTTCCAGTTTCTATTGGTTAATTATAATAAATGTTAATTTCAAAAAACCGCCTTTTAGAGCACATACAGCATTATACGTATCTTTTCATGTATATTTAACTAACCAATGCTCTTGCGGTTTTCATGAATTTTATGAATATTATTTTCCACCTGTATCTTGACTTATTTTTTGAAATATTTTTATGACATATTAATTTAGTCTATGTCTATGTATGACCATTTTCATCCTTTGAAAACAGTTATGAGTTTGTTGAGAAATCCATTTCCTTATTCTAATCTATCAAAATATGATTTCTGTGTTTAAGAGGGTTAATTTTTGGGACATGTGATATCTGAACATGGTGTTTAATTTAATCCTTAAAATGTGGAAGCTATTATGTCATTGGGGAAACCACAAATTGTTTTGATTATTGTGAGATTCTTTGGTCTATCTAGGTATTACAGTTTGTTCATTAAGGACATCTCAAAGATATATTCTTTGATGATATGTCTATTTTGGAAGGTAGTGATGTTTTCATCGAATGTAAAATGTTTGAGTTTTTTTTGGAGATGAAATATCTTTTGACTACTTATACAGTGTTGAATATTTTAGAGGAAAGGTGGGGCTATATGCTATTATATGATTCATTTAGTTAATGTTTGAGATACATTATTATACAGGGATATCATGTCATTGCTTATGTATCTTTTCATCATAGGCCACATAAGAAGAATTATCCATCCTGTGACTTTGAACTCACTATTACAAGGCATGCACTTATGAGTTAGAAAAATTTCCTTCATGGAGAATGCTTTACTATGTTTTCTATTCACAAAATATTGAGTAATATCCTATCTTAAAAATATTCAAACCTCCTCTATAGTCATTTGTTTGAATACCAGTAATATTTTGGTTTCTACATTTCCTATACTCCAAGGAAAGGGAATGTCATTGAAAATGCTTTGAGAAGGATGAATCTGACTCATTCCATGAATGATTCTTTAAAAGATCATAACTTGATGGCTCCATTTTCACATTTTCCAATTGGATACCAGGAATCAAGGGTTGATGATTACTTAGTTGTGGTTTAGTATACATACACTCTTATTGATTTGATGCTTCAGGGGAAATAGTTTGAGGTTTATTTATAAATCATTAGAGACACTCTTAATAGTGGGGAGACCACTCAAGATTTATTGTTCTATTAAGAGGTTATTCTATGTAGTAGTGATAATTTTGCGGTGCCTAATATGGTATGGAAATTTGTGATGGGGTATTTCTATGATTCCCTAGGGGTAGTGAACCCAGGAACAACATTATGACATTCAAAGGATGTTCTGGTGTCTAGGTTTTGAGACGACTCACTACTAAATTTGATTTTTATTTCTATACATTCCAGTATGTGGACACCAAACACCATAAACCAATAGCTTTTATTCATACACTTCTAGTGCCTACAAAGTTGTGGGATAATATCTCTATGTAAATTTTTGTATGTTAGCCTAATAACAAGAGAAAGAAAAATTTGATATGGGTTGTGATCGATAAAATGATGAAGTCATCTCACATTTGACCCATTCATGATACAACCCATGTTGAGAAGGTATGGAATCATTATATGAAAGACATTGTTCTTTTTTATAGAGTTATATCTGTTATATCATTGGAAAGGGTTCCTAGGTGCGATAAATGTTTAAGGAGAGGCTATTAAGAGGCAATAAGATCACAAGTCCTTTTGAGTACAATGTACCATTAGGAGTCGGAAGGGAAGATGGAACGAGCTATACATATTCTTGATGACATGTATTGGTCATGTGTTGTCAGCTTCTGTGAGACTTGGGATGATCATTTGGGGACGATTTAGTTTTATTATAACAGTATTTACTTGTCTGATATCATAACGGCTCTATTTGAGGCCGTGTATAGTCTCCCTTGTAGATCTCTACTATGTTGTTCGGAGGTTGGTGAATGTTCCTTGGTTGGATTGAGATTGATCCATGATAAGACCAAAAATATTTAGTTGATTATTTAAATGAAATTGAATGAAAAGACATTCATATTTCTTATGGTGTTCAACATCATAGGCTTGTGGAGTTATACTTTAATGACTATGAGTTCTTGAATATTTCACCACGATTTGGTTATTAGAGGATTGGGCAGAAAGTGATACATTCTCTTCATTTTGTATGACCATTTTAGTTCATTGAGATGGTGGAAAAAGATTCAAACTGAATGTAATATCCACCACTTATAATCTTGATACATGACATGTTCTATGTGTCTAATCTGAGAATGTATATATCTAATCCATCTCTTGTTCCGAAATAGAGTGATCTTGAATATGAACATAATTTATCCATGACAAAGATTCCAATTAGGATAGTTGATTTTGATAAAAAGGTACCTCATGGGAGGATGATACTTTGGTTATATGCAATGGAAGCACATGTCTTATTCTAATTAGGTGTGGGAGAGGGAGGCACTAATGAGAAATAAGTAGCCTCAACGTTTTGACCAAAAATATTCAATGTAGGCTTTCTGGGGATGAAATGTGTCAATAGTGGGATTTTTGTATCATCATATTACTATTTTTAGGGTTTTGATCGACCTCCATTTTTTACATTACTTGTATAAGTGTTTAGAGGGTTTCTTCATGAGAAATGTCATGTTTATTGGATATTTCATCAAAACGAACTATTGGTACATGGTTAGCACATGACATGTTAAATCATGCACACTCTCAAGGCCAGAATTGGAATTTTTGAATGTGGGCTCCAAACATATTGTGCATAGTTTAACAAATCCTTCACCCTCTTATGGATAAACATGTGACCCATTTAACATTAGTTCCTGGTCTATTTACATATTATCAAAATCATTTGCATATTCCCATGAAACCTAGTGAATGGGTATTCCCTTAATCAATTTTTGAATAAAAATTTCTTGATCCCCCATTTAGGTCTTAGAAATACCTCCATAGAACCGAAGAAATTTCTACCTTCCTTAGAGCTCTCAATATGAGTTCATGGACCCTTAGATCCTTCAAAGATGGAATTCAAATTTAGGGGAATGTATTACAATCAATTCGAGATTAGTTTCTTCATCCTGGTCTATTTCCCCAGAGGTATATCTTCATCTCCCGAGGGTTACATGAATCTATGTATTTATTTTTGAATCTAATTTCCAATTTTTTGGACATAAACATTGCATTAATTAATTGATCTATTTTTCTGTTGTTCTCCATTTGAGTCTTCCATGTAGTGCATTATGATTCATGATTCATTGATCCTGAGGTAGGTGGTTCCAATAAGTTTCTAAATTTTTCATAACCATAATTTTCTCTTTGAATTTTTGTTGATGACTTAAATTCAATTTCTTGATTTATATGAAATTTCCTTCAATGATTTGATTATAAATAACATTTAATGGAATTTGAGATTTTTAAATGGGTTTTGTCATGAAATTAGGGAAGCCTCGAATACACTAAATTGGATTCGGTTTATTGAAATTTTTATAATTTAAATAAAGTATTGAATGAAATTTTTTCAATTAAATTGTCTATTTAAATTGTGGAATTTGTTTCGTGGAATTTTATGAAAACCCCCAATTCTAGTGAATTGGGTGTTTTGATTAAATTGATGATATTTTATTAAATTATATTGTTAAATTTAATTGTGAAATTGGATTGTGAAATTTAATGATTAATTTATGTGAAATCCTTATTTATGATAAAATGGATTAAAATGGTTTGGACAGAATTCATAGAGTTTTATCTTAGTGAAATGTAATGTTTTCACTAAAAACCCCTTATGGGTTTTAAATGGAAAATTGGAATATTTAAAATGGATAATGGTACTAAATTGTGTTTTAAATATTCTTAAAATAAATTTCCATTCATTGATTTTTTATAAGAACACATTGAATCCTTAAGTGGAATGTGAGCTAATTTGGGAGACAGTTTAAGAAATACAATGTTGTAAAACATTATATCATCACATCACATCCCTTATGTGATAGTGATATGTTCTCTATTACTTATTCCTAATGGATAATATTTACAAAATTTCAATATTCATGTTTCTATACCCTATAATCTGGATTTATCGTACCTACTTGGAACATGACTATGTTTCTAACCTATTTTTGTATTAGATAAGTATATTACATTATTGTAAACTCTTCTCCAAGCTATATGATTTATATAAACTATGTTTATATAAATGTTTTAATTTAATACATTTTTATAAATCAAAATTATTTAGAAAATGTTCGATATATCGTATTTTGAATCTTTTGGTGAAAAGTGTATTTCCATCTTTTGAAATGAGAAACACGAATTGCTAATATATTTCCATATTTTGGACTATAAAACATTATTTTATTAGTTACTATTTTGTAATTACAAACCTCTTGTTTTAAAATTGAATGCAAATTTTTTGTTAATTTATATTATATATTCTATTTTGAAATCATTGGTGAGATCCAACTCAGATTTGGCTCACACCCTAATTATTCCTTCAGATGTTTGTAGATTATATATTCCAGGTTCAAGAAATGGGAAATTATCTCTTAGAGGTGGAACTAGCTAATGGAAAATGGACTTGGGGATTTCAGTCCTTATGGCCTTGGTCTTTTTTCACTATTTTAGTTTATTTTCGTAGTGCTTTGGAATTTATTTCCTTTTTGACTTTAGGTGAATTACTCCCATTAGAGTTTCTTTTGCTATTAATATTGTCATGTTTATTTTACTTTCGCATTGTTAGTGGAATGTTTGTTCCCACATTAACATTTTTATGATGTCATGTGCTAGTCGGTGACCCTAAGGAATCCAGAACACCGTTTTGGACATGTCAGGATCATCTCAATTATTGGGTAACCAGGGTAGCTAGGCTAGTTTGTGATAAAGCGGTATCATATGTCTAGGTTGATATTTTATCATCAATTCAGCATGTATTTGAGAAATATTTTCAATACATAGGAGGTAGTTTCAATTGAGTGTCTAGCCATCACTCACCTTAATGAACCTTATGTTACTATGTGTGGCTCTGTAAATACATCTTATGGATTAGTTATAGTATTTTTCATATTTTAATTTTGATAGATCGAAATCCAAAGCACGGTTATCTAATTTATTGAGATTAATTGTCCCTATTGCTCTGTTTGAGAGTTAATATGATTCCTTCATTATTGTCTATAGATGTTGTGTAACATCATTCGTACTAGAAGCAGTTTGAATTAGATCCAGTAGAAAGTTGATGATGAATCTCAATGGGAAAATCCTCTTGTGTACCCGAATCAGGTAGCGGTGTTTGTGCACACAATCCATGCTCTATGATAGTCACCTCCCCCAGTACTTATTAAGTTTCCATTGGTGCAACCACATAGGAATGTTCTCAATATTGTTTCTCAATTGTTAATTCACAAGAATTATGAACCACTAAAGGGAACAAATGACCCATAATAAGATGAAGATTAGTTGAGCCATAGGGGTCATTTGATTTTGTTTTTGGATGCACTCGATGAAATTAAAGTTAATGTGACACAATTGTGATGGAAGGTCTGACTATGATATTGTGGGACATGATAGTCATTGTTAAGTGGAATGAGGTATTAAATTTGAAATACTTCAAGAATATTTTCACTGACCAATTCAATCCAGATTCAATTCTGTTACACAATTCCTCTAAGTAATTCAAACACGAATATGACAGCATGGAAATGATAGAGTATCTAAAATATTTTTCGGAGATCATGCATTTCACACCTGAGATATAATCAATTGATAGGATTATGGATTGAAAGACCATGTTCATAATTTGACTAGATATTTGTTCTCATGTTTTATTTTTGAATATACTTTCTTATGAAAATATAATTAATAGAGAACTAATGGTTGAGTTGGAAAATGATAATAGGCCTTGGTTAGGGGAAGTTTCATTGTCTCCCAATTGCAGCATGCACTTTACTAAGGGGAAGGAGAATCATGATGACTGTCATGGTTCTTCTTAATGGTATGGTTTTTATAAACCTCATGTCTTTACTGGAAGAGGCCCCTTTGTTTTTAACCAGTGTGGAAACATGTTACATTCATAGAGTGTTTCCACTAAGGGAACCACAGATTATGGCTGCCAAGGATAGTCATGTCACTTTTATGGGTTCATCCTTGTTTATTCCACTCCACACAATGTCATGAGATCATATAATGCTTCTAAATCTATAAATAAGTCATATAAATCATGTGAAAAATCATTCCAACCACAAAAATATAAAACTAACATTCTTTATGTAGTGGAAGTGTCTCTAGAGTAAGTGTATATTGGTCTAATGACTCTTAGAGTTACCATTACTATATCTTAGTAACTCCCCATGAATTTATAGTATTTTATTTTCATTACAGTAATTCAATAGCTTAGGCTACACACAATATTGAGTTCAAGCACACCACGACCTACCAAACTAGACATTCAAAAATTTGTGAGGAATAGTATTAACTACATTTTAAATTTAATATACTCTATATAAATTTAAAATCCATATTATTTGTTTCTTACAAATAATATAAGAACAAATTCATTGTTTTAGATAAAAGATGTATTTTCATTAAAATGCATTTTTACTGCCTTTTAATGATGAACCATTTTTAAATCCAATATTTGACACTTTTAAATTTTCAATTTGATTAAATAAACTTATTATTTTGATGATTAATATAAAAATTTAGTGTGGATAAATTTTGGGTGCTTTTCTGATAACTTTCATATTATGATGAATAGTGAAAAATACTATATTTAAATTAAAATTTTTCTAATCCCAATAATTTATATTGTTAGATTTAATATTTGAGTGGTTATCATGTATAATTAGATTATATTGTTATTATTTAATCCAATTTTGTTCATCGGAAGTAATTTTACAATTAAATTGGATATAAACACATATCGATCTTTTGATAGTTTTTACTTATCAAAAACCTTCTTTCTAGTTCTGATAATGAGAATTTTTTTAAAATTAATTAATAAAACATATATATTATTTATTTAGTGAAATAGAAATAATTTTTTAATTTGAAATATCTAAATTAGATTATAGTGATTTTTTGGTATTTTTCTAAAAACATTTGATTTTTGATGAATAGTTAAAAACACAGAGTTATTGATTAGAACCGACTATTAATTTAAATAATCATATATTTTATTTAAATTTATTTTCACATAAAAATATATAAATAATACCTATATAAATTCAATTTAATTCGTTGGAGTCATTTTATTATAAGATTATATGTATAAAATATTATTGAAGTTTTATTGTCATTTACCCACCTTCAAGGCACATTCGGAAATTGGCATAAAATGTAATTTAACCACTTATATGGATTGAATTTAAAAAATATGTGAGTCATGGTTAACATTAGTAAGTAAAATTTGGTTCAATAAGATGAAAATAATTTTTTTTGAATAGTAACTTTTGAATTTTATTTACCATTATTAAGTAAATAGAGAAATTAATGGTAAAAATTATATTATAATTACCCTAACACATGGAATAATTCTATTAGTAAGTGTATTTCAACAAAAATAATCATTTGGAATAAAATATTGTAATTTTGATACAATTTTATTATATTCGAACAATTATTATTATTTTATTTAATGAAGAGTTAAAAGTGTTAAATTCAAATTTTAATAACTAAAACAGTTTTAATATAAGGTCATACAAAAGATAAATAAGACTAAAAATATTAATTATAAAGATATAAAATTTTCCAACATAATTTTATTTGATTTAAAATTCTCAGACATTAAATCTTAAAAAAATTTATAACACAATGATGATGTAGTAATTATCTTATTAATAAAGGATTAAAATATTTGATTTTATAAATATCCAAATAAATGTAAATTTAGATATCTAATGATTTATACAATTTTATAGGCTAATATGACAATTTATGGATTATTACATATTTTTTTTGAGAATTGATAATTTTTTTACGACTTAAAAAACAAAATACCAAATACTGTCAAAATCGACATAAATGAGATTTTAAAACAATTACTATATAATTAATTGATATAATGTTCATAAAAATATAATGTTTGTCCAAAGGACTTACATAAGGTTACATATATCAATAATGAACCATGTGGGGATCTATTGGCTTTTTCTAGTAAGTTTATTACACATTTATTATAACAATACAATAATACATAGTAAAAGATAAACAATTTAACTTAGAGAAAAATATAAACGTTAAGGTTAATATAGTGACCTTAACATGTCTAAAATCTATTTTTTGAGAGGTTTTCGACCCATACCCACCTTATCCTCTAAATCAATCCATTTGGAAATATTAGAAACTGAAAATGAATTTATAATAAAATAATATTTCAATCATTTCTTAATGTGACCCTCACCTCTCTTATAAAATGGAACATACCCTTATCTTATTTTCACTCATCCAAATCCATTTGGATCGGCCAACCCTATCCTAAATATCCTCCCAGATACTTTTATTTCATCCTAGAGGCCTTCTTTTGATAAAAAAAAGCCAACTTAAGGTTCCCTTTTGATCAAATTAAAAGGAAGCACACGAAAGAGATGAAATAATTTCATCACCTCTTTCAAAGTTGTGTTCTTCTTCTACTTCCTCTTTATTAGTTGTTTCCATACCAAAAAATAACTACAATACCTTCTACATACAATAATGTTATTTTAAATATTTTACAACAATATTCATTATTCTATCCATCCTATAAATGACAATCACCATATATGTGTACGTACCGTTAACCGTATCCACGTCGTGTTCCCATTTTTATTCAAAACGTCATTATTTGGATGGGTATAATAATTATGTATAATTGATGTAAATAATAAATATAACATGTTAATTATTCTGTATATATGATATAAAATCCAATTATATATGTTGTCACCTTCAATTGAATGATATTGTCACCAGTGCATACGTACATATTACTGTCTCCACAAACGTGATGAAATTCATTCTCCATTATAACCATTCAAGAATAAATATCATTTTAGGATTAAAAAATAAATTTTGAGAACATGATATCATAATGGATATGAATCAAATACATCCTATACATAAAAAACATGACTTATGTAACAAAACATATCATGAAAAATGAACTAGTTAACAACTGAAATAATGATAAAACAAAACAATTATTTACAAAGAACTATTAGAAGCTCATATGCGATATCAAATTTATGTATGTTGTTCATTTATAATTTAATATCAATGATTTAACTTTTATAAATGAGGTTAACATACCTTTGACTAAGGAAAATTATAAGGTACATGGTTTTAATCTCACTTTTATTCAGGTGAGATTGATGCTATATTTGAAACTATTTCCTTTTGAGTGGTTTATGTAATACCCATGGTTGTATTCATTATATAATATACTTAAATTTATTGGTATTTACATCTTCATTGTATGATCCTTCTTTCTAGGAGTGAATGTTTTGTCTGTTACCAAATCGGTAATGGAACTTATAATTTCAATTTCAACTCATTGGTTTTTACAAACAGTTCATTGATTATTTTACTCCTAGATTATGTGTGAAATCACTATTTATTTATTTATGTTGTAATTTCCAATCCCATTTGTGTGGATATACTTTTGATACACCTAATCACTCGATTGATAAATTCTTAAGTCATTGATATGAAATTGATAAGGGTAATCATAACTCAATTTCCATTCATTAAGTTAAACATCCAAGTCAATGGTTTTGTTGTTACAAGAATAAATGTGAATGTTCTCTAATTTATTTACACTGAATATCGAATAATATTGAGTTTATTTATATTTTTCACACATAATTATGTCATTTATGTATCCTTAACAAAATATATATGGTCTTTAGAAGGGATTTGATCTTAATTTTCATTCAATTGATACTTATTTGTTGTTATGCACCAATTAAAATTTATATGGTGTATATAATGTACATTGACAAACTATATCATGAATCCCTTTATTCTCATGATAATAAAATGTTTTTTTACCTCAATTATTTTTATTCAAGCATCTCTCATTTGGTTTGGAACTCTAACTAATATTTCATTTTACATGTTTTAATTATTTATTGTTTTAAATATTTCTCATTAATTTCCATGTTTTTAAAATGGAATTTATGTATTTATTTATATGGACTTGAATGTTTTAAAATTAATATTCTTTTTTAATTTATCAAAGTGGTATGGGATTATTTAATACAAAAATATATTTTTAACCGCTTCATGATAAATAGTAAGACTTTTAAATGTTTTCAAGAAAAAAGTTGATATTTCCCCCAAATAGTTTTACTTATTATTTTCATCTATATCAATATACTTCATTTTTGTTGATTAATGTTTATTTATTATAATAAAATATTCTAAATTTTATTGAATGTGTTATGATTGAATGTCGATGTGCTATTTTTATACCATTCATGGTTTGTGGTTAAAATATTGACAGTTCGTATGCTAGTTTTATTATGAATGTATAGATTGTGTTTTGTACCTTTCATATGAGGAATGCATTAGACGTAGTATGTGATTAGTGGATCCTGATATAGCTCTCGATGCATTGGTAGGTATCATTAGACAAACTATTGTCTTGGAACAATTCTTTGAAAAAATCTTATTTGTAGTTTTCGCACGAGACCTTGAATATATGGTTATGATGTCTGGAATTTTGAATTCCATCATAATGATATTGTCAATAGATATTACATGTGATTATTATTCTATTATAATATCCATGTGAATAAATAAATGGAATTTTTTGATTTATAATTTCCATATGATGCTGAATTTTATGTTTAAAAGGACTGTATTTTAGTCTTATACATAGTCTTAAATGTTTATTCTTATATATGATAATTTATGATATATTGTTATCCTTACAGAGTGTCTGGTATCACCCCTTTATTATGTGTTATGTTTCCCCAGATTCAAAGAATCATATTACTATTAAACTGCATTAATAGGTTAAACGATATAAGAGTGTTCAAAGGGGAAAAATGTTTTTTTATTTCATGATGTAATGTAAAACATGTGTATGTATCTAGTAATTCCAAGGTAACTAAACTTATCAGCCTTTTGGGACATGATTCCTTATATCATTCCAATGTTACATAATAATGAAATGACTCTGGGTAACTAGGTTTGGGGCATTACAATTGGTATTAGAATGCTTTACTGCAAACCATGGAAAATGGTTTTAGAAAAACTCTAATTAGAAAACACTATCCTAAGATAGACTTTGAGGATTAGTATAAAAGAACATTGAACATTTTTGGTAATGTAAATATTATGTAGGTTTTCTAAGAAATACATCCCAATATAGATTAGAGCAAGTAGATATGGATCTAGAACAGATGTACCTAGGAGTGAAAACTTCAATAAAGATTTTCAGGATGACCTAGGGTATCATGGTATAGAATAACATGTCATTATGAACTATTGGTTTCAACACTCCTAGGGGATATGCGTAGGTTAATTCCCATTTTATTTATAAACCAATTTGATGGAATTTAATATAAGATTAGAATAATTAACATTAGTAAATCTTGAGGTGTTTTATATTGAAAATAATGTGTCATGATATTCTCTATATGATTTTATGACTCACACTATAATTTCTTGGGATAGTCAATGGCTAGATTCTAATGAATTTATAGAAACAATTAACAAGATGTACAAGGTGGGCACGATGATGGAAATGAGCCACAAAATTGAATTTTGATAGGCGTAAAAGATATCATGTTCATGTCGAAGCATGTTTTCAACAATATGATCAACAATATATACATTAACCAACTCACAAACTCAAAAAAAGAAGATAAATGAAGAGAATTATATGATCTCCAACAGTGGAAGATTTGGAGAAAAGAATGCTCAATTTCCTTCATGCCAGAAATGTGGAAGGAGACACCTGAGAATGTGTCTAAATTGAACAATGAAATGATTTATGTGTGGGAAATAAGGATATAATGTAATGAATTTTTAATAAAAAATTATGAGTACTATAGAAGAAACAAATATCTTAAGTATCTAGTTATAATCATTTTCCATAAATGTAAGGGACCATGGCTTTTCCCAAGTTAGTTACCTATTAATTAGGATATCCTATAGGTTAAAGAAGAACCTATGTGGAAATAAATGGACGGAGAAATGTTTAAATGTTTTAATGGACTTTGTTTGTGGGATTACATTGGAAGACTATTCTATTGTACGTGAAACCATTGAGTTTGTTATTTGAAAATTCTATTTGAGGAATAATTATCATTTCTTTTGTGGATATAGTTACAAATAACCATTTGGTTTTATATGATCCTTGAATTTGAGGCAATTACAGGTTATTAATTTTTGGGACGAAATTATTGTGTATAAGATATCTTTTGTGTTTAAATTATGCTATGTTTATTTTGAGGAATTTACCTCATTTTGAGAATGTTATAAAATATTATTTTTGGAAAAAGGCAATAAGTAGACCGTGTGACAACCCGTCACATCAGAAACATCTGTTGCAATCAAACACACAACTAAATTGTGAATAGGATGTATTTCCTACCAATGTACTACGTGAATTACCAAGTTATTATGACTAATTATTTTTAGTTAAATGAGTTTATTGACCAATAATAATTTGATTTGGGATTTTATGTCTTATCAAATAGATATTGTCACGAACCGAATCTGGTCGCCACCAAACCCGGCCCCAAACCTAGCCCGTGAGAAGGCCCGAAGGGCAATCCCGATCCCCACAGGATGGAACAAGTTCTGGGGTATCATATAATGAGAATTTGGAATGATTTACCCAATTTTATAAACATTAAACAACAAACAAACTCAATAAAACAAATCTGGATTTTTCAACTAAAACCATATTTAAAAAAATTTCATAACTGAATTAGATAAGTTCAAACTATGTTTAAATACCATTAAAAAGTTACAAAACCAAATAAGGACAGCCCAAGAACCTCAACATGGCAAGATGTACCTCCCTCAAGCCATCCCCACAAGACTTTACCACCAAGGACCTGCTCGAAACCTGAACCACTAGCACAAAAAACTGTACCCAACCTATGACAACGAAAAATAACCAAGTCTACTTACACCCAAGGGTGTAAGTAGGGTGTGATCCTATGACTAGTAGGATACCACCACTATGAGATTCCATGTGATAAACATTTAAAGATGAAAAACATGGAAGTTTTCAATAACATGAAATGATAGTTACAATTTCTAAAAGATGCAACATTAAATAAAAACAGTTATTAGGTGGGCCAATTTAAAGAATAAACACTTTTAAAATGAATACCAAAGCTACTGAATTTTGAAGCCACTCATACCGTATGCCGACGTTAAGAACAGAATCTCTAGTGAGCACAAGAAATGGGAAATAACCCATAGGCACTAGCTAGTTGTGGGTCCCAGGTACCTCATATCTTGGTGAGAGTAACCATCACAAATATCTATTATCGTGAACGAACCACTAGTAGGGAATATAACCATAACCTAGTGGTCCCCAATCATCATTATCATCATAGTTTAGTTAGAGTTGTAAGCATCAATCATGCTAAGTGAAGCGAAGGCCAAACCCCACGGATTCACTAGCATACTAGTACACGTCCACCAAACAAGATACCCGGGTTTTCCATTTGTGCTCAAATAAGTTAAATAAGTAAATGAATATTATTTTCACATGAAAATATCATTTACATATCATAAATTCACCAAACAGACCACATGTATACAACACAAGTCACAAAAGTCCACTTTCATTCAAAATGATTTTGCATTCTGACTCACACCAAAATAGCCCACAACACTTTTCAAATTTCATTAACACTTCCACAAATCCATTAAAATTTTTTATAAAAACATTACAATATATTAAAACTCTCATAGAATCCCACTAATTTGTTACATAATACCCTTTTTACCTTCAAAAACATTTTATCATCAAACTTACATGAAACAGCCCACAAACAAGTTTCGCTCCAACATCACAATTTAATAAAACATTTCAGAAATTTACAAAACATTATAAAAATGTTTCACATCTTAAAAAATCACTTCAACTTTCAAAAAAACATAATTGGTGAACACACATACTAATCAGTACATATGCACCCTTTTCCAAATTTGTTTAACCAACTAAAACATTTACAATATTCATAAAAAAAACCCAAGTTTGTAAATATGTCTTTCACCCAAAACTCATTTTGAAACCCCATGTTAAGACAAAAACCATACCAATTCCTATCGAAAACATAATTGGAAGCCCTAGAGCCCTTTAAAAAACCACTTTCAAGTTTTATTAAATCACCATGAATAATACTAAAAATTATCCAAATGAAAACAAACATTTTCATAAAATACTCTCAATAAGTATAACAATGTTTTACACATAAAACCTATTCAGAACCCCTCTTTTTAGGCCCACATGACACTAATACATTACAAAACCTGAATTTTCAGGACAAACAATATTTATTTATCCAATTCCTTATTTCCTAAAATACACCCAAGTAATACCCCATGAGTTACACAGGAAAACACCCAATTTCATGTTAAAATGAAACTATAAAATAAAACAGTTATCCAAATTAATCCAAATTTTTTTTCGCACCACACCAAAAATATGAGTAATATGAAAAATTAAGAAATATATCAGTCTAACTCATCAACAATTGTTTACACATGGAACCACCTACCGAAAGTGTCGAATCTCTCAAAACTTCGTGCGAAACATCAACTGCACCACCGCCACACCACAAGGAAGATAAATCCAGCCCTATAACACAATATTTGACCAAATATACACCAAATCAAACCATATGTTCCAATACAAACTTCTGGACATTCTATAAATTCTGGAATGTGGGAGGAAACCCTAATGAGAAGGAATGAATTGAAGAGAGAAATAGTTACCCAAAATAGTCTTGAATAAAATGACCCAAAATCCACCAGAATCTGAATTTGAAAACATCCAATAATTCATGGTAGGTTCAAAAAAAGATTATGAGATATTTTAGGAACTATAATGTGGGAATAGAGTAAAAATAGAATGATTTATTAAAAGATCAATTTACCTCTCTAAATCTGGACGATTTTTGAAATCCATAGAGGTTTCAACCACTTTAGCGATTCTATCGAGCTTCAAATTGGGTGAGGAGGGAACAGGGGCACGCCTTAGGTATGTGGGCTCAGGTGAGAGTTAGAATCACGGAAGAAACCCAATTATTCAAGGAGATATTAAAGAATTAAAATTTATTTTTAATGCAGAAAATGGGATTTTGGGCAGGCCCAATCAATTAAATAAAAACCCATATCCACCATGATTATGGATTACTAAATGGACCAAATTTATATGGAGGTGTTAATCGGTCAGGGGATGACAATAAGAAATTGGAATGGATGAAAAATGTATAAAAATTAAGGAGTTATAAAGGAATTAAAATTTATTTTTAAATATGGAATTTGGGCTCATGGTTTGCCAAATTCATAAAAACTCACCTATTCCTCCATAAATGCTTGGGAAACCCTCAAAACAAAGACTGAATGGACATTAAATGTAATTTAAAATTAAAATTAATCATATATGTGACAATTATCCCCACCATGAAAAACATTCCTCCCCGGAAAGTCACACCAAGGCCAAATTAACAACCTATCCCAACTGAGAAACCAAGAGGTACTCCCTTGTCAGGTTTCACCCCCAAAGGCCAAAACACCTCCAGTGATCAATTAATGAAGGATTACTCTCACAACCAAAACATACACCACTTTCCTGAAATGATCAATCACATTCAACCTTTATCCCAAAATAAAACACCTTAATAACTATCCGAACATGACTCAAGCAATTCACCCAAATGAACAACAACATCGAACAAGGTTACACTTACCTTGCTATAAATATACCATTGAGCACTCTACAATATCAACATTTACCCAAGAAAGATATAGGTTGATTGATATCTTCAAACGAGACTATCTACTGCCAATCCAAGATCATGGATAACTCTGAGTTACTGGTACGGGGGAACAAAAATAGGCTCCCAACCATAATAGACAACATATATTTTTCCCGAGATAGAATCAGGAAACTAATATGGGAGGCCTGAACGGACTCCCCAGTATAATGGGTATAATTCCATCAGACCTTTACGAAACAACTTTTCTAAGACTCATATTGGGTCTCCCCACCATAAGAACTAACCTTTATAACCAACCAGCATGGGCCAGTACAGAAAGACCCCAAAATTTGAAGAGTTGGGAAGGTCACATGCTTAGTCCGCATGAATTGGGAAACCATGCACTAAAAGTGTGGATCCTTCTATCCACATGATTTTCATGGGCTTGGTCACTATTAACCAAGTGAAAATGGTGTTCTCAAGCAGTCTATCCAAACATTAAACCTTTCTCCACAGACTCAGTGGAAACCAAAGGGGGAGGGAAAAACATTGGGCGATGCCATGTGTACATGGCCCTCCACCTATTTCCACTGAACATGAACAACAGACAAAATATGATGACACCATAGGTTTAAATACTTCATAACATTCATACTAAGGATAGGACTTTGTACAAGGGTTTAAACAACCCTCTGATTTCCCCTGACAACGAGCCAGCTTCTCTCTGAGACCTATGGTTAGAGCTCAAATGATGGAAGAATTTTCAGACTCGCAGTTAGGCTTTGGAAACCCCATGAACGATAATTCTTCTTTCGATGCAACCAAAAACTACAACACAATCCCTGACAAGCTTTCCAAGAAATAACACATTCAAAACTCACTTTACACTAACTCGATATTTCACTGAAACAAGGGCTTAGAAGATGCACACAAATCACACCTTGTTTGTTCAAGTGAGAAACAATAGAAGTAAAGAAAACCAATACTAACCTTCCTCTAAAATGGAATATTTTTATGTTCTTCCAAGGGATACATTCTCCCAACATAATAGAGACTCTCAGATGATTTCCCAACTTTCACCTTTACGATCAATTGAGCATAGGAATCATAAGGCATCACTGAACATGACCATTGCGACTGATATAAACAATTCATGGAGAGGGACCATATACAACATCCCCAAACAACACACAATTATAGAAAGTGGCCACAATATCCTATCGTGACCATATTTCCCACACATGTGATTTAACATGAACTCATGCTTCAATGAAAATGTGAAGAACCCATAGGCTTCTCTTAGACACCATTATGACACTCATCCCCACTAACAACCCTAGACCACTTCCAGCTTCGACAAATTAGGAAACTTAAGAATCTATGGTCTCTTTGAACCTTCCATGAGAACTCTCCCGATACAAGAGGATCTGAAAAACAAAGACAAGAATGGGTGTAGACTCAATAAAAAAAGATTGATAAATGATTCCTTATTTTGATCAACTGGAATATTTTCCAATGGAGAAACAATCTGGCTTGCACTTCAGTTATGCATTACCCCTTAATGGGGGCATACCTTATCCAATGATAGAACCCAAGGACCCAACCAAGCTAGTTCATTGGTCAAACAATCCATAAACATATCCAAAAACATGAAGGTAACAACCATAAAGGTGTCCTAAAACATATCTCGGAAGAGACTACTAACCGATCCTTCCACCCAACTTGTTGTCCAAACACAAACCCAAAACACGGTTCGAACAGGAGAGGTTCTTGAACTCAAAACTTCCCACAACATAAACATTTTACAATAACACATAATATAAGTAAGCCCAAATAATTCATCAAGGCATCATGTTTTTACTTAAAAACATTTCTTGATATCAAATGGTTTAGTGGTTAGAGTATCCACCAATGGTACCCCATGGGCCTTACACATGCATGTTTCTGTACCACACTAGGCACCCTCCTCATATCCATTCCAACACTCATTCATTCGTGCCAGCAACCATCCATCATCCCATATAACCCCATGCATGTGATTTCTCATGGAAATACCAAAGGATAAAAAAAATCGTTCCACTTTTCAAAACCAAAATGGTAAACCAACACATCCTTTTTCTCAAACCGCTAACCACGAGATCAAAATACCAACACACATCAAAAAAACATTTCAGAAAGACAAAAACATTTTGAAAATAACTCACTTTCATGATATTCACATCAATTTCAAAACATATCATCCCATTAAAACACTTTTTGATTGTTTAGAAAACACTATTAGAAACACTTTCCAACCCCAACATCAATATAGTTCCTGCTTTCAAAAGAGGTGTAAGCACACCATTTTCCATTTCAAAAAAAATTGCTAAAAATTCAGTTCCACCATTTCATTAACCAAACTTTTTCATAATTATTTGAAAATCATTTCAAAAAAAACCTTACGCTTCTTAAAACCAAGTCTCTTTAAAACCAAAGTTCCAATATTTCAAATCTGAAGAACACAAGACAATGCGAGAGGAAACTAGTTTCAGTGGGTGACTTGGACATATGGTTGGCTACCATATTCCAATCACTTCACATTCACAGAGAGTTTTCTAAGGATGATCCTTAGCTCAACATTTCTTGTCAGGCCTTGCGAGGTCACTGAGACCATTAACCCAACTCTCTTTTCATTTCCCTTAACCATCATCAAACTAAGAAAACCGAAGGACTTAGATAAATCCTGACATCCACTGAAATCATGAATCCTGTCATGAGGTTTGGTGATTAATTACACTACCCATAACTAGAAAACCAAGTCCCTATAATCATTACTCGATAATATCCTGATTCTTCCCCAAATAACATGACCCAAAGAGTTAACCTGAACCTCATTTGATACAATTTTGTCACGAACCAAATCTAGTCGCCACCTAACTCGGCCCCAAAACCAGCCCATGACAAGGTCCAAAAATCGTTCCCAATCCCCATGGGATGGAACAAGTGCCAGGGTATCATATAATGAGAATTGGGAAAGATTTACCGGATTTTATAAACATTAAACATCAAACAAACTCAATAAAACAAATCTGGATTTTTCAACTAAAGCCATCTTTTAAAAAATTTCCGAACTGAATTAGATAAGTTAAAACTATGTTTAAAGACCATTAAGAAGTTAAATAAACAAATAAGGACATCCCAAGAACCTCCACATGGCAAGAGGCACCTCCCTCAAGCCATCCCCATAAGACTTTACCACTAAGGACCTGCTAGAAACCTGAACTACTGGCACTAAAAACATTACCCAACCTGCGACAAAAGAAATAACCAACTCTACTTACAACCAAGGGTGTAAGTAGGGTGTGAGAAAATGCCCAGTAGGATACCACCACTATGAGATTCTATGTGATAAACATTTAAAGGGGAAAAGCATGCATGTTTTCAAAAACATGAAATGCTAGTAACAATTTTTAAAAGTTGCAACATTAAATAAATACAGTTTTCAGGTGGGACAATTTAAATAATAAACACTTTTAAAATGAATACCAATGCTACTGAATTTTCTATCCACACATACCATATTCTGATGGTAAGAACAAAATATCTAGTGAGCACAAGAAAATGGAAATAACCCCTAGGCACTAGCTAGTTGTGGGTCCCAAGTACCTCTTATCTCGGTGAGAGTAACCATCACAAATATCTATTCTCATTCACGAGACACTAGTAGGGAAAATACCCATCACCTAGTGTTCCCCAATCATCATCATAATCGTAGATTATTTTGAGTTGTAAGCGTCAATCTGTCTAAGTGAAACTGAGGCCAAACCCCATGGATTCTCAAGCATACTAGTACACGTCCACTCACCGAGATACCCGGGTTTTCCCTTTGTGCTCAAATAAGTTCAATAAGTCAATGAATATAATTTTCACATGAAAATATAATTTTCATATCATAAATTCACCAAATATCCCACATGTATACAAGAAAAGTCACAAAATTCCACTTTCATTCAAAATGATTTTGAAATCCGACTCACACCAAAATAGCCCACAACACTCTCCACATTTCTTTAACATTTCCACAAATCCATTAAACAATATTATAAAAACATTAAAATATATTAAAAATATCATAAAATCCCACTCACTTGTTATATAGTACCCTTTTTACCTTCAAAATCATTTTATCATCAAACTTACACGAAACAACCCACAAATAAGTTTTGCTCTAACATCACAATTTAATAAAACATTTCATAAATTTACAAAACATTATAAAAATGTTTGACATCTTAAAACTTCACTTCACCTTTCAAAATACCTTAATAGGTGAACACACATACCAAAAAGTACATATGAACTCTTTTCCACCTTTGTTTAACCAACTAAAACATTCACAATTTTCATAAAAATAACCCAAGTGTTGTAAAAATGTCTTTCACACAAAATGCATTTCAGAACCCCATGTTAAGACAAAAAACCATACCAATTCCAATAAAAACATAATTGTAATCCCTAGAGTCCTTTATATAATCACTTTAATTTTTTATAAAATCACCTGGAATAATACTACAAATGATCCAAATGAAAACATACATTTTCATAAAATACTCACAAGAAGTATAACAATGTTTTTCACATAAAACCTATTCAAAAACACTATTTTTAGGCTCACATGACACTAATACATTAACAAACCATAATATTCAGGCCGAACAAAATTTATTAAGCCAATTCCATTTGTCATAAAATACACCAAAATAATACCCCAGGAATTACACACGAAAACACAAAATTTCAAGTTAAAATGCAACTATAAAATAAAAAACATATCCAAATTAATCATTAATAGTTTTCAAACCACACCAAACATATGATTAATATGAAAAGTTAAGAAATATAGAATTCTAACTCAATAATAATTTTTTGCACATATAACCACCTACCGAAAGTGTCGAATCCCTCAAAACATCGTGTGAAACATCAACCGCACCACCACCGCACCACAAGGAAGATAAATCCCGCCCTAGAACACAATATTTGACCATAAATACACCAAATCAATCCCTAGGTTCTAACCCTAACTTCTGGAAATTCTATAAATTCTGGAAAGTGGGAGGAAAGACAAAAGAGAAGGAAGGAATTGAAGGGAGAAACACTTACCCAAAATAATCTTAAAAAAATGACCCAAAATCCACCAGAATCAGAATTTAAAAACATATAACAATTCATGGTAGGTTCGGAAAAATATTAGGAGATCTTTTAGGAACTGGAATAGGAGAAAAAGAGTAAAAATAGAATGAGTTATGAAAGGATCAATTTACCTCTCTAAATCTGGACGATTTCTGAAATCCATAGACATTTCGACCATTTTCGCGAATCTAATGAGCTCCAAATTTGGCAAGGACTGAATGGGGGCGCCGTGTAGGTAAGTGGGCTCGGGTGAGAGTTGCAATCACTGAAAAAAAACCAAATATTTAAGGAGATATTAAAGAATTAATATTTATTTTTAGTGAAGAAAATGGGATTTCAGGAAGGCCCAATCCCCTAAATAAAAACCCATATCCACCATGATTATGGATTACTAAATGGTCCAAATTCATATGATAGTGTTAATAAGTCAGGGGATGACAATTAGGAGTTGTAATGGATGACAAATGTTTAAAAATAAAGAAGTTATAAAGGAATCAAAATTTATTTTTAAATTTGGAATTGGGCTCACGGTTTCGCCCAATTCAAAAAAACTCACCCATTCCTCCATAAATGCTTTGGAAACCCTCAAAACAAGGAATAAATGGAAATTGAATGGAATTTAACATTACAATAAGTCTTATATGTGACATATATCCATAGTATAAGAAAATTATTAGGTGATTAAGTGATAAGTGTTATTTTGGAAGTCGTACGCTCTGTTGAGAACAATAAATGCCTAAGGAAAAAAGAATACTATAGAATTTCATTTGAGGAGTAATGATTGATTTTTTATATTAGAAGAATCTATGTTTTTTATAGAGATTCGAGTTATTAATGGAAATTATTAACCAATCATTGAGAATATGTGATTTAGTTATTTACACTTCTGTATAAGACTTTAAGTGTAGTCGATGTTATTTGGAGATAAATGTTAAGAATTACTAGGAAATACTATGTGATTAAATTTTTATGATTTTTGGGTTTCAATATTAGATTGGATTAGATTGAATTATTTTAAGTAGAACTATTTATTATATGGTATTTATAGATCTTAGGTTATTGGTAGTTCAATTTTGGAAATTAAGATTAGTATTTCATTCTATAAAGGATTATCCATTTTGGGGATCATCTGATCATGTACTAACCATTGGGTTTTGGTTAATATATAAAGACAAGGGGAATATATAGTTAATCATTTGTGGATTATGGGATTCTTAAGATGTTGATTCTAGCACTTCATGAGTGACAAAGTCATCTTGAATACTCATCGATTGGTGAAATGATGAGTTAGTGGTAGAAATTTATTTTAATGACGAAACTCTACTAAAGAATTATGTATATCACTCTATGTTCTCAGTCAATCTCATAAATAAATTCCTCTACATTATTAAATGAAACTTAAAAAAAACATTCTTCGCATACTTTTATAATTGGGAAACTAATGACTGTTTAACCCATCACAAGATTGTGGTTTTCGTGATGTTAACTTTTTCCTGATCATATTTTCAATCACTCACCATCAGAACATGACACTTGGTTTATCTACCATATCCATATTTTACAACATGGAATCCAAGAATGGGTTATCTCAGGTGACCTTTGTACTTCTCATTATTTCATTTAAATTTATTGTTTTATTGACACTTTTTCTGATGTGGGACTTTCAATGATGATCCCATGCCCAATTTTAAAATAGCAAGGACCCAATTTCAAAAATGGGGGAAGAATGTAACACCCTAATATTTCATAGTAAGTTATTTTTGTCAATGTAATTTAATTGATTATGCTACAAGAAACACTGAGTTTGAGCACACCAAGACGTACCAAACTAGATGTTCAAAAAGCTGTTATGAATAGTATTAACAAAATTTTGAATCTTATATACTCCATATAATTTTAAAATTAATATTATGCGTTTCTTGGACATTAAATAAGAACAAATTCAATTTTTTGTTAAAAGAAGTATTTTTCAAAAAATGCAATTTTACCGCCTTTTAATGGATAACCATTTTCGAATCAAATATTTGAGGCTTTAATACATTCAATTTTATGAAATAAAATTCTTCATTATAATAAGGAATAAATTTTTGTTTGGATAAATTTTCGGTGCTTTTTTCAAACCTTTCATATTTTGATGAATTATGAAAAATAAATTTTTTTAATAAAAACAACATTTTTATTCAAAATAATTTATAGTGTTAAATAAAATATTTGAATGGTTTTGTGGTATAATTAGATTATATTATTATCATTTAATCCAATATTGATCATTGGAAGTAATGTAACATTTAAATTTTAAATAAACACATATCTATTTTTTAATAATTTTTACTTCATCAAAACCCACATTATAGTTTTGACAAAAAGAATATATTTGTTTATTATTTAATAAAAATTATATGTTTTTAATTTGGTGAAATAGACATCAATTTTGAATTTGAAATATCAAAATTAGTTTATAGCTATTTTTTGGTATTTTTCCAAAAAGATTTGATTTTTGATGATTATTGAAAAACAATGCATTATTGTTTAAAAGGAACATTTAATTTAAATAATTGTTTATATTATTTAAATTTATTTTAAGCCAAAATAGATACTTAATACCTATATAAATACAATTTAATTCATTGGATTCATTTTATCATAAGATTATATGTATAAAAGTTTATTAAACTTTTTACTGTCTTTTACCCACCTTCTAGGAACATTTGAAAATTTACATAAAATGTAATTTTACCACTTTGATGGATTGAATTTAAAAACACTGGGAGACATAGTTTACATCATTACGTAAAATTTTTTCAAATAATAATAATTTAATTTTTTTTCGAAATAGTGACTTGTGAATTTTATTTACCATAGTTAAATGTAAATAGGGTGATTAATAGTATAAATGATATTATAATTACCCAAAAATGCCCTAATTTTATTGAATAACTGTATTTAGTCCAAAATAAACCATATGAAAATATATTATCTTTTTGATCCACTTGGATTAGATTAGGACATTTATTATTATTTTATTTAAAGAAGAGTTAAAAGTATAAAATTCAAAGATTGATAACTAAACCATTTGTAATATAGGGATATAAATAAAATAAATTGGACTATAAATATCTATTAAAAAGAAAAAACTATTTCCTATATAATGGTTTTTTATTTATAAATTTTAGTCCTTAAATAAATAAATTTATTTATGAGTCAGTGATGATGCAGTCATTACCTTATATACGAATTATTAAAATAGATGATATTATAAATATCCAAATAAATGTAAATTGAGACTTCTGATGAATGACACTAATATTATAGGTTAATATGAAATTTTAGGGTTTATTTAAAAAAATATTTTAAGTGATAATGCTTTTATGACTTAAAAAAACAAAATTCCAAATAGTGGAAAAATGGAAAAAAAAATGCGCTTTTAAAACAAATACTTTTTTATTAATTGATTTAATATTCTTAAAAATCATAGGTTAGTACCAAAGGACATAAAAAAGGTTATTTATATCAATAATGAACCACTTTATGTTCTCTTTTCTTTTTATAGTATGTTTATTAACTATTTATAATAATTATACAAGAATACATGGTAAAAGTTAATTTATTTAACTACGAGTTAAATATAAAATTTATGGTTAATATCATGACCTAAACCTTCCTAAAACCTATTAGTTGAGGGTTTTTCGACCCATCCCCACCTTATCATATATATAAACCCATATGGAGCCATTATAAACCGAAAATTAATTTATAATAAAATAATATTTCAATATTTTCCTAAAGTGACCCTCACCTCTCTTATAAAAGGGAAGTTCCCCTTCTTTTAAATTTTGTCCTCAATAGCCATTTGTCTCATCCATACCATAAAAAAATAACATAAAAACTACCATAAATTCATCCTAGAGTCCTTCCATTAATAAAAAAGCCAACCATTGGAGGCCTTTGATGAAATCAAAAAGAAGCACCTGAAGAAGAGGTAATAATTTCCACTTCTCTTTAAATGTTATGTTCTTCTTCCACTTCTTCTTTCATGGTTGTTTCCATTCCAAAATATTAAATCCATTACATTATACAAAATTTGATATTATTATAAATATGGTAGAACCATATTCATTATTCTATCTATCATATAAATGACAAAGTCACAATACATGTGTACGTACGACTTACCATCTCCACGTCGTGGTGTAATTGTTTTTCAAAACATCATTATTTGGATGAGTTTAATAATGATGTATAATTGATGTAAATAATAAATATAAAATGTTAATGATTCTGTATAAATGATATAAAATCCAATTATATATGATCTCACCATCAATTGAATGATATTGTCACTCGTGCATACGTACGGATTACCGTCTCCACGAACTTGATGAGATTCATTCCCCATCATAACTATTCAAGGATAAAAATAATTTTATGATTAAAAAATAAGGTTTTATAACAAAATATCATTCTCGATACAAATCAAATACATATTATCAAAAACAAACATGACTTATGTGAAAAAACATATATTTAAAAATGAACAAGTTAAAAACGGAAACAATGATACTACTAAAATATTATTAACAAATCAATATTAGAAGGTCATATATGATATCACATTTATGTATTTGGTTCATTTATAATTTATTGACCATGATTTTACAATTATACTGGTGGTTAAAATACCCTAGACTAATGAAAAGTAAATGGTATGGTGTTTTCTTCTCACTTTTATTTATATGAGATTCATTCTATATTTTCCAAAATTTCCTTTTTTCTGTTGTATGTACTGCTCATGGTTATATTGTATTTTTAATATAATTTAATTTATGATTATTTACATCTTTATTTTTTGATCCTCTTTCATGGAGTGTATGTTTCATAAGTTTCCAAATTGGTAAGGGAACATCTAATTTCAATTTCATTTCACTAGGTTTTACGAAAACATCATTGATTATTTTACTCCAAGATAATGTGTGAAATCACTATTTATTTATTTATGTTGTAATTTCCACTCCTATTCGTGTGGATATAATTTTTATACACATATATATTCAATTTAAAAATTCTCAAGTCATTGATATGGACTTGATAAGGGTAATATTAACTCTATTTCCACTCATTGATTTAAACATGAAAGTCATTGGTTTTGTTTTTACAATAATATGTGTGAATGTCCTACGATTGGTTTACACTAAATATATAATCATATTGAGTGTTTTTATATATTTTTACATGTAATTATTTCATTGATTTATCATTAACTTAATGATATAGTCTTGATATGGGATTTGATATCAATTTACATTCCATTTAGATTTGTTTATTAATATGCACCAATTCAGATTAATATGGTGTATATACTGTACATTGACATAGTATATCAAGAATCCCTTTATTCTCATGATATTATAATGTTTTGATTACCTCAATTATTTTTACTCACGAGTCTCTCATTTGTTTGTAACTCTAGCTAAAATGTCATTTTAAATGTTTTAATGATTTATTCTTCTAAATCATTCTTGTAAATGTCTACGTTTTATAAATGGTTTTAAGGATTTATATATATAGACATGAATGTTTTGAAATTTAAAATTTCTTTTTAATGTTTCATAGTGTTATGGGACACTTTGATTCAAAAATCTATTTTTAAGAGCTTCTTGATAAATTGTGTGACTTTTAAATGTTTTCAAGAAATAGGGGATATTTCTCTCAAGTAGTTTTACATATTATTTTTTTTATCTATCAATATCATTCATTATTATTGATTGAGGTTGATTTATTATAATTAAATCTTCCCTATTGTGTTGAATGTTTTATTTTTTGACCGTGGATGTGATATTTTTATACTATTCATTGTTTGTGGTTTAAATATCGACATTTCGTATGCTAGTTGTAATATAAATGTTTAGATAATGTTTCGAACTTTTCACATGAGGAATAAATTGGACTTATTCTATGACTGGTAGAGCCCACTATAGCTCCTTGATGCATCAGTTGATCTCATGAGAAAAAATAGTGTCTTGGCAATAGTTCTTGAGAAAATATTATTTATAGTCTTGGAACTAGGCCTTGACTATGTGATTATGATGTTAGGAATTATGAATTCCATAATTATGAAATTGGATATTGATATTTCATGTGATTATTAAACTAGTAGAACATCCATGTGGATATGTTAATGGAATTATTTGATTTATCCTTTCTATATTGTGTTGAATTTAAGTTTAAAATTCTGGTGTTTTAGTCTTGTACATTTCCTTGAAAGTTTATGCTTATTAACGATACGTTCTGCTATATTGTTATCCTCACTAAGCATCTGATCCCACCAATTTATTATGTTTTATTTTTCCTAGGACAGAAAAATGTATATTACAATTAACCTATCGGAATAGGCTAAGGGATATAAGAGTGTTCAAAGGGAAAACAATGTTTTTTTATTTCATGATGCCATGTAAAACTTATGTATGTATCTATTACATCCATGACTTTTAAACTGATTGGTCTTTCAGGACATGATTCTTTATATCATGCTATTGATATGTAATAATGCACCGACTCTGGGTAACTAGTGTTAGGACATAACATGCTTCATCATTTGTGACTCCTCTATTTGATATCAGTGCACCTAATTGTTTTATTTCGAGTAGTGTTTTATTCTGCTAAATCATTATTATGGTGATTTTATATTGTGTAATGTATATTAAGACAACCCTTATTGAAATGAGATTGTAGGGTCTTCATAGTACGACGTATGTTTTATATCTATAAAAATATAAAAATTCTTGTAATTATCTCATACTAGTAATGAAATCTCTTGACATGAGTTTCGATATGTATTGGATTACAACCAATAAATCCCAATTTGGTTATTATCTTTTATGGGTATCCTTCTATACACCTAGTGGTGTTTGTTGTGTTTTCTATGGGGAATGGGACCTATGTTTTATTAAATTATGAACTTCTTATCCTGAGTTGAGGGAAGTTATATCTATGTTTTCCATTGATTACGAGTGAGAATCATTGATTAGTGATATCATTCTAGTTTTCATTGAGATTTTGAAATTGTTTCCTTTAGAATTATCTATTTTTTCCCCTATGATATATGTTGAGTTTTCAATTAAATTAATGTCTGGTACTCATCTAGTTTCTATACCATCTAATAATATGGATCCTACTAAATTGAAGAATTTGAAGTATCAAATGAATAATATTTTAGAGAATGAATTATATTCCTGAGTGTCTCACCTTGGGAAGTACTGATCCTTTTTTTCTATGAATGATGAAGGTTCACCTTGCCTATGTTTTTATTAATTAAAGTTAAATTGATTTATGATTAAGAAATAGTATTTATTATCTTGTATTGATGATATTTTTGACCTATTGAAATGGGAAAATGTGGTTATATATGATTGATTTTTTCTCTGGTTAACATCAGTTGTGGATGAAATAATATGACATTGAGAGAATTTTTTTTGGAGAAGGTATAACCATTATGAGTACCTTTTCATTCCCTTTGGTCTTAAAATTTTTCTTACACCTTCCATGGATTTTATTAATAGTATTTTATACTAGTATATGTATTTTTTTGAGGCAGTCTATATGGATGAAAACAACATTTACTCTAATTTTGGGGAGGATCTTTTGCATCATATGGGAACAGTTATGAGTTTGATACGAAATATTTGACATTATTCAAATCAAACAAAAAGTTTTTTATATAGGAATTGATATTTTTGGTACATGTGATGTCAGAACATAGTATTTAATATAATCTTGAAATGGTGAATATTTTTATGACATGTGAGAAACCATGGAATGTTTTTGATATTTAAAGATTTTTAGGTCTAGGTAGGTATTACCTTAAGTTTGTAAATGACTTATCAATGATGGATTCTTCAATGACTAATCTGACAAAGAAAAGTGTAAAATTCTCTTGGAATAAAAAATTTCAGAGTTATTTTGTGGCGCTAAAATGTGTTTTGATGACTACTCGTATGTTGAATATTCTAGAGGCTAGGAAGGTCTTGTGGTCTTCTCTGATGCATCAGGTTTAATTTTATGAAGTTTTCTTATGTAGGGAAATCATGTCGTTTTTTATGGGTCTCTTCAACTTTGGTCATAGGAGATTTGTTATCTAACACCTTATCTAGAACTCATAGATATGATGTATGCAATTAATATTTCATTGAATTTCCATTATGGATAAATGATTATTATGTTTTCTAACCACAATAAATTGAGTTATATATTATGTAAAAATAATAATAGAACTTCATGTTGTGCTGTTGTGTGGAATAACTACAATATTTTCATTTTGACATTTCCTATACCACTGGGATAAATAATATTGTTTCCGATGATTTGATCTGGAACCTTCCATCCTAGGTAGGGAAATAATCATAGAATGTGTGGTATATAATGTCTCTATTTTTTTGTTTCATATTAGATTCCAAAAAAATAGGGAATGAGGCTTCCATGGACAATGTTTAGATTGAATCTGCTATTCTACATTTAATTCATAAGGATAAAAAGCTTGATGATGTTTTCTATATAATTAGATTCCCTATTAATATAGGGTAGATCATTCTTGATTAGAAATTCCCTAAAATAGGAATTCTATGTTTTTCAGGTCATTTTGTGGTACCATTATAACTAAGGAAATCCTTGATAGGGTACTTCTATGTTTCCCAGTTTTCGATTCACACAAGAAACATGATTTTGTTTTATGAAATGTAACTATAGTTTTCGTGGCATGGTATGTGGTGAGGAACTACTGAGTTTTACTCTCCTATCTAAATTTTTAAGTAGGTAATGTATTAGCACAAAAAACCATTAGTTTTTATTCATGAAATTACATTAACATTATGAAAGTTTGAATATATCTCTATAGACTTTGTGGTTGAGTTCCCTCATACATTGAGAGAGAATAATTTGATGTGGGTTGAGATCAATAGGATAATAAAATCAAATTATTTGTTACCCCTTTGGGATGCAACCACTATTGAATATATAGGAAATATCTATGCGAAATACATTGATCATCTTTATAGTGTTCCATTTGATATACTATATGATAGGGATCCATGGTTCACTTATCGTTTTTTTGGGACCATTAATAGGCATTGAGATCTCATGTTTGTTTGATTATAGTGTACCGTATAAAGCTTGTTGGCCATATAGAATGAGATATAATGATTCTTGAGGATATTCTTCATACATGTATTCTCTACTTTGGTGGGGATTGGAATTATAATTTTGGGTTGGTTGAGTTTATTATATTATAGATAACAGTATGCAATTAGAATTTCTCTTCATGTGTCCTTGTATAGACGCCCTAACATTTCCCTAATTTTTTGGCCAGAGGTTGGTGAAGGTTCCTTGGTTGAAAAATTCTCAGTCCAATAGGAGATAACAATTTTTTGTTGATTTTTCATAAGATTTCAACATAACATATCCAATATAAGTATTATGAAGATTGTAGTTTCATACCATTGGATATTTCAATTTTATATATGGTGTTCTTGAATGTTTCACCATGGTTGGGTTATATGTTTCATGGGAGGGAAAATAAACTTTCTCCTCATTTTGTGGGACCTTTTAAGGTCGTTGAGAATGTAAAGAATGTTTCATACGAATTGGGACTTTCACATCATGTAAAATCAATAAATATTGTGTTCCATGTATATCAACTAAGAAATTATCTATCTGATTATTCTCTTGTTCTTGGTGGGAGATATCATGAAGTTGAACATAATATATCCATGTCGAAACAACCATTCATGATATTTGATTATGAAAATAAGGAACTTCATTGGTGGAAGACTCCTTTGGTTTCTGTCCTGTGGTAGAATGATTTTTATTCTCCTAAGGCAAGGGAGAAGGAGGCACTAATGAGAGTGTATTGGCCTCGTCATTTTGAAATGAAAAAGTCATTTTATACTTTTTAGGGATATTTTATTTCTTGGGTGGGGAGCTTGTAACATCCTATTACTCTTTTCAACTTTTTCCAAAACCTATATTTTTTTGTCTTTCTTTGGTAGTGTTTCATTTTCTGTTCATTATTTTGAAATTTTAATGTTTTCAATGTTTTAGGGAATGTTCATTATTGGCGCACATTTAGTGCATAGTTTTCTAAACAATGCAACCTCTCAAGCAAGAATGGGGAATTTTAGATAGTGAGATCTATACGGCTTGTACATGGTTATCAAAAACATGAATCCTATTTAGGAGAACTGTGTGGCCAATCTAACACTAGTACATAGTCAATACATGATTTTTTTTAAATTGTGTGCATCTTACTTAGAAAATGTGATGACATGTTTTCAATTCATCTGTTCTTTAATTAATATATTTTGAACCCCATATTTAGGTCTCAATTGTAACTAATTAAACCCAAACTGATTTATCCCTTCCATAGAACCACCATAAAGAGTTATTGGTCCCATGGATCCCTCTCAGAAGTTTTTTGAACCTTCAGGAAAACCCTCCAATCATCCCAAGGATTGTTTCCTCATCCAGATCCATGTCTCCCACAACCTCTTTTCTTATCCCTAGGGTTCCTAGAATATCCATACATATTTTTGGTTTTAATTCATAAAATTATGCGTATAAACTTTGGTTTGATTCATAGATCCTTATTTTTGTTTTTATCCAATGGATTTTTCCATGTACAACTTTGTTATTTGAGAATTTTAGATCCCAAGGTATGTGGTTCTGTTATGATACGCAATTTAAATTATAACTTAATTGAGTTTTTAAATTAATTTTATGATTTAAATATAATTTATTTATTTGTATTAAATTTCATTCAATGATTTTTTTAAAACCTACTTCCATTGAATTAAGATTTATATAAATTGGTTTTGAAATGAAATTGGAAAACTAAAAATTCCATTTAATTAGTTTGTATTTATTTAAATTTATAAAATTTAAATTGTTCAAATTAAAATTTTGATTGATGTAAATTTTTCCTATTAAATTGTTGAATTTAATGGTATAATAGAATTGATTGAATGTTGCGAAAAACCCCAAATCTAGTGAATTAGGGTGTTTGTGATGAAATTGAAGGAATTTTATTTAAAATAAATTGTTGAATTAAATTGTGAAATTTCTGTGACACCCCAAGATTCCACGGTATGCTTCCCTTTGAATAATACAGTAGTGTGTGTTGTATGTAACTTCGAGTTCTAACACACACACCACAACCAATCAAACTAGCCGTTATGAATAGTAATACCTACTTTTTGAAATTTTATAAATTTTATCTATCCAAATTGACTTTATTTTTGGATTAGTAATATCGAAATTAAATTAGTGTAAAATTTTCGAACTTTTCGGATAACATTTATATTTTGATGAATAGTGAAAATTACTAAATTTTAATTAAAAAAAACTTTTTTAATAGAAATAAATAATAGTGATAAATTATGAATTTGAGTGGGTTTGAAATATATTTAGAATATATTTTTACCATTTAATACAATTTTGGTCATTGGATATAATTTCACAATTAAACTGGACATGAAAAATGTCAATCTTTTGATAGTTATTATCTCTTAAAAAATGCTTTTTCTTTCATCAACGGGAATTAATTTTAAATTAATTTCTTCCACTTTTGTGTTTTGAATTTTGAAAAGTGGATTCCATATTTGGAATCAGGATTTCCAAATTGTGTAAATAGGTAAATTTTATTTTTAGGCATTATGAATAATTACTTCGGTAAAAAGTTTATTTACTATGGTTAAAGGGTAAATCTGGAAAATAAGGGTAACAAAATAATATTATAATAATACTAAATCACCCTAAAACATGTCCTAAACATATGTTTCGATACATTTCCGACCATGGGAATCTTTGGGTTGATTTTGGGTCCCCATGGAGCCACTTGTAAGTGATAATGACACTTTATATTAATTATGTTAAAAAAAATACAAAAAATGACACAAGCAAATATCTTTTAGAAAAAAAAATTACATAGGGTTATATATGTTGGATTTTAGACTATAAATATTCATTATAAATATGAACTTATTTCCTACATAATGGTATTTTATTTATAATTTTTAGACATTTAATTATTAATATTATTTATGACACAATAATGATGCAGTATTTTCGTTATTAATGAAAGAATCATATAATTGGTATTATAAATGTTAAAATTAAAATAATTTGAAAGTTTTGATGATATAAATGAATTTTGTTGATTAATATGACATTATAAAAGTTCATAAATGAATTAGTTTTCGAATTAATAATGTTTTTATGACTTTAATATAAATTAATTATTGAATAGTGTCAAAATTCACTGAAAAGTGTTTTAAAAACATATATTATATTATTAATTGATATTAAATTCCTAAAAATATATGTTTTGGTCCAGAGACTTATATCATGATATCTGTATCATTTATGGACCATTTGGGGGTCTCTTGGAGGTATATCGTAAGTTTATTAAGTAAATAACAAAAAAATACAAAGTGACATGGTAAGTGTCAAACTAATTAACTAAGAGTTAAAACTAAAAGATAAGGCTAATATAGTGACACAAACCTGTCTAAAACCTATTGGTTGAGTGGTTTTAACCAATCCCCACATTAAACTTTAACTAACCCACTTTGGAGCCATAAAAAACCGAATATGAATTTATTATAAAATAATATTTCAAGCTTTTCCAATGGGGCCCCTTACCCCTCTTATAAAAGTGCCCTACTCCTTCTCACTAGATTACACTTTCAAAGCTTTTTGGTTCGGTGAAACCCTGCACAAATACTCTCTAAACATCCCTCAATACATCCTTGAGGCATTAGTTTAATTATAAAGCCTTACAATGGATCCCTTTTGATCAAATCAAAAGGAATAACCCGAAGAAGATGTAATGTTTTCACCACCCTTTTCCAAGTTCCTTTCTTCTTCAACTTTTTCTTTCTCCATTATTCCCATTCTAAAATAATAACTCCAGTATATTATATATACTGTGATGTTAATATAAATATGGTACAACCATATCCAGTATTCTATCTATCATTTTAATGACATGTCACCATACATGTGTACGTACGGCTTACCGTCTCCACGTCGTGGTGTGATTGTTATTCAATATATTATTATTTGGATGGGTATAATAATGATGTGTATTTCATTTAAATAATAAATATAACATGAAAATGATTATTTATATATGATATACCATCCAATTATATATTATTTTAATATCCAAATAATGATATTGTTGCCCGTGCTTACGTACGGACTACCGTCTCAACGAATGCGATGAGATTCATTCCCCATCGTATCCATTCAAGACTAATTAACATTTAATGATTAAAAATAATCTTTAAGGGCTTGATATTATTCTATATATGAATAATATACATCTTATCCATGAAAAAGACAACTTATATAACAAAACATATGAAATAAAATGAGTAAGTTAACACCCGAAACAATGATAATACTAAGATATTATTAACAAATCATTGTTAAAAGATCATATATGATATCATAATTGTGTATATGTTTATTGTAAAAATTAATAACAATGTTTTAACTATTATTAAGGAGGTTAAACTACCCCAACCAAGGAAAAGTACAAGGTAAATGTTATTTCCCAATCTCTTCATTATCTGAGGTTGTTTATACGTAATTATCTACTGGGACCCCTTTATCATCCACATCCATGTTTCATAAAAATGTATTTCAAAATATTATTGCTATTTTACAGAATATGGGTTAAAGTCATTTATACCCTTTTTTAATTTTTTATAAGAGGTTTATAAAGGAATCCTTCTGTCATTTTCCATACAAGGTCCTTTTTAACCTTTTCGACAGAATTAAGGTAAGAATGACTTTTTTTAACTTATACGGCGGGTGTGGCTATTTTCTAACATTATAAAATCTTAGAATCTTCCCTTACAAGCTTCTAAGAATATTTTCAAAGTAATTGTTTTATTTTATAATTACATGGCTTTTAAATGATTTCAGAAAAGTTATATTTCTCTCAAATAGTTTTGATTTAATCTACGTCAACATCCTTTGATGGATTTTAAGCTTATTTGAAGTATATTAATTATGATACAAAACATCCGTATTGTATTGAAGTTTTTGTGATATGTTTGACTGTGGATGTTTTATTTTCATACCATTCATGGTTTATGAAAAATGTCTTGAAATTTCGTATTCTAGTTTTAATACGAATGTTTATGTTATGTTTAAACCTATTCATATGAGAAATGCATTGGACTTAATAAGTGACGGGTTGTGACCACTATAGCTCCTCGATGCATCAGTAGGTCTCATGAGACAAATTAGTGTCATGGCACAAGGCCTTGACAAAATATTATTTGTAGTCGTGGCATGAGGCCTTGGCTATTTGGTAATTATAGTTTGGCATTATGCATTCCATCATTATGAAAGTGGTTATTGAAATTGCATGTGATTATTCAACTAGTAAAATATCCATGTGAATAACTATATGAAAATATTTCATTTTATTTCTGCCATATTATGCTGATTTTCATGTTTTAAAAGACTTTTGTTTTAGTTGTACATTGCCTTAACTGTTTATGCTTATTTATGAAAGTTTCCGCTATATTGTTATCCTTACATGGCATTTAAGCTCACCCCTTTCTATGTTTTATTTTTTCCAGGATGAGAAGAAGTATTTTATGAATGACCTATAGCGATAGTATGAGGGGATAAGAGTGTGGACTATGGAGACTATTTTGTTGTATTTTTCATATTATGATGTAATGTAAACTTTATAAAAGTATCTAGTTATTACATGGATACTAAACTAATCGGCCTTTCAAGACTTGATCTTTCCTATGATCATGCAATTGTTATGTAATAATGCACCGAATATGGGTAACTGAAGTTGGGGCGTTACAGTTGGTATCAGAGGAATTTTATTACAAACCATGGAAGCTAGATTTAGATAAACTCTTATTAGAGCACATAGACATAAGATGGACTTTGAGGATTATTATAGAGGAACTTCTTATAATTTTGGTATTGTAGAGATTTTGTGAGTTTTCCGACCAATACATCCCTGGCTGGATATGTGCAGGTAGATGCGGCTCTAGAACAGATGTACCTAGGGTTAAAACATGAAAACATCGCTTTGAACTAGACTCAAACAGGAACTGGTGCCCAACAACAGGACTTGCTGCACTCTTGGTTACGACACTCCTGGGGGATAATCTTAGGATAACCCTCATTTTCATTACAAATCATTATGAAGGGTTTATTAGTATATACGTCCTCAATGAAAACATTTTTTATGATTATGGATTATATCCATAAATAGTTCAATTTATGTTAAGTGTTTTACAATTATGGAATTTTGTATTTTGATTCATAAACAAATCTAGTCTATGCCATTGTTTAGAAATGGTGCCTAATGGAAGAAATAGAAACTGTATCAATGAAATAACTCCATGTAGGGATTTCCCTCCTGCTCCAAATAATTATAGTTGGAGCTGGTGATGCAACCAGTTATGATCAACTAATAACCATACTGGGATAACTCACTCAGGTTATGAATAATAACCTTAACCGTATGGAGCACCCTGATCCACAAAATGGAGGATCAATGTTAGATCGCTTCATGAGGCAGAAACCACTTACATTCAATGGGAGTACAAATCCATTAGTAGCTGAGCAATGGATAAGTTCTCTAGAGAAATGTTTTTAGTCTTTGGGGATTAGTGAAAGGGAAAAAGTTATCATGGAAATTTATCACCACACTGGAGATGCTGATCAATGGTGGTTATTGATTCAAAACATGACAGAAGATGATAAAGTATCAATTATGGAATGGAGGGAGTTCAAAGATCTTTTCTTAGAAAAATACTTTCCTTGTGACCATCGAGTAGATATGGAAAGGCAATTTTTGAGTCTGAGACAAAAGGAGGATGAGAAAGTCACAAAGTATGAGACTAAATTTACAATGTTATCAATGTATGCTGGAGATTATATACATAACACAAGAAGTATGATTGGTCATTTCTTTGATTGGTTAATACCATTTATCCATCGAGCATTAGTCTCACAATCCTTCTCATCAAAGGAAGACATTGTCTCGTGTGCTATCAAGACAGAAAATGAATTCTCTAAGTCTTATGAATATAAAGCAAAGCTAGATAATAAGAGATTTTCTGATCAATATGGGAATGGAAATAAGGGGAATAATGGAAAGGTTTAATATCTCTCATGTGTTAAATGTTGGAAGAAACACCCTGGTACTTGCTTAAAAGGAATGGGAGTCTGTTACATGTGTGGTAAAAAAAGGCCACCAAGCTCGTGATTGCAAGGGGAAGAAGGAAGCTACCAATGTCCAATGCTATAATTGTAGGGATATGGGAAATTATGAAAATGAATGTCCTAAGCATCAGGGTATGTTACCTTAGAAAAGGCCAAGGGATCAAGGCCAAGCTTATGCTATCAGTACTGTTGAGGTAGAAGCTCCGAAAGACGTGGTGGCAGGTAATGTAATGGTTTCCTCAAGTTTAGAAAATGAATTATTTGATTCTGGATCATCGCATTGTTTCATATCTTCCCAGTTTTCTAAAAAACTTATATATTTACAATTTGATTTAACAAGGTAGTCGTCAGTTAAAACTCTTAAAGGAAGTATCATTGCAACAAAGCTTTGCGAATCAGTCCCCATTAGAGCACATAAATGTTCTTTATCTGCTGATCTCATCATCATACCTATGATTTAGTTTGATATAATCCTTGGTATGGATTGGATTTCGGACCATGATGCTATGATTTATTGTAAGAAGAAAGAGGTTACGATTTTTGATGATGATGATAAGGAACACCGTATCTTTAGAGCTGAATCATCACCACCTAATTCTTATCTAGATCCACCACCAGTAGCTCAACTAAATTCAATTATTTGGGAGGAAGAGAATGAATTGAATATTGGTAAGGAAAGGAATGTTCAAATAGAGGATATAACTATTGTGAAAGAATATGTAGATGTGTTTCTGGAATATTTACCTGGAAATCCTTCAGAATGAGAAGTTAACTTTTCCATTGATTTAATTCCAGGATCAAGGCCTATATCGAAGACCCCTTATAGAATGGCCACTGTGGAATTAGTTGAACTAAAGAAACAACAATCGGAATTGAATAATAAAGTATTTATTTACCCTAGTGTTTCTCCATCATGAGCCAATGTTCATTTTGTTAAAAAGAAAAATGGATCTATGAGGTTATGTATCAAATAAAGGAAGATCAATGCTATAACAATAAAGAACAAGATCCCCTACCACGCATTGATGATTTATTTGACCAACTGCATGGAGCTCAATACTTTTCAAAGATTGACCTTCGATCTGGATACCATCAATTGTGTGTGAAGAAGGAAGAAATTCTAAAGACAACATTTCGAACAATGTACGGGCATTACGAGTTTACGGTAATGCCTTTTGGGCTGACTAATGCACCCTCTGTATTCATGGATCTAATGAATAGAGTTTTCAAGGAATATCTTGAAGCTTTTGTGGTGGTGTTTATTGATGATATCTTGGTATATTCCAAAAGCTACAAAGATCACGAAAATCACTTGCGCATTATCCTGAAGTCTCTGAGAAGACATGAATTATATGGGATGTTTTTTAAGTGTGAATTATAGCTTTAGGAGATTTCTTATCATGGCCATATTGTCTCTAAAGATGGAATCTTTTTTGATCATTATAAGACCAAGGCAATCCATGAATGGCCAGAACCGACGAGTATAACTGATGTATGCAGTTTTATTTGTTTACAGGTTATTATCGACGTTTCATCCAGAATTTTGCCCGATTGGCTAACCCATTAACAAAGCTCACACGTAAGGGGGTTAAATTTGTTTGGTCAAAAGAGTGAAGAATGTTTCGAAGAACTGAAGGGAATATTAGTCAATGCTACTATATTGACTCTACTATCGGGGAATGATGGGTTCGTTATTTATAGTGATGCATCGAAGAAAGGACTTGGTTGTGTCCTTATGCAGAATGATAGGGTTATTGCCAATGCATCGCGAAAGTTGAAAATTCATGAGAAAAACTATCCTACTCATGATCTCAAGTTAGCAGCTATGATCTTTGCTTTGAAGATATAGAGGCAGTACCTCTATGGTGAAAAATGTGAGATTTATACTGATCACAAGAGTTTGAAGTTTATTTTATCACAAAAAGAACTCAACATGATGCAATAGAGATGTCTTGAACTACTCACGGATTATGATTGCACGATACGCTACCACCTGGGGAAGGCAAATAAGATGGTAGATGCTTTGAGAAGAAAAGATCATGGAGTTTTGAACATGATGATAATTGAAAGGGATCCTATTTTCATTGATCTAGTGAAGATAGATATGGTAATTACCATGGAAGGTGAAACATCAATACTTTTTCAAATAGTTTCAAACCATCTTTACTAGAAAGGATTAAGAGTTCTCAGACTGATGATGAATAGTTTCAAAAGAATATTAAAGCTGTGAATGATGGAAGATTGAATGAATTTGGCTATGAAGATGGAATTTTAAAATTTGCGAAGAGACATTTTGTTCCCAATATACCCGATCTAAAAAGGGAAATTTTGGACGATCCTCATAGTTCCAATTTCTCTATTCACCCTAGGATAACCAAAATGTATAGAGACTTGAAAGTACATTTTTGGTGGGAAAAAATGAAGAGGGAGATTTCCAATTTTGTGTCAAGATGTATGGTTTGTCAACATGTGAATGCTAGAAGGCAACAGCTTGGAGGAGTCATGAAACCACTTCTCATACCAGAGTGGAAATGCGACAATATTACAATGGACTTTGTCATGGGGCTACCAAAGAATCCTAGAGGTAACGATGCAGTATGGGTTATTATTGATTGTCTTACCAAGTTAACACATTTTCATGCTATAAGAGAAGATATACCACTGGAACGTTGAGCAAGACTATATATTAATGATGTGGTGAGACTTCATGGAGTACCTATATCGATTGTTTCAGATCATGATCCTGGTTTTACTTCAAGATTCTGGAAGTGTCTTCAAATATACTTGGATACTGAACATCATTTGAGCACTGCTTACCACCCTCAGATAGATTGGAAATCAGAACGGACTATTCAAACCTTATAAGACTTGTTGAGATCATGATCACATGACTTTCAGGGTTTGTGGGATCAATATTTACCTCTGGTGGAATTTTCTTATAATAATAGCTTCCATTCAAGTATTCGAATTGCACCATATGATGCGTTATATGGAAAGACATTTCGCACACCAACCTGTTGGGATGACATTGGTGAATGAAAAACTGTAGGCCCAGAACTTGTGGAGTAAACGATAGAAATGGTTAAGGTAATCCAAAACCGCATCAAAGCTTCTCAAAGTAGGAAGAAGATCTATGCTGACAACCGGAGAATGGATATGGAATTTCAGGTGGGAGATCATTTTTTCTTGAAGGTATCTCCATGGAAGGGTGTTATACTTTTTTGGAAAGATATGTAAATCGATTCCCAGGTATATTGGTCCTTTCGAAATTCTAGAATGAATTACGGCTGTAGATTACCTTTTGGAAATTCCGCCAAATCTCTCCGAAATTCACGATTTGTTCCACATATCACTATTGAGAAAATATATGCCTAACCCAATGCATGTACTCACCTATGAGGAATTATAACTAGAACCCGATCTATCTTACTACAAAGATCCCACTAGGATTTTTGATACAAGAGAACAAGTACTAAGAAACTGGACGACTCATTTGGTAAAAGTATTATGGAGAAACCATAAGATGGAAGAGGCAACGTGGGAACCTGAGGAACTTTTGATGAAGAACCACCCGAGTCTTTTCATGTGGTAGTATTCTAGAAATTTTGAGGAAGAAATTATTTTAAGAAGGGGAGAATGTAACACCCCAAGCTTCTATGGTACGCTTCCCATTGAATAATACAGTAGCGTGTGTTGTACGCAACTTCGAGTTCTATCACACACACCACAACCAATCAAACTAGCCGTTATGAATAGTAATACCCACTTTTTGAAATTTTATAAAATTTTACTTTAAAAATTGACTTCATTTTTGGATTCTGAATATCAAAATTAGACTAGGGTAAAATTTTGGAACTTTTCAGATAACATTTATATTTTTATGAATAGTGAAAATTACTAAATTTTAATTAAAAAAACTTTTTTAATCGAAATAATTAATAGTAATAAATTGAATCTTTGAGTAGTTTTAAAGTATATTTATAATATAGCTTTACCATTTAATAAAATTTTGGTCATTGGACATAATTTCACAATTAAACTGGACATGAACAAGTGTCAATCTTTTGATAGTTATTATCTTTTAAAAACACGCTTGTTGTTTTAACAACGGGAATTAATTTTAAATTAATTCTGCCACTTATGTGTTATGAATTTGGAAAAATGGATTCCATATTTGGAATCAGTATGTCCAAATTTTGTAAATAGAAAACTTTTATTTTTATACATTTTGAATAATTATTTCGGTAAAAATTTTATTTACCATGGTTAAAGGGTAAATCCGGTAAATAAGGGTAAAAAATAATATTATAATAATAATAAATTACCATAAAATGTGTCCAAAGATTATTGGTTGATAAATTTCAGACCATGGGAATCTTTGGGTTGATTTTGGGACCCCATGGAGCCACTTGTATGTGATAATGACACTATATTAATTAAGTTAAAAAAATACAAAAATGACATAAGCATATATCTTTTAGCACAATAATTTTTACATATGGTAATATATGTTGGATTTTAGACAATAAATATTCATTAGAAATATAAAAAGATATCCTATATAATGGTATTTTATTTATAATTTTTAGACATTTAATAATTATTATTATTTATAACACAATAATGATACAGTATTTTCCATACTAATGAAAGAATCAAATAATTGGTATTATAAATGTTAAAATTAATATAATTTGAAAGTTTTGATGACATAAATGAATTTTATCGATTATTATGACATTATAATATTTCTTAAATGAATTTTTTTCGAATTATTAATGTTTTTATTACTTTAACAAAAATCAATTATTCAATAGTGTCAAAATTCACATAAAAGTGTTTTTAAAACAAATATTATATTATTAATTGATATTAAATTCCTAAAAATATACGGTTGGCCAAGAGTCATGTATCATGATAGGTGTATCATTAATGGACCACTTGGTGGTCTCTTAGAGGTATATAGTATGTTTATTAACTATATAATATAAAAATACAATGTGACATGGTAAGTGTCAAACTAATTAACTAAGAGTTAAAACTAAAATATAAGTTTAATATAGTGACCCCAACCTGTATAAATACTTTTGGTTGAGTGGTTTTCGACCCATACCCACTTTAACATTAAAATAATCCACTTTGGATCCATTAGAAACCTAATATGAATTTATTATAAAATAATATTTCTAGATTTTCCAAAGGTTCCCCTTACCAAATTTTTAAAGGGAACTCCCCCTTCTCACTAATTCACACTTTAAAAGACTTTTAGTTCAGCCAAACCCTACCCAAATACTCTCTAAACTTCCCTCCCTACAACCTAGAGGTCTTAGTTTGATTATAGATGCATCCTATGGATCCCTTTTGATCAAATCAAAAGAAAGAACCCGAAGAAGAGGTAATGTTTTCACCACCCTTTTTCAAGTTACTTTCTTCCTCAACTTATTCTTTATTTTTTATTCCCATTCTAAAATAATAACTACAGTATCTTATATATACTGTTATTTTATTATAAATATGGTAAAACCATATTCAGTATTATATCCATCCATTGAATGACATGTCACCATACGTGCGTACGTACGGCTTACCGTCTCCACGTCGTGGGGTAATTGTTATTCAATATATTATTATTTGGATGGGTATAGTAATAATGTTTAATTAATGTAAATAATAAATATAACATGATATTTATTCTGTATATGATATGATATAACATCTAATTATATATTATTTTAATATCAAAATAATGATATTTTCGCTCGTGCGTACGTATGGACTACCATCTCCACGAACGCGATGAGATTGATTCCCCAACGTATCCATTCAAGAAAAATTCTTATTTAATGATTAAAAATATTATTTATGGAATTTATATCATTCTGTAAATGAAGAATATAAAACCTATCCATGAAAAAATGACTTATGTAACAAAACATATAAAAGAAAACAAGTAAGTTGACACCCAAAACAATGATAATACTAAGATATTATTAAAAAATCAATGTTATAAGATCATATATGGTATCATAATTTTGTATATGGTTCTTTTATAATTTAATAACAATTTTTTAACTATTATACAGGAGGTAATCCTACCCCCAAACAAAGAAAAGTACAAGGTATGGGGTATTTCACAATCTCTTCATTATTCGAGGTTGTTTATACGTAATTATCTATTAGGGCCCCTTTATCATCCACATCCATGTTTCTTAAAAATGTATTTCAAAACATTCTTTCTAATTTAAATAATATGGGTTAAATACATTTATTCCCTTTTTTAACTTTTTATTATAGGTTTATAAAGGAATATTTCCATCGTTTTCCAAACAAGGTACTTTTTAACCTTTTCGACAGAATTAATGTAAGAATGTCTTTTTTTAACTTATACGACGGGTGTAGCTATTTTCTGTCGTTATAAAATCTTAGAAGCATCCCTTAAAGTCTTCTAAGAATATTTTCAAAGTAAAATTTTTATTTTATATTTATGTGACATTTAAATGAGTTCAAAAAAGAGGTATTTCTCTCAAATAGTTTTGATTTCATCTATGTCAACATCCTTTGATGAATTTTAAGCATATTTGAAGTTTATTTATTATGATAAAGAACTTCCAAATTGTATTGAAGGTTTTGTGATATGTTTGACTTTGGATGTGTTATTTTTATACCATTCATTGTTTATGGAAAAATTATTGACATTTCTAATGCTAGTTTTAATACGAATGTTTATGTTATGTTTAAACTTGTTCATATGATGAATGAATCGGACTTAATAAGTAATGGGTAGAGCCCGCTATAGCTCCTCGATGCATCGGTAAGTCTCATGAGACAAACTAGTGTCTTGACATAAGGCCTTGACAAAATCGTATTTGTAGTCTTGGCACGATGCCTTGGCTTTGTGGTTATCATAGTCTGGCATTATGCATTCCATCATAATGAAAGTGGTTATTGATATTGCATGTGATTATTCGACTAGTAGAATATCCATGTGAATAAGTATATGGAATTATTTCATTCTATTTCTACCATATTATGTTGAAGTGTATGTTTTAAAAGGATTTTGTTTTAGTTACACATTTCCCTTAATGATTATTCTTATTTATGAATGTTTCCGCTATATTGTTATCCTTACTGTGCATTTGAGCTCACCCATTTCTATGTTTTATTTTACCCAGGATGTGAAAAAGTATTTTATGAATGACATGTATGGATAGTATGGGGGGATATGATTGTGGACTATGGAAACTATATTTTTGTAGTTTTCATTTTATGATGTAATGTAAACTTTACGAAAGTATTTAGTCATTCCATGGCTACTAAACTAATCGGCCTTTTGAGACTTGCTCTTTCTTGTGATCATGCCAATGTTATGTAATAATTCACCGACTCTGGGTAACTGGGGTTGGGGTGTTACAATTTTTTTGTGAAATTAATTAGTAAATTTATTTCAAATAATTATTTTTAAAAAATAACATAAAATGGTTTTGATAGAAACCTTAGGGTTATATCATGGAGAAAAATAATTTTTTGATTTAATTCATTTTATGGTTTTTAATTGGGATGATAGAATATTTGAAACAGAGAATGGGGCATTATTTTATTTTAAGTTGTATTAAAATTAATTTCCCATAATTTATTTTGTATCTGATCACATGCAAGACATATTTTGTTGGTGAGTTAATCTAGGTGAAAAATAATGACTTACAATATTCTAAAAAATCATATAAGCACATCATATCTCTTAGATTATGGTTATAAGTCCCCTTTTCCATGCACCCAAAGTTGAATATGTACATAATTTTAATTTCAAATTTTTTGTTCCCTATAACCTGTAACTATCGTACCTACTTGGAAAATGGAATTTTTCTCTTCTTTTGTAGTTTTAAATTAATATATACAAATATTTTAAACTATTAAATATGCGTTGTGATTTATATAATCTATTTGTTTATATAAAAGTGTTTGTTCAATCCATTTGTGTAAAGTTCCATTTTTTAGAAATTATCTATCAATTTTATTGTTTCATATTTTGGATAAAAGTCTTTCACCATCATTTGAAATTTGAAACAAGAATAACTAAAGTATTTTCATCTTCTGAAAAGAAATATATGATTTTTTTTATTTTTACTTTTGAAATTACAAACCTATTCTTTTAAAATTGAGAGAACATTCTTGGTTAATTTTGGTATTTAAATTTTTCATGTAATCTTTGGTGAAATCCTACTGGGCTTTGGCTCATATTCTACTGGTGACTTCGAGTGTTTTTTTATTATCTCCATTTAGGTTTGAGGAAGGGGAAACTATCTCTTAGAGATGGGTCTAGATATTGAAATATAGACATGGTTAGTTTTTTCCTTATTGACTCGGTATTTTTTTCTCATTTTGGTACATTGGATTTTACATTATGCTTTGTGTCCTATTTTACTTCCAGTACATTACTCCAACTATAGTTTCTATTGATATTATTACTCTCTATTATCAGTTATTTCCATATATTTATTGGAAAATCCATCTTCACAATCATTTTTTATGATTCCATGTGTTATTTTCCGACCCATGTGGATTGAGAATTCCATTTTTTATAAGTGAGAATCAGCTCATTTATTGGTTTACTACTGTACATGGGTTAATACTTAACATAATAAATTTGAAAACTAATCAAACAATTCATGAAATTTTCCCTATAAATGAGATAGAAAAATTAATACCACATAGAGGGTGTCGATAATTTTTTTGAGAAAAAACCAATTAAAACATTTATATATTAATGATCCTTAAACCCTTCAAATATAAGGTAATATTGATATATAGTGTCTAAGGTTGATCCCTGGAAGACTATGTATTGAATTAAATTACTTTTATTGCATGAAATTAGATCATATGATGATTGAAAACTATGTTACACTACCCTAAAACAAAAAATGTGATTTTAAATTTTACTAGTAATATTCATGATTCTGTTCATCAAAAAATAGAGTAAGGGAAATAACTATGATGATTTCCACGAAATAATTGATTTTTTGTATTATTGAATCGAATGATCACCATAACCACTATTACGCAGGATCTGATTTTATCAATGATCATGGTATATTGGATATAAAATAGGTGGGTAACACAAAACCTAAATTAAAAAATTAATATGAAACTAACCCTATAGTTATGGTGGAAGCCTCCTAGTCTAGAACGTAAACTTGGAAAACCCCTCTAAAACACAATGTGAAAGGTATTTATCAATTGGATGAATGAGTTTGAAATAAATCCCTCATCTTTAAACATAAAATATACATGAGAAAATCATGAAAAAAAATAAATAATGAAAATGATTGGAATCCAAATTAATATTTTAAAATAAATTTTCAGAAAAAAATAAATTTCCCCTTACATGGAAAAATATGGGAAACAAAATCTACCCACTAATAATTTCCATGGGTGGGTATAAATTTATAATTCATATTCTAATAATCATGGGTGGACTAATTCATCATCTCTTTTTAATTATAGTGTTGATTTTCTCCCATTTTGTACACATGGAATCCTCTATTTATAGATTAAATCCCTTGAGATATATCATTGTATCATTTGTAAAAAAATATCCATATATCTCCTTATGTTAATTATATAAATTACTCATTTAAATTTAAAAATATAATCTATAAATGAAATTTTAAAATACCGTTTAATATAACTCAAAAATGTATCCTGGTTATCAATGAGAGGGATAACATGAAATTTTTCAATATCTCATTTTCCAATGAAATTGAGCCATTTTTATCTCTTATAGGCATTTTCTTGTTCATCGGGTCATATAACCCATTTTATATCTCACACTATGTATCCCACGCCCCACATTCCATGAATTTGTGTTGGACATTCAATATATAGATATCCCACAAATAGCATTGATAGATTCAACGTGAAATTTGCACAACATACTAATTTATAGTGCCTCTAGACTCAGGTTTTTTCAAGGTTCTATGACAAGATCCACATTAATAAATAATCTATTTCCATAAATCTATCCACCATGACTGTATTATATAGTATAAACATAATTTTTTTCATGATATTTAACTTCTGGTTGTTCTATAACTGATACAATAACTCTTTCAACATCATTGAGGATGCAGTTTAATCTAAGGATACACTTATTTGGACGTGTCATCATTGATCCACATTAGGGACCCAGGCTTTTCAACTCTTCTTCATTATCCATTGTTTCATGCATGCTCATCGTCCATGGTATATAACACATCATTTTTGAAAATAAGATGTATTATATCCCACTATATGACATTAATAATGGGATTTAATCCATTTATCACACTATTTTGATCATTAAACACTCTTGTGCTCCAAGAGGACCCCCTTTTATGCTGTCTCAAAGGATATTTAGATGTGATCCATAAAAATTTAAATTTTAAAAATTAATGTAATCCTACACATTGTAGAGTTCTCTAAGAAGACTCTACATGATTTTGGTGGACTTCCATTGTAGATCTAGCCTATTTTAGGTGATTATTTTCTTGAGAATAACCTTCCAAAATATTGATTATGGAGTGACATAATGATATAAATGATCTTTAAATATGTCAATGGGATCAGTCATGATGTGTAAATGTCTATGAATGTATCACATGATGTGTAATGAATAGGAATTGTTTTGATTAAGTGTAAAAAATATAATAGAAATGGGTGTCCCAAAAAAGGATTATAAAAAAGGGAGGTGGATTTTTAATATGTGATCATAATCCACTATATTGTTTTTCATCTTTGATGGGATATAGAAGATTCTGACCACTACTAGTTCTTCCCCATTTTGGTGATGTTATCATCCCATGGGTCATTAGTACAGATTCCCATGAGAAGAATGGAAGCTTGAACAAATCTATTATTACACTGGATCTATCTCACACTATGAATTGTTCAAATTCCTAACAATTGATGGCTATGGAACATTCTGTTGTTTTACGTCTTTCCAATGTCTAGTATTATTTTTCGGCAAAAAAATAAAATACATTGTTAATTTTTTTTTCAATAATGAACATTATATTTTCTAGATAAAAAATATTCTAAAAATATATTTTTATTTTATTTGTAAAAAATGTAATTTAATATATAGCTACCCAAATGTTAATTGGTATGAGACACACCAAATAAATTATTTCTACTCCAAATTTTTTTAAATTATTCTTGTATTAATTATAGAAATCATGAAATAATATGGTACTTCAAAATAATGGAAACATAAATTTCATTGTTCAATTTTCATATCCATATACGATAACATTTGAAGGGAAATACAGATCCCTTCCACTAGAATGTATTGGAAACAAAAAAATCATATTGAAATGTCGATGTTATTTAATACATGTTTTAATATAGGGAAACTAATAATAATTGACATTATTTTATCACCTATATTTTTTGTTAATAAAATAATTATATAATAATATAAATTTAAATTCTTCTAGTAAATTGAAAAATTAATCCACCATGATATCCCTATAAAAAATTATGAATACATTCAATCTTGTTATTAGGAGCAACATCTAGTGATGATATATGTTCGTCCATGTTAAATTATTCCCTAAATAGAAGCTTTACATTAAACAAACATCAAATCAAAATATTCCTTCTAATGTGTCTAAGTATGAATATATATTTTTTTACTAAAGAACATAGATTGTGTTCTACATGTTAATTTTTTTATGCATTCAAATATTTAAAAATAACTCATTAAATATCAGGGGAATGGATTATTATAAAATTCTATTGAATCTCCTTAATATTTCTCTTGAGAAAGCTAATTGACAATACATTGAGATCTCCAATGTAGTTTTCACAAATCTCCCCGCTATTCTTCTCTATGTTAATAATGAATCAAACATAAAAATATATTTATTATTATATTTAAAATGATAAATGGAGAAAATTAAAAATTCCTTATGACTAACACCATGTTGACGGCCTCATTACAATATTCTTCAATGCTATGGGTGATTAAGGGGATTTAATGGTAAACAATTTTCAATATTTCATATTTTTTAGTAAAGGACAGTAGAATGAATTCAATTTCCCCACAAAAAAACATGGGGAATCCTCAGTGGATATCATTATCATCTATAGATTATTTATTTATTATAATGTGGTATAATATATAGGTTTTAGTGGTAAACTTTTTGATTATTTATATGAACCAAATATATTAAAAAAATTACCAACGTTGAGGTGGGACAACATCTTGACAACGTAGATAAGATCACTATAGTAGAAATTAGAGAATACTAAAAAAATTATGACTATAATGATCTTGGTTTTTGTGAATTTTTATTATGTGGAATCATTTACCAATAGAATTAATTTTATTTATCATCTGGAATCATATGGATTTAGAACCACATTTTGGAGTAAATACTATATTTTTTAGGAGATAGAAAATGTTATAGTAATAAACTCCCCAATAATGATTTAATGGGTGGATTTCACAAACTAGGTAATATAAATAGATAAATGTTGTTTGTAAGATGACTCTTATTACACCCAACTATGTAATAAAATCTTAGATAATTTAATTAATGCTATTTACTAAATCATAATAAGATATATATTTATATTGTTTCTATCTAAACCCTCTATTGATTTGTAATAGTAGTTTTCAATGTAAAATCTCTAATTCAATATTTAATGGATTGGGTGTAAGGGCCATATATCTTGTTGATTTGGTTCATACCAATGTTTTTTCACCGTTTCCTATTTAAGATTGTGATGAACACTTGGAAAAAATATCATTTATTATGACTTTAATAAATGTTGATATGTATGATTAATGAAATATACATTGTATTATTTTGATAAATCCAAAGAATATAATAATATTATTGAGAATAAAAAATAATGACAATAGTATAACTCTATTCAGGTTTTTGTAGAGGATAATTTAACCATGATTTCATTATATTTATTTTGGAGTATGTGATTCTCTCTTAGATCACACATCATAATATAAATTATCGGAATTGTTTTCATGAAATTTGTAACTTTAACTCACTACACATGGTATCATCAAAGAGGAATTATGAATTTGTTCCATTATCCTTTGTGGATACACATTATAAATGGAATAACACGTTATAAATTGAGTATGAATTTAGAAAAATATTATATTTGACACCATATTTTCTATCTATGTAATCTTTTATTTTTGTATCTCTTGGTTTGGAATTTATAATTATATTTTAGAGCCATATTGTGAAACAAAAATTCACTATGATAAACTATGTGATTCATCATATTATATCCCATTGATACTAAATGATATTTTCTATATGATCTATAAAATAATATGTGTTTGGTTAATAGAGTGCCAAAAAATATGAGAGGGATAATATCACTAAAAGACACAATGGATTAAATATGATTATTGATGATGTCATGGATTAATATACACATGATTTGATATATGAAGAGATTATATAAAGCCATAAGGAAATTGATTTTTTAGCAACACAATTACAATTTAGGATTACTAGAGAGTTAAAGCAACATGAAATGTATATATTTCAAGTAACCAAATTTTATGACTCATTATTAGTAAATAATAATCATCATGTGACCTATAAAGAAGTGGTATGTAGCATAGATACTGCCAAGTGGCCAGAATTCTTGGATATTTCGATAGACTCCATGTAGAAAAACAATTCATTTATTTCGATAGATATTATGTATGATTTAAGGAGTATTGGTTGAAAATGTGTATTCAAGATGAATATAGACATTGATAGAAATATTATTACATATAATGTATGAATTTGTTTCAAATGTGATTAAACATTATTAAGGAATACAATATAATAAGATAATTTTACTTGTTGAAATTATAAAATCTATTAGAATTATAATTTCTAATAAATACTCAATGAGTATGAGGTTAGAAGATAGATATAAAAATATATTTATATAAAGGGGTCCATAAATTAGATATCAATATGAAACCAAACAAATGGGGTATCAATTTAAATAATAAATGGTTTAAATGTTACTATGATCAATTTATAGATTGATGCAAGTGTACAAGTCATATAATATTCAGTTTTATGAGTCTATGTTAGATTATGGTTTTGTAAATAATTAATGTGAACATTGTGAATATAAATGGTTATATGGGAGTTATATAATTTTATTAATTGTATAATTTGATATCATATTACTAAATAAAAAATGAAACACTAGTCTAATAGACTCTAAATATTTAGTTAAATGATTTTATTTCCATGGGTTATATAATTAATGGATCATAAATTCTTGGGATAAATATTCATCATGTTAAGTCAAAGTTGTTTCATGGACAATGTTAATGTACATACATTTAATATATTTTGAACTAATTCAGAATGGAAAAATGCATGTGGTAATTGTTCACAATGTCATATAGAATTCATATTTCTATTAAAAAAATTCCTTAGAAACATGTGAAGAGGAGAAAAATGGAAAGGAATATATATGAACTAGTGATTGGGTTAGAAATGTATGGCATGTATACAATATGATAGATATCATCTCTAAAATTTTTTTGTAGTAATATATCACACTGACATCAGTGACTATTATTGTATGGAAGTATTTACTTCACTCAATATTGGGTGTCGCTACCAGCTGGTTTTCCCCATGATTTGGGGGTATTAATGATTGGCTTATTCCTGCTCTGACCGAGATCTTTGGCGTTGATTTTGTACTATAGTTTGGTGGAGGAACCTTAGGACACGCATGGGGAAATGCACCAGGAGTCATAGCTAATCTAGTCACTCTAGAAGCATGTGTACAAGATTGAAATGAGGGACATGATCTTTCTCGCGATGGTAATGAAATTTTCCATGAGGCTAGAAAATGGAGTCTTGAATTAGCTACTTCTAGTGATGTATGAAAATAAATCAAATTTGATTTTTCCACAATGGATACATTTTAATTCATAGTAATGGTCATTAGTTCCCATTCCATAATGATTTAGTTACATTTTTGGCACTAATAGACAATACTCACTCTTAAGATACACATGTTCATTATATGATATATGAATGTGATCAATTTAATAATCAATAAATATTTGAATTTAACTTTTTTGATGTCTTTTTTTTTGAACTATAAACAAATATCCAGTACTCACACTATTACAATTCTAAATTCACCTTCTATTTTTGTTCCTTTAGTGGGCCTTCATCTTCTATCAATTGCAAAGGTTTCTTTGTTTACTCATGTTCTAAACAACAATATTTTTAGACACCATGGTGTCAATCTCATTCATTTTTTTGAATATCTTGTTCTAGACATGTATTCCACAAATATTTACTATAATATGAAAATGAAATTAATTTGGTTTATTTTATCCATTCTAATAAACTGATATTTCATATCCTTAAGTATCTAATACACATAAGGATATGTTATTGGTGTATAATGTTTATGAGAAAATTGTCACCCGGGGTACATGTTTTCTAGTATCCTAATAGATATGATGATCTAAAATCTCAATCAAAATAAATAAACCCTAAAAAGGATTTTCTATAACACATTAAAGAACAATGAAAGTCATGGTTTATTTTTATATAGTGGGGTTCTTTTATGTTATTGAGTCTAATATACCTAAATAAGACACATTGTCTTACAAATACATCTATGAGAATTACATGATTCCTAATGTTAATAACATTTTCACATTGTATTTTTATAATACACTAGTAGTGGAAATTACAAAGTATCCAAGGATAAATTAATTTATAAGAAAAATAATTCATAAATTTCATATACAAAGGGATTTTTCACTATGTGGTGTAATCTTAGTCAAAACATATTGTACAAAAAACAAAATAGTGTCATTTTTGAATTAATCCTTGTCTCAATTGAAGCATTGACATCATGTGAGATCTAGTATATGAAAACTCATCATAAATTGGATCTAATACACGTGGGAGGATTTTTTAGACGGTTCTATAAAACTGAATATATTTTATTTCAAACATATTATATTCAAATATATAAATATTTTTAAAAACCATATATCGTATTTACTATTATTAATTATAACAAAAAATTGATAATAACTAGAGTATATGTCACATAAATATGGTCATAAAACAATCTAACTATAATAAAAACAGTGATTGTATAATTTAATATCCTCAAACTATATATTCTATGGTAATGGGATTCAACATAATATGAAACAATTGATGAATACTATCACGTTATGGAAACTAAAAAAATGGGCGAAACTTCATGTTATGTAGTTCACACACAAAAAATCAAAGATGAGAAATTTTAGGGAAATAACCCCCAGTATTAAATCCACATGTTTATATGTAATTGTATATGGAAATCCCAAAATATGTGTATTGAAGACTGGATATTAATATTATTATTAATTAATTTCTTTACTCATGTATATAGATATATTTTAATAAATCATGATGACATTCGTTAATGAAGTAGTTATGTATGTTGGGTGCATCCCAAATGATATAATATTAAATAATTGTGAAGGGAATGGTTGGTCTCTTCCATCATCATTAAAGTTGAAATGATAAACCATTGTGTGAAATGAAGTTATTGAAGTAAAATAAAAAACCATTGAAATTTGGAGAGAGTATTTAAGTATTTCAATTGATGACATGTCAATATTTTATATTGATGGAATGAGTAAGAAACATGAATTAATAGATATTTATAAAATTAGACAATATTATCGATTGAGGGCTCATATAAAGATGTGATGTTGAAAAATTAACTTCATCTTCTTTGTCACCATTATATATTGTTAAAATCTTATATAGTACATCAAGTAAACTCGGCAAAATCTATTCAAGTTGAATCCAAGATGGTCACCCACGTAATGTTTCTATTGATCTTGATTAAATTTAGTACATATTTAAATATTTTAATGGACATTGTTTTCTTGATAATTGAATTATATTTTTTACAATTTAAAAATATGAAATATTTAGTAACCATATTTTTATGTAACTTTGATATAAAAAAAGTTTTCAAGATGTTGAATATTTAAAATAATTTTTAAATTTTTTAAAAAATAATATTTATTATTCATGGTTATTAATTGTCAAAGAACTATATACCAATAAATTAGTTTTTATTAGAGTGATATTTTATATAACATTTGTATTGATAATCATATATTCGTATCATTATGTGACATCTTTAAATATATAATTTTATCACATGTCATTTAAATAATAATTATATTATTAACATTATTATTATTTAGACCAATATTTTTCTAGTGACTATGTTTATAATAATGGTCCGTTGGGAATTTATTTTTTCACAAATATTGAATTATATATAACTAATTATTTTATATTCAATACAAAGATATTTTCGTACACAACACACCAAGACAAAGAATCTTTAAACCTTGGAGAAGAAATTCTTTATATATTTCTAAATAACCGAGGGAAATAATCCCCATCCTCATTCATCGCCAAAATTGATAGTAAATGAATCAATTCAATAATCTAGATGAATTGTGTAATGAACTAAAGTAAAATACATTGGGATAGTCTCATCAATTCTAGAACCCTGAGTACCATCAGTGAATCATTATGATCCAATGATAATATATGAATCACTAGTAGAGGAATGATTTATTGAGATTCCCCTCATTAAATGTTAATAAAACCTGAGTGATGTTTGGATAATAAACGTCTCATTAAATTAATTTACTCAAGACGTAAGAATTTATGAAATTAATATTAATTATAAATTTAATGTGATGTATCCTCTATAATTTCTGTGATGTTATTTATTAATTTTAATGTGATAAATTAATTTTCCAATTTTTTTATCATTGTGTTTGTTGTGTATTATTTGTATAAATCGATAATATATGTGATTATGTTGACCCAAATAGATGATTATATCACACACAAACCATTTTCTATGGTGACAGAATGTGCACATTATTTCTACCAAAATACCAGAGTAAACCAATAAATTAAAAATCATTCCAAATATCATAGATTGATAAACATCTCTATTGTAACTAAAAATTTAAAAGAAAAACAACCACATATATTATATAACAAGGTATTCCTTCATACCGGGATTTCTGATTCACATGGTCATTGTATTCCCTTAGATTCACCATGCGTAATCTCTATATAACAACTCCTTATACTAATAAAAACATAAAACATGGTTTTGATTTCGTTTTTATTTACATTTAATGGAAAGCCATATAAATTTACAAACTAAGGTCTCTATAAAACCTCATCTTCCCCTCCTTGTTGGATATAAGCTTAAAACCGGTATGTAGATTCTATGCACAACATTTTAGATTATACTTTTTGTATCATAATATAAATTAAACATTGTAATAAAAGAATAAAATAAAAACTATGATTTTGAATGTAACTATATCTATAATCTATCCATCAATAGTGACTAAAATCATTGTGAAATGATATAAAAAACATGATGATCATATCTACATAAAAATAGGGATCATTAATTGGGTTGATTAGGAATGAAATGAAAAATAAAAAATAAGAGAGGATACATATACATAAAACCCTTATAGCTTCACCTTCTCATCCTATAAAAAACCAATTCAATAGAATATACTGTATTAAATATCTTTTTAAACACAAACATAGAGTAATGCACATTAACCAAGGATTATACATAGTATGTCATTAGAAACCAATGTATTTTACCACCAATGGTATCCCTTAGTTATGCCATCACATATATGAATTTTTTTAAAATAAAATTAAAAATTACTAGAAAAAATTACATAATTAAACTTGTAAGGTCATCATGTTCTAACCAATCAACCACAATTTATGATCTCGCTTACTTCAACCTTTTCTAATAATCACATTTTATATAGCCACATATTATATGAAATTAACCTTGGATTTGTGGGACAATGTTGAAAATAAATACGACAATCTAATTACATATTTCGAAAAATATTTAGTCAAATAACTATCATAGTTCATTATGGGTATATCTGAAATGAATTTTCAATATAATTAGAAATAACTTGTCTCATGTATTTCACAAAATAATCTAAGGTATTGACATATATTTATCAAGAAATATATGAGGATTATTTCATAACTTAACATGATCTACGAATACTATCATCATTTCATATCACAAAATCATCTTGGAATAAGTGTGACATAGTAATGTTGACGTATAATAAATACTATAGGCCATCACACTTTTCATATGATCCTATGAGAACATGGATGGAATGAGTTACTAAATCATGTTTTTATTTAAACCAATATTTTGGTATTGGGTTACAACCTCCTCAAAAAAATATCACAACATCGTAATGATATATTGAAAATTACAGCTCGAGATACATTTCCCATATTATGGCACTTAGAGAGACATATATCCCAACCAAAAACCATGGTTGAGGATATCACATCGTCATTCATTACATAACCACCCAAGACCTATTCCAACATAAAATGTCATCCTTAAAAACTTATAGCTAACCCATTCACAAAATAATATAGAATATTATGCCAAAATTAATTAACCATATTTGACAAATTGACTCTACCCACCCATGTCAATGTACTAATCCCATATCATGTGATAAAATAAAAAAAACCCTCAAAGGAACATACATCACACTCTTATGAGAGTTAAGGTACATAGTGACCTTTAAATAAGTATCACATGCACTATAATGATACATGATCATAAGGAAGACATGGTGGTTCTACCCTTAAACATATCAATGATATATTCCCTTCAAGATAAATCCAATCAATTTTTATAATACATCTTAAAAATGATCCTTATTTCAGTTTAAAAAATCAATCCATCTGAAAAATAATAATAACCCATGTGTACCATAACACTATTACCCACTCCCATCATAGATTAACCAAATAATAAGGACACACAAATCATCTTTTCTAAACCCATTCATAGGATAATCTGATATTAAAAACACCACTGATGGAAGGAAATATAAGGGATTCCTCCTAACATAGCCAAACAGTTTATCCAACTGAACTCATATCCCATTACATAATCCAAAATCACATTGAAATCTATTTAGAATAACAAAAAAATACCCTAGAAAATGATTTCATTGAGAATATTTATAATTCTTATACCAAACCATAAATACAAAATCCACACCCACAAGGTTCTTTTATAAACTTATATCCAAGGAAATTTCACTATCCCACTATGATAATAAACATCCAAAAATAATTTCATGTTCATGCACACAAAACGTAATACACATATAGTTTAGTATTAAAGAGACCACCAAACTCGATATCATAGTTGACACCATTTAATACATTAATCTAATCATTGTGAAAGAAATTATTCATTATCAAGAATCTATTATACAATATCATACTACATTCCATGAATAGTTTTTTATAATGAATATATAATTATTTTACATATTTATACTATTATGAAAAACATGGGAAAACTCAATTAGTGGGCTCAAATGGATGAAATCATGATTAATGGAATGAACTATACACGGATCATTCCATTATAAATCTTCTAAACAAAATACCTTTTATAAAAAACCAAATTAATATGCAATTGTTAACTAATATCATAAACTCTCTTGATAAAATAAATTAAGAGATGAATAATATTAAAATGGTGAGAAAACATATTTGTTTTCCATATTAGATGACCTATAACTACAATAATACAATGTCCCATAATAAATTGATGATTTCTCCATCCTATATCGGAACTTTTCAGAATCAATAACCTAAAAACCTATTATTAAAATTTGATTAATGGGTGGAAAAATTATAAAGAATATGTGGTTTTCCCTCAAACTCTCACAAGGAACCAAATGTATATTTCTTATGATCAAAATGAGAAAAAAGTTGAAAGTGGTGGGAGGGGTGAATCCCTCCACTCATCTTGACAAAAATGAAATGAATTCCCCTAATAAGGAAAGAATCTATGTTTTAGAAATAACAACAACGAAGATCTATAAAAATAGGAATATGAAACTCATTGTGGTGTGATAAAGTGGTTAATAGATAAATATCCCACTTTTGAGACATATGAATATATTACCATGTTGTTTTGGATGTTAGTTTTTTCACCTAGGAAAACCCAATAAACCCTAATAAGATGTTTTATATTGGAACCCCCCATTCATTGTGTCATAAAACAAACTCCTATAGAAATCCACATGGAATATCTCCATGGGATGTGGTGTTATTTCCACTAAATTTATATAAAAATATTATATTGACTTTGAATTCTACTAAACCACCACATTAGATTAATATTATACATTAATATTAAATCATCACTCAAATTACAATAAAAAATGGTGTAATATATCCCAATAAATTTCATAACCCTCTCTCACATATTTACAAAACACATTATTGTGGTTTGGTTTAGAACTCAATGATATTTTTCAACCAACTATTAAAATCTTAACCCCGTAGTCAATTAAACCACAACCACCACACTTAAAAAAATAAAATACCTCAAACTAACATGTAAAGGACAAAACAATGATTCAAATAATGTAAATTAAAATTATACTAACTCAAATATACATAAAATTCATTTTCTACTAGTATTTATACTTTAAATAACAATATTTACTCAATGAAACATTCAAATATTTTTAGAGAAATATTGCATTATTTATTGTTGATATTTAATTATATGTGTTGTAATTGATTTCTCTGAATATAAATATGATAAGAAAAATGAATCTTAGATATTATATAATGTTAAACTAGAAGGTGTTTGCCTATTGAAAATATTTAATTATTGATTTGGATATTTCATGGATGATTGGTTTTGAATTCATATTTGGAGTTGTTCCAATAAATATTCATTGGAAGATTATTAAAATGAGTAAATATTATTGAATACATTAACATATATATATATATAGATTTATTTATGATTATAATTAGAAATAAATAATTTTGGTTTTATAGGATGCATATTTATATTGTTTTGAGGAATTACATATTGGTTTATTTTAAGATATAGTTTTTTTAAAAATATTTCAAAATTAAAGAATGTGTCCCAGTATTAAGTCCTATCACAAGGGAATATGGAAGATCATATTAATGTTAAATAATATTCTAGGTTGTGAATGTGTTCATGTAATACAGTGGCCCCACACACAGTAGATAGTGGTTCTTATATTTTCACATGGGAGTGGCATGAGATGTCATGGAGAGTGAACCAACGCCCAATTTGTGTTGTTCTAAGAGATTGTTAGATTGATAATTTATATAAATGATAGTCATATGAAAGGATGATTTTATGTGGGATTTAATAGTTAAGTGTATTGTTCATCATTTATGCATGTATTTTATCATTCATTATCTCAACATTTTTACAATTGTTTCCTCCTCACACAACCCTCATACACACTCAATCTATACACCTAAATCCATCTAACTCTATTAATGAAAAAAATATTTTGAACTATGTCCTCATAATATATATTGATGTGTTTAAATATCATTAAAATATCATATGTGTTGAAACTGGGTCTCTATAACTTTAATGAAGAAAACATTTGGTGGAACATTGGAAATCAAATTGATAAGATATATATATATTGACCTCAAGTTAGAATAACTAACAAAAGTATGATCACTTACACAATATCAACTACAAGGTAAGATATCAAAATAGTAGGATGACTGAATTAATGACTATCAATTGAATTTTATAACATTAATCCACCATTTATGTTGCTTATGTGTGTAGTAATAAACATTAAAATCCTCAAGATTCGTTAAAAGGTGATCATAAAAAATAAAAAATATCTTAAAATGGATCGTCATTATTTATACAAACTAAGGAGGAAATGTTCAAAAAATATAATGAAGAATCGTGAAGTTTTATTCATTAATATTATTCGAAAACCCACCTATACAATTTAATTCACATGATTCAAAATAAAGTATAGAATAAATAAATAAGAAACACATTCTATAAATGTGTAAATAATGGTTGGATTTGTTACATGTAACATCCCCGACTCGGGAGAAACTAAAACAATTATCCGAGCCAGGTAGTTATATGACATCAAGCACACCTTCCTGTACTCTAGAGGTTTCTGACAAGAAGTAAGGGTCCAATAGTTTATAGGGGAGACTATACCCTCAATACTCTATTAATCCACATTATATAATAATTGTAATAGTGAATCTCAAAAAGAACAATCCATAACATGCATAAATGAAAAAATCACAAAACTGGGTACAATCATGAACATCATTAAATATTCCATTCCATGCTACAATTTTAATTGAAAAAACCCCAAAAGAAATTAAATTATGGAATCCCCAAAATGGTTTGTACTTTATGTCTGGAACCTCATCCAAACATGTCCCATGTATAACTCATCTACCTTTAATTCCACTAGGTAATCTCATTCATAGAGAAAAAAAGATGTTATAAAAGAGCGACATGTGAAAAACTTATATGATTTGTACATGATAAATGACATTGATATATAAATGGATTTCATTTATAAACTAATAGGAGTCAACTTCATTCTAATCCAAGAACTTTTTTAACTATTCTACTTAAAGTACAACATATCACCTCAGCTTAAATGCTATAGGGTTATGAGAAAAATGATAAAAATACCCTTTACATAATCAAGATTAGATCATGGTTCGAGGAAATTATTTCTAACATATAATTTCTATTTTTTTGGAATATATGACCTTCATATTTCTATGATGAAGTCCTTAGTTTCATCAACACATGAAAGTCCCCTCATTATACCATGAATTCATCATTTACTACATTAATGAAAAAATGGGTATTTTCATGTTGAAAAATCTCTAATTAAATATTTTGATACGTAATATATTATTGTAGGATTACACCGAAGTGAAGGGAAACAACTGATTCAAGACTTTGTCCCTTTGTTAACTAACCTGAATGGTACAAAAATGATCCTTACCAGTCCCTTCAAATTTATCTCTGAAGAATATGTTATTCCCATCCAATGAGATCGATTATATAAGTCATGATTTTGTTATATATTCAACAATTTTCAGGATTTTAGTCATGATTGATGATCATAAAATCTCTAAAAACTTCATTGACCCTCAAAACTATAGTAAAATGTTCTGTTATAATTCACTCACTCCATCCCTTGAGATTCAAAAAATCCATCAAATAATAGTTGGATAGAAAGATTTTGGTACAACTTATCGATGTAAAAATGTTGAAAGATTTCCCAACTCTGATAAATGTATTTAGTCAACTACATCCTTTAATGGTATGGCTGATGCATGGGTGGGCGAAGAAGAGGATGAGGACCTCATGGATACCCCTCATAGATTCGATAAAGGGCTCTATACCACTATTTATGAACTATTAAAAATAGATTTAGATACATAGAAGGTCTCATGGCCCAAATTGAATATTATTTCCTTATCATCCGATAAATAAGAGTTATATACCTCCAATATGAAGAAAACATTGAGATGTTTTTCCTTAAATTACACATATTTGATGGGCCTCCATCTAAAGGTGGCCACTCACTACCTAGGATTTCCTAAAACCCACTAGGGTTACAAATATGTTTCCAAAAGGATTCACCCAACTCATTTCACCAAAATTTATGCTGAAGTTGAGAATGTCATCAACACCAACATATTTAAGGTATTTCAGTATCTAAAATTGATTCCCAATATAGTTTTGGTAAGAATGAAGAACGAACATTTAAATTTATGCTTCTACATTAGAGAACACATGCAACATTTCTTGAAAATTGATTTCCTAATTTAGAGCACATAGATTTTGATTGATTCTATGGATTGATAATAAGATTATTTCCTTCATGGATGGATATTCGAGGTAAATCCAGATTTGGATATCCCTTGATGATGAGGAAGACACCATTTTCATATCACACCATGTGGTATTTGGATATCGGATAATGCCATTTGGTTTTAATAGTCATGATGTTACATATAAACAAGACAAAATATTCAGCTTAAAACCCTTTTGGGAGGTCTGTTAAGTGCTATGTCGATGATCTAGTCGTTAAATCTCCGCAATTTTCTAACTGGATTGATGATCTGGAAGAAATATTCAATAATGTTCAATTTTATAGCCTAAATATTATCTAATTTAATTTTTATTTAGGAGTTACTTCTAGATGGTTTCTCAGAATCATGGTACGTTATTGCGGAATCAATGTCAATCATAAAACATCATTGAAAGTATATGATATGTTACCTCCTCAAAACATCAAATAGTTGAGGGGATTATAAATAATCCTTTCTACATATTTCATTATATTAAAAAACATACAAAAATTCCTTTATTCCATTACTTGGATAATGGAAATGGTGGGTATATATCTGTGGGAGGAATATTTTCATGGAAAATTAGATTGTATCGTGAAATAACTTTTGAATCATCTGGTGATGATGTTTCTTAATGTAGGTAAGGCACTCATTTTTATGTGGTATCCATATAATGATCAGTGAGTTATTTTATAAAATAAAATAACAATTCTTTGAATGAAAACCGACTCTATTTCCTTAGTCAAACCATGATCGATACTGAGACTAATTATACTATTATCATGAAAAGATATCTGGTGATATTTTTATTGATTTAGAAACTAAGAAAAAACATAGAACACCGAATGATCTGTTTTTCCTCTCAATGTAACCCTCTCAAAAAAACACTTAGTTTTCCAACGATTACTGGATTACTAGTGTGATGGGTTTTTAGCTTGTAGTTGTTTATGATTCAATTAATTATTCATAACATTAAAAAGGACATGTATCAGTAAAATTAATTTTAAAACATCGATTGCATAAATAATATCACCGAATACAAAATTCCTCGATGAATAGATTTCCCTTATTCACGAGGACCCTGTATTTGGGAGATTACTTTGGATGGATGTTCCAGAAGACTAAAATGGAAGAGAGTGAAATACCCTATGCTCAAATATTTTTCATGGTAGTTATTATCATCACCATAAAAAAAGAAATTCTAATCTTAAACATTCTTATTTTTATAAGGCTGAACAAAAAATGTGGAAAAATATTTGGCCTTCATTTCTGGGTTAGAACCGGCGCATCAATTTATATAAGACCACTTGAATGTAAACGGTTGTTCAGAATTTATAATAATGATTATCAATAATGATCATTCCATCATAAAGGAAGAGATAACACCATACATGACTATGTTTAGAGACTAATATACTAATTTCCCATAGAGCCAATATTGACTCGTGTCCCACAATTATAGAATTCCTAAGTAGATTCACTAGTGAATATACCTACGTATTTGATGGATACAAACATGTATGAAACACTCATCAATAATGTGATACATATAATGGTATTTACTTTTGTATGTTTTGAAATGGAATAAATCAATCAGGATAATTCCATCCCTGAACCAAACATCCCTTCTACCATTTTGATGATTCATTTTATAGAATACCTTCTAAATGGAGTGTTACCATTATAAAATATTTAAAAGAGAAAATTTGAGGAAAATATACCATCATAATTTTTTATATATACCAAATCAAAATAAATCCTTAAATTAACAAGGAATTGATGAAGCCATTACCAAGAGTATTGATAATGAAGATACTTTTTTATCATGATAGATGTATATACCGGTGCATGTGGTTCCCAACAATCTTGTGTTAGGATTTCCCATAAAATCCAAATCATTGTATAATTTTGGCTTTCAATGATGAATGATTTCACAAAATTGACCAAATTTCATCATTAATTCCATGTGAAAATGAACTTTATACCAAACCCACCAGAGATAATACACACTACCAAATACTCATTTACATTTTCCATATACGTAAATGATGTTTTTGGGACATATTTTCTAGTTATATCCAAGAAATTTATGTTTATTCTCACCAAAACTAACCTTTTCTCCAAATGGTTTTTGGTTAATCACCTTAAAGATGTCATGTAAATTAATATTATCATCTTCATAAATTCCAATATCATTACAGGAATTGGTCTCCGTAATAGGATACTGAAGGAAAAAAGGAATAAATTATATTCAACAATTAGAGAAAATCTGTATCCAGAGTCTAATATCAAACACAACCATTCATCTCACTATCACGTTTTCTCTAATTGATTGTTAGATGCCTTTATTAATACCTTATCAAACGCACTACAAAAGATATTTTATAAAAACCTAATCTATTTTCATGAAATTATATTACATTCCTCATGGTACTAATGAAAAATATCCCACACCTCCACATAGGTGGCCAAATATTTATTAGTACACAAGATATAAGAATCATTTCAAATTAAATTCTAATTATCCATACTATATATTTCCAACTACAAAAAGTTATCCCTAGGTAATGAATCCCAAAAACATCTAAATAAATTAGATTGACTAGATGAGAAATGATTCCTTACCATTAATCACATTTAAGTCCAAAAAATAAGAGATAACTACCATTATAAAAGAATATTCATATCCATACATTATTATAAGGAGAACTGGTATTGGTTCTCAAGACCTTGATGATACCCTTATAGAAACCTCCATAGCATGAGACACTGTGTGACAGACCATATGATATACACAAGGTACACTCTAATAGAATATATTCATTGATCATGATAGATAATGATCTTATTACCTCCTATACCAGTGAAAGTTTTATAATGAAATAATTTTTGTAATCACAACCTATGGTATTTCTCCAATAAACTTAAAAGTCATGACATTTGGCCTTAGTCATTTGACCCAAAACTATATGGATTAATATTTTGAATTTTTGACTCTAAATTTTTTCTACATCCTAGTCATAAGAAGTTCAACTATACAATGAAATCCTATCCCCATGACATAAAATTTCATGGTCAACATCATTAATGTATGATATAAAAATACATGCCATTTCATTATTTTATTAAGCATATCTAAATATATGGTTTTGGACTCCCACCACAACACCATTCCAAAAATATGTGTGGATCTATTCTCATATAAATGGGATATATAGTTATTCACATTCCATATGTTATGGTCCCATCATCAAAGTAATGAAAATTCTCTAATCCATTCATAACAACAGAAAATATTTTTAGGGAACATCACACTCTATAGTCAATGTTGGTCTAAATATCTTCTTTTTTCAGATAGATTCCTTTCACACATAGTTATCTTTATCTTGGGAAAATTTGAATCTTAATAATATTTCTCCATCAGTATTTAATTGAATTAATGATAATATATGAATCCTTTATTCTGAATATGCATTGAAACTCCCATGTATGGCGTTGCATAAATCACCTCCAAAAGTCATGTAAACTAAAAGCACATTTTACCTCATGAGAAACCCCATATATCTCTATAATCCCTTAAAAATTCATGTTCTAAACTAGTTTTCAAAAATTCCCCATGTTTACTCCTTTTGTACTGGTCCCATATCACATCTATTTATTAAATATCCCCCGTGATCATGGTTTATATTTTTTTCTTCCTTTCAAAAGTGTGTCAAAACATCTTGTTCGGAAAAAACCTATGAATCACATAATTTCCATATTTATGGTCATATGGTATGACATAAATATATATGGCATCATTCTCTATTATTGGGTGATGTTAATATAAATGGTTATTTTCCCTCTTATTCGACCTTAATCTGCTCTAAGAACTATATACTGATTGATTCTACCCATTCTGAGATGTCTAGCGATACCCAGATTCTAAATCCATTCCAAAAATATAATTTAAAAAATTATCTATACATTCTATTAATAATATATTTTGGGTGAAAGAATATTTTTCACTCTATGTTTCTTAAAATGATCATATCTCACATGGGATTAGAAGTTTTGGTAAAGGCTTCCCCTCATGATAAATGTGTATCAGTTCACATTAGTGTTGGCATGGTCTTAGATGTAAGATTGTAAAAGGAAAAAAATAATTATATACTATATGACATTAACCTACATGGTTGATATGTCTTTATTTATATTAAATTACACATTGTTATGAACAACTCCTAAAAAGACTATTATCCTAGGTGTTTGTTTCCTACAACACCTCTATCCAAAGAACATTGTGTGGCTTTATTCCCATTCCAATGACATTCATTGGGATCAAAAGTTAATCCATTTCTCTCTAGTATATATATAATAATTTTCATATTCAATTTTTTATGATACACATATTTATGGGAGAGTGAAAGTTGGGTTCCCACCCAATTCGAGAATACGTACTAAAAATTTCCCACTCTTGGTATATGGTTCATCAATATGTAGTAAATGTTCATTAAATTCTCTATATATGGATTTATCATCACATTAAAGAGATATGTAGTTATTCTCATATCTTATATTCCATCCCAAACAAGATTTACAATGAAAATTAAATTATTTCTCATCAGTACATATGGATCATAACTATAAAGGTTATATTTTCCACATTGTGGTTGATGTTGGAACAAAATGTTCCTTTCTTACTCAATTGTCTTCCTTAAATAAATAAAACATCATGTTTATAGAAATATGTATCTCCATAATCTTTCACTACCCATAATTAAATTAATGTATGATACCATATGACACCATTTTTTTAAAATTCCATGATACGTCCTAGTATGGATTTTCATATGTTTTCTCCAAATGGCATGTCTACTAGAGGTACCATCTTCTTCCTTAGAAACCACTTATATATATTTAATCCCCATAAACATAATTATGGAAATAGTAATCCAAACATGATATGTTGTCATTACATAACTACATATTACATATCATGTTTTTACTAGAAATAACCCAAATTGTGGATTAAAAATTCCTTTCATCAAGCTTGAAATATGATGGATCATTGTTGGACAGAACACCATGTAGATGAAAATCACTAATATTTCATTGAAATTAGAATTTCCTTAAATTAATGAAATTTAGGTCCTTTCCATATAATCATAAATAGAAATTTACACATCTTGGATGCATGAAATTTAAATGAATGATTATTTAAACCCCATTTGGTAGGATCCTATTTTTCTATAATTGGTGGTCTACTAAACCACCTAAAAGAACTATGTATGATAAGATTGACTATTCATCCTAGCTCATGGTGTTTCCGAGAATCCGCATAATCCATCCTCAAATAACTATAATATAATTTTTGATCCATAAAAAACACTTTTACTAATATGGATTTTAAAATTTCACCCCCAAAATACCTTTTAAGAAGAGTCTCTCTCATCCTCAAGAGAATCAAATTTTACTTATGTATTCCCTTGCAAAATTTTTATGGGGATTGATTTCAAAACAAGATCCACAGTCATACCCTTCATACATATCCAATATCATTATTTCAAATCTATATTTTAGAAGATTATTAATTATCATTTCCTACTAATATCTAGGTGGTTTTTTATAATTCTTAGATGGTAATAATTGATTGATTCATTGTCCCATTACATACAGATAAAGTTTTTTAACCAAAAAAACATCATTTTAATTGGTCTGTAATTTAAGACTCTAAAGATCCAATGGAATGTGACAAAATTATCACCAAGATAAAAACCCGCAAAAGGAACACATGAAACATTTGGGTCTCCACATGCTAGACATTCACTCCATTTTATTTAGGAAAATTTGACCAATGAATAATAATAAATTAAAGGTCATAAAATAGGTTGGGTCAAAATCTAAAAAAATGGATGCCTAAAAAAAGTAAACATCTTGATCAATAATTTTCCCTTATATCTATGATAGGACAAAATATAAGAGATTTCACAAAATAAAAATGTGTATAGGATATACCATGTGAATATATAAACATTAAAACTATGATCACTAGATCAAAAGACCTTGGAAGAAATCAAGGCACCCTCCCATAATAACATCCTTATTATAAAACATTGACATAAGGATGTTTGGAAAAGTGAACCAAAATCATTTCTGTTTTTAATTACATAAACATAGGGAAAAATACATAGATAGTTGAATATAAAATATTCTTTCATTAACAGAGAAAATGTTAGAGGATCATCCTCAATATAGAGTCTCTCTGTCATATTTTACAATAAAAAATCATTCATTATAACTCTTAAAATAGTGAATTATGGCTCAATACTCATCATAATAGTATTTAATCCCTACTAGATAGGTATTCTCGGCCTTCTCAAAATGGCACATTTCATTTATTATTGATACAATTATATCTTTTCTATCAATTCAGACCTCTTCTACTAAATAGTAATGTTTTACGAGCTCCATCTTGCAGTATCCATCTCTTTTTAGAGGAGAAAAATATAATGGATTTGTCATAAACCAATTTCATGAACTCCACCATATTTCTCATATGGTCAATCTCTACCGGGTATAATATATTTGATTGTAGATATATTTTAGTGATAATGCATTCCATGATATAGTTCTATTGTGAATCATGTGTGTTCTCCCATTAGAGAATTATCTCATCCATAGTATATTGGACGATGTGTTAATTAATTCCACCATAATTCTTCTGAATATCTTTATTCCTTTTTTGGAATAAACCACTTTTTCGAGAAGTGGGAAAAGTCACCATAAAATTCAGACACACCAAAACTAGTGTAAGGGCAGTTTAAAGTTAACAGTAGATTACAATGTAACAAAATTGAAAAAAATGGGGAATAGGAAGCTTGTAGTCACCTTGAGACCACTGTAAAAACAAAGGGAAAAACATCAACCACGAACCACCATTCAAGAGTCAAAATTAAAAATAAATCTTTAATCAAATTTAAAATAGGTAACAATCACAACACCTTAGGAAGTGAAACATCTTGAACCACACGAGTAGTTAGAACCTCAATCTATGAACCAGATTGCCCTTCTAATCAATGCCACCACAAAGTTACTGTCACAAATGTTAGCCAATATATGGACCTCTAGAACAAACTCCCTTCTTTGTTACCTATATAAAATGAAAATAACCATCCACAGAAGTAGAAAAAATGGAAAACAAACAATTAAGGGACTAAAAAAGGTAGAAGAAAACTTTATGTGTGCCTCCTGGAACAGCCACCACATGCATGACCACATCCCAAAACATCTACAAAATTCATATCATCCATCCGTCCTAGAAAAGGTGAAATGAACCTTAAAGAAAGAGCAGTTTTTCAGAAGATGTTGAAACTATACATCATTCAAAATGTGTGGGAGGAAACTTGATGTCTTCATTATCACTTATGGATGTGAAATAAGAATCTCCATTGAATCGAAAAATACAACATATAAAAAATAAACAAAAACTGAACCAGAATGAACACTGGTAATAAGATATAACAACTTCAACAGTTCCCCAATTGGAGAGAAGTATTCCCATGTAGAACCCCTAGATAACTGTTAGCAGCTGAACCATCATCTTAAAAAACATCAGAAAAAAACATTTTACCAGACTGAAATAGCATCAAAGTGAAGGATCGAAATCTAGGGTAGTTTTTGAAGAGAATTGTACATTGACAGTAAGCCACGACCATCAACATGACCTCTTTCTCCTTCCTTAAGTAACACCACCAAAACTCCTCACACTATCACAACCCAATATACCATTTTAGTTGAGAATGAAACATCAAGTGTGAAATTTTCATACCAACACAAATAATTGTCCCAAAGAATGAGACGTCCATGAATTAATTACCACCAAACAAAGTAGCAATGAACAATAAATAACATCCAAATTAAAACAAGACCTTGGGGAAATAAAGAACCCCAAAATACGGGAGGAATATCTGTACAAGGAAAACTTGAGGGGTGAGACAAAAACTAGAATCACCATAGGGGAAACCCAAGAAATTTGTGGATGGATAGTATGAGAAGGAAAAAAGGTGACTATCTTTTCTTGGATTTTGTATGAAGAGGATAACTGTGATTTTAAATTGGTTCACTTATGGAATCATCTTTCATTTTTATTTCTATATTGATGTTACCTTCCCCTGGAATAGTTGGTTTGGTTCTAAAAGGGGATTCCCATTCATGTTATACAACTAATAATGAGGTCAATGAAATATGGTTGAAATTAATTAGCAATATAGGAAGATAGTAAAGAAAATAAAAAAATGGGATCAAAGTTTAACCAATGAATGTTTTATCACTAGATATTCCATTCTTATAATTATGTCATATAATTACCTAAAATCACAACATAATGAACTAATATCTACTATGTTTCCATTAAACATAATTTTTATAGTTCTGTGATTGGAATTTTAGAAATCTGACATTCACAGTTACATTTATTGTGATTTTTGGGGTCTGATTGAAGAAACATAATTTTCGGTGAACAGTAAACCACCCTTATGAATAACAACCCACCCATATGACTATAAATAAAACCTTTATGAATATAAAATCTTAAAAAATAATTTTATTCTCACACATGAATGTACAAATAAAATTTATGCATCTTATAAGTGATAATATGACCATAGTAAAAGTATTGGTAATTTTTATTGTCATAAAAAAATATTGCAATTAATTGATTAATTTAAAATTTTATTTATTTTCCGAAAATTTGTTAATTGATTAACAATTTTATGAATTATGGTTTTAAATTAATTTTATAAGACTTATGTAATTTTTTAGAGCTTTATAATATCAGTTATAGTTTTAAATTATGTATTTTTCGAGAAAATCATGATTTTTTTTAAAAATTAAATTAATCATATTAAGAAAATTATTTTCAATAATAGAGGTAATTTTTTTCTACAAATTGATAAATGGTTAGGGTGATGTTCTGGGATTTTTCTAAAACTGTTGAACTTTTTATGAATAGTAAAATATAGTAATTTACCATATACTTACATTATAAGTTAAATACACTATTTATTGAGTCATAGATGATGTATGAACCATTGGTTAGAATTCACATGCACTTATTACTATTTGTGGTCTTATAATCAGTGATATTTGTTGTATTTTGGAAAAATAATAAACTGATGATTTGAATATTATGAAAACTCTCTCTCCATCCACTATAAAAACCACACACACTCTCGTATTCCCTTCACTCCTCTAAAGCATTGGTCCTTCAATAAATTATAAACAAATTTATCCCCAAGACCCCCCCTAAATTCCAGTAGGCCTTGGTCTCCATTGAATACAAAAACCTCTCCCTTTAAGAGGCTCTCAAGAAATATTAAATCAATATGTAAATTCCCCTTGTATTTTCATTAATTTTATTTTCATGTACCATTGATATCTTTTCTTTCCTAACCTCACCTAAATTTTTTTAATAAAAACTAAATTACCATATATCTAATGGAAATTTGTTATGATAATGTGATAATTCATTAATAATATATCTTTACCCTTCTTTTATACTAGTAGTAAACACACCATCTAAGATGTGTTAATTTACCACCCTCAAGGAAGATGGGTTTTTAATTTTCATTACCTTATTCAATTCTTTTCATGAAAATATTTTCATGGTCTAAACTGACTATAATATATTAATTATGTCCCATCAATGGTTCTATACCCTTTTTACACATGTTTTTTATTTATAAATCAAAATGTGTTCGTTGTGATCAAAAACCTCTAATTAACCAAAAAGTTTATCACTAATGTTTTATAGAATGATTTTACTTCATTACTAGAAACCAAATTAAATTTACAAAAATGTATCCTTATGTATAGTCAAAAATACAATTTAACTCCAAATCCATAAAACCATCATCATTCTACAAGATTATCCATTCATGTATATAAGTAAACCAAACATGAAACCAACGGACCTGAACAGTGATCTTAATCTTCATAACCAATCAAAAAGTATATGAATGAACTAAAAATGGATCTAATAAATACATTACATTTTAAATAGGTTCTGGAAATTTTAATTAATGAACCTAATTTGATTATTTATGTCATTAATATCATGTGGAGAACACCATCGGTCATAATGTAAGCCATTCTACCTGAACCTCCATTTTTCCTTTTAGTTATTCGTACTCTATTTTTACCCAAATGAGAAACTATATTATAATTATATAAATATTATAATTGTTGTATATATGTCAGAACATTTATATCAAGACCCATTAATCATTATCTGTTGGGTATATACATGTTTTTATGTGATTCCCTCCTCAATACTTTCAGATAAGTATACTCATTTTAAGGGAACTTCCCGAATTCGTATCCAATTTCAAGTGAACTCTAATAAATGTTTGAATAAACCATTGTTTTTATAAAACTATTTTTTTATTATGAAAATATTCTTGGATCTCTTATGGTTTTTAAAAAAAGATTATTCTATTTTCTATTTTATATGCTTGTTAGTGTTTTCCAAATACCTGCTCTAAATTTTTTTAATACTAAAAATTCGTAAATACTATGTTTACATGATCTCACTTCTAATTGACAAAAAATTCTATTATATATTCCAATTTTATCATATTAATTTACATTTAAGTTTTAATTATTTTCTTTCATGGACACTTTTATGATACTCCCATTCATTGTTCTTTATGACATGATTATGATACCCTTTTCTTTCTATCGGTGACCTTAAGTTTATGGTTGTTTATGTACAATTTTATTTCTGGAATGAATATTCATGAACATATAATTATGGTTGTTCCAAAAGATAACTCCAATGACATGGATAATGTGCAGCCATATGCAATGTTATGTGTAATGGTCTTGGCTACTAGCCTTGACTCGTACTACCATGTGCAACGATATTGGTGGTTAAAATTGACTTGTGCTCCTCTCTATTAAAAGAGCCTTGAATCATGCTAAATTAAAGATATAGGTTGCTTCCACAATACAATGAATTCATTATGATATGATGCCATATTTATTTTTTATTATCATATGAATTCCATGCCATTTATTGTTTTTATGACATGCCTATTAATCCATGTTATAATGTTTTATTACTATCCATTTCACCTTATTGAGTTTTTAGCTCATCCCTTATTTCATGTGAACCATAGGGTTGCCTTACTAGATGTAAGGTCTCAAAGGATGTTAGGAACCCATTATGAAGATTAAATAAAGAAGTGTTTTTTAGTCCCAAGTTTTATGTTTTGTGTAACACCGGAAGATTTTATGAAAAATATTCGTTTTAATTTCATTGATGTCTTGTGTTCTACGCTACACCAAAATGATCTTTCACTACACACATCTCTAACTTAGCTTGCATTACACGCAATCACGACCTTCCATAATAGCGTGTGTTGTACGCAATACCGATTTTCACTAAACAACGATATATTATATAAACTAGCCATTATGAATATTAATACCCACTTTTTGAAATTTTATAAATTTTATCTTTCAAAATGGGCTTCATTTTTGGATTCAGAATATCGAAATTAGAATAGGGTGATGTTTTGGTATTTTTCTGAAAAGATTTAATTTTTAATGAATAGTGAAAAACACTTGGTTACTATTTAAAAACCGACTTTTTATTTAAATAAATATTTTTTTTAAAATTTATTTTAGGTAAAAATTGATACATAATACCTATATAAGTTTAATGTAATTCCTTGGAGTCATTTTATAATAATTTTAGATATATAATAATATTATTGAACTTTTCACCGTCTTTTACCCATCTCCTAGGAGAATTTAAAAATTTACATAAAACATAATTATACTGCTTCTGTGAGTGGAATTTAGAAAATCCGAGAGATATAGTTAATATCAAAGAGTAAAATGTGGTTCAATAACCTAAATATATTTTTTTGGTGAATAGTAACTTTTTACTTTTATTTACCACGGTTAAAAGCAAATAGGGCAATTAAGGGTATAAATGATATTATTATTACCCTAACACGTGTTCTAATTCTATTGGATAAGTATAATTCGACCAAAAAAACCATAGGAATATAATATTATCATTTAGGTCTACGTGGATTAGATTAGGACATTTATTATTATTTTATTTAAAATAATAGTTAAAATAGTTAAAATCAATGTTTAATAATTAAAACATTTTTAATATAGGTTTATTCATAAGATAAATTCAACTATAAATATTCCATAGAAATATAAAAAGATTTCATACCTAATAGTATTTTTTTATAATTTTTAGACATTATATAATTTAATTTATTTATAACACAATGGTGATGCAGTAATTACCCAAATAATAAAATAATAAAATAATTGATATTATAAATACCCAAATAAATATAATTTGAGACTTTTTATGAATTCAAAAAAACTTTCTAGGATAACATGACATGTTAATATAGATTAAAATAACTTTCTTCAAACTAGTCATGCAGTTATGATTTCAATAAAAATCAAGTACCATATAGTGTCAAAATTGACATAAAATAGTTTTTAAAACAAATATTATATTATTAATTGTTATTTTATTCCTAAAAATATAAGGTTTAGCCAAATAAATTAGATAAGGATATATATATTAATAATGAACCATTTTTGGTACGTTTTTCTTGTTATAGTATGTTTACTATCCATATAGTGTAAGAAAACAAAAAGACACTGTAAAAGTAAAATTATTTAGCATAGAGTTAAATCTAAATTATAAGGATAAAATAGTAGCATAAACCTATCTAAAACCTGTTTTTTGAGATGATTTATACCCATACCCACCTTAGCTTCAAAATAAATCAATTTTTAGCTATCAAAAACCGAATTTGACTTTATTATAAAATAATATTTTAAGTTTTCCTAAGGTTCCCCTCTCCTCCCTTATAAAAAGGGAACCCCTTCCCTCTTCTCTCAACACCCTTATGAACCATGAATCTAGGACAAACTCTGAAAATTACTCTTCTCATCATCTCTAGTTATATCATAGAGGTTCTGGTCTTCTCAAGACAGACACTCTAGTGCCCTAAGAAGAAGTTTAAAGGAGGTGCACCAAAGAAGAGGTAATCTATTTTAATGATTCTTTCAAGTTTCTTTCCTCTTTAACTTCTTCTTTTTTAGTTGTGTCATTATAAAGTAATAACATCAGTATTACTTATATAATGATATGTCATTATAAATATGAAACAACTCCATTTCACCTTTTATCCATCCTATGGAAAATGAAATCACCACACGTGCGTACATACAGAATATCGTCTTCACGCCGTGGTGTAATCTGTTTTCCCACCACCACCATACTTGGATGGGCATAATGGTGTAAAGAATAACTATATATGATTATTATAACATCATACTGATTCTATGATATTATATAATCCACTCCAATTCTATTCAATAAATATGCGAATGATATCATTGCTCTTGCGTACGTATGGATTACCGTATCCATGACGCGATGAGATTCATATTCCATTTTAACAATTCAAGAATTATTAAGAAGTACATATAATAAGTAATAATGAAATATATGACATAATAATTCTACTGGATTTGTGTATATATATGTATTTAATCTACTTAATTCCACTCATGTCAATGAGGAATGGAAAACAGTGTTCATGCGTACGTACGGCATACCATCTCCATGAACGGTGTATTTCATTTCATTCATCCATCTATTATATATATATACTGAATATATATGATATATAAATCATGATTTAAATTCTGGATGTAATTAAATCATGATATAATTAATAATAATATCGAGAAAAACAAATTGAAACACTCACGATAAATGAAACGATTTTACTCAAAACACTGCTTAAACCTGGAATTTATAAATGAACGGGTATTATAAAGTCATAATTGAAGCATATGTGATATCATAACAATGAAAATGATTATGTAATGAGAAAATAACATTATCTAAATCATTATAAAGGAGTTTTGGATACTTACGAAGCATATTAGACATAAGGAAAGGGATAATTTTGCAAATCTCATTTTTATCCGAGATTGCTTATACGTAAGTATTTAATGGGGTTATATTTTTCATCCAGGCCCATAAAATGTTTTTCATAAAGTGTTTACTATTCTTCCCTGTATTTTTAATGTCATTTTTACCCCTATTTGACTTTTACTTTCTGTTATGGAAGGAATCTTTCTTTTGTTTACCATACGAGGACCTTTTTGACTTTTCCGACAAAAGTACGAGAAGAATGTTACTTTAAACTTATACGGAGTGAATAGATTTTTACAGTTTCATAATAAATTATTTCAATGAACTTTCCTCTACAAAAGTTTATTAATATTTTCGACAGAATTCATTTATTTTAAGATTGCGTGGCATTTTGTGATGAGAAAATGATTTTGAATAAGAAAGGATATTTTCCTCAAGAATTAATTTAAAGTATTTTATAAAACAAAATTCCATCTAAGATGACATTATTTCATATGTCTATGTTTCATGTATAATTTCTCTATGATTTAGATGGTTTTCAATTTTCTTATTATGAAATGATATCCATTTGTTTTAAATGGAATATTTTACGATGGGATGATTTTTATGAAACCGATTTTATTCTTTGGGTTATGATTAATGATTTATGTTTATGTTGTGGCACATGTAAGAATGATTTCATTAAGAGATGGGTGGGACCTATATCTCCCGATAATGCATTGCGTAATGATTTATATCTCATGATATAGTCACAGTTTGAACGGTATGTTAATCCGGTTCAGTGTTACAGGACTGAAATGAGGAGTGAACTCGATTCTGAAAGGGACATTGTCCACTAAGATGGTCTTGGCAGTAATGCCTTGGCTACTATGGAAATAATATCATTTGATTAATGGTTTTACACAATTACATGTTTTATTACCATGATATTTAATCATTATTGATGTTCCCTTATGATATATTCCTTACATACTTCCAAGATTCTTGCCTTTGCTCATGATATTGATGTTTAGATTTTATGTCAATGTTTTTGCATTCAAATGATTACGTATTGTTTTATGTTCTCTATTTTTACAATTACTGGGCATTTGAGTTCACCCTTTTTTATGTTTTATTTTCCCTAGGATATAACGAAAGGGTTTTGGTAAGAAAATAAAAGGGGAAGATCTTTATGGGAGATGTTTAAGATCTTTCACCATGATTAGAAGATTATATTCCGAGTTTCCAAAGACACTAAACTATTATTGTCCTTTGGTGTCTGTTTTTTTTTATGTATTAGGTATTCTGAAAAAGTAAATTAATGTCCATGTACATTATGATTTGGGTCTCTACAGTTGGTATCAGTGGAATGGTTTAGTCATCCATTGGAAACTAGGATGCAAAAACTTTAGTGAAATCTCCAGAGATATTTCTAAGGTATGTTTAGGGATGTCGGTAAGGATAAGTATAAGTATAGGTTATAGTCCTAGAATTACTGTATCAATATTAGAATTAACCCTAAGATTTTATATATTGAAGGTACTCCCCCTTTATTATATTGTTTTCCCTAGCATGATTTTTTCCACTCAGACTATTCTTTTTGGGTTTTAGATGATGGCTGGGACCCGAATGAACCGTGTTGATCAATGTAATGGAGAATGCAATGATTGCCCTCCTGAACAAACCAATGTTATGGGATATGGAGTGAAGAATCTTATTGATATACTTACACAAGATATGAAGCACTATGTACTTCCAAATGATCGGAGAAGGGAAAAATATTCTATTGATTGCTTCATGAGGCAACATCCACCTTCTTTCAATGGGTCTTCTGATCCACTTGTTGTTGAACAATGGATCAGTACCATTGAAATGATATTTTCCATACTTCGCTGTTCGAAACATGATAAATTCATTCTAGATATTTACCGTTTAAGAGGTGAATCAGAGCAGTGGTGGACTCTAATTAATAATACAAGGCCCCAAGATGAAATTGAATCCATGGAATGGGACGATTTCAAGAACTTGTTTTTCAGTAAGTACGTCCCTCATATTCTTCGAACAAAGATGGAAATGGAGTTCCGTGAACTTAAGCAGAATGGTGATGAATCTATTGGTATATACAAAGAGAATTCTACAAGACTTGAAAGGTATGCATTTGGTTTTATCATCCAACCTGAAAGTAAAGTTGATCGATTTTTCATTGGCTTAAAACCAAGTCTTTGATGGGCATTATCTGTAAGAGACTTCAGTAGCTATGAAGAAATTGTGCATTGTGCTGTCAAGGTAGAACTGGAAGTTGGTGTAATATATCCATCTCATGGTTTTGACAAGAAACAAATGATAGAGTTCATGGAGAAATCTCAGAATTATGTGGAAAAGAAGATGAATGTTTCTTTATGCTCAAAGTGTGGAAAAAAGAATGATGGATATTATCTTAAAGGAACTAGAATCTTTTTTATGTGTGTAAAATAAGGTCATCGAGTAGCTGAGTGTCGAAGTAATGGAAAAAAGATTGCTAATGATTTGAATAAATAAAATACTGTAGAGAACGCACCACCAACACTTTAATGCATCAAGTGCAAGGAAATGGGGAATTATGCTAATCCATTCCTTAATCCAAGGGTTAATGACAATCAACATGAGAAACCTTTTAAGGTAAAGGACAAAGGGAAGTCACATGCCATCACTATTATAAATTTTGATTATGACAATGATGTGGTGGAATGATTATGCGTTTATGTAATGGGATTCCAAAATAATGTTGTGGAATCTCATTTATAGTATTGTGGAACACTGGAGTATCTATGTAATGGTTTGTTGTGGTTTTTGATAATTATATGGTACCGGTAACCATGAAAAGTGATTAAAATATTTTGGAAAGAAGATGATATGTGCATAATGAAGGTATAAGGAGATAATGAAATGTTTGATAGTATTAATGAGATCATGACTAATATAAGGAAAAAGTGATATGATGGTTTGATTATATAGAATTTTTGGGATTTTGGTATATGGAAATAGTTACCTTCTAACAGCATTCATTTTTTCACTATGGTTCAAGAGAATACATGATTAAAGTATTCAAATGTTGGGAATGTGACCAATAAGATATATTGTATGATATGTGGGGGATAAATGATGGTATTTACATGATCTGTAGATGACATTTCTAGTTATTTGTTTTCATTATACTATGAGCTTAGACATAATTATTTTAGATAAGCCTAAAGATTGTAATGAATTATGTTGGACCTATGTTAGTATTGTTTAAGGATATAATATTTTTCAATATTATTGATGGAATGTTATAATAATGTAGTTCTAGAAAAAGGACAACATGTAGGATGGGTGACAACCCATCACGTCGGACAAAGTTGTGGGAATCAAACCCACAACTAAAGTGCGACATGCCTTTATTGCCTACCACTGGCCTACAATAAGTCCCTAGTCAGTAGAAGATAGTTTTATTATATTAAGCGGTATGATATATGAAACATAAGTCCATTTTAGGAACCATATATGATTAATCTCACAATAGATGGACTTATGTATATTTAATTACTTTTACAATCCTTTTGTTTGAGACAGATGGAATGACCTAGCATTCTATCGCATGATCTCCTAACACTTCACAAAAGACAAATTCAACTTCATCTATTTAAGAGATGATGTGGAAATTGTTCAAGGAACAAACAATAATAAAATTATACAAAAATCAAGAAAGTATTTCTTTTAATTCAATAATTATTCAACTTTTGGGAAATGATCTTGAATACAAAATTTTTTTTCCTAGTGTCATTATATCTGATGAAGCAGATGGTAACTTCAATCATCTCAAATTTATGGATTTCTGATTGTTGGATTTTTCACAGACATGTTCTCTACCACTCTCCATTAAAACATGATGGTTAGATTTCTCTTCCATATCTATATTTTAACTGATGTTCTCATATGTGGAAACCCATTGATTAGTTAATTTTGGTAATAGTTATGTTTCATACCTTAGTTTTTAAAGATAAGTTTTGGTCTTCCTTTTTACGTTGTGGGTTTATATTATGGAAACTTTCTAGTAGTAAACCATTTATAACCCTGACGAATTTCAAGGCCGAAATTCATTTTAAGGGGGGTAGAATGTAACACCCCTAGATTTTATGAAAAATATTCTTTTTAATTTCATTTATGTCTTGTGTTGTACGCTACACCAAAATGAGCTTCACTTCACGCATCCCTGGCATGGCTTTCATTACATGCAATCGTGACCTTCCATGATATTGTGTGTTGTACGCAATACCGAGTTTCACAAAACAAAGATATGTTATATAAACTACCCGTTATGAATATTAATACCCAATTTTTAAAATATTATAAAGTTTATCTTTCAAAATGGACTTCATTTTAAGATTCAGAATATCGAAATTATCCTATGGTGAATTTTTGGTATTTTTCTGAAAACATTCAATTCTTAATGAATAGTGAAAAACATTGGGTTACAATTAAAAAACTGACTTTTTATTTAAATATTTATTTAAATTTATTAAATTTATTTTAGGTAAAAATTGATACATAGTACTGATATAATTTCAATGTAATTCATTGGAGTCATTTTATAATAATTTTAGATATATGAAAATTTTATTGAACTTTTCACCGTCTTTTACCCACCACATAGGAGGTTTTGAAAATTTACATAAAACAAAATTTTACCGCTTCTGTGAGTCGAATTTCAAAAATCTGACAGACATGGTTAATATCAAGGAGTAATATGTTGTTCAATAAGATAAAAATAATTTTTGGTGAATAGTAACTTTTTAATTTTATTTACCACGGTTAAAAGTAAATAGGGTAATTAAGGGTAAAAATGATATTATTTTTACCCTAACATGTGTTCCAATTCTATTGGATAAGTATAATTCATCCAAGAACAACCTTAGTAATATAATAGTTTCATTTAGGTCCACTTGGATTAGATTTGGACATTTATTATTATTTTATTTAAAAAAAGAGTTAGAATAGTTAAAATCAAAGATTAATAACTAAAACATTTATAATATAGGGTTAATTATAAAGATAAAAATATTTGATACCTAATGGTATTTTATTTATAATTTTTAGATATTAAATAATTTAATTTATTTATGACACAATGGTGATGTAGTAATCACCTAAATAATGAAAAATTAAAATAATTGATATTATAAATACCAAAATAAATGTAATTTCAGACTTCTTATGAATTACACAAATTTTATAGGTTAATATTACATGTCAATATAGAAGTAATGAATGTTTTTTGAACTAATCATGCTGTAAAGATTTTCACAAAAACCAAGTACCAAATAGTGTCAAAATTGACAAAAAATAGTTTTTAAAACAAATATTATATTTTTAATTGTAATTTTATTCCTAAAAATCTAAGGTTCAGCCAAATGACTTAGATAAGGATATATATATATTAATAATTAACCACTTGGGGTCATATTGTCTTGTTATAGTATGTTCATTAACCATATAGTGTAAGAAAACAAAAAGACACGGTAAAAGTTAAATTATTTAACATAGAGTGAAATCTAAATGATAAGGATAAAATAGTCAGAAAAACTTCTCTAAAAACTATTTGTTGAGAGTATTTCGACCCATTTCCACCATAGCATCAAAATATATCAATTTGGAGCTATTAAAAACCGAATATGACTTTATTATAAAATAATATTTTATGTTTTCCTAACGTTCCCCTCTCCTCCCTTAAAAAAAGGGCACCCCGTCCCTCTTTTCCTCACAACCTTTTGAGCCTTGAATCATGGACAGACCCTATAAATTACTCTTCTAAACCTCTATATTAATATCATAGAGGTTCTTGACTTCTCAAAAGACAAACTCTATTTCCCTAAAAATATTTTTAAAGGTGGTTCGTCGAAGAAGAGGTTATCTCTTCTAACGATTCTTTCATGTTTTTTCTTCATCAACTTCTTCTTCATTAGTTGTTTCATTATAATGTAACAACATAAGTATTACTTATATAATGATATTTTATTATAAATATGAAACAACCCAATTTCACCTTTTATCCATCCTAAGGAAAATGAAATCACCGTGCGTGCGTACGTACGGAATACCGTCTCCACATCGTGGTGTAATCTGTTTTCCACCACCAACATACATGGATGGGTATAATAGTGTAAAAAATAACTATATATGATTATTATAATGTCATAATTGTTCTATGATATTATATCATCCATTCCAATTCCATTCATTAAATATCGGAATGATATAATCGCCCGTGCGTACGTACGGATTACCGTCTCCACGACGCGATGAGATTCATTTTCCTTGTTAACAATTCAAGAATGATTATAAAGTAAATATAATAAGTAATCATGATATATATGACATAATAATGCTACTGTATTTATGTATATAGATGTGTGTTATCTAATTAATTGCATTCCAGTCAGTAAGAAAAGGAAAACCGCGTTCATGCATACGTACGACCTACCATCTCCATGAACGGTGTGTTTCATTTTATTCATCTATCTATTATATATATATATATATACTGAATATATATGACATATAAATCATGATTTACATTCTGTAGGTAAGTAAATCATGATATAAGTAATAATAATATCAACAACAACAAATTGAAACACAAACGTTAAATTAAACGATTTTACCCAAAACGCTGCTTTAACATGGAATTTATAAAAGAACGGGTATTATAAAGTCATTATTGAACCATATATGACATCATAACAATGAATATGGTTCCATAATTATTCAATAACATTATTTAAATCATTATACTGGAGTTCTAGATTCATATGAAGTATATCAGACATAAGGTAAGGGATAATTTTGAAAATATCATTTTTATCTAAGATTTCTTATACGTAAGTATTTACTGGGGTTATATTTTTCATCCATGCCCCTAAAATGTTTTTAATATAGTTTTTAATATTATTTCATGTATTTTTAATATCATTTTTACCCCTCTTTTCCTTTTACATTGTGTTATGCAAGGAATCTTTATTTTGTTTACCATATGAGGACGTTTTTGACTTTTCTGACAAAAGTTTCAGAAGAATGTTATTTTAAACATATATGGTGTGAAAAGATTTTTACGGTTTCATAACAACATATTTCAAGGAAGTTTCCTCTATAATATTTTATGAACATTTTTAACAAAATACTTTTCTTTTAATATTTCATGGCATTTTGTGAAAAGAAATTTATTTTGAAGAAGAAAGGATATTTTCCTCAAGAATTCATTTCAAGTGTTTTATTAAAACCATTTTCCATCTAAGATGTCATTATTTCATATGTGTATGTTTCAAGTATAATTTCTCTATTATTTACATGATTTTCCATTTTCATATTATGAAATTATATCCATTCGTTTTATATGGATTAGGTTATGATGGGATTATGTTTATGAAACTCATTTTATTCTTTTGGTTATGATGAATGATTTATGTTTATGTTGTGGCACACGTAAGAATGATTTAATTAAGAGATGGGTGTGACCTATATCTCCCTCCAATGAATTGGGTAAAGAATTATATCTCATTAGATAGACATGGATGGAATGGTAAGTTAATCTGGTTCAGTGTTACAAGACTGAAATGAGGAGTGAACTTGATTCAAAAAGGGACTTTGTCCATTAAGATGGTCTTGGAAGTAATGCCTTAGCTACTACAGAAATCATATCATGTGATTAATGGTTTGACACAATTACATGTTTTATTCCCATGTTATTTTATCAAGATTGATGTTCCCTTTTGATATATTCCTTACATACTTTCAAGATTCATGTATTTGCTCATGATTTTGATGTTTAGATTTTATGTTCCAATTTTTGAATTCAAATGTTTATGGATTGTTTTATGATCTCTATGTTTACCCGTACTGGGAATTTGAGCTCACCCCTTTTTATGTTTTATTTTCTCTAGGATTTAATGAATGGTTTTAGGTATGAAAATTAAATGGGAAGATCTTTATGGGAGATGTTGAAGATCTTTCACCATGATAAGAAGATTATATTCCATGTTTCTAAATACATTACACTATTACAGCCCTTTGGTGTCTATTTTTGTTATATATTATGTATTCCGTAAAATTAATGTAATGCCCATGTACGTCAAGATTTGGGTCTCTATATTTTGTGTACCTAGTCGTCCAATACACTAGACATCATTATCCTTGGTGTGTTTTATGATGTATCTTTTTCCTTAAAATTTTGTAATGTTATTTGTAAAATGATAGGATCACTATAGATTGTATCCTACGATGGTCTAGTTATTTTTGGAGATTAAGAATAGAGAAATTTAGTAAGAACTGTAAGGATGGGACTATGAATAAAAAAAACAACCCAAAATTTTGTTAGGTTTAGAGTATGTGGGTTATCAAGATAATACATCCTTGTCTTGATACAAAAAGGTACTGGTGGTTTTATAATAGATGTATCTAGGGGTAATATCTAAAAAAACTGCGTTGAGCTAGACTCGAATGGGAATCAGTGCCCAACAATAGGCCTTAATGCAATCTTGGTTTGACACTCTGAGGGGATATGCTTTGAAAAATCATGTGTATAGTACATTACAATTTTAAGGAAATAAAGAAATCCAAAAACATTAAATGTTTTGAAATAGTCCAAGGATAACCTATATTGAAACATAGGGAATCCTAAATTATAATAGACTTCTCATTTAAAATTTTACTCTCTTATGTTAAATGTTTTATTTTTATGATCAATAGCTAAGAATTAAATCATTCTAATTGTACATTATTTTTCCTAGATAATGGTGGGAAATATAAGAACACATGCCAAAAATCAATATGATAGGGAATGTTCATATTGATGTAATGATATGTCTGATATGATTGCTACGGGTGCTTAGAACTTCATAACTGTACTTTCTCAGCCAGCTCATGTTATGAATAATAACTTGAATTGTGTGGAACTCCATCCTCCACAATGGAATGATCCTGTTTTCATAGAATCCTTCATGTGGAAAAGGACTCCCATGTTTATTGGATATTATGATTTCCTCCTTACAGAACAGTGCATTAAATCCATTGAAACGATATTCCATGTCCTCTAAGCCATAGAATAAGAGAATGTTTTCCTTGAGGTATATTTTTTTATGGGGAAGGTGATCAGTAATGGAAACTAATCCAGAATACAAATCCCCAAGAGGAAATTTAATACATGGATTGGGATGAATTCATGAGAATTTTTTTCAATAAATATTTTCCCCAAAGCCTCCATATCAAGATTGAAATAGAGTTAATCAGACTCATGTAGAAGGAAGATGATTCAATCGAGGAATATGAATAATACCTTATAAGGCATGAAAGTTACTTCTTTGTATTTTTCATGAATAGATAAATAAAGGTGGATTTCTTATTTAACAGACTAAAGTTGAGTCTATGAAAATCATTGGTGATTCAAGACTTCGACAACTATGCACAGATTCTCCATTGTGATCTTATTGTTGAAATGGAGATCAGAGACTCTTTGTGGTATCATGGGCCCAACAAAACCAAATAGGTAAATAGAATCTAATGCGAGAAGTTATGCACAAATATTCCATGATGGAATGAAGCCCGATCATCCCATGTGTAAAAATTGTTGCCAGAAACATCATGGGAACAATATAAATGGAACCATGATTTGCTTAAACTGTTGAAATTTTGGACATCTGTCTAAAAACTGATGAAGGGATATGAAGAATAAACATAATGTTGAATATGTAATGATGTTTCAAATAAATTCTCAACCAGTGGTGAGTGTTAAAGATGCACATAACATGGGAATTATGTGAACTATTTCTCTATGCTTAGTGTTGTCAGAGGTAATCAAAAACAACGTCCAAGGAAACAAGGAAGGGTTTTTTATATAACTACTTCTGGGGTGTATTCGGTCAATGATGTGGTGAAAAGTAAACTAGTTGTTCAATCAATAACAGAAAAAATACTATTTGATTCAGCTTCTATGAATTATTTTATATCTAGGGAGTTTAGTAGAACTATTCAAACACCTTCTCTAATTTTAGAAGATAAGTTATCTATGAGAACAAAAAATGGGGAAATTATAGTGTCCAGAATTTATAAATCCTCCTCAGTAAATGTTTGTGGACTAAATACCCCACAAATCTTTTCACACTTCATTTAGTGGAGATCAAATCTATCTTAGGCATGGAGTGACTATCTTTATAAAAAGGAAACTTCAACTATTTAGAGGGGGAGATCACCCTCCACATTTTGAAGTATCCTCCAATTAATTACATGTGGAAAAAGGTAGTTGAATCCACATTAGAATAATTATCTTATGTATGGATATTTTCTCCATATGAGAAATCATATCTAGACCAAATGATTGAGAAAAAGGATATAATCTTGTTCAAAGATTTTCCCATCAAGGGGGAACACATTGATGTATTTCCTGAAGAGTTGATTGGTGTTCCTCTTTACCTATATTTTCAGTTCCCAATTGATGTTATTCATTGTTTTATTCCTATTCCAATGACACCTTATTGAATGGAAACTATAGAACTAGAATAGTTTAAGAAGTGGTTACATGATAATCGAGAGAAGGGTTTTATATGCCTGAGTACATCACCATGTGGTGCTCCAGTCTTCTTTATCAAGAAAATAAATGGATAAATGTGCACGTACATTGATAATTGTGAGATCAATAAAATTCTTATAATGAACACATATATTCATCCATAGATAGATAACATGTTTGATCAGATTTTTTGGGCCAGTTATTTCTCTAAGGTGGAACTTCGGTCAATATATCCCCAATTAAAGGAGATGAAGGAATATATTCACAAGAAATCCTTTCAAACGAGGTATAGACAATATGATATCATTTTGATACCATTCAAACTAAATAATTATCTATAAATTATCATTGATTTAATGAATAGAGTCCTTAGACATTTCCGTGACAATCTTTTGGTATTAATTATCAAGGATATTCTAATATACTCCCAGAGCATGGAAGAACAAGATAATCATTTGAATGTGTTAAAAAAAATTGTGAAGGTAGAAGTTGTATGAAATTTAAAATAAATATGATTTTGGATGGAGGAAGTATTCTGGGGGAATGTTATCACCAGTAAAGGGATATTTGTGCCCCCTTCAAATACAAAAGCAATTGAAGAGTGGCCAAGGATAACATCCACAATGGATATCCACATCTTTCTGGGTCTAGCCAAGTATTATCGACCATTTTTTACGAGCATATCATGATTTTCATACCCAATGACAAAGCTGGCATGGAAGGAAGTATTGTTTTTCTAGACTCAAAAATGTGAAGACTATTTTAAGGAGTTGAAAAAAAGGTTTATCACTAAGCCAATACTCACACTCCCAAAAAGTAGAGAACTCTTTGTAGTGTCCAGTGATGCATGAAAAAATTTATTAGGTTTCCTAATGATTAAAAATGATAATGTGATATCCTACGCCTCAAGGTAGATGAAAATCCAATTGAAAAACAATCTGATGCAGGATCTGGAGTTGACATCTAGGATCATTAATTTAAAAATCTAGAGGAATTTTCTCTATGAGGCGAAGTGTGAGATATATACTATTCTCATGAGTATGAAATATATATTCACCCAAAAAGAGCCTAAAATGAAACATAGAAGATGGATAGATCTCATTAATTATTATGACTACTAAATAAACTACCAACCTGGTAACACGGATAAGGTAGTAGATTATCTAAATAGAAAGGATACTACATTTTTATCAATGATAAGAATTTAAAAGGATCTAATCTTCTAATATTTGTATAAGATAAAAATGGGAATCATTATGTGAGGAACTTTGTCAATCCTTTCTCAAATCATTTCTAAACCATCCCTCATGTTGAAAATAAAGGATGATCAAAGGAAAGATAAAGACATTTATAAAATGGTGGAAGCCATTAAAAATGGGAAATCCACTGAGTCCATGATTGATGAGGAAGGATTTATTTGATTTGGGTCATGATTTTATGTACCATCCGATCCAGATATAAATACAAAACTTTTGAATGACTCACATAGCTCAACCATCTCTACTCATCGAGGGAGCACAAAGATATATCGAGATGTCTGAGAGAAATTTTGTGGGACAATATGAAGAAGGAGGCTATTCAGTATACATACAAGGGCCTGGTTTTTCAAAATGTGTAGGCAGAAAGATAAATGTCTAAGGGGATTATGCAAGCACTGCCCATATAAACATGGATGTGTGAGAACATCACCACAAACATTGTCACTGGACATCCAAGGACATTCATAGGAAACAATGCTATATGGGTCACTGTGGATCTCCTTACAAAGATAGACTTGTTTATTGTAATTTATGTGGAATTCTCATTAGATCAACATTAACGGATATATATAAAATATGTTGTAATTATTCATGGCCTACCACTATCTATTGTATCCAATAGAGATCCAAGATTCACCTCAATGTTTTGGAAAAGTCTCAAACATTCTCTAAGCACTGAACTAAACATTACTATGGACTATCATCCTAAAAATAATGGCCAATATGAAGGAACTATTTAGACACTAGATGACATGTTTATAGAATTTTCTATGTACTTGAATGGACCATGGGACCAACATCTTCCCATTGGTTTAATTATCCTAAAACATTATTTTTCACTTGAGCATCTGAATGGAAACATAAAAAGCCTTTTATGGGAAATGGTGATAAACACTGGTGTGTTGGGATATTGTTGGTGACTGTAAGCTACTATTTCTTGAAGTGGTCAATGAAATGGTGTAGATGGTGAAAACCATTCAATATCCCATCCATACATCCCAATGTAAAAAAATGGGTATGTAGACAATCATTGATGAGACCATGAGATCAAAGATGGAGACATGGTATTTCTAAGCAGATCTCAATTGAAGATGGTCAAAAGGATTGTGAAGAAAGTAATTCTACATAACAAGTACATCATACCCTTGGATATTCTTCATTGTATCTATATTTTGGATTATCAACTAGCAATTCCACCTACCATGTCCAAACTGCATGAAGTCTTTCATGTATTTCTATTATGGAAGTACTATCTAGACCCTTCACTTGTACTCTCTTCAATAGTGGTACAATTAGGGAATGAACATTCTTACGAGGAGCATCCAGTGATTATCTTGGATCATAGAGATAAAGTCCTACGTAACAGGACTAGTCACCTTGCAGATGTATAGTGGTGGAACCATATGTATGAAGAGGAATTCTGGGAACTGGATGAGGTAATGAAAGAAAATTACCTATAACTATTTGGGCCTTAGAATGTTAAACGATGTTTCAGGGGTGAAACTTCATAATGGGGTAACAATGTAACAACCCAATGTTTTATCAATGGAAATTTTTTTCTTATAAATATTTCATACATTCACATGAAATCACAACACAATGAACAAGTATATACTATGGGAACATTAAAAATAATTTTTGACACTTCTATGATTTGAATTTTGAAAATATGACATACATGGTTACATTCAGGGTGATTTTTGGGATCTGATGGAACAAATGTAATTTTTTTGAATAGTAACCTACCCTTTTGAATAGTAACCCAACCTTATGAGTAGTAATATGAACCGTATGAATAGTAAATCAATCAAAAGAATATTAATCTCACCATTGAATGTATAAATAAAATTTAGGCATCTTGGAAGTGAAATTATACCCATTGTTAAAGTATTAGTATTTTAGTAAGTTATAAATAGTTAATTAGAATTAGTTATTAATTGAAAATAAAATTTATGTCCCAAAAAATTGTTCATGAATTAAAAATTTTAGTTGTTTTGGTTTCAAATTAATTTTATAACACTTTATATAATTTTTTAAAGCATTAAAAATGACTTATAGTTTTAAAATTCATATTAATCTACAAAATAATGATATTAATTGAAAATTAAAATAATCATATTTAGAAAAATATTTTTGAAAAATAGGGTTATTTTTTGAATTCTAAAAATAAATAAATTGATGTGGTGAATTTTTCCGATTTTTCTAAAATATTTAAATTTTAAATGAATAGTAAAATACTGTAATTTACCGTATATATACATTATATATTAAATGAACATTTTATTTAGTCATTGATGATGTAAGAAACCTGGTTTATAATTTACATGAACTTATTATTATTTTTCATGGAGTCCTTTTTATTCTTTTTCTTATGAAAAAATAATAAACTAATGATTAAAAAATTAAGAAAACACTCCTCCCCTCCACTATAAAAACCACCCACATTCCCCTCTTCCCACCACTCCCCTCATGCTTTGTGCCTTCCCTAAATTCTGATTGAATCTCTCCAAAATATTCTCTCATACTCTTATCATCCCTTTTTCTCCTCATAAAACCAAATCCTCTCTATTTAAGAGGCTCTCAAGGATGATTAAATCAACAGTTAAATTCCCTTTTTTTATTTCATTTTGTATTCATGTTTCTTTTTTCTCATTTATTTCCAAACCTAACCTCATAAAAATTATATGAACACTCTAGTACCATAAATTTACATGATATTTTTTTTATTTTAATAGGATAATTTAACATATTACCCCCTTTACCATTCTTTTATACTAGTAGTAAAAACACCAACTGAGATGTATTGATTTACCACATTCAAGGATGATTGATTTTAAATTTCTATTACCATTTTCAATTGTTGTCATGAAACCATTTTCATGGTTAAACCAGACTATAATATATTTATTATGTATCATATGTGTTTATGGAATCATTATCTACACATGATTTTGTTTTATAAATCAAAATGTGTTTATTGTGATAAAAAATGCCAATTAACCAAAAGGGTTTTCAGTAATGTTTTATATAATGATTCAACTTCACTCCATGTTTCAAAATTAAGTTTACAAAATTGTATCTTTATGGATGTTAAATAATGAAATATTACTCAAACTCTAGAAACCATGCAAATTTTACATGATTATCCATTCATGTATATAAGTAAACTGAAACTGAAACAAACGGTCTAGAATAATGAAATTGAACCCCATAACCAATAAAAATGGTTATGAATGAACATTTAAAGGTTTTAATATATACGTTAAATTATAAATAGGTTCTATATATATTAATTAACTAACCTAAATTGATTATCCATCTCATTAATATCATGTGTAGAACACCATCAGACATATGGTAAGGGATTCTACCGGAACCTCCATCATTCCATCGAGTTAATCTTACTCGATTTTTACCCAAATGAAATCCTATATTTTGATTATCTAAATTTTTTAAATTATTCTTATATTTAAAAAATAATTTATCACAATCCATTAATCATTATCTTTCAGGGAAATACATGTGTTTATGTGATTCATTGTTCAATACTTCCGAATAAGAAAACTTGTTTTAAAGGAACTTCACTAATTCATACAAAATTTTAAGATTAATATACCATATGTTTAGAGACACTATTTTTCATACTAGTTTTATTTTAAAATAATATTATTATATCTCTTCTAGTTTCATAGAAAAAAAATTATTCCCTTTTCTATTTTACATTCTTGTTAGTGTTTTCTGTAAAACCACACTAAAATTTCATAATGCTAAAAATTTATTAAATACTCTTTTTACATGTTCATATATCTATTTAAAATTAATTACCATGATATATTCCTATTTTAACCTATGAATGTCCATGATGTTTATAATTCCTTTCATTCATGGACAATTTTATGATACACCCATTCATTATTCATTATGACATGATTTTGATACACATTAAATTCCATGGGTGAAATTTTGTTTTTGATTTTTTAGGTGTTATTTTTTACATTGAATGATTATTCATGAAACTTTTATGATGGGTGCACCCTGACCGAAATCAAAATCATTGGGTAATATTTAGTCCCATGAGATGTTATGTACAATAGTCGTTGAGGTTATCATTGACTTGTGACAAAATATGCAACAGTTTTAGTGGTTAAAATTGTCTTGTGATTCTATATGATCAATGAGCCTTGACTCATGAAAAAGTCATGATTTATGTTGTTTCCACATTACTATGATTTTTTTATATGATCTTATGTTTAGTTTTTATAATTCCATGTGTTCAATTCATTTAATTTTCATTATTCCAAGCCTCCTAATCCATGTGTTAAGTTTTTATTTCTATAATTTTCCCTTACTATTCTTTTAGCTCATCCATTGCTCATGTGATCCCTAGGGTACACATAGAAGATTTAAGGGATCAAAGGATGTTAAGATCCCTTTATGAAGATTAAATAAAGTAGTGGTTTTCAGTCCCTTGATTTATGTTTTATGTTTTATGTACCTAGTCTTCCAAGTAACTATACTTGACGATCCTTGGCTTGTTTTCTGATGTATAATTATTCTTAAAATCAGGTAATGTTATGTGTAAAAGTATACGGTCACCATAAAAAGTATTTTACAAAACCCACTAATTGATTGATCATGGTATTCGATATATTCCTCCATGACAACCCTATCTTCTACAGAATAATTTGGAATCTACAAATACCCATATTATTCATGATTTTTCATAGGAAACTCCAATTAGGGCTCCTGAAAAAACCTCACTTCAATGTCTCATTGATCTAGTAACCCTTCACAGTTGGAGTAGGGGGAACCCAAATCCTAAATCATATATTTAATTCGGTTAGAATTTCTATGGATAAATATACACATGTAAATATAGTGATTTAATACATAAAACAGATGGAGATCAGTTTTTTATGAAATCATAAATGCTAGAAAAATCATGTCCATCAAATTCCATATTTAATTAATAAATCATCATTAAATAGTATTTTAATAAAAGATATTGAAAATTTCTTCTTTATAACTATTTATTTATAAAATAGTTCCTATCTCAAAGGATCCTCACAAAAATGTATATTTTAGAAAAAAAATTTAGGTTCCATAGTGGTTGTACTATTGGCTCCAACATCCATATTCTTGAATGGTATAGCTCTTTCCAGCACACCAAATCAAGAACATCACCAAATCCTTCGTAGAACATCACGGGGTCTTTTTCAACCCATTATATAGTGGTCATAGGTATTTAGTTCATGGTTTAATAGTTATAAAGTGTGTGCAATGGAAATAAAATATCATAATAAAGAGATATCATCAATCTATTAATGGAAAATTATTATATGAATTTGACATTACTAGGATTATCATCCCTCTTTATATTTACATGAGTAAATGGGGCATCTTTTATTGATGATTCTCATGTCTAAGGATCTTACTCATTGGAATGAATCTATGCCCTATCTGGGATATCATCCTCTATTCTATAGGGGTCACTTAAACACCCCATTATATAAGAGTTGTTAATGGGTTCTTCAACCCACAATCATGGTAAAAAATTATTATAAATAGATAAAGAATAAATTATATAATGAAAACACACCTTGTCTAATGATACACTTGTCAAAGAACATTACTCTCCATTAATCTATCACTTTCAATGGAGGAATGATGGAACTTTCTAGTTTATACACCATTTTTGGTGGAGGAAATTGGGAATGTTCCACTTATATTTCATCTTCCATGAGACTCTGACCTTAGTATATATACCCTTATTTTGAGGTTCATATCCCATACTCGACAAGCATTCCTATTGGTGCATATTTTAGTGATGTGATCCCCCTGATTATCCCTCATCTAGTTATAACACAAGGTCATGCATTCATAGTAACAATTGTTTTCCCAAAACAAAGAGAATACTGGGAGAGGAAATATGTGAAGGAAAAATTTAATCATTAGGATTAATTAAATCATTATATTGAAAAGTGTAATATTAACTAATACTTTTGTTGGTTTCCTAGTTCATCAGGGTAATTACCCACCATATGGAATGAATGAATTCTTACATAGAATATATGATAATATCGAGATCTTGGATGAATGTACCCAACTTGATAGGTTTTTAATAGAATATAAGTTTCGGTGTTCCGAAATATGTCTAATTCATAGAACATGAATGATATTATAAATAATCATTGATGTATATATGATTTTATTAGTCATATCATCCAAGAAAATTTGTGTGTAAGAGATAATGTAATCAGATGCTTCACCAGTTCACTATGAAGAGGACATAACAATTCTTCATTTCAATGGATCCCCTTTAATCTCAATCATAGTCAGATGGAGGGGAATTAGATCTTGAGATTCTTTTTGATGAAGTTTTCTAGAATTTTTATGTTCTACCTCAACTATTTAAGCCCATTGTAAATCCAAAACTAATTACTAGTATGTGTACATGGTCACATAGATGATCTCATGGCCATACCAATATCACTCATCAGATTGTATGTTACATTTTTGACTACGTCAGCCTTGACTTGCTATAGGGAAAGGAATATATTGAGAAACTCAGTTGGTTAGGACCCCTTGTGGATATGGAAAATATAGGCTTCACCATACTTGAATCATTTACCCAAATATTAAATTGAATAAGGAAGCTTAATAACCATTTCAAATGTCTTTAGATCCTTAAAAAACAATAACTTATTACCCATTATTGGATTCCTCTCTGAGTATACATTTATTAGAGGTGTCATAATCAACTTTTTAAGGAAATTAAATTAAGTTGAAAATCCATAATATATGGAAGCCTCACAAATAAATTTAATCTCTATCTGCATCACTTGTACACATTCACTGATGAACATTATATATGACATGATATCATAATTAAGAATTATATTATCTGTAAATATATATACTAGAGGTTCCCCTATATAGAATAAATTTGAATTCCATGATATGGTATGGAATATTCTTAGCCACCCCATGCTTCAAAAATATGTAGTGGATTCCTGATATAGCTAGAATGAAAGGATGTAATTTATATATTGGGATTCTAACCTCACTAAAAATGGTATAGAAAACAATTACCACAATCTTACCCCAAAATACTTGGAATGGCCATAACATTTTACAGATAGCGTTCCCTAGGTAATTAGTAACAGGAACCAGTGAATCATCAATAAAATTTGAGTAGTCAATCCTATGGGTTCCTATTATTGTAGTTTGGATTCCACGACTAATTTAATTATCCTCATACCTTCCGCACTTCTCAAATAATGTAAACATTATTAAACAATTTCATGTTTGTCCCTTCCTCTTGGAATTAAAAAAAACATCTATGATTAGGGATGCACATCACCCCTTGCGTGGGGGTCTCACTGAAAAATATTTTAGGTTAAAATCAATAACTTGCAAGGTAGGGAAGGATTTTTTACTTCTTTATTCACATTTCCTTTTGCGGGGTTAACATGTTATACATCTCACTAGTAATAGGAACTCCTAAAACCATGTAAATATCCTTTAAATAGATACCAAATTCATCTTGAATTAGATGAAAGTTATTAGTCTACCGACACTTTTGGCTAAGTAGATTTGTTATTATATTTGAGTTTTTATGTACAAAAATATTACCATCCTATGTATATTTATATATACCAATTTAATTTAGTATGTTTACTAAACACCAAACATTATTTCATTCCTAGTATGCCCACATACATTCTATTTTGAATCCACATCAAGTATGTAATTCACAATATTTTTTCAAACCCTCTAATTAATCAGTCAAATATTCACAAAATATGGAGGAATAATATGATGGTTTTAGGATGGTATCTTGTGTCTATAGTTCTGGATCATAGAATGTTTGATTCATGAGAAACATGTTGGGATCCATTCCCCCATCAATAAGGGACCCCTTGGAGGAGAATTTGGCAGAAGCAATATTCATGTTCTCCCTGAGCCATGAGTGAAGCATGTAATTTTTCTGTGCAATAATATTAATTTCATTGAACAAACCATAGTTGTAAAGATGAAATTGACCTCTTTTAGGATATTCACATTGTTACTTTTTTTTCAAATATCTCAGATCTTGAATTCAAGTAACATGTTGTAATCTTGTCCCGCAATATCTAGTAAATTATTAACACACATAGAGTTTCTTTCATTAGAGAGACAAATATTAGTGTAGCCATTGGAAATATTCTATAAATTTTGTAAAGTATTATTGTAGATTTTTAATATTTAGATGTAAAATTTAATAAAGATGGTTTCTATTCATGAATGGGAATCAAAAAGAATGGGAAACCCACTTCATGTTGGATCCCCAAAAAGGAAACCTCTCATAGGTTACTAGATAAGGTAACATCATATAGGTGCCACGATAAGGTGACCTTTCATAGGTTCCCCTGAAAAGGAAATATCATGCAGGTTCCCTAATGAGGAAACCTTACACAAACTTCCACCCTAATTACTAACCCTATATTTCCCTTCCCATGTATCTTCACATAATAAACTGAGAAAACATATTGAATTCAAGTGTAAAGTCAATGTGAATGTTTCTAGCATAATAAGATAAAATATATAGTCGAGGTAGTGTGAATGACATGAAAAAATGTGGTGTAGATTATTCTATTTATAGTAACATTGTGTGTGTGTGGAAATCATTATGTGCAAAATCCAATGAAGAAATCCCCAATGGGACAAACCCTTTATGTAAAAACATACATGGACAACATACACGATAACCTATTTTAATGACCTTAGATAGATTATTTTTTCATTACTCTCTAGAATAGAAATAAATTCATTATTCTCTCCATGACTGGTCATTAATTTTCATGAAAACGTGATGTTTAGTGAATGAATGTTCTGTCAATTTCCATATTTCTAAACATTGAAATTAGAACATCATCTTTTAATCTTACCCAATTATGAGGGGAATTTTTTTGACACTCCATTTTTTTCTAAAGTAAATTGGCCTCATATAATCTCACCTTAAGGATACAAAGATATAACAAGGAATATCAAGGAGAAGTAAGTCAAAATTCCTCCTAAAGGAATCTACATGGAAAAATTGTTCAAAAAAATACTAAGTTGTGTGACTCATATGCACCAGCAAACTGACTTTTTTTGTAACACCCATAGTAGTTCACAATTAAAGAATCCCCCAATATAACTTAGAATCATGGAATACCTATAAAATAGACATACCCTGACAACACCCTTTTCCTAGGGTCCAAATATTTCTTTTGAATTGGACATATGGTGTATTCATTTATATGGAGAAAATTAAATACAAGATAGAGGGAATTTATAAAAGCACATTCCTATATATTTCTTTACCCCTGTATTCAAAACCCCAAGGAATTTTTTCATGATCTAAAAAATATATAGGATTATCAAGAGACCCAGAAAACTAGAGACAACTACACCTATCATGCTTGACACCCATGTGAGACCTATATAAGTACACCTGAGCTGAGACTTGGAGCCTATTACAAGGAATATCCCAAGTATCGTAGCCCTGGTCAACAATCTCCCACAATTAATTTCATTGCCACCCATCTCTTACATTTTTGAATAAATCATAAAATTCCTTGGTCTCCCCTATATGACGATATATATACTCACCATTTTCTTCTATGTGTGAATGAATATAACTTTTCCTAGGTTCAACATATATTTGATGCTCCTTTAACTCACCCAAGCCTCACCTATATGAGTAAACCATCAATTACACTTTCATATCGTTAATGGAAGAGAAAATTTTTACATGGATCAATCATCTAAGGGAGACCATTTGAATACATCCCCAAAAGCCTATAGATATGTATGATCAGATAACATGGCACATCATCTTAACCTCTAGATTATAAATTCTCAAGGTAATGGAAGTCCTATATTTATCCAATATAGTAATATAGATCATGATACAATTCATGATTATAAATTACCATAGTAACAATTTTCCCAACCTTATGTATAAGTATATGACCCTTATATTGAAAATAATAATGAATATGGGAACACATAATCTCTATCTACTTGACTTCCCCACCATGACTCTAACATGATCTACCAAAATATGATGTTTGAATCTCAACCTAAATAATTCATCCTAGAGTAATACCCAAGTATTTATTGTGGTTTATTCACTAATTCATCAATATCCAAGCACTCATCCATTAGTGCATAATGGATTCTTTTTTAATTTCCAGACCATCAGCTTCCTCTAGAATATCATAGTGAGCATGACTCGTGTTCTCATAGAGTTTAGTGAATATCATGAATTTTTCATGATCCAATACCTATATTAGAAAAGGTAACATTTTTTATCCTTCCTCTCGCATTCCTTAGGATTCATATTGTGTATAATAACCAACAATTTTATCCCCGCCTCAAAATGACATATTCCCAATTGGGCATTCCAAAGGTCTCCTCTATTGGTTTATTCCCAAACATTCTAAATAGAAATCCACTCAATGGTTCAAACCCAAAAACATAAATTCATCCAACTCATATCTATTCCATATTCATGGAAGGGTAATATCACTCAAGTGAGGCCACATCCTTTCCAGGTCCCCTAGGCCTCTATGAAATAATTCCTACACCATACATGACTAGGATCCTTCCACTAAGATGTCCTTGTCACATGATATTGAAATGCTCATATTTTCACTTTTATTTTGATATTAAAAGGTATAATTTTTCCCATTATGTTGAACCAATAATACATGTGTTTTGGTCCATTCACTAGGATACATAGGATGCACATCTCATGGGACTGATCTAGACACCAAAACCCTTGTCTCCTAAGGTGATGATATATTCTAGAGGGTACTAATATGTGTCTTAAAACCAACATTCTTATGATAAATAAAATAATAGCCACTTATCTATATAAAAAAAGGGTTCCTTCGATTGAGAACCCAGAATGCATAGATATTTCTATGTAGGTTCATAAAAATTAAAAAAGGGGAAGTAAATAATCCCACATGTCTGGAAAGTTAGATGAATGCATTTTTTATTTAAAAATGGAGGATAAGAGGGAAAAAATAAAATTTTGAAAAGGAATCTGGCCTGGCCACATACCATCAGAAGGACGGGTTCGTAAAAGGCATAAACCGCAAACCGTCAGTATGTGGATGACTTATCATATGCTGGCTTGTGAGCTTTTTGCCAGTGAACGAAGTAGTTAATGGTGAATTTCCACCCACGAACTAAATCCACCATAAAATATTTTTACTGGAATAAATCTGATAGATATATGACCCACACCCCATCCCCACGACTGATGTGGTTTTTAGATGAGGATAATATGTCAATGTAACACACCTCCGCAAACCACAAATTGACTGAGTCTTCCATGGGTCAGGATATTTCCTCTACAGGATTCTGCAAAAGGTGCCACATGAACCACATATATAGCTTCCCTTTTAATCTGTAAAAAAACCTCCAGGGGAATCGAAGAGAAGGATGGGATATGAAGGAAGAAGATATAAAGAGAGATTTGGGAAGGGAGAAAAAGGGATGAAGAACACAGAGGGTTTGGGAAAAATTTCTCCTACACCCGAAGCATTTCACGATACATTATCCCACACCTGAAGTAGTTTGTAGGAATCCATCACACGAACCAAATGTAGAATCATGTTTGCAGATATCCTCCCCACAAACCAAATTCAAAATACCCTCCACATTCAACCAGAAAAATAGATAAAAAATATAATAGAAACTATTGAAATCTTCCCATATGCTGGAGACAGTATGCAGACGCCCGTAGGAAGAAGACAAAATGCTGAAAACCATATATAGAACCCAGTACGAGGATGGTACTAGGTGGCCAACTCTTCTGCATACCATCCTACGCAACCACACTACTAGAATTTTATGTATTTTTTATTGGTGATTTGTGATGGGATCCCATCGCAAATGATCTTCTACGATGGGGTCCTGTCACACATATCCCATTTCAAAAAATATTCTTTCAAAGAGTATTTTTTGTGATAATTTGTCACAAAAATATACTAGTTGTGATGAGAAATTGTCCCGTCGCAAATAGTCCTCTGATTATAAGGATTATCTTTTTAAAAACCTGTTGCGATGGGCCGATCACATATAATAATTTGTGATGGTCCATTTTTCAAATTGTAAATACTTATTTAAAAAATATATAAACTATTTGTGACATGGTCCTGTCGCAAATGGACCTGTCGCAAATAATTAATAATATAAAATAAAACAATATTCAATAAAATTATGGTAAATTTATATTATTAAATAATAATAATACTTGTAATATTAATATAAATAATAAAATATTTTTTAATAAAAATTAATATATTAATAATATAAAAATTTTATTATAATAATATTAATACTAAAATAATACTGATAATATATTAATAATATTATTATTTTTAATATTTGTGAAACAATATTATTAATATTATTAAAACTATAAAAAAATTAAAATATTAAAAATCTATTAAACTACGTGCTAGCAGCGGATGTACTCTAACTGCTCATGATGTTTCTACTGCTATTGACGTGTCACCTCCTCGTACTGATGTAGTTGCTGCTGTTGAGGACACATCTCTTCTAGTTTCTTATGAAAACAACCTATAAGCTCACTCTAAGCTTGTAACAGCTCCTGATACTGTGATCCATAAGATGATGCCCCTCCATGTTCTCCTCTTGAGTTAGATTCTCACATCACATTAATACCATAATAAGTCCCAAAAGTCATTTTTTTGCTATTTTTTCTATTTATTAATAATTATTACTAATTATTAGTAATTATTGTTAATTATATCTATTTATTTCTAATTATTCATAATTCTTAATAATTATTACTAATTATTACTCTTTATTTCTATTTCATTCTATTTATTGCTATTTATAATAAATTACTGCTATTTATTACTAATTATCTCTATTTATTGCTATTTATTCCGATTTATTCGGATTTATTTCAATTTTTTGATATTTATTGATATTTAATGATATTTTTTTTGCTATTTATTTTTATTTATTATTTTTAGTTAATATTTATTACTATTTATTAATAGTTATTACTATTTATTAGTAGTTATTATTAATTATTACTAATTATTACAAATTATTAATAATTATTACTAATTATTAGTAATTATTACACATTATTACTAATTATTACTAATTACTACTATTTATTACCATTTATTATTATTTATTACTAATTATTACTAATTATAACAATTTATTACTTTTTATTTCAAATTATTATCAATTATTATTAATTATTACTAATTATTAATAATTATTATAAACATTTCTATTTATTTCTATTTATTACTATTTATTAATGTTTATTAATATATATTACTATTTATTAATATTTATTACTAATTATTACTAATTATTACAAATTATTAACAATTAATATAGATTTTTACTATTTCATACCATTTATTACAATTTATTTCTAATAATTTCTATTAATTACAAATTCTTCCAAACTATTACACCTTATTAATATTTAATAAAATTTATTACAAATTATTACTAGTTATTACAAATTATTACTGTTTATTCCTATTTAATAATAATTTATTACAAATTTCCAGTATTTATTACTTATTACTAGTATGTATTACAAGTTATTCATAATTATTAGTAATTATTGGAATTTATTAATAATTTTTGGTATTTATTATTAATTATTATTATTTTTACAAATTGTAACTAATTATTACCAACTATTACTAATTATTAATATTTATTACTATTTATTATTAATTTATTACTAATTATTAGTATTTATTTCTAATTATTACAAATTATTACAAATTATTAGTATTTATTACTAATTATTACTAATTAATAATAATTATTATTAACTATTAGTATTTATTAGTATTTATTACTTATTATTTGTTTTTATTAATAATTATTGCTAACTATTAATATTTGTTACCATTTATAATTATTTATTACTAATATTTACTTATTATTAATATTTATTACTAATTTATTACTAATTTATTTCTAATTATTAGTATTTATTACTATTTATTACTAATTATGAGTAATTATTACATTTTTATTATGAATTATTAGTATTTATTACTAATTATTTGTATTTAATACTAATTATATGTATTTATTACAAATTAATATTATTTATTACTAATTATTAGAATTTATTAATAATTAATAGTATTTATATCTAATTGTTAGTTTTTATTACTAATTATAAAAATTTATTACTAATTATAAGTATTTATTACTAATTTTTAGTATTTATCACTATTTTTAAAAAAAATATTACAAATTTATCCTAATTATTAATATTTACAGCTAATTATTACTAGTTACCGCTAATTATTACTAATTACCGCTAATTATTAGTAATTACAGCTGATTATTAATAATTAGCATTAATATTGTTAATTACTGCAAATTAGAGGTACTAATTAATAATTACTGCTAGTTATTTATATTCATTACTATTATCTTTAATAATTCTTAATTTTTGATAATTACTAATAATTATTACTAATAATTTCAATTTATTATTATAAATAAATACTGATGACAAAATAATCTAAATCTCATTTAATTACAACTAATTAACTATAATTAAAATTAATATAAAAAAAGAAAAAAATATGAAATTAAATAAAATATAAATACCTTTAAACCTGACCTCTTGTATGTGTATACGACTTCAAAACATGTTCATAAAAAATTTTACTCAGAGAAATTTTAACTCTAAAATTATAGTTTATTGCGAGAGAAAAAAGTAGAAATTGGGAGGAGAATTGAAAAAAATGGATGGGGGTATATATAGGTTTGATTATTTTCGACGATAATATTTGTGACAGGAAACCCTTCGCAAATATCTTTAATCGCATTAATTACGTTTTGGTGGTTAAAGGGGTTTTTGCAATGGGTCCTATCGCAAATAGTGACATGCTGAAAAACATTTTGCGAGGGGGAATATCCCCATCACAAATAGTATTTACTACCGCTGGGTTTTTGCGACAGAGAGGCACCCCCTCCCCCGTCCCAAATACCCTTCCCAAAGTTTGGTGTGAAAATTGCTCCCAACCTTTTGTGACGGAACCCCTTATCCCATCGTAAATATCTTATTTTTTGTGATGGGATAAGTTACTTGTCACAAATAATCTATTCAATCTACTATTTGCGACGAGATCTATTCCTGTAGAAAATAACCCATCACAAAAGGCCATTTTTCTCGTTGTTCCATCTCATACACGACCAGCTCTTATACGAAAGCCCTATGCTGAAAAATGTTCGCACCCACTGGTCCATTTCATGGGGGAACACCCATGCACCCCCGCTCCGGATCATTGTTGTGATACTGCCCCGGCACACTGAGTTACAGTCCCAACTTTCTGGGCTTGTCCCTTTGCTACAGTCACTGACACCCATGAAAATTGGAGGGTCGCACCATGAACTATTCTGGCCGAGTCGAGGACATTTTTCATTGCGCACCTATGCCTTCCAAATATTCATCCCATAAATACAATGGCAAGAGACATTGCTCATGCACCTCCTGAAAAAAAAACCCTATCACTAGCCTTGTATGTCCGGTTGACCAAGAATTCCATGGACAATCACATCCTGAATGTTTCATAAATTCCAGAAAATATCCTTTCCATCCATCAAACTCTATGTCATTAGTGATTCCGGATCCTCCTAAACATCCATGGCCACCAAAAATGGAAGACCATTATCCTATGGACACCTTTGTTTGACAATGCACATCATGGCCTGGTTACTCTATATATGTTTCCCATAAAAACAGGCGTCAACCACAGGCAAATCCGTCATTTGAAGACACATTTCCTACAAATATATGCCTTAATGGATTACATGCCATATAACGACCCATACTTTACATACATTGTTAATACTTCAAAATTGAAGCGCACTTATTACAACATATGACAAAACCACAAAGGACCATATAGGTATTGTGTCTTTAGAAACAGGGAAACATAAATAACTGGTTCATAAATCTTCTACAGTGTCTCCCATTTATTTCATCATATCTAGGGTCCCTTTAGCATATTCTACTTAATATCCATCTTCCTGAACTGGGGAAAAGAAAACATAAAAGGGTGAGCTAAAATGCTCAGCAAGGGAAAATAAAGGAAATAAAAATCATATCATATCTTTTTGAAAATCATAACCTGCAGAAGAGATCATAATATCTTAACATGGAATAAATCATAGAAGTGAAAATGAGATCCCCATAATCATAACATAAAACTTGAAACTTTGTGGCATGCACACATAATCATGGAAAATCATTTCTTGTTAGTCATGACTCATTGCCAAGACTATCTTAGTGGACAAAGTCCCTTTCTGAACCGAGTCACCCTCGTTCCAGTCCTGTTTCACTGAACCGGTATAACCTACCGTTCCAGCCATGTCTATCTAATGAGATATAAAATCTTTACCCAACGCATTGGAAGGAGATATAGGTCCCACCCATCTTATAATGAATCCTTTCTTTTGTGTGCCACATAATCATAAACCATACATCATAGCGTAACCCATGTAATAAAAATGGAATTCTTAAACAACATGACATCATAAATCAATTCATATAAGATAAAGGAATTCATAAAAATATTTCCATCACAACATAATCAAATCCATGTAATAATAGGGATAAAAACAGAACCCTTTTATTATCTTAGATAGAAAATAATTTTGATAAAATACTTGAACTCCATTCTTGAGGAAAATATCCTTTCTACCTCAAAATTTTTTTCCTTTCAAAACATGTCATACGACTTTAAAACAAAATAAGATGATTAAAAATAAACTTGAAAACTTGTAAAGGAAGCTTCTTGGAAATAATGTTTTAAAAATCCATTCATGCCGTATAAGTTAAAAAAACATTCTTCTCGTACATTTGTCGGAAAAGTCAAAAAAGTACCTCGTACGAAAAACGACAAAAGATTCCTTTCATATCATTTACTAAAAACTCACCGAAGGGTAAAATTGGATTTAAACTATTGTAAGTGGATGGAAACAATATTACATATTGAGGGAACATGGATGTGGATGATAAAATACACCCCAGTAAATACCAAAGTATAAACAATCTCGGATAAAAATGAGATTGTGATATTTCCCCTTACCTTAGGTCTGATTTGCTTTGTACGTGTCCGAAGCTCCTTTATAATGGTTTAAATAATGTTATTGACTTATTCCAGAATCATACATATTGATATCATATCATATATGGTCATATTCTTATCTTTTTGTTAGTAATATTTCATTGTTACTTGTTACTCAGGTCTTTATTGCCTTTTGTTCTTATGCGTGTTTTGCCGAATAAATTCTTATTCTTCTTTTAAGGTTATAGATACCTTATATCCATAATGTTATTAGTGTAACATATATCATATTTATTCAATCAATTCATTTATATAATTACTATGTAATGATGATCATGTAGAACGAGTCGCATCACATCGTGGAGACGGTATTCCGTACGTACGCACGAGGGATGATATCGTTCCTATGATCGTGGAATTGTATTGGAGTATATATATATTATTTCAGTATCAATATTACTTTATAATAATCATAAATAGTTACTCATTACACCATTATACCCATCCTTGTAAGGTGGTGGTGGAAAATAGATTACACCACGGCGTGGAGACGGTATTCCATACGTACGCACGCGCGGTGATTTCATTTTTCCATAGGATGGATAGAAGGTGAATTAGGGTTGTTTCATATTTATAATAACATATCAGTATGTATGTAATACTGATGTTATTACTTTATCATGAAACAACTAATGGTGAAGAAGTTGAAGAAGAAAGAAATTGAAAAGATTGGTAACGAATATTACCACTTCTTTGGAACGCCTCTTTGAATCCTCCACTTAGGGAACTAAGATTGGTCTATGAAGAAGACCAGGACCTTTAGGATTATTCTAGGGAAGTGGAGAGGAGAAAATGTCAGGGTTTGGCCGAGCTTGAGTGCTCAAATTGGTGTGAGGAGGAGGGGGAGGAGGTGCCCTTTTATAAGGGAGGAGAGGGGCACCTTAGGAATATCTCAAAATATTATATTATATTAAAGTCAAAATCGGTTTATAATGGTTCCAAAGGGTCTTATTTCGAAGCTAAAGTGGGTATGGGTCGAAATCCTATCAACCAATAGGATTTAGACAAGATTAGGGAATTATGTTAACCTTATTAATTAGATTTAACTCTAAGTTAAATAATTTAACTTTTACCGTGTCTTTTTGTTTTCTTTCACTATATGGTTAATACACTTACTATAACATGACACACGAACCCCAAATTGTTTATTATTAATATATATATCCTTATCTAAGTCATTTGGCTGAACCTTAGATTTTTAGGATTAAAATAACAATTAATAATATAATATTTGATTTAAAAACTATTTTGTGTCAATTTTGACACTATTGGATATATGATTTTTGTGAAAGTCATAACAGAATTATATGTTCGAACCAAGTTGCTTAAATCAACATAAATATATCATAGTAACCTATAAAAATAGTGTAATTCATTAAAAGTCTCAAATTACATTTATTTTGGTGTTTATAACATCAATTATGTCAATATTTCATTAATAAGATAATTACTACATCATCATTGTGTCATAAATAAATTAAATTATTTAATGTCTAAAAATTAAAAATAAAATACCATTATGTAGGAAATATTTTTTTATTTCTAATGAATATTTATAGTCGAATTTATCTTATTTATAACCCCATATTAAAAATGATTTACTTATTAAACTTTGATTTTAACTATTTTAACCCTTCTTTAAATAAATTAATAATAAATGTCCTAATCGAATCCAAGTGGGCCTAAATGGTCATATTTTTATTCCTAAGTTTGTGTTTGGTCGAATTAAACTTGTCCAATAGAATTAAGACATGTGTTAGGGTAATATTAATATCATATTTACCCTTAGTTACCCTATTTACTATTAACCGCGGTAAAAAAGTAAAAAGTTACTATTCACCAAAAAATTATTTTTATCTCATTGAACCACATTTTACTTACTGATATCAACCGTGTCTATTGGATTTTTGAAATTCCATTCACAGAAGCGGTAAAATTACGTTTTATGCAAAATTCAATTTTTAACCTACCACTTAGTGGTTTCACTAATCATCAAAAATTGAAAGTTTTCAGAAAAATACCAAAATTTCACCCTAGGCTAATTTTGATATTCTGAGTCCAAAAATGAAGTCCATTTTGAAAAATAAAATTTATAAAATTTCAAAAAGTGGTTATTTCTGTTCATAACGGCTAGTTTTAATAGCATATTGTTGTTTAGTGAAACTCGGTATTGCGTACGACGCAAGCTATCGAGGAAGGTCGCGATTGCGTGTAAAGCAAGCCAAGAAAGTGTTGTGTAGAAAAATATTCCTTTGATGATTTATATAACATAAAAGTCTCGGGTGTTACATTCCACATATCATTTCTCTTAATTCGAGATACCTAAAGTCACGATTTACACTTTCCTTCCCTCTCATGTTAAAGGCATGTCAGAACATCCAGGACCAATTGTCCAACAACTAATCACGGGTTTCTATTCTGAGCGGTCAAAACTCTATGACCTTAAACTATGGGTTATCATCTTAACCACATGATATAAAACTATATGCTACTAGTCCTAGAAAAAAGACATTAAATAGTGATATCATCATCCAAGCTATATGACATTAAAATGTAGTATTTTGGGTGATTTTAGATCTTCATAAACCTCCGCATCCATCTGAAATGGAAGACCAATATCTTGAGAACACCTAGGCTTGACTATGCACATCATGCCCTGGTGGCTCTACATTTGTGGCCTATAAAAATGGCATGTCAACAAGATTAAAACTCATCCTTAGGAGAGTCCATTTCTACCTCTATATGCCTCAAAGACTTCCATTCCTCATATCATTTCTTTTAATCTGGGATCCTCTATAATCATGGATTTCACATTTCATCCCTCTCATGTTTGTGGTGCATCAGAATATCCGAGAATGGTTTTCCTCTAGATAATCATGGTTTCTCTAGCAGGTGGTCCTCATCGTATGACCCTAAACTGCAAGAACCTAGATAGTCTAATGCAGATGACGTTAAACTTTAATGCCATCATCAAAGTAATATGACTTTGAACTATAGTGTACCTCTAATGACTAATTATGGGGCCCTCCCACTGAGGTAAGTCCATAATCATAGGAGGTAGGGCCGTGTGACCATCATGTTTATTTCACATTGAAGGGTTCATGTCACGAACCATGTCAGGTAGCCATCAATCTGATTCCCTACACGGTCTTCGGCAAGGCTTGAAGGGTCTTCCTAATCCCCACGGGAAGGCACAAGTGACCGAGTATAAAAAATAGGACTTGGGTATTATTCGCCAGAACATATAAATATAAAACAAATAGCAATCTAATTAAATTGTAAATAAAAAATTTAGACAACCAAACATACCCTTAAACTAAGTCACGATTAAAGTTTACAACTTGAACCAAAAATAAAAAGGGAACAACAAAAAAGGAAGAACTAAAAATACTATCTCAAACCTCCAACAAACACTAAGTGCAATAACCTAAAGCCACGTCCACCAAACCAACACGAGGGTGCCACTGGCAACTAGAACATCCCATTCTATGCTCAATGCCTCAACCTGGAAAGAAAAAGAAACATGATATACCTACACTCAATGGTTTATGTATGGTGTTACCAAAACTCCCGAAAGTATTACTATGAGAAGAGGTTCAACACATAATTATTAAATAAAAAAAGCAATTTCAATTTAACTGAAAAAAATAAGTGCTTAAATTTTTTTAATGAATATATTTTTAAAGAAAAATACTGTATGGAATAACAAATTGAGTTACAACACACACATGCACACACTTTCATGTCAACCACAACGTCACACCATGTGCTGATGGCGAGTGAAAAGAAAAAGAGGGGCACAAAACACGGGAGAGGCACTATATATACTAGGGAAAAATGGGACCCTAGAACATCACATATCAGTGAACAATGGTATAGAAACAAACCAATATATGTTACCTTGCACGTTCCACAACTAGGTCAACACATCCATAACCTAGTGGTCTTTAAACACCATCCAAAATATTATTTAGCATTGGAGCCGTCGATCAAGCTAAGTGAAACCCGGCCAATACCACTTCTGTGTCACTAGCACACAAGTCCTAGTCCACCCACCTAGTACCCAGGCATCCCGTTTGTTCTCATGATTTTCAGATTTCAAGTCTTATGATGTAATCACATTATCAAATAAAACAATACACTACGCACGACAAAACCACCATTTTCACTCACAAAAGCCATTTAAAATAATATTCAAATTAACAATATCCCAAAAATAATTCTATGTCCCTTATACAACAAATTAAAATGATTGGATAGTCAAACAAACCACTTTCAGCATCAAACAAACCAATAATAGAAGTTATTAAACAATTACCACACACTTCGCACGACTTTACACACTAAATACATTAACAGAATTTAACCCAAACAAATTTTCAACCTTAATAATTATTTAATTAAAAAATTCAAATTTCCATTAAGAAATTTTAACTGGAAAAACACCACTTTACACACTAGACCGACCCAAACCATCTTACAGGACCACAAGCATACAACGCCACCTTAGGAACATAATCTAAATCACGTACGTGATTATAGAAACCACCCACACAGTTAAAAACACTATGACCTCAATTAAACAAACCTCCAGAAAAAAATGCCAACCAATTTAAAAATATATCATGTGACTAAAACTCCAAAAATTCCCCCAAATGCACATTTAAGACAGAACGCATACCGAGGCTACAAGAAAAGCCCAAAACACCAATTTCACTTCTTGCACATCCTAAAAAAGTAACTACACAATTTATAAAAAACTAGTTAATAATCTGGCATGGGTTTTCACAACTACAACATACTAACAACATATAAACACAATAATAAACACATTAAGACATATTAAGCCTCAAGTAATAATTAAATCAAACCAAACAAACTAATTTGTAAGTTAACCTCACAATTTTAAATAGAAACACTAAAAATTAACCAGAGATGAGATCTTCGTTGGAAGTAGACATATTATGAAAAAACACTATTAAAAAATTTCAATTCATATTAATCATCAATGAGGATCAACTTCATGCCACAAAAATTAATTAAATAACACTCTAATATAATAAAACATGAAAATTAATTAATCTCATAATAATTAAACATGGAACCACCAACCTAGAGAGTAAAAAAATATCACAATCGTGGTGCGTAAAATCCACATCACATCAATCAAAACGCAACAACTTAATTAATCCATAAAATAAACCAATCAGATTAATTTCATCATAATTGAACCAATTTCCACACCAAAACATAACCTGAAATTATCCCCAATAGAGGGAATGAATAATTGAGATAGAACACACCTGCGTCGAATATGTGGGAGGTTGTCTGAGTGAGGAAAGGGGTTCCCAGAGGCGATTTTAAATGGTTGGGGATTTTTTGGAATGAAGTGTGGAAATATGGGGGTTGCAGGTGTGGTTTGGGGAGCTGGAGGATGCCAAACGGGGTGGTAGGGGAATTTATGGAGGGGATACTGTGGAGGAGGGATGCAGGGCGCACTAGTTCGGGGGGGGGGGCAAGGCAAAAAAGAAAGGGGGGTGGAGGTGAGGTAGAAGGATGAGGTGAACCGAAGGGGAGGCCATGAGAGGGAGGCTATGCGCGCGGAATGGTTGTTTTTGGGAACTTGGATGACGTGAGGAGGGTCGACCTGAGGGGAGGAAATGCACTAGAAAGGAGCAGCAGCAACCTAGCGGTGCTAGAGTTGCAAGGGGAGAGGGTCCATGTAGGGATGATGGGAGAGAAAGGAGGGAGGAAAAAAATAAAATAAATGCAAGAAAATAGAATGGAATGAAACAAAAGAAAACAAGAGAAGATAAAAAATAAGGAATTAAAATAAAATAATAAAAAAAACATAGTTCAAATTAATAACAAAAATTTTATAATACTAATAATAAAACTAAAAACAATAAAACTAGAATGATTGAAATGACCAAAATAATAATATTATTATTATTAAGGCCGAAAAATTTGAACGGTCGTGTGTATGGTGACATGATCAAATAATAACACATTTAATAAAAAAAACGTTCTCTAACTAGGGATGGGAACTAAACACAGTCGTGCGTACAACCATTCACTGATGACTGACACCAAATTACTTTATAATAAAACCATCTCAAACCTTGGCTCAAAAGTGAAACCCAAAATAATTAAAATAATATTAGGCGTCAGATCGGGTAGTGACAACGCTCCCCACCATGACCCTTTCTGTCTGTAGAAAGTCCCAAATGACTAGGTCAACCAAGGGTTCCAAGCAAGACCATGAAGACAATTAAAAAAACCTTAATCGCCTGAAGATCCAGTATTTAAAATGCTAATGACCTGACAATCCTAAAATGTCAAAACCCGAATCTCAAATCACCATGAAAAAAAACCAATAGCAAGGAATTCACCTCCAAACACAACAACCATGTAGAACACCCCAACCCCTAACTTTGGGACTACCTAGAATTCTTGATATCTCCAAGAATAATCATACTGAGACAAACCATCCTAGCTAACCAATTAGCATGGTTGTGGTTGATTGGAGCATAATTAAGGGGTTTACCCAACAAGCACACTTTTAAGACAATTGTTTCCCACATGTTAGTCCTATGTTGGTATCCCCACATTATTAGGATTCCAATAATATTTTGGTTCTCCAAACCAAAACGAATCACCAAACCATGAAAAACATTAACACTTACTTGACCCTCCAAGCTCCCTATGTTAATCCAAACCAACACAAGAGGGGACTCTGTCAAGACCCACACTCAGTCTCTCCATAATTTTAAAATTTTTCTAACACCACGACACTCGTGCGGGAATTCCCAGTTTACTTTGAGCTGTACGGTCTAATCTCTTCATCACAATCCCACCAACACCGGCCAAACTACAAAAATAATTTCTACACTGGCCAATATTCCGTCATAAGATATGGTTCTGATAATATAATCATATAACCTACTAAAAAACTGGACACAAGTGCATTAAAACCACATGAAAAAATTATCTCTGAAACAAGTGGAATCTCAACCCATAACCGTCCATAGGAAGGTTTACAGAGCACACATGCTGGATTTACAAGAATTTGGATTCTCCAAACCTCTTTAAGACCAAAAAGAGACTCCCATAAATTATAACAATGACATGGAGATAGGGGATCCATTCCCCTCACAAAAAAAAATGATGCCCTCAAAGATGATACCACAATAGGGAAATTTATGTTGTCCTCATCTTGACACTACAAACTTAAGTCGGACCAAGCCCGTCCCACGTCTGAAAATTGTTGACTACATGAATGCCTCACCCCAAGACATATGGATGGAGATCTAATGTCTAAAGCATCTACCACCTCGTAGTCATATGCTAACCACCTCTGACTAGAACTTCCTCTGCATGAAATTAAATCTTCATACTTCTCCTCATGACCCAAGGGGCCACTCCATCAACATTCCCATTGAGAACTACAACAAATGACTTAGATACCTCGACTGACCACACTAAAGATAAGAGATTCAGCTGTCTGCCAAATGCACTATGTAAACTGACAGATGGAGCTCTCCTAGAAAAAGTCCTATTAGTTCACACTTCTCATCAGACGAGGAACATTCACTTACCACAATATAAAAAGGACCCAAAAATTGTATGCATTTAAACTGATGGTCCTACACTAACTCTAGAGAGCAAGGAACTATCTCATCAGAAAGTTCAACACACCTCCTTCACCGCTTGTTGACTGGTCGAGCACCTATGAGATCAACCATTTTCCCTCACCTTCAATTCTTTAGGCGAAACCTCAAGATGAAGGAAGTCTTGAGGATCATTCAAGGCATCCTCATTCATAGAGAAATGTGGCGATCACCATTTACTAGCCTAGTCCCACTCCTCCAAACATACTCATTGAAACTTACAACCACAGAACATTCAGAGTTCCTCAAAAAACCGGATACACTCCCAACTTCGCAAATCATTCAACAATTCTCACATGACCTCAACATCTATAAAACTCTAACACAAACAAGAAGATACCAAATTTGACACTCCACTGAGAGTCTGGGTCAGGCCAAGAAATGAGAGAGACCTTCTGGAACCCATTGGACATTTCTAGGGGCATGTCCCAAACAATAAACACAAAAAACCCTTCTACAAACCCAAACACATCACAAAAAATTCATCCACACATCAAAGACAATTCTAGTATTTCCAAATTAGAAAAGAAATTCATTCTTAATGAAAATCACTGGCTTGAGGAACTAAACACAGTGCAAAAAAACCCCACAACTCTTTTGAACTTGTAACTTTCACTCTAGACTCACAACCATTTTCCAATTTCCAAAACCATTTAACATCAAAAAATAATTTTCGAGAAAACCCCATTTTTTTTGAAACTAGAAGCAACATTAAAAATCAATCAATCACCACTGATATTCTTGGAAGCCTCACAGATATGCATTTTTGTGCCACTCATGAAACATCCTCATGATCCACAAACTATCTACTAATCACATACACATGAACATGAGAGAATCCATGTGAATACCATTGGGAAGAAAAACAAGGCTACTCCACTTCCAAAACAAAACATTCCCAGTCTCCAAAAATGATTTTTTTGCCTTCCAAAACCATTTCGAAAATTCTAGGAAAAATTCCAAAATTCATTCCATTTCTAAAACATCCCACTTCAATTTCCGATAAACCAAGACATTATTTTAGGAATTAAATTTAAACCAATCAAACACCAAATTCCAAGAGAAACAAACCGTAGTAATCATTAAAAATACAAAACAAAATAAAATAAGAGAAACCCCAAGGTCCACATTCATTTTATAAGGAAACACTTTTGAACAAACCCAAAACTGAAACAAAACATCGCAGACATTAAAGATCCTAGATGGAGGACTAGTGGTTGTTTCTTACTCGGCTATATGGTTTAGAAAACAATGCCATATACAAGCACCAACCACTATGTGTCGAACCTTACTCTCAGGCATTACATAGGTTACTAATCCATGTGAGATTGTGTACTGTACCAGTTTACTCCTGTTACCATCCCCCATCCACAATGACCAAATCCAAAACATAAATATTGAACTACCCCTAGTCACGTGAGGGTCAAAAATAGTAAGAGTTTGTGCCACTCTTCTCTCATATACCATTATAGTACCAAAAATACTATCTCTAATATACCTAACACAACAAATAACAAGACCAAAACCTCCCTCAAATACCATTTTGTAACGAACCTAGTCAGGTTGCCATCAAACAGATGCCTACCCCAGTTTTTGACATGTCCTAAAGGGTGTTCCTAATCCCCAAAGGCCGGTACAAGTGCACAGGTGTCAAAAAAACATGGGAAAGATTTACCGAATAAATAAATATACAACACACAGCATGCTGATTAAATTGTAACTTCAAAAATAAGAAAACCAAATAGACTCTTACACTAATTATATATTAATGTTTACAACATAAACCAAAAAAAACAAAAGGAATGACAAAAAAAAAAGAACTAAAAATACTAACTCAAACCTCCAGGAAACATGGCGTGCAACAACCTCAAGCCACGTCCACTAAACCAACATGAGGGTTCCACTGACAACCTGAACTACCTATTCTATGATCAATGCCTCAACCTTGAATGAAAAATAAATAAGAACTAAATACACCCAAAGGTGTATATAGGGGGTGACCCAAAAGCCTGGTAGGATACCACAAAGAATAAGTTCCATGCATAATTATTAAAAGACAAAAGAATTTTCAATTAAACATAATTAAAAACAGAAATAAGCACTTAAATTTTTTTAATGAAATGGTTTTAAAGAAAACTAATTTATTGAAAATCAATTTGACTTACAACACAAACATGCACACACTTTCATGGTTTCCCAAACGTCAAACCATGAGCTGATGGAGAGCACAAAGAAAAAGAGGATCAGGAAATAAGGGAGAGTCACTAAAGATACTAGCGAGAAGTGGGACCCTAAAACATCATGTCTCAGTGAACAATGGTATAAAAACACAAAAATATATGTTATCGTGCATGATCCACTAGTGGGGAAACACATACATAACCGAGTGGTCTCCAAACATCATCCAAAAGTTTAGTTAGTGTTTTAGTCATCAATACTGCTAAGTGAAACTGGGTTGATGCCACTTCCGTGACACTAGAACACTAGTCTTAGTCTACCCACCAAGTACCCAGGCTTCCCATTTGTGCTCAAGTACATCATAGTTCAAGTCTTATGTCGTAATCACATACTAAAACCAATAAAGACACTACACATGCCAAAACCACCATTTGAGCACACAAAATCCATTTGAAATAATATTCACATGAAAAATATCACAAAACTAAATCCACATTACATAGACAACCAATTAAAATGACTACTCAATCAATGAATCCAATTTCAACATCAAACCCACCATTAAAAGAACTTATTAAAAAATTCCCACACACATCGCATGACTTTACAAACCAAAAACATTTACACAATTTATCCCAAACAAATTTTCACCCTTTATAATTATTTAATAAAACAATTAAAATTTTCATAAACAAATTTTAGTGAGAAATACACCGCTTTACACATTAGACCGGCCCAAAACCTCTTACATGATCTCAAGCAGACAACTCCTACTCATGAAAAAAATCTTCATCATGTACGCGATTAGAGAAACCACCAACACTGTTAAAAAGGATATTAACTCCATTAGGGAAACCACCAGAAAAAAATCCAACTTATTTAAAAATATGTCGCATGACCAAAAAACCAAAAATTACCTTAAAATCTCATTTAATAGAGAATGCATACCGATGCTACACAAAAATAGAAAAACACCAATTTCACTTCTTGCACATCCTAACAAAGTCACTGTAAAATTTTTAAAACACTAGGGAATAGTCTGACATGTGTATTCACTGCAACAACATGCTCATATCATCTCAACACACTAATAAACACATTAAGAAATATTAAAACACATGTAAAAATTAAATGGCACCAAAAAAACTAATTTTTATGATAAAATAAAAATTTAAAAAAAGAAACACTAAAAATTTACCAAAGATGATATATCAGAAGAAAGTAAAAATATTATGACAAAACGCTACTAAAAAATTTCAATTCACATTAGATATAAAAAAAGACCAACTTAATTCCACACAAATTCATTAAATAAATCTCTAAAATACTTAAACATGTAAATTAATTAATAAAATAATAATAAATCATGGAACCACTGACCTGGAAAGTAGAAAAATTTCACAATCATGGTGCGCAAAATCCATCGCACTTCAATCGCACCGCAACGACACAATTAATACTTAAAATAAAAAATTCCGATCATTTACATTATAAACAAACTAATTTCCACACCAAAACATAACCAGAAATCTTAACCAATAGATGAATAAACTAATCACGATGGAACCCACCTATGTCGATTATGCGGGTGGATGGTTGAGTGAGGTGAGGGGTTCTCGGTGGTGAGTTGTACTGGCTGGGAATTTTCTAGAAAGAAATCTGGAACGGGGGGGGGGGGTGTGGGAGTATGTTGGAGTGCCGAAGGAGGCTGGATGGGGTGCAAGGGGAACTGTTGTAGGGGCTACCGTGACTACGGGATACAAGGTGAGCTGGTTCGAGTGGCGCAAGGAAAAACGAGAAGGGGGAGGGGAGGTGTGGTGCAAGTCTGGGGAAAACCAAAGGGGAGTCCATGTGAGGGAGGATGTGTGTGCGATGAGGTGGTTCACCGGGAAGTCGGAAGATGCATGGAGGGTCGACCCAAGGGGAGGAAAGATGTCAAACAGGAGAAACAACAACCTAGAGGCAATAGCGTTGCAAGGAGAAAGGGTCTGTGTGTGGAAGAGGTGACAGCAAGGAGGTAGGAAAAAAATAAAATAAAAGAGAGAAAATAAAATGTATGCAAATAAATGAAAATAATAGGAGAGAAAAAAATAAGGAATCGAAGTAAAATAAAAATAAAAGAATAAAGAAAAGTTCAAAATAATAACAACAATTTTTTTATATTCTAAAAATAAAACTAAAATTATAAAACTAGAATGATAGAAACAACAAAACTAATAATATTATAATTATTGAGGCCGGAAAGTGTGCACGGTCATGTGCAAGGTCACACTCCCAAAAAATAACACATTTAATGATAAATTGTTCTCTAACTAATGATGGCCACTACACATAATCATGCGTATAGCCTTGCGCTTGTGTTTGACACCAAATTCCTTTAAATTAAAACCGAAAAATGTGACTGAAATGTAAATCCTAAAAAACTTAAAATAAAATTAGGCATCTGGTCGGGTTATGACTATTCATTTCTCTGCTCCCTCACCCACGGTCACCCTATCCTATTACGATATGGGCACACCCTACCCCACCAATAGGAGAGGAGGAATGTGGATGTTTGGATCCCTAACATCACCTTGTTTCTCACACCGAGAATGACTCCCATTGTATAAGGGGTTTGTGACAATCAAAACATCCACAAAATCTAAACTACAAGTTCCCTATATCCTGATCAAATCAGGATACATAGGACACCTACCAGAAGGTCTGAGCTCAAAAGGGTGCCAATACATAAAGGGTCCACCCTATCATGTTTATCAAATGGGATGAATCCATGCGTAAGCCCCAGCCAATCTGAACTATAAGAACTATGATTCATGATCAAATATGGATAGGTTGGATTCATATCAGATGGCCCGAGCTAAAAAGGCTTCCCATCCGTAAAGGGTCCTCCCAATCATGTTTTTCTACTAGGAATCTTCCATGCGTAAGCCCCAGTGAATCTAAATTATGAGGACCCTCATTCCTGATCAAACTAGGATATGTAGGATGCCATCTTGAATGCCCAAGCTCAAAATAGTTCCCACCTAAAAGGTTCCACCAAATTATGTCCCCTCAAATGGGAAGCTTCCCCGAATAAGACCCTACACAAATTAGAACTATGTGGGTTTTGATTCCTCTCTAAAGGATACGTAGGAAGTCCTTATTATTAGCCCGATCCCAACATCAAGTCAAATTCCATCCCACCTGGTTGAAAATAAACTCCATAATTCCTTATAATATGCCTCGATTCATCTATGATTCCTTGTCATCAAACATATGCATGCTTATGATGGTCTTGAAAACCAAGGCTATCTTGTAGACACACTCTTCATGAATGAACCAAGGATTCAATAACATATGAACATGATTTAAATCTATAAGAGAGTCCTAAAACAGCTAGCAATCCTATCCCAGATGGTTTTAGTGAGCCCGAACTCCCATCCTCTTGACCAATGGAGTCCTTAATATTCATTGGCTGACCCGTCAATCAACGAGCACCTACCATTGGAAATAAGGTCCATTAATTTTGGATGCTAGGGTCATTGGGAGTTCTTGGCTCCATGAATAAACCCATTGGAGACCATCCGAGGATGATATATACATGCAGTACTGATTTCAAATGTATATAAACCCATTAAATCACCCGTTGGGATCACCTAACTGTGGAACCTCCTTTGTAATGTGAAAGGGGTGAATTTCCCAGTCCCCATGGGATTCTTCCATCCTTAATTAAAGTATAATGACATTTAATGGTTTGATGAAAAAGTAATGGTGAATTCAATGAGAACCCATCTCTATAGAAAAAGGTATGGGTGATGATCCTCATCATGCCATTTCTACACCACCAGAAAACGCTCCACCTTAAATGTGGAATGGTCTCTATCAATGACGAACCTATAATACATAGAGATGATTCTATAGCTGATACATTTATAAAATATATATTTTCTCTATTATTAGGACAAAAAATATATTTGGGACTTAATAATGGATTTACTAATATTTCATTAATCCATGGGAGAGTCTGAGTGTATGAAATAATTCCCCCCAAAAAAGGTATGTTGAGAACGATATCCCATCCCCCCGCCCAGTGAGACTCACAAGGTGTTCCTTGAAAATGTCACAGTGACCACCTATCTTTAGAAGGAAGGTTTTTTATACAGTATAAATAAGGGAGCCATTTGGTATCTCCAATTCAATGAAAAGACCCCACTCATAAGCATTTGGAAGTGATTTTCTGAATGAAACAATCTCATAATAGGAATTTTTGAGTTTCATTTGGATAAAATATGTAGAAATTTCTAGATATAACCTTTTTATACTTTCATTTTCATTTTCTTATCTCAAAATATATAATAATAAATTATAATATAATATCATGATAAATAATATTAAATTAGATTTAACCATTTTTTTAATATGAATTGAAAATCCTAATATTTCTTATCTTAAGAGACCATAACTTAAAGGTATGACACATTCAGTTTATCAACATCATTATTTGGTCATCCAATAACCATTTCATTTTACCCTAGGTCACATTATGTTCTGTTATATTATATTTTTTGACCTGAAATAAAAAGACAAATAAACATTTTTATGATACCAATCTGTAAAAAATGCAATCAAGATTATATTTTTATTATTATTTAAAAATAAATATAAAATTCTAGAACTCAATGGTTCATTTTATTTAGATATTAGCTATATTTATGTCTTGGTTCAAAATATTTCATTGATATCTCACACAAATATCATTATTTAATATTTTAGTCTAATTTCTTTTCATATCATACTATAGTTAAATTGGAAATATAAGATGTAGTTTTCACAAGTAATTAATATGGAGATGATTTATTAGTCAGTGGTATATGGTTAGATAAAAAGAATGTGTAAAATACTGATCTTGGGGAAAATATATTATTAAAAGAAAATTAAATAACAAAATACTTCAAAAAAATGATAGAATGATATATGACCTCAAAAGAACAAATATATAATATGTCAAAAGAATTTAGAGACATGATACCTTATTCTTTATTCATGGATTATAACAAATGATGGTTTTTTAATACATAAATCTGAAATATGAATAATCAATGAAATCATGAGGCTGTGAACATAGAAATAAATTTAATTTATATGTCTAAATTTAGGATCATATACAATAACAATCATTCCTATGCATAAAGATGAAATCATAGTTATAAAAATCATGACAAAATATAAATATGTGAACATATATTTCTAAAATCATGTTCACGCACATCAACATGATCTCATGATATATAAATATTTACCCAAATCATTGGAGGGATATAAAGGATTCAACCATAACATAATTATTGGAAATACAATAATAAATTATAATGAAAAAACCCATTGACAAATAAATGTATTTTTCAACATTTTAAAATACTATAATATAGAATGACATCATGGGTTAACTCAATTGTTACCAAAAGTAAATATTCAAAAATAAAAAATATCATAAGGGTATTTAGATGGATACCATGAGAATTACTCTATTACTAGATATACATTCTATATGTAGAGTGAAATAATGGTGGTGTAATATTCAAAATATTTTCCATAAGAATGTTTTTTTCTTTATAATAAAAAGATGATATAAGAAAAATTAAGATATCATTATCAAGAATCTTTATTGAAATGTTTTGAAAAAATAACCTAAACAAAGAAACTATAAAAAAAAGAAATAAATAAATTTTAAATAATGAAATATTCATTGGAATATAGAAAATATTAAAATGTAATGACAAAATCCTTTTTAATTTCATTTCAATGAGTAATAATGAAAAACCACATCGATGAAATAGTTCAAAAAATTTAATTTTTTTTTGTGGAATATAGATATATGAATATTATATATTATATCATGTTATTTGTTTTATAAAATGGAAGATAAAAAATTCTAATAACAACTACTTTTACATGGGTGGTAATGAGATAATCTATAGGTTATGGTTTATTGAAAATAATATATATTTTTATGAAGAGAGAAACCAATCAATGAAAATGCTTTTTCATGAGAATATAATTTCCCCCCAGTGTTATATAAAAGAACAAATTATATAATGAAATGGATTAATATAAAAAACATTAATGAAATATTTAGGGATGAAATACATGACCAAATGAAATAGAAACTATGTTAACAAAAAATAAATTATATTTCACATTTAAAAAAAATTAATAATATTTACCATAATGGTAACAAAAACAATAATGAATATCCTTGTAAAATAAAATATGTGGATTATTAAATAGAAAATGATATATTGGGAAAATACAGTCATTTGGACAACATAAAAAATATATATTATGTCTCCATTAAAATAGTTGAAGTCAAATAGAACTATATATTTTTAGTAACATTTTAATTAATTTAATATATAACATCTTGATAATTTCAAATGTATCGAAAACGATTAAAACATTTGATGGAACTTTCCTAAATAAAATTGATGTGGATGGATAGATTATGTTATAGTGAGGAAGATGTGAAAAACATTTTCTTTCACAATTATATATAGAATATATATTTGAAATTATGCATGTATATAATGCTAAAATATATATCCTTAACAACATTTTAATTGATGTAATGTTATGTGTTTAATTACCATAAGAAAAAAATATAAGTATGTAAATTCATATCTAGATGAAAATACATTCAAAATATATATAAAGGAGTATGAGTGAAAATTAAAACTAATAGGAATGGTCACTACCACAAGTAGATATTGTAAATACTGAATTAAAAGAAAATTACAGTTTTATTATTAAATACCATTCTCTATTAAATGAATTATAAGTTATTATTACTAAAATAAATAAATGGTGAAATAAAAACAATATTTAAAATTAAAAATTGTGTATAATTTAAAATATATCTCAATGAATGAAAATTTAAATAAAGAAACCTTAAAATCAGAATTCTCCATTTATGAGTAATTTCAAAATATGTTTATGAAAATAATATCTAAATCACTAGGAAATATATATTGAATAAAATAAAATACATTATATTGTGGTATAAAATAAAAATTGATGAATAATTTTCATGAATAATAATCATAACTCAATTAAAAACATCTAATTTACAAAAATACATACAATGTAATATTTATGATTTATGAATCCGTCTAATATTTTAACTTGATATAGAAATGAATTTCCTCCTAGAAAAATTGGGAACTAATTTTTTTATATAATCCTAATATAGAATGTACCCATTTTGATGAATGATATTCCAGAAGAGTGATTAAAACTCAATAAAATCAAATTGATTTAACAAACCCCCTTAACATGGATTTATATTTTCGCAAACAACATGTAACTCCATGTATTAAAAAATAACACAAAATAAAAAATTATATCTTAAAATAATCATGATTATCACCTTTTATATTCATTCATTGTATATCTATTACTTATTTTAGTTTTTATATAACATCATTTTTTAGAAGATTCCAGCGTTAAGTGTCTATTTTGGTGAAATGGTTTCAATAATCATTTCAATGTCATTAAATTACAATCCAAATAATATATAAGTTATTAGAATTGAAATTATATAATTAATTTATGAGTTTATTTTTTAATTCATGGGAGAATCATAAAAAATTCATAAAAAATCCATAATGTGATTTTTTTATATACATATAACAAATAAAGAAACATATACCAGAAATTAGTTAAATTTCAAAATTACCATTCAAAAAAGTTTTTAATTATCAATTCCATATAATAATATTAATTATATTTTTATTGACACCCAAGATAATGTTTTATGCCACCATTTCAATAGTTGGTTAAATAGTATAAAATAAAGACATGTTCTAATAGTTTTTTGTAATTTCAGTTTTATAAAAGAATAATTATGTTATTTACATTATAATAATGTGAATAATTTATATTTTATAGTTTTCTAATATAGATATAAATGAATAATATTGATAAGAATTTATTGATTAAAAATATATAATTGTATATTCTCTTGGAATCCTATTTGGTTTTTAATGATCTAGAAAAATTCATATTTACTAAAAAAGATCAAAACCCCATGTTGATTATTATGGTCATGAAACATGAATATTTATATTAATATGACATGTTACATAGAATGAAATAGTAAATATTTTCATGTAATTACTTGAAAATTTCATGTTTAAACCATACGGCCTTATGGGAATAAAGCATTTGACTAACATGACACTCATGAAAACCCTAAAAATCATACATAATGTCTACTCATAAACTGAAGTTCAAGTGCATGGGTGATATATAATCTCGATTGGCCACCCCAACAAGAAACCTATAACCAAAATTCTATATGTGAAACAAAAGAATGTTACTCAGTATCGCTGAGACTAACCTAAAAAATAATATATAACCCATCATGATCCCACAGTCAAACCATGGGTCCCTAATCTCTGTCAACTAGGAATGTTACATCATAGATATCCATAACTATATATATATACATGTATAGTTCCATACCTATATATATATACATTTATATGAATATACACTTGTATCTGAAAAAAAAACTCACATAAAAACAATTATTAGTGGATCCTTAGGTCTGTAATCCCATTCGACATTTACCTACATCATCAAATGCTTGAAATTCCCTATGAAGGCTATGTCACATCCAGGTCATACTTGTCCTTCACCTAAGATCACGTGTACTCTCCTCCAATAACCGAATCAAGGATTCCCTATATCGATAGTCAATCTTGAAAAGAATGATTTTAGAGAAACCTATGGATATTCTGTGAGATTCCATGCTATACCCCTCAAGTTTGAAAACTGTTATGGAAGAATGAATTAATCTGATTGTATAACATATAGCTTATCAGTCCTTTAAAGTCATTCCTATAGTAGAAATCCATGTTTCACTCACGATATAGAATTCATCAGCCCTTTGTTCTCATTCAAGTCATCCCTAAATAATATCCATGTATCACTAAAAGAACATAAGTTATCAACCACTAAGAATGTCCAAGGAATCCCTAAACTGGATCCAAGTATCACATAGTGTATAGCTATATTTAGTAAATGAGCTTGTACATAGAATCCCTCAACTAGATCCTTTATTTACTCAAGGATTAATCATATCCAACCACTAACCCCATCCATGGAATCCCTCAACATGATCCATGATTCAATCATATTTTAATTACATTCTACATCCCACTGAGCCCATCCAAGGCATCCCTCAATTGGATCCAAGTGTCACCTAGGGAATACAAGAAATAAAGCCTCCGAGCCCATCAAAGGCATTCCTACAATGATTATCCAAGTATCACTCATGGTATATGAATAATCAGACCACTGAGCTTATCCAATTAATTCTTACAACATGAATCAATGTAAAACTTAGGGTAATTTAATAAACAACCCACTAATACTATCTATTTAATTCCTACTATGGGAATCCTGCTACCACTCAGGGCATACAAGTAAACATGTACGACTCAATAGCCACATACTATGAATAACATCTATACATCAATACATAAAATAAAATATATATATATATATATATATATATTCAGGATCAACAATCATGTTCTAGCTAATACATTTACATATCACCAAAAATATCTAAAATAACATGAACTAGTAGCCGGATCCTAGGGAAGCACATCCAATTATCCAAATATGAAAAACAGTTCCTAGGAAGATAATCTGATCATCCCAACATGAAGTAAGATTCCTCACATTAGGCTCAACAACCACAAACTATAAGGAACCACTAGTGATCATAATGACATAATCAAAAAGAATTTCAAGACTAAAAAATGAGTAAGGGTGGACCGAACACCCAACCCAACACTCTATCTATAGCCCCAGGGGATTACCAGTTCGGTATGTGTTCTAAGGTGCCACATGAACACTATCTCTACTGAAACGAGGTGTACAACACAGTGCCAGTCAAGCAATGGGAACCCACTAGGTCCCTCATGTGAAACCCCAAGACATGCGAAGGAATACTACAATAGGGATTCTATAAATGATACATAGGTAAAGAGATACTACAAAGGGAATCCCTAGATTTGCAGAAAAGAAAATTAATCCCTCATGGGATCTATAGAAGCATCTAATCTCACAGCCTCAAATTTCTAAAGGGAACTTCTCAATCTGGGAACATTCTCAAAAGCATTGTCCATGTGAGATAGATCATAGCTCATCTTAGATCAAAGGGATCAACTAGGATGTTCTAAACACCCAAACGATCATTCAACATAGGTTCTCGATCTTATGAGACAATAGAATTCGATAATTATAGTAAAACCCTCTTCATTTAGATAGAATTGTCAAAACACCTATTAAGAATCCTCTGATTTCTCTATGGGGTTTACTATCATGATCTACATGGGAATGCACTCAGAATGGTAGAATCTTAGGACCAATTCTAACATCGAGTAAAAAAGGCTTGAAAACCCCTCAAAGTGTTCACAAGGGGATAGTACATGACATGTAGGGACCATACATGGAAATTACCCCAACTCATCACAGGGAACTATATTCTCATTGGCCTATGCGTGTAAATAGCCTAGGTACATGGATTTTAACATAGGTACAAAATGATCCCCTACCCGAGGCACATGCATGTGTCCCTCAACTAGCTTGTTAATTTAGTTTTCCATGTTGGGTACTTCTACAATGTGTGTGACCTAATACTGGGTCTGGCCTTATACTTTACATGGCCATGTACCCCAACACTAGTATACATGCTTGGGAACTCATCCACATGGCAACAAACAAGTACATGATATGTATACCACATAAATAAAGTGTTATCATTTTAACATTATCTTAATTTAATGGTAAGAACAAGATTTTGTCCCCTTGGACTACACAATGTGTAACCTGGTTTTCTTGAACTTAAAACACTCACATAACACAAACCCCTATTTTATCCCACGAACTAATAGATCAGGCCATAAAAGGCCACATGGAAACAATATATAACTTTAAAAACATTAAACCATACATTTAAAGAAGAATTGTGTAAAAATATTTATGATCCTACCTTTGGGAAGAAATAGCCAAAGCATGGTTTGAATACGCAGTCAACGACTATCACACGGTGATTCAGGGCATCAAATGCTCGATGGAGACTCCTCACCCTCTTCCCATGTCTCTCTATTTCTCCTTTTACATATCTTTTATCAATAAAAATATGTATTAACCCTTGGAGGGGAGAACATGATAAGTATAATTATGACAACTGGGTCCTGATGATAGCACAGACACCTCGCATTAACATGGTCGTCGGGTCCTGACCTACCAGGTACCACCAGTTGCCCCCGCAGACATGTGGGACCCATCCCAGGTTCCACCCACATGCCCGAACCGGTCATCTAACTCATGATTGTCCCCATAGGCCAACACATGTCCTTTCCAGTGTGCTTTTTCCTCACTCACACACACCCTGGGAAACATCCCAGGAGGTTACCCATCCTAATCACCACTCCAAGCCAAGCACGGTTTACTGTGGAGTTCTAATCAGGTAGGCTCCCGAAAAAGAAGGTGCACCTTATTGACAAGAGTCATATCATTTAGTCATTTAACCCTTCATCATTTGGGGATGTTACAATAACCCCACCTTTAGAGCACAACGCCCTAGTTGTGGGCCCTACATCTCAACCCAGGCAGTGCACCACACACTTAAGGCTGGGTTCCTCCTCTGATACGAAATGTGACAACCGGGTCCCGGTGACAGCGCAGACACCCCGCCTTAACATGGTCGTCGGGTCCTAACCTACCAAGTACCACCAGTTGCCCTCACAGACACGTGGGGCCCATCCCAGGTTCCACCCACATACCCGAACGGGTCATCTAACTAATGATTGTCCCCACAGGCCAAGACATGTCCTTTCCAGTGTGTTTTTTCCTCACTCACACACACCCTAGGAAACTTCCCAAGAGGAGTTCTAATCAGGTAGGCTCCCAAAAAGGAAGGTGCACCATGTTGACATCAATCACGTCATTTAGTCATTTAACCCTTCATCATTTGGGGATGTTACAATGTAACAACCCATTAATTTATAGAATTAATTTCAACGAATAAACCGCCCAATAACTCACAGATCGGGCGTCCGATTGACGCGTCGTCTGTCTTGTTGATTTCCTCTTGATGAGACGGAACTTTTGGCTTACTCCGCACGAGGTTTGGATGCCTTCGGAGTGCGGTCGGGTTGCTTTGCTCACAAAACCAACTGGGCCCCTGGAACGAAAAAGCCAATAAGTCACAGACTGGGTGTCCGATTGACTCATCATCTGTCTCGTTGATTTCCTCTTGATAAGACGGAACTGTTTCCATACTTCTCATTAGTTTTAGATGCAGTTGGAATGTGGCTGGGTTCGATTGCACCCAAAATCCATCTAGGCCCCTAAAACGGAAAAGCTGATAACTTTCAGACTGGACGTCTGTTTGATAAACCGTCAATGGCGTTGGTGATAACATGGAGAAATGGTCCCTATGAGCATACCGTATAAGATTTCGGGGTACAGTTGAGATACAGCCGGGTTGGTTCGCACATGAGACCAACCGGGCCCCTGGGACGAAAATTATAATAACTCACGGTCTGGGCGTCCGATTGATGCGTCGTCTATTGTGTTGAGACCCCATTGATGAGGCGGTCCTTTGAGTTACTTCTTCATGGAAAATTGTGATACTTGTAGTATCGACTAGCAGCTCATGGAGCAGACCCTCCCGGAGATGAGTGTGCGAAGTATGGAGACCGTGTAACCAGTTGAGACCTGATGAATTCTTGACCGATCGACTTGGTGTGTTTCGGATAGCCCAGTGGGGACCGCTTGGTTGTAGCGGCAGACCCACGATGGAGGAGCTCTTGGTTGAAGCGGCAGACCCGTGGTAATCAACAGAAGAAGTACCTCTGGAGGCTATGAGGTGGAGCGCTTGGTTGTAGCGGCAGACCCACGATGGAGGAGTGCTTGGTTGTAGCGGCAGACCCGCGGTACTCAACAGAAGGAGTACCTCTAGAGGCTATGAGGGGGAGCGCTTGGTTGTAGCAGCAGACCCACGGCGGAGGAGCGCTTGGTTGTAGCGACAAACCCGCGGTACTCAACAGAAGGAGTACCTCTTGAGGCTATGAGGGAGAGCGCTTGGTTGTAGTGGCAGACCCATGGTGGGAAGCGCTTGGTTGTAGTAGCAGGCCCACAATACTCTACATGAGGAGTACCTCAGCAGTCTTAGGTTAGTGAGCAATACCTTGGAGTTGTAACAGGACCACTGTAACTCCAGGGATGGGGCTCTTCAGCAGTTACGGTTTCGATAATGAAAATCCTGGTTTGAGCTGAGTCTATGACCTTTGTGATTACCTCATGATTGAGATGGGTCACTTGATAACTTAGGTATATGTATGGGCATGTACTTCGTGTAGTGGTTATCCGTTGATTTCATAATCCTTGTGTTTCCTCATTATTGAGATGGGTTACAGGAGAACATAGGTATATGTATGGGAATATACCTAAGTAGAGGTTATCTGTTGAGATCTTATTTGTGGTTATCCATGTGGGTTTTAGTGAGACCATAAGGGTCTCGGGGTCCCTACTGAGTATCGTTATACTCACCCCTACACGGGATATCCCACACCTCGTTGTGTTGGTTGCAGACGACGGGCAGTGCTGGCGGAGGCCGAGTGTTCGAGGAATGGGCGGCACCTAGAGGTGGACCACACGACAAGTCAGTACCCGGAGGTGGACCACAAGACGAGTCAGCATCCAGATGTGGACTTCATGGCTAGACGACACTCAGAGGAGGTTGACGGGCGAGAGCGTTGTGGAGGCTATCTGTACCTACCCTTCAGGTAGGATCTGTGGTGGACGATCCAGGAGCTGCACCATCTGTACCTGCCCTTCAGGTAGGATCCGAGGAGGACGACCTAGGAGCCGCTTCCGTCCTTCCAGCTGTTGTCTTTTTATATTGTACTTTGTTCCTTTGTAGTTTTAATTTCAGTTGGGTTTGTATTCTCGCCCATTTACCATTTAGCACTTTCTTTTTTTACTTAGTGTTTTACTTCCGCTTGTACTTTGTGGTGTTTTGTTTACTTGTATAAAAGCAATGCCTTCCTAGTTATCGGGATTTACGCCTTTTTTGCTAGTCGCCAGCCCCTGTCCAATGTAAGGCGGGCTTAGGGTATTCATGACATGGGCCCCGAGGACGGGTCGTGACAATAATGATGAAAAATGACCCGAAAAAGAAAAGAAATAAGAGAATAGAAAAAGGAAAAAAGGGTCTGAGGATTGCACGACACCTGAATCAACATTATGCCACTCCTAAGATAAAATCCAAATATCAGACTCAAATGAAGAGGAATATCCTTAATATGACACTCCATTCAAAATGTATGGCTGAAAAAACATGAAAGAATACATTAATATTTAATTTAATAAAAATTAAATATTAATTATTTTTCTAAAATTTGAATGGATTGTATTTCCACCGAACATTTACCCTACGGTAAACATCCTATTCTGGGACCAATGGATTGGACATAAAAATAATCAAAGATCATATTTTAGGGTAAAAAGAACATTTTACCCCTTTATAAGAATTTTAAAGTTAAAATTCAAATTGTTTCTCAAAACTGCAAACTGAAAAAAACATGTGACCTTAAAAACATTCAACCATAAACCTTATGATCTTCAAGAGGGCTAGTGAAATACTGACAACCATGCTCTCAACCTGAGTATATGAAAAAACATTCTCTTTAGACTATCCAACAGCCACCCACATAGTGTCAATTCCTACCTTATACATGAAAACATTTAACTAAGATTGATTTGGTACTCCACACAATTGGAATACCCTTCTCTTCGCGAGAACAAAAGATTATGTAAAGTGCAAAATTTAAACTGAAAATGAGGGTAACCACACTCGAAGGACCAAAGGTGAACTCGCCACCATATGGATTACATTTAACCATTCCTCAATCACAAACCCAATAGGTTCCCTTCCTCAATAGGGAAGAACATTTAGAAAGAGAAGGATATTGGCGTAGGGATGGAGCTCTCTTAATGTACTCAAGATTAATCATGATATCCCATGATCATCTCTAATTGGAGTACACAAAGATTACAACAAGTCATATACAACTCTCACTAAGCCATGCTCACCTTCCTTTCCAAACCTGAATAGGATTCAACCACATGTCAGTCATCTCATGGTACACCAAAATTCCATGATGTCACCTATAATATAGAGGTACATTGCAACACGTCGTTTGGGATCAAATCCCACATAATGTATAAAAAACAATGGTCCTCATCTCACACATCACCAATCGATGATTTAGATTGAATAGATACACCATGAAACTAATATGTTTCCTTATCACCCGACTTGTACACTAGAAATTCATCCAAAAACAAGGATAAGAAGACCGGTCTACATAGTATGTCAGTTTCATTAAGCTAGAAGATCCCTTGGAATGTCTTTTCAAAATTAATCACCTCAAATGATCCCCCATTTATTCCATGATGGCCTGCCACATGGTGTCATTCCAATCACGAGCATCTACATGTTCTCTGACTACATTATCAATATAGGAAACACTTTTCAAATAGACCGAGCTCCTGAATAATCAAGCCCATCAAATCAATTATTGAATCCAAAGACAACCATGGTAACCTATCAACAAATGACGGTATCAACGTGCCTATAATGCAAAACTCAAGCATCTACCATTCCAATATCTTAAAATGAGCATAAAAACACACTACCTTTACAGGAATTTGAAAACATGGTCCAAACTCCTGCATAAGATACAATAGAACAAAATAGACATCGACCTACAAGGGTATGATTCTATATGAAGGGAATATAGGTCTCACAACTAGCTATATAAATCAAGCCTCTCAACTCAATCACAAGGTCTAACCACCTTTCCAAAAAGATCAAAAACACTCAAGAGCATGTTAAGGTCACCATTTATAACAATGGTTAAACCTAAAAACATAGCTTATGATGGCCCTGATCCACTCAGATAAACATTGGATGGAACTTATCCTAAGATGTCAAAAAACAAATGAAAAAGAGAATCTATAATAATAGTCACTGGGAATCTGTATACAAAAAGATCCACTAGGGGTCCAATTCGCATGGAAATTCATGGTATATAATAGCTCGATACTCAAGGATCCGACTAAAAAACAAAATACCAGGAAAAAAATCCTACAAGGGTTAAAACAGAAATTAATCACATGCCATATCAACATACAATGTCAGTGCTCCTCCCTTTCTCAAGGAATGAGTCATCATCCTCCCAAAAAAATGTCTCATCTTAGATTCACACAACCTTCCATCAGAATGAAATATATAATTAAGATAACCCAATATTATTGGCCTTAATAATTAGTAAAATCACAATCTAGCATGCCTATATGATGCGAATCCAACGTTCCAAATATGATGCATGAGATGCCCCTTTCCATTGCTATCAATGAGTCATATACCATCCCTTTCCTCTTACCAATGTCCATGAGACAGAGATCCATTGTAAATCATATCATCGAACCAACACCTGCATCGCTCAAAAGAAAAATCATATAAAATAGTAACATCATATATTAGAACAATAAAACCATACCCTAGTAACCAAAATTTACTAACAGAATAATTGTTATTAATGTACCAGTTTTATATCCATCACTTGTTCTGATACGTTCAAAATACTCATAACTACCATGTCCTAATTAGTAAAGACTTGTAAAATAAAAATCTTTTGATACCACTTTGAAACATCCCAAACCAGATTCCGCTAAACTGGGGCTCTGAGATGGTGAGTTACTAGGCCTAATTCATGAATACATTTATGCCAGAGGCTACCAACTAGCTGTGAGGGCCTATGCTGTGATATTGGAGAGACTATGTCCTCCTATCAGAGTAACTGGTTGTGGAAAATAACTATATATCATACAAAGTAGTAATGAATATATTGTAGAAGTTTTAAACAATTCAAATAAAAATTTATTTCATAAAAAATGAAATATTGTAAAATCATGAATAGTTAACCATACAATAAAACACTGGTAACCCACTGGGTTGACCATACAAATACAGGTGTACAAAAGAAAATTAAATTAAAAGTAGAAGGATCTATTACTATCTCTAAGCCATACCACTTATCCAGTCTTTATACCCTGTCACACTATAGTAGCCCGATCAGAATAACTACACAAGTATCTCTTCTTGATCATGAAACTCTAGTCCTCTTCTTTATCCACCATGAAAATTGGGATCAACCTAAAAAAGAAGACATAAGGTATAAATGTACACTTTTGTGAACTTGCGGGGGTTGGAAGGAATCTCAATAGGCCACCCAAATAAGAAACCTATAACCATGAATCTATAATTGTTACAAAATAATCATCCTCACTCTTACTAAGATGCAACCAAAAAGGTATGTAAAACCCGAAGTGATCCCATAGTAAAAATCTAGGGATGTAATCCCAATCACCTTGGAAAGTTTTACTATAACTATATATTAATACATTTATAGGAATACATACCTACAAGAATACATTTATTGGAATACATTTATAGGAATAAATTTACAAATAGACATGAATATACACAGGTATGTTAAAATAGATTGGGATTACACATATAAATAGATATTAATAAACACAGGTATATGAAAATAAATCAGTTAAAAATCATTAAATGTTGATCCTTGGGTCTGTAATCACAATGGACATATAACTACTTCATCCAGCACTAAAAAGATTCCAATCAAGATACATCACTATAGGCAAATACTATCCCTACACCTGTGTTCTCAGGTTCTATACTCTAATCAAATAAAAAGGGATTCTATATACTGTTGATTAATCTTGTAAAGAAAGATTCTAGGAAGAACATCCAAACATCTGATGATACACCATGTAACACCCCACGAGTTCCATAACTGATAAGGAAGAATTTAATCATTCTAATCATATAACATCATTCTTATGAGGCTTTCCAATTTATTCCTATAGTGGATATGCAGCTATCACTCATGTAGTGGAAGATATCAGCCCTCTGATCTTGTCTTAGGAATCCCTTTACTAGATCCAAGTATCACACATAGCACAAAAATTATCACCCACTAAGCCCATCCAAGGAATCTCTCATTTGGGTCCATGTATAACTCAAGGTATAACTATAATCAAATAAAGATCTTATCCGTGGAATAACTCAATGGGATATATGATTAAATGAAGGCCTAGTCATATCCTACCATTGATCCCTAACATGGTATCCCTCAAATGGATCCCTAATTCAATCATGGTTTAATTACATTCAATTTCCCACTGAGCCCATCCATGGAATCCCTCAACTGGATCAGTGTCCCACTCATGGAATATAAGAAATGAACCAACTGAACATGTCATGTTTGTAACGACCCAAACATTTATTAATGAAAATATCTATTGATCTGATTAAATGTATTATTATGTATGATGGTTATATAAAAAATATGAAATTTGTGGGTTTTATGTTTTTGGATTTTAATGTAACATTAATAATTTTTACCATTGCTAATATTGTCATTGGATATTGGTCAGATAATTAGTATAAATATAGGGCTTTAAGAAATCCAATTAACATAGAAAAAGGAAGTGATGCCCTCATCCAGTAGAATTTCTCCATACTAAGACCATCTATTAGAGCTCAGAAAGGATGTAGCATCCATAAGATTCACTCTTGACCAAGCCATAGACTATATTCAATGCCTTAAGCTTCAATGAAACATCATATAAGATAATTATAAGTTAATAAGAGTATGTCACCATCACACACCTTACCCTTAGGTTTTATGTGATTTTTATTAGGGGTTATATATCAATACCCTAGCACTATGTTTATGACCATTATTTTTTATATAATATAGAATATACACTCATTTTATTTTTGTTAATTTGTAAAAAGTTTTTAAATCGCAAATAGTATTTTTAGTTTATATTCAATTAATAAATCTATTTTGATGAATTAAGGGAAATTTTGAGTTACTAACAATTTTAATAATTAATTTTTATTATATATAAATGATTGTATAATTTTTATGAATACAATTGAATTTTTTCATGGTTAAATGTGGTTTTTCTCAAACCCCGTGGATTTTTTATAAATATCACTTATCATTTTAACAGTAAAAAAATCAAATATGTAGAAAATTATTTAAATAAAATGAATATCATTTATGGATTCAGGATGTTGAAATTATCTAATGGTGATTTTTTAATAATTTTCCGAGACAGACTGATTTTTTGGTAAAAATTAAATACCGTTTAAATACATAATCTATTTTTTACATCATAATGGCCCAATAGTGATTTAATAAAATAATATAAAAAGTATTGTCAGCCAAAATATGTTTTAACATTAAAATAATGTTATTTTATATTCATTTAATTAATTACATGGTGCCTCAGTGGACCCTCTATGAATTATAAAACATTTTATCTTTTTAAAATGATCTCCTTGTGAGTGTGACTCATCTCCAAAAAATAAAACCTAATATTTTAATAATATCAGACATTGGCCATATAAAATAATATTTTACACACACGTTTGTAAATAACAATTGGCAAAAACTATGTGTTGGTTTTTTATTTTAATTTTTTAATTATACAGATTCCAAAACCTATGATTGTGAAATATTAATGCATTCACCATTATTTTCCTATATAAACCCACCCTAGCTCCCACTTATCATTACTAGAAACACTTGGATCACATCCCTACTCTGTCATCCTCCTTCTAGAATCCTTCCAAGGCTCCTGAAGCTCCAATGAATCCTCTCTCATGCCTCTCCCAAGCCTTTGGGATCAAAATTTCTTGTAAGGGAACTTTTCCTTCCTCATTTTTTTCCAAATTACATTATGTTATTATATACGTTTTTCAATTAAAAATGTAGGGGTATGATTTATAACCTCCCCCATACTTACCTCTATATTTTTTAAAAATTTGAGACCTCTTTAACTCTCATTAATTCCTCCCATTATACAGTTTCTTCTATGTATTCCACATTCCATTACCATGTAATAAATGATGATATTGAATGATTCCATGTTTTATGATCCATGTCGCAAACTTATGCGTGAGATGAAATGATTAAAAAGGGTTCACCCTGATAGATCTCAAATGATATGGGTAATGATTAGTATCTTGATATGTCAATGTAAAAAGAGGGTCAACTCATACTAATTCAAGTACAACGATGGTTTAATCATGCACCATGTGCAATTATCATTGTGTCATTCTAATATCGTGTTAAATATTGATCCTAAATTTCCATTTTATTATAATCATGTTATATCATGTCTTTTTGTACATGTTTCTCTTGTTTGCTGTTGTTATGTCAGTTTCCTAACATGTACTATATTCTTCATGTTATGCCTTGTTTACTCCCTTATTGGAATTTATAGCTCATCCTTTTCTTATGCATTTCCTTAGGTTATCCCATGAAATTCTATGTATGAAATAATGATGTGGTCATGTAATATAAAATTTTGATAAAGATATTTTGTTTTATGTTATAAGTTGTTATGTAATATTCTTAATTTCCCAAGACACTAGACCTCTTGATCCACATATTTTTCTTAAGTACAAATTTATGTAATAAATAATGTTTATATGTGTAATAATGAGCATGGTTGTTATAGTTGGAATCAGAAGATATGTTTAGTTATGTTTTGTATTAGGATTAGAAAACCCTAGTGAAAGCCTTAGGGATAAGAATAAGTATAATAAAAACATCCCTAAATATTGGAGAGTATCTAGTAAATGATTTATTAAGGAAATAAATCCCTATCTGGATATTAGTAGGTAAAGGTAGCTCTGGCACGTGGGTATCAAAGGGTAAAAACCGAAAACACCACTTTTAGCTAGTCTTGCACAGGAACTGGTGCACAAAAATGTTCTTTACTGCAGTCATGGTTACTAAACTCCAATGGGATATTCTTTTGTAAATTCATATCCTTAGTCTGAACCATTATAAATGGAAAAAAATTACCCTAAGAATATATGTTGGTAATTAGAACATGGATACCATAAATAGGTTAAAGAAATAAATGTAATTTATAAGTTATCACTTTTTGTAATTGGATTACACATTATGTGTTACCCATAACATTCCTTTTATTCCAGACAATGGAAGGTAATATGAGGACTCAAACTAACCACCAATGGAAAGATCAATTTTATGATGGTTCTAATGAGATGCCCAATCTGATGGGATCGAGATTCGAAAGCAATGTCACGATATTCCTTTAGATAATTGTAGTTTTTTATAGAAACTTGGGTCAAGGAAAACGTTCATCTCCCCATAATAAAGAAAAAGCCGCTATCAAGAGCTTCACAAGACAAAGGAATACATCTTTTAATGGATCATCTGATACTTTAATCACAAAACAACGGATTAACTCTATTGAGAATATCTTCTCCATCCTTCAATGTTATGAACAAGAAAAAGTACTTATGACTACTTATCTTATAGAGGGTGAAGAAGATCAATGATTGACACTGATAAAAAAATATGAAGCCTAAAGAGGAGATAGAGGTGTTGAAATGGAAGGATTTACAAAGAAAATATGATTAATATTTTCCTCACACAATTAGTATTAAGTAGGAAAGGGACTTCCTTGACCCCAAGAAAAAAATACTATGAATCCATTAGATCATACAAGAAAAAAATCACAAGGATTTCAGGCTATGCCTCTGTCTTTTATGTTCCCCTAGAAGGAAATGTTGACCACTTCATTGGTGGGATAAAACCTATCCTACTAAAATCCTTAGTGGTCCGTGACTTTGATAGCTTTGAGAAAATTTTCAGATATGCCCTAATATTCAAAAATGGAGGTCGAAAAATCCTAAGAGTATCATGAGGATATGAAACATAAATTGGAAATCAATTCTAGTGATTCTATGGATAAATTTAGTGGTGCAAAGATATTACTATACCCCACTTTCTAAATGTGTGGAATGAAGCACACTAGATATTGCATGAAAGGGATGAATAAATTCTTTATCTGTGGAAGAAAAGAGCACCTGACTATTAAATACAGACAAGAAAAACCGATTTTTGAAATAGAGTATAGGAAAGATTCATTAGACCCTAAATGAACATTTCATTCCTTCTAATACAATATACTAGGGCACATTGAAAACAAGTGCCCTAAGACAAGGTTTTTATAGGCAACCAACAACCTCCAAGGCATAAAGGGAGAACTTTTTCCATTAATACCACTATTGAGAACCTAGACAACAAAGTGGTGATAGGTACCCAAGTTATTCATTCCATAATAGTGAATTTAATTTATGATTTTGGTTCTATGCCTTGATTTATATCCTGAAAATTTTGTAGAACTATCCCAACACCACTACAAATCATGGATGTAGAGATGTTGGGGAGAATAGAAAATGGGAAAATCCTTATAACCCATGAATATAACTCATCCTTGTCACAATTTTTGGTTTTAACTTCTTGGAAAACCTCTTCATAATCCCTCTGGTTGAATTTGAGGTATTTAATGTTATGGACTGGCTTTCCCTATATAGAGCCAACCTAAATTTCTGCAAGAGGGAAATCACTCTCCATGTGGAAAATCAACCCACGATTCTGTACAAGTGAAAGGAGAAGGATGAATATTTTTTAGCAATTTCATCTCAAGAATGGATATTACTACCCTATGAGCAAGAATATCTTAATCGGATGACTGATTCTATAAAATCAACCATCCTTGAAGACTTGCCTATAGTGAAAGAATTTTTTGATGTTTTCCCCACAGAATTGGATGTTCTTCCCCCTAGAAGATATGTTTAATTCTCAATTGATCTTATACCTATGTATTTTCCAATATCAATGGCTTTGTATAGTATGGTTGTTTTGGAGCTTGAGGATATTAAAAATAACTATAAGAGAATCTAGATAAATAATTTATATAACCAGGTGCTTCACTATGGGGTGCACCGGACTTCTTCGTCAAGAATATGGATGGGTTAATGCGCCATTACATTGACTATCATGAGCTCAACAAAATCATGATAAAGAACATGTATCCTATACCATGAATGGATTGATTTTTCTAACAACTACATGGGGAATAATACTTCTCTAAGGTGGATTTTTGGTCGGGATATTACCATGTAAGGGAGAAGGTGGATATCCACCAGACGAATTTTTGTACAAGGTACATGCACTATGAATTCAAGGTAATGCATTTCAGACTCACTAATGCTAAATATATCATCATGGACATGATTAGTATAGTCTTTAGATATTACCTAGAAAATGTTTTGGTAAAACAAATAGATGATAGTTTAATATACTTCAAAAACAAGGAGAAGAATGAGGAGTATCTAAGAACTGTACTAGAGACGTTACAAATGGAGAATCACCATGAAAAGTAAATAAAGTGTGAGTTCTAGTGGAAGAAAGTATTATTCATGGGTCATGTCCTCACAATAAATGGAATATCTATAGATCCCACCAAGATACATGCAATTAGGGGATAGATGAGGCCAAAATCTGTGATAGATATCCCTAACATTATGGGGTTTACAGGATATTATCCATGATTAGTTTGAAATTTCTCATGATTTTCCGACCCTCTTACTAATCTAACTCAGAAGGGGGTAAGGTTTTCTTGAAGGGATGTATGTGACGATTGCTTTAAGGAGTTTAAAATTAGGATTATCATTACACTCATGACCACACTACCCACACATTGAGAACATTTTGGGGTATTTAGTGATGCTTTGATAAATGGCATGGGCTGTGTGTTTTTTCAAAATGAAAAATTCATTACCTATGATTCATGTAAATTGAATGTTCAGGAGAAAAAAAATCCAAAAAATGATCTGGAGTTGGTTATAGTTATCTTCACATTGAATATTTGGGGGCATTATATCTTTGGGGAGATGTTTGATATATATATGGATCCCAAAACCCTCAACTATATATTCACATAGAAAGAGTTAAACTAGGGACAAAAAGATGGTTACAGCTGATCAAAGAGTATGATTGCTCAATTCATTACTTCCATGGGAAAGATAACAAGGTGGAAGGTTCTCTAAGTAGAAATAACCTAGTGATTCTAAAATTTATGGTAATTTAAAAGGATCTAATCTTCTTTTATTTGATGAATATGGGCTTGTGAATCATAAATAATGGATAATCATCAATCATTCCGCAAATGAATGCTCAACCATATTTTTGGAAATGATAAAGGATGATCAAAATGATTATGTGAGAATTTGGGAGAAATTAAAAACTATATTAAAAGTGAAATCCTTATAGATAAATGTTAATGAAGAAGGTATTGTGAAATTTGGGTCAAGACTATATGTTCCATCAAATCTGTATTTAAATAATGAACATTTGGATGATGCACATTGTTTGAATTTCTCAATTCATCCAGGAAACTCAAAGATGTATTGATATATCTGAGAGACTTATTGGTAGGATAATATGAATATGGTTATAGATTAGTATACATAAATATTTTTGGTATGTCAGTAAGTGAATGGGGATAGGAATAAGTCTAATGGTATGATTCAAGCATTAACCATTCTCAAATTAAAATGGGAAAACATTGGCTTGGGCATTGTCAAAAAACATCCAAATAAATCCAAAGGAAACAATTATATCTATGTAGTTTTGGATAGCCTTAAAATGAATACACACTTCATTTAAATAAGAGAGGATTCCTCATTAGATCAACTCACATGAATATACATCAGAGAAGTGGTAATGGTGTTTGGAGTACCACTGTGAATTCTATCCGATCAAGATCCAAGATTAACCTCTATGATCTGGAAGAGTCTCCAACATACTTTGAATACTAAGATGATAATTAGTATATCATATCATCCTCAAACTAATATCCAATCTCAGCGAACTATCCAAATAGTTGAGGACATTTAAAGAGCATGAAAAATGGACATCAAAAGAGTATGGGATAAAAATCATCCACTAGTTGAATTCTCTCACAATAACAGTTTCTACTAAAGCATCCAAATGGTTCCTTATGAATCCATTTATGGGAAGAGGTAGGAAACACTGGCTTGCTAGGATGAAATTGGAAAGAAAAAAACTCAATTTTCCAGAATTGGTTTAGGAAATGGAGGATAAGGTTAAGACCATCCAGCATCACATTAAAGCAGCTCAATGTCAACAAATGTGTAATGTTGATAATCATCAACAAGAAATATAGTTTTATGTTGGAGACATGGTATTACTTCAAATATCACCATGGAAGATAGTTATGAGATTTTGGATGAATGGTAAGCTTAGTCCAAGGTACAATATCCCTTTTGAGATCCTTGAGCACATTGGAGGAGTGGCCTATTGACTAGCACTCCCACCAAATCTATCTCCAGTACATGATTTATTCCATGTATCACCATTAATTAAGTATATATATTAACCATCACATATAATCAATCCATAGGTGGTACCAATGGAGAATGGCCTATCATTTAAAGAGAATATTGTGATGATATTGGAACATAGGGAGAAGTTCTACTAAATGAGACAATGCCCCTATTTAACATGTTGTGGAGAATCCAAATGATTGAACAAGAATAGTGGGAATTAAACGATGTGATATAGAAGAGTAACCCTTATATTTTTTTAGTGAGGGAAAATGAAATTTTGAGAGATAAATTTCATAAGGGGGAATATGTTTTCGACTCAAACATTTATTAATGAAATTTATCTTGATCTGATTAAATGTATTATTATATAAAATGGTTATATAAAACATATTCACTTATTTTGTTTTATGTTTTTGAATTTTAAAATATAGTTAGGAATTTTTAAAATTTCTAATATAGCCACAGAATAGTGATAACATGACTAATATATATATAGTTATTTAACAAATCTAATTTTCTCAGAAAAATGATGTGATGTCCTCATCCAGTAGAATTTATCCATAGGAATCCCCTTTGTCAGAGCTCATAAAGGAGGTAGCATCATTGTTGTTCTCCCTTCACCAATCCCATGTTGAGCATCAACACATTAAGTGTTAACGGAACCACCTATGGGAGAAGTGAATGTTAATAGTGGTTACCACATGAGTGATGTTATCCAAGCCCCCCCATGAGTATGTCACCATCGCACTCCTTACCCTTAGGTATTATGAATGTGTTATAAGGGTTTATGTTACAAGACCCTAGTAGTATGGTTTTGTGAATTATTTATGTAGAGAATAAAGAATATAAATTTATTTTATTATTGTTAATGTTTAAATAGTTTTAAAGAACAAATAGTAAATCTAGTTAATATTAAATTAATAAATGTATTTTGATGAATTAATGTATTTTTGAATTAAATAATATTATTAATAATTTATTTTTTTTAAATATAAATGTTCATATAATTTTTATGAATATAATTGTAATTTTTAAGGTATGAAAGCTATTTTTGTCAAAACGTATGTATTTTTTATTAATGTCGGTTTTCATTTTAATGTAAAAAATTCACATATTTATAAAATTCCATAAATAAAATGAATAAAATTTTTGGATTCAGGACATTAAAATTATCTAACTGTGTATTCTTCATAATATTCTGAGACAGTAAAATTTTTGTGGTTAAAATTAAATACCATTTAAATACATAATGTGCTTTAGGACATCATAATGATCCAATAGTGATGTAGTAAAATATTATTGAAGGTATATTCGGCCAAAATATGTTTTAACCATAAAATAATTTTATTTTAGACTTGTTTAATTAATTTTATGGTACCTTAGTGGACCCTCTAAGACTTATAATACATTTTAACTTTTTAAAATGATTTCTTTGAGAGTGCGGCTCACCTCCACATAATAAAGCCAAATATTTTAAGAATTTCAACCATTTGACATATAATATAATAGTTTAAATTCCCATTTGGAAAAACCCATGGGCAAAAACCTTGGGTTGTATTATTGGTTTAAATATTTAATTATATAGATTCCAAAACCTATGTTTATGAAATATTAATGAATGCCCCTATCTTTTCCTATATATTCCCACACTTGGGCCCACTTATATTTACCCAAAACCCTTGGATCTAATTTATACTCTTCCCTCCTCTCTCTATAAGCCTCCCAAAGCTCCCCAAGCTCCCATGAAGCCTCTCTGAATCCTCTCCCAATCCTTTGGGACTAAACTTCCAAGTAAGGGATTTATTCCTTTCTCATTTTTGTCTAAATTTCATTATGTATTTATTCCATTTATCAATTAAAAATTGTGTGGTATTATTTAATTCCTCCCACTTACATCCCTCCGTATTTACTAATGATGAGATACCTATTTATCTAACATTAATTCCTCCCATGTACACGTGTTACATTGCTGAAATTTGTAAGGATTTTCTATCTTCTCATTTACATTCAAAACATTCAATTATAGTATGAATCTAAATTCCATTAAATATTTTGGGAAATGTATATATATGACCCCTTACTATCAATTTCATGTACATATGTCGAGATACCCCTTTCTATTTCATCAACTTGTTTTATGAATTATTATGTCATGTCGTTATGCTACCAAAATTGCACCCTGATTTCCATGCCAAAGTTATAGTGAAGTGAATACCATGCACATTTCTCTATCAAGGGTATTCAACATTATGGAAATTTATTTATTGATTATATAGTTTCATTTATGTATTCCAAATTCCATTATCATGGATTAAATTTAGATGTTGAATGATTACATGTTGTTTGATCCATGTGGCACACGTATGCATGAGATGAAATGATTAAGAATGGTGCATGTTGATAGTGATACAATGCATTAGTCAAAGAAACATATCAGGATACATCAAGTCAAATGAGAATTTATTAATTATAATTCAAGTGCATTGATGGTTTATACATGCCCCATGTGCTACGAGCCTTGTCTCATGAAAATATAATGTAAAATATTGATGCCACATTTACATGATTTGATAATATTTCATTATCATTAATTTATTTTAATGTTTCTATTGTCCTCCATTGATCTGCCTATTGCCTTACATGTACTGTATTATTCATGTTACTCCTTGTTTACTCCCTTACAGGGCTTTATATCTCACACTTTTTAGGAATTTTCTTAGGTTATCCCATGCAATATAGAATACGAAGGAATACTATGGTCATGTAAAAGAAGTTTTCTATAATGATGTCTTGCAAAATTGTTTTTTAATGTTCATAATTTCTCAAGACACTAGACCTATTTATCCTTAGTGTTTCCCTAAGTGAATGTTCATGTAATAAACCATGTTTAATATGTCTAATAAAAGGATGTTTTGTTATAATGGAATTCGTATAATGGGAATCCAAGAATCACTAAGGGTATATGAATCAGAAGACCACTAATATCGTCCAAGGGATTCCTATAGTAGCAATCCAAGTATCTCTCTAGTTACATAAATAAACATCCCATTGACCCATCCATGGTGTTCATACAATAGGAATCCAAGTATCACTCAGGTCATAATGGTATACATGTAAGGTTCAATATCCATATACCTGGAAACACTTTTGGAATCCCAGTAAAATATACATCGCAATATATATATATATATATACATCTAGAATCTATAGTAAAGTCCTTGGTAATACATTGGGGTATCAAAAAAATATTCAAAATAGGATTGCTCAGAAATTAGATCCCAGAGAAGCACTTATGGGAATCCTAATAAGAAAAAAGGATCCTAGTAAGAACATCTGAGCTTCCTTACTATAATAATGATACCTCATGATTGGCTCAACATCCACCAATGAGTAAGCACCTTTATTAAACATCAATGAATCCTCGAAAACCATGTCAATAAGAAAAGATGAGTAAGGATTACCTGAAAACCCAACTGAACACTCCATCCAAAGCTTCGTGGTCATACAAGTTCATAACGGATTCTAACGTGACTCTCAAACGCGACCTACTCCCAATATCAATTTACACCTAAGGCTTTGTCAAGCAGTGAGCACCTGCTGTGTCCCTCAAGTCAAACACTGGGAGACATCCAACTTCAGATCATCAAGGTAATATCACAAGTGGAGGGAACCCAGACCAGGGATCCCCCAAAGAATCCATGGGTAATGGGATCCTACAAAGGAACTCCCATGATTATCACATAAGAAATGGAATCCCTCGAGGTATCCTTAGAAGCATTTATTCTCAGAATCTCGTAAGCTAGAAGGGAACTTCTAATAACGGGAATGTACTCAAAAGAATAGGACATAGGAGATATCTCATTTCTCATCTCCGATCAATGGTCTCAACTATGTTGGTACGAACACTCTACCGATCATACATGATCTAGTTTCATACTCAGGATACAACTAAATTTGGTAAATAGAGGATAAATATCATTATTTACATAGAAGCCTCAAAACACACATTAGGATTCCTCATATCACTCCTCAGGTTTCACTGTCACGATATATGCAGAAAACCACTTCTAATGGACTAATATCACGTCCAATTCTATATTTGGTACAAAAAAGCACAAAAACACTATAAAGGGGTAACAAGGGGACAATATCGAGCATTTAGAGACTATACACATAGTGTACCCCTAACTCACCAAAGGGGCATGTATTCTCATTGGCTTGGGTTTGTATGTAACAACCTAGGTAAATAAAGAATAATATATTTTCATATTTATTAATATTTTTAAATTAATTATTAATTTTACTTTAAAGGGGATGCTATGTTTTATGTAATACTAGATACACAACAACTGGTTTCATTGAAATATTATGTTGCACACAACGTTGGGTCATACTGAAAAATAATAATATAATATTATTATTTTAAATCATAGTTAACGCCTAGCCATTGTAATGGATGGAATATGAATAACTAACTAAAAAATTATTATACAACTTTCATAAATATTTTTACATTTATCCAATAAAAGTTAGAGGCTTAAAATGATAATGAATCTAATTTACTTTAAAAGGTTGATTTACCGCCTTTTGATGGTGAACACTATTTAAATCATGTTTTGGTCACTTTTATACGTTATATTTGAAAAAATATAATTCTTCTTTAGAATCAAGACATCCTAATATACTTTGTATAAAATTTTGTTATTTTTATGATAAAATTAATTTTTTAATGTATTGTTAAAAATAATGTATTTTAATTCAAAATTGTATTTTAATCTAAGTTATTTATATGTTTGGATTATCCTTCTAGATGGTTTTAAATTTTAATTAAACTATATTTTTACCATTTAATGAAATTTTGGTCATTTTAATTAATTTCACTTGGAAATTTGACATAGACAATTGTCAATATTTTCATTGTTAATATTTCGAAAAACATGATTTTTGTTTTGACAGTGGGAATTAATTATAAATTAAGTTCTTCCACTTCTGTGTTATGAATTTGGGAAAATGGATTTTATATTTGTAATCCATAGGTCCAAATTGTGTAAGTAGGTAACTTTTATTTTTATAAATTATGAATAATTACTTCAGTAAAAATTTAATTTAACACAGTTAAAGGTTAAATCTGTTAAATAAGGGTAAACAAATATTTTTACAATAACATTAAATTACCTAAAATTTGTCCTAATCCTATTTTATGATACATATCAGACCATGGGAATCTTTGGGTCTATTTTGGGACCCCATGGGGCCACTTAAGAGTCATAATGACACTTTTTTTAAATAATATAAAGTAATGAAAAAAATGAGAAAAAAATTATCTTTTAGTAAATTAATTTTTACATAAGATTATATAAGTTATATTTTGGACTATGAATATTATTTTGAAATATAAAATTATTTCCTACATCATTGTAGTTTATTATAATTTTTAGTCATCAAATAAATAAAATTATTTATGACACAATATTGATGCAGTGTTTACCTCAATAATAAATAATTTAAATAAATAAGATTATAAATAACAAAATAATATGCAAAACCTCTCCCAATAATATTGAATTTTTTTATTTTGATCATGATTCATCTTATATATTACTTTAATTATTTTTTGACCTTTTGAACCTAATATATGTTTATAATAATATAATTGTTTCAAACTTTCCTAAAGAGCCCCTCCTCCCCCATAAAAAAAGACACCACTTCTTACCCATTCATCACCCCTCTCAAGCCCCTTGGATCATCCAAACCCTAACAAAATAATCTCTAAATATCCCTTTCATCCATCTATAATACTAACTTAGGCATAAGACACTTCAAGATGTCCTTTGGAATCAAACCAAAGGGAGTTACCAGAATTAAAGGTAAGAGTTTCTCTTAAATGCTTTTGTTTTATTTTGTTTTATTTTAGTTCTACATCCCCCTAAACTCTTTTTATTCCTTTATTTTAAAAAAACAATAGTATACTAAATATACTATGTTTTTTATGAGAATAATTCTAACTACACTTCCACACACATTCATCTAATGGATAAAGAATATATAGTTTCTACGGACGTGGAACTACTGCCTCACGAAACGACGATTGTTCAAATATCTATAACCACAAATCATGGTGGCCATTATGATGGAACAATATTTATATATGATATATATTTTATTTATATTGTGTCTATTCTTATTTATTTTTCATTTATAGAATACCTATATGGTTTCCTTAGTGGGTAAATATGATAATCTAATTTGACGAAGTGCGGACTATCGCCCCCTCAAAGTGATATGACTCGTTCATGCATTATGTGGAACATATAAAGGGTAGAGTTAATGAAATTATAAATGATTTTATACAGGAATTATAATATAATTATGTATCCTTAATTATCAATTCCATTAAAATGTGAAATAGAAATGGAAGTAGCGTTCATGCGTACGTAAGACTTACCATCTCCACGAACGATGTATTTCATTTCTTATCTCCAAATGTTATGTACTATTATAAATACATATATATACTGGATATATATGATATATATGATATCTAAATAATGAATATGATTATTTATATAATGAACACTTTACCACATGAAAACATGTAATTATAAGAAGTACATTTTTGAAAGAAATACCAAATATTGACAAAAAAACTACTATTAACTAAAATGATTAAATAATATTTATAACATGTTAATAATTTATATAAAAGGAATAATAAACTTTAAAAAGATTTATAGTCAAGTATAAATTAATTTTTGTTTATTATTCAGGAAGAACAAGGAAAAAAAGTCAAGTCGAAAATGAGGTAAGGGGTTTTTTATCTCACTTTTAATTCCATGATATTTCCATTGATTCTGAATTATTTATTTCATATGCTTTATTGTGTACTTGAATTTGATATATATTATAATTATTGTCTTTATATTCATTTTATTATATTATTAACTTAGTGGTTATTAACTTTTGGTCATACGACTCGATTGATTACATCGTGGTAAGGGGTTTTCATCTCACTTTTTATTCCCATGAGATTCGTGCTATATGGCCAATATTTCTTTTTATGTGGTGTTTGTATTTCCCATGATTTTATTAAATTTATTATATAATTCAATTTATGGGTATTTAAATCTTCATTTTATGATCCTAATTTCATTGGTTGTATGTTTCAAAAGTTACCAAATCGATAAGTGAACCTTTCACCCTCGTCTTTTTAAAATATTTATTTTTCTGATATGTATTTTAATATACATCATATTATATTGGGATATGTTTTTCTACATACTTATTACTGTAAATTTTATGTCCATGTGATGTTATACTATTTTCTCTCTCATCAACCCATTTTCTAAATTTTAATGTGACGTCGTTAGGCTGTTGAATTTCTATAAGGAAACTACATCACCAAATTTCATTTCATTGGAATAAACTTCTACTTCTTGATTATGTCATGCTATTAATATGTGTGAATATAAATTGATTTTTTTTGATGTAATATCCATATATATTGGATGTATTTGTATTTTTCACACATAATTATGTAATTTATTTACCGTTAATATAATGATACTGTTTTTATAAGGGATTTCGTCTCAATTTACATTCCACTGAGTCTTCATTGTTGTTATGCTCCAATTCACACTTTGTGTTGTATATACTATCCTTTGAAATATTATATCAGGAATCCCTTTATTCTCATGATATTATAAAGTTATGATTAAATGATATTCATTAATAATTTTATTCAGGAGACTCTCAATTTTTTAATAACTCTTTAACTAAAATATTGTTTTAAAGATTTAGTCTTCTAAGTATTCCTCATTAATGTCCTTGTTTTCAAAATGATTTTTTATATTTATTTTTATGGACATTAATGATTTAAAATGTTATTTTTTTAATAGCTTCAATGTGTTATGGGACACTTTGATTAAAAAATCCCTTTATTAAATGTTTTAAATGGTTTTGAAAATGGTTTGATTATGCATTGATTATGTCAATATAATGATATGATATATTTTAATTGCAATGTGGAAATTTTATTAGTGAAATGTTTATATTTGTAATATTTTATGTGTTATTAAAATATAATTGTACATGTACATTTGACGTGTAGTAACATAATAAACCAAATGAAGGATGGTGATGTGACAAACCAGGAAGGGTGGTTATGTTATAACTGCCAATGAATTGGGTATGGAAGTCGGTTGAATGCCTATTCCATTTAGTGATATGAGTGGAAGTCAACCCTATGTTTATTCCATTTAAGTATTTTTATGTCCTAAGTTTCCTTTATATGATTTGTGTTCTTTATATGGGTTTTATGGTAATCTTTTGGTTACAAATGGGTATGAAATTATATTTTATCCAGTGAAGAGTATTAAAAAATTCATTGATGTGAAAAGTATTACTTATGATAAATTATTCATTGTTTACATGTTGTTTTGAAAAATTAACATTTTTCCCTCTTTGTGTATCCCTTACTGAACTTTTTCTCATACTAAGTTTTTGAAATGTTTTTCATGGGACATGACTTAAAATAGGGACCAGGAAGTGATGGAGGAAACGTCATGATGTTCAAAACATGGAACTAGACATGTTTATTTTTAAGAGTTTATTTTTTATGAAAAATGGATACTGGGTAGTAGTGTCTACTTGTAATATTCAAGTTGTTATGTAATAGTTATGGCCTAATTCTCTAAAACTCTATACCTGAAAAGATCCTCAATGTGAATTTATGATATAATTCATGATTATTTAATGATTAAGGCCAGGCACTTATAGTTTATATTAGAGGTCGGTTTAGATAACTTTAGCAGTTAGTGTGTTATTTAATCATAAGTGACATAACCATAATGGTTAGCATATTAGAGAAATTCATAGTTTTTTTGATAAAGTGAATGAGATTATGATAACATGAAAAAGTATATCTTAGTACATACACACCTCATATGATATTACATGATGATTTTACTGATATAATCACACTGACCTTTTTGGTTTTAGTAAATGGATAGATCTAGCAGGCACCAAAGTAATAGTTTATGTGAAGAAAACTGTGATAGTTTTCTAAATGAGAAACTGAATGAAATGGGAACTACAATGAGAACTATTATGGTTATTCTCAACCAACTATCTAGAGTCATTATTGACTACCTGAACCATGGTGATTTTTATAAGGCATCATATATGCGAGAAACAAGTCCCTATAGTTTTTTATGTAATAATCATAAAGGTAAGTATGTTAAAAAACCTATGTGTCAAGGATGTGGAAAGAGACACCTAGGAAAAAATTTCAAAGGTAAAAAAGATACTAAATATGTGGAAATGAAGGTCATAAATAAATAACCTTCCTTGTAAAAAGGAAGAATCCAATTGATTCTAGGAAAGTGAAAGAAGATCATTATGATGGATCGATTGAATGGTTTAAATGTGTTGTGCATGGTTATTATACAAATAGATGTCCAAAAAATATGTTTTGGGAATTGTATCACCAGGATTGTACAATTATATGTTTTCTAATACCTAATTTCATTCTGATTGAGGATGATGAAACTGACAATGCCCAATGACTGTTATGGACTACTTCTTAACATATGTTTTGATATTATTGAATATTAGGATATGACTCATATTTTATATAGGAAATAGGTATCATAGAATATGTTGGAATGGAATGTTTAATGGATCATGAAGAACGTTTAATGAGTAAGAAGTCAACATATAAGGGATTTAAGTGTTATGGTAGATTTTAGGATGCTGAAATGCTTAAAATTATGAAGGCTCTTTTGATGATAGGATTACATTAGATGAATTTTTATAGTATGTGTAACCCCAATTTTTGATATATGAAAATTTTAATCATGGAAAAATTTTCTTTTCTTTTTTGGATATAGTTATAATGAACCATTTGGGTTTATATGATCCTAAATTTGAGGTAATTACATGCTAATACATCTTGGGATGAAAATTGAAAGTTATTAGATAACCTTTGTGGTTTAAATATGTTATGACTATTTTTTATGTGTTTATATCTTTTTGGGAATGTTTTTAAATTATATAGTTTTTGAAAAAGGACAACACGTAGACCACGTGACAATCCGTCGTGTCAGACAAAACTGTGGGAATCAAACCCCCAACCAAAGTGCGACTGGGATTTATAGCCTACCACTAGACTACGTGAAGTCCCTGGTTAGTATGACTAAATCATTTAGTTATATGATTTTATGAATTAAGAATAAGTTGATTTTTGGTTATCTTTGGAAATTATTAACCTATTATATATAATATGTTATTAGGTTAATTGCTTTTCAAAATGAGACTTTAAGAGTAACTGATGTTATTTAGAGATAAATGTTAAGATTTATATTGGAAGACTATTTGATTAAATCCTTCTTAGATTTGGGATTCAATCATAGATTGGATTACTTTGAAGAATTTTATGGATAGTTTTTTATGGAATGGTTTTTTTTGAACTTTTGGTATTGTTTGAGAAATTTTGGAGATTAAGAGTAGTTTTTTTGTAAAATATTATCCATTTGGGGATTATAAGATCTTGTAAAAACCAATTTTGGGTTTGGTTGATTTATAAAGATAGGGGAAATATATAGTTCATCTTTTGTAGATTATGTGGTACTCTATAAGTTTATTCTAGAAATTTATGTGTGATCAAGTCATCTTGAAAACTTACTGTTTGTAGAAAAGAAGGGTTTTTGGTAAAATTTTATTAAATTATGACACTCTACATGAAAATTTGGTGTATTTACTTATTATATTAGTCTATTTAATAATAAAAGTTATTAACTATATGAAAAGGAACTTGATGTAAAAAATTTATAAGCTCTCTTTTATCATCATGCTTTTACCCAACATAAAATTTATGGTATTGTGGTAGTTAACATTCTATGATCTAGGTCACTATCACTCTCTACTAATATATTAGAGTTATTTTCTCTTCCATATCCATGTTTTCATGTAATCCTAGTATCTTTTTTCTTAGGTGACCTTTTTATATATCATTCATTATTTTAAAGTGATGGTTTTATTTAATCTTTTTCTGATGTGGGTCTTTCAATAATGTTTCCATGCCGAATTTTAAAATTGTGAGGACACAATTCCGAAAAGGGGGGAAGGATGTGACAACCCTGGTAAATAAAGAATATTAAATTTTCATATTAATTAATATTTGAAAATTAGTTATAAATTTTACTTTAAGGGGGATGATATTTTCGATGACGTACCAAATACACAACAACAAGTTTCTTTGAAATTTTACGTTGCACACAACGTTGGGTCACACTGATAAATAATAATATAATATAATTATTTCAAATGTTAGTTAACACCTAGATATTGTAATGTAGGGAATAAAGACAACTATATACAAAATTATTATTCATGTTTGTTAAATACTTTAACATTTATCCAATAATAGTTAGAGGCTTATAATGTGAATCAATCTAATTTACTTTAAAAGGTTGATTTACCACCTTTTGAAGGCAACCCATATTTTAATCATGTTTCTTTCACTTTTATATGTTCTATTTGACAAAATAACATTCTTATTTAAAACAGAGACATCAAAATTTACTTTGGATGAAATTTTGGTATTTTTCTAATAAAGTTTATTTTTAAATGAATAGAGAAAAATATGGTTTTTTAATTCAAAACAAAATTTTAATCTAATTTATTTATATTGGTGAATTATCCTTTGAATTGGATTTGAAGTGTAATTATTATATATTTTTACCATTTAATCCAATTTTTGTTATTTTAATTAATTTCACTTTGAAATTTGACATAAACAAGTTTCTATCATTAGATAGTTAATATCTCTAAAAACGTGATTTTCATTTTGACAATGGGAAATAATTTTAAAGTATTGTCAGCCACTTCTGTGTTTTGAATTTGGAAAAATGGATTGAATTTTTAGAATCAGTAGTTCCAAATTTTGTAAATAGGTAACTTTTATTTTTAAAAATTATAAATATTTACTTCAGTAAAAATTTTATTTACCATGGTTAAAGGGTAAATCTACTAAATAAGGGTAAACAAATATTATTATAATAATATAAAATTACAGTAACATGATTCTTAATCCTATTGGTGGATAAATCTGACCATGGGCATCTTTGGGTCATCTTTGGGACCCCATGGGGCCACTTAAGAGTGACAATGACACTTTTTTAAATTAAACTATATTAAAGACAAAAAATGAAAAAAAACAAACACGTTTTAGTAAATTAATTATTATATAAGTTTATATATATTATATTTATACTATAAATATTCTTTAGATATCTAAAATGATATCCTAGATCATTGTATTTTTTTATAATTTTTAGACATTAAAAAATGAAATAATTTGTGACATAATAATGATGCAGTGTTTACCTCATTAATAAATTATTTAAATAAATATGATTATAAATATTAAAATAATATCCAAAACCTGTCCAATTCTTATATGATGATTTTATTGCAACCATTATTAATCTTATCTTTGACTTTAATTATTTTTTGGTCCTTTTGAAACGGACCATAAGTTTATAAGAGAATAATAGTTTTAAACATTCCTAAAGAGCCCCTCCCCCCTTATAAAAGGACGCCACATCTAACCCATTCCTCACACCTCTAAAACCACTTGTATTGTCCAAACCCTACCCAGATAATCTCTCAAGATCCCTATATTCCACCTAGAAGAATTATCTTAGGTAGAAGCCACTTCTAGAAGTCCTTTTAGTTCAAACCAATGGGAGTTACCTGAATTAATGGTAATAGTTTCTCTAAAATTATTTTGTTTTATTTTTTTTTATTTTACTTATCCAACCCCCAAAACTCTTTTTGTTCATTTTTTTATTAAAAAACTAGTATCCTCAATATACAAGGTTGTTTTTATGATTAGTATTCGAACTGCGTTTACACACACCTCCGTCTAATGGATAAAGAACACACTGTTTCTATGGATGGCGAACACCTGCCTCATGAAACGATGATTGTTGAAATATCTCCAACCGCATCTCATGGTGGAAATTATGATGTTAATGTATTTATATATGATATGTATTATATTTATATTTTATCTATGATTCTGTATTATTTATTTATATAATACCTTTATGGTTTCATTGAGGGTAAATACGATAATCTCATTTGAGAAAGTGCAGAATACCGCCCACTCAAAGTGATATGACTCATTCATGCCTTATGTGGAACATATAAATGATATATATAATGAAATTATATAAAATATTATACTAGAATTATAATATACTTATGTATCATTATGTTTCCATTCCATTACAATATGAAATTGAAATGGAAGTAGCGTTCATGTGTACGTACAGCTTACCATCTCCACGAACAGTGCATTTAATTTCTTATCTCTAAATGTTATGTACTGTTATAAATACAAGAATATACTGTATATATATAGTATAAATGAAATCTATATCATGAATATCATTCTGTATATAATGAACTTTTGACCACATGAACAACATGTAATTATATGAAGTCCATTTTTGAATCAAATACCAAATATCAACCAAACGACCATTATTAAATTAAATTGTTACATAATGTTTATAAAATAGTAATAAGTCATATAAAATGAATATTAAACTTGGAAAAAAATATTAATATAGTATAAATTAACTTATGTTTATTTTTCAGGAAGAGAAAGGAACAAGCACATCAAGTCGAACATGATGTAAGGGGTTTCTTATCTCACTTTTAATTCTATGAGATTTCCATTGTTCGCCACTTCTTTATTGCTTGTGGGATATTTTGTAATTAAATTTGATATATATTATCATTTTTATATTTATATTCATTGTATTATGTGATTTATTTTGTGTTTATTAACTTTTGGGCATATGACTTGATTGATTACAATGTGGTAATAGATTTTTATCTCACTTTTTATTCCCATGAGATGCATTCTATATTGCCACTATTTCCTTTTGTGTGGTGTATGTGCTGCCCAAAATTTTATTCATTGTGTAATATAATTTAATTTATGGGTATTTAAATCTTCAATGAATGATCCTTCTTTCATGGGTTGTATGTTTCATAAGTTTCCAAATCGGTAAGGGAACCTTTCACCCTCGTCTTTTTAAAAGACTAATTTTTTGTTATGTATTTTAATTTACATATTATTATATTGGGATATGTTACAATATATCATTTTTCCTAAAAATATTATGTCCATTTTATGAGATACCATTTTATCCCGCATCAAATCATTTTCTAAATTTTAATGTGTCGTCGTTAGGCTGTCAAAATTCTGTAAAGAAACTTCTTCACTAAATTTCAATTCATTGGTTTAAACATCAACTACTTGATTATGTCATGAAATGTATATGTGTGGATAAACTCTAATTGTTTTATAATTACTATCCACTTATATTGGGTGTATTAATATTTTTTATACATAATTATTTCATTTATTTATCTATAATCTAAGGATATAGTTTTTATAAGGGATTTCATCTCAATTTACATTCCATTGAGACTTCATTGTTGTTATGCACAAATTCACTATTATGTGGTGTATATACTATCCTTTCGAATATTACATAATAAGTCCATTTATTCTCATGATATTATAATTTTCTGATTAAATGTTATTCTGCAATTATTTTTATTCAAGTGTCTTTCATTTAGTTAAGAACACTTTAACTACAATATTTTTTTAAAGATTTATTCATCTAAATCTTTCTCATTAATTTCCATGTTTTCATAATGGTTTTTATTATTTATTTATATGTACATTATTTTTTTAAAACATTAATTCTTGTAAAAGAATCAAAGATGTATGGGACACATTGATTCAAAAATCACTTTATTAAATGTTTTAAATGGTATTGAAAATCGCTAGATTAAGCATTGATTATGTCAATATATTGAAATGATATATTTTAATTGAAATTTATAAATGTTATTAGTGAAATGTTTATATTTAAAATATTTTATGTGTTATGATTTTATAATGTTACATGGACATTTTATGAGTGGTTAAATGATAAACCAAATGAGGGGTTGTGCCCTGATAAACTAGGATATGTGGTTACATTATAAAATCTAATTCATTAGGTATGTATAACAGTTGTATGGGTATACAATTTAGTGATATGTGTGGAAGTCGACCATATGGTTCTCCCATTTCATTATTTTTAGGTCCCACGTTACAATTATTTTTTATGTATTCATTATATGGGGTTTATAGTAATATTTTGGTTAGAAAAGGGTAATAAAAGATCTTTCATTCAGTGAAGAGAATTTACAACTTCCTAAAGGTGAGAAGTATTAATTATGATAAAGTATTCATGTTTTACATGTTGTTTTGAGAAACTAACAGTTTTCCTTCTTCTGTGTATCCATTACTAAGATTTTTTCTCCTCCCAAGATTCTAAATTGTTTTTCACAGGACATGAAGTGGAATAGGTACAAGGATGTGATCAATGAAAAGTCATAATGTCTAAAATAGGGAACTAGACGTGTTTATTAAGAGATTATATTTTATGAAAAATGGATACTAGTTAGTAGTGTCTACTTGTAATATTCAAGTTGTTATGTAATAGTTATGGGCTAATTATCTAAAATGCTAAACCTGAAAAGTTCCTCATTTAGAATTCGTGACATAATTCAAGATGATGTACTGTTTAAGGCCAGGTCCTTATAGTGTAAAAATCCTAGGCACACGATTTGTAACAAAGTTACACATCGTGAACCCAACACAAGTTACAAGTCTTTGTCCCTCATCTGTCTTCACCATCTACCTGACTAAGATGTTTACTTCTAAATAGAATCCTACCCTGCAAAGGGTTTGGCTGTGTACACTTCATATCCATATACCCCTACATGGGTGGACATTCTAGGGCACATTCCCACACTGAAAGGTACTAGTACATGGATTTTATAACACATACATGGTATATAATCTTTTAAAAATAAACTTCCCTAAACATGAAGAACACATGACGTGTCACCTTGGACTACATGCTGTGTAACCTGGTTTTCCCAAATAAAAAATCCTTGGATCACCCAAAACACCAACCTTTTCCCTAAAACAACATATTGGGCATTAAGATACCCCAAGAAAAAAATATATGACTATAAATTTGTTATATAAATCCTTTAATGGTGATTTTTAGTGAAAACCTAAATGCCTCTACCATTGGAAAAAACCCGCTGAAGTTTGACTCGAACTCGCAGTCCATGGCTGTCGCACAACAATTCAGTGCATCGAAGGTTCCATGGTGGTTTCTCAATCCCATCCTATCTCCCCTATTTCTCTCTCTCCCACTCTTATATCATTACAACGACATAGGTGCCCTCATAGTGGTGTGCATGATATGTATAAAGAAGATGGAAAAAAAATGAAAAGAATGAAAATAAAAGAAAATAAAAATGAAGAAAAAGTGACCCAGGATGACCTTGATGCTTGAATCATTTTTATGCCTCACCAATGCTAAAATCCCCATTCTTGACTCAATGGTGGAGATAAAACCATAATTCAACTATCCATTCAAATTTATTTCCCAAACAAACATCCAAAAATAAATTAATATTTATTTTAAAAAAAGTATATATTAATTATTCTTTTAATATTTTCTTTTCTTAGATTTCCCCAAAACTCTTGTGCTAGGGTAAACACCCAATTCTAAGAGCAACGAAGTAGTCAAAAAAATTATATGTAATCATATGCTATGTAAAAATACCATTTTACCCCTTTTAAAGAAAATACAAGATAAAATTATAATTTCTTCTCCATACTATAGTTTGGAAAAATATGAGACCTTACCCAAACTATTTTATAACTAGATACTCAATGTATAACCAAATTGATAAGGATATTAAGGATAATTAATATAGAAAATTTACATTTCCTAATGGGATATTTTTCAAAAATGTTATTCCCTTTAGATTAATTTACTTTAGATCCACCTATCATCATTCCATGAACTAAAATTTTAATCCCAATTTTATGGATATTTTGGAGATAAATGTGACTAATTTATTAAAGATTAATTTCATTTATTCTCCCATTTCAACAACAGAAAGATAATTTCTAATAAATTATGAAATTATTAATATAATATGAAAATGCTAAACTGAGCATTCTGTTTCCCTTCAAGAACATTTATCATCTTTTTTATTCACTAGTTTGGCTAAACTTTTGATACTAAAAATGAAAAATGTAGTCATTTGGATAAATCCTCTCTAAAATATTTGAGGGTTGATAGGACTTATTGTAATTCTGTATTATATTGGGTTTATTATTTTAAATATCACCCAAATGATATATATCTTCAATAAACTAACAATTAATAATGTAACATTATAGTGGGAATAATTTTTTCAAAGAGAGTATTATATAATAAGGTATTATTATTTGTTACCTAAACTATTTATTCAAAGCATATATAGAAAATAATTCATAGATTACATAGAATATATAGAATATTCACTCAGTGGACTCTATTATTTGTTGAATTTTGACGAAAATAATATATAATCTATTACATTCAATAAGAAATAATTAATGATTTCTGAAGGTACATCAGGGTTCAATGAATAATATCTCTTCTAATAGTAAAATATGAAATATGTAGAATTATTTTTTAAATCATGTGGTTCACATGATTGACCATTTAGATATTATAATGTAGATTATTGATGGAACCAAGCTGACTAGGAACACATACCTATTTATTTAAAGGAAACACATCCTTAACTATAACATGAAGTTGAGAAGGCTATATTTTATTATTAAATTTTCTAAATGACAACAATGTACATTGATACCAAATTAATATTCCTAATTAGAAACAATATTAAAGACCACAAATTAAAAAGGATAAATTTAGTGATTATTATTAATTATAATATAATATTCTTTGAGGTACATTCATCCACATTATGGGGTTTACAAATAACAAGTCATAATAACAAAACATGATAATCGATAAATATCTTCACTAATCATGGTTACCAAAAATATCACTAATGTTGATTTTGTGTTTGTTGTTAAATAAATCAATAGAAATTATTACCTAAAATGGAGTAATTAGTTTAACTTATTACCAATACAATATAATAAATTGAATTATTTACCACATATCTAGTTTATTATTCAAAAAAAGAATAAAAATTACCACATGGATGAACAAGATAATTTATTTTTTGGCCATAACCACCTAGATAATATAAAAATGGTAATTCATGTTTCACATGATTGGTTTTTCACTTTATTCGTAAAATTTGAGATAATTTATATTCATATTATTTGTCAAAAAAATAAAAAAATCAAACCATTATTAATGGTATAAAAATCATGTTGATTTTCCCAACCATATACTATCTTAATCATGATATCCTCCATTAGAAACATCCATGAATGAGAAAACCTACAAATGATCTATAAATATACAACTATATGGTGTCCTAGTCAATAAAATAAAATTATATTTGAATTTATTTTATGTGTAACTATATATTAATATCAAATAAAAATATACAAACAATTGTTTTAAAGAAATTGTATTCAGTTTGAAGTTCTTCCAACTAAGAATAAAAAAACATTCCCAATAAATTATGCATCTTGGGAGTTTTGATCACTAATTAAGTAAAAATATTTAGAGGTCGCAAAGTATTGATACATATTTTAAACTCATATTGGATTAATTTTCTATTACCCTATGTTTCACAATTAAATAGATAACTTTTAGTCATCTTTTTAAAGGGATTCATGTCTTTGATCTATAACCTCCAGTGAAAATCTGCTAGTTAAAATTCATTATTAATAAAAATAAATTCTTCAGTATGTATAACGGTGATATGTACTTATGGGAGGTTAGAAAAATTTTATAAATTTATTCTCAAATCCAACATCCTTATTATGTTGATATTTCCATGTACCATCCATGCAGATAATTGCTTGTCTAATAACTTAGAACTATTAAAAAAATGTGCAAAACTTTTGTGACATTGTCCCATCACACATCACATTACCATAATGATCATAATAGTAAAATTGTTGGTTTGAATAAGGCCATATAAAATATTCTAATGATTCTAGTAAATTAAGGTAAGAATCCATGTCCAAAATACTTCTTAATAAATTATGGGATTATCACGCCACTTCAAATAACACCCCCTTTAAAAACTTATACCTCATATGTATAAGACCTAGGTAATATATGATATATATTTATGGATACCATAATTATAGGGGAGAATATTATTATCTAACTAAACATTAATGTTCACAATCCCCTAGGACTAGATTATAATTTAATGATGAAAAATGATGTAAGAACATCATTACTTGAAGGTTCATTCAAATTAACAGGAATGAAAAATTAAATAAGAAGTTCCCACATAAATAAAATTAATTGGATGAATGTTTAATGTCATTAAATATTCTAATGAAGATATAAATATAAATATATGTACAACGTAATATGGTAAATACCATATTTCATTCACATAATCTTCTCAAATCAAGACTATTCCTCAATTACAGTAAATGGAAAACACAGGGCACCCCAGATCAATGAAAGTATTGTGGGGGAAAAATTCACCAAAATTAATATTGGTTGAATTTATAAAGAACTATTGATATTGAATTATATGATACAAGGTAATTTTTATAAAACAATTAACAATATAACAACCATGTGACTACCATAAAACTATAAAATATACATCGCTAAGTAATTATTTAATGATTATAAAAATCATGAAACCCATGTCCATGTCACAATACTACAAACTAAATGAACCTAAATCCATATGTAATTTATATAGACTATATGATATTTGAGTTCTAACCAAATTAACATAATATTTACAACTTCATCTTTGTGTTGGATGACTAAAATATACACTACAATATGCCCTAGTCACACAACTATAATCTACATTGCACAGTGTCAAAATCACATATCCTTAAACTAAGATATCCTATATACAAATGAGCCTCATATATATAAATAATATTCTTTAAAATATTGTACTGTGATAGGGTTTCTTACCACCTCATAATGTAAGGTATACCTTATATTATGACAAAATTCCAATTTTCTCTTTTATAGGAGAAAATTCATAAAACTATGAACATTAAAAATAATGAATGGATTTATTCCTATTACTATTGGATGTGTAATATTAAATATTTCACCTGTATTGGTCCAATACAATTAATGCACTTTAAATCCATTAATCTCACTACCCTATTTTTGGAATTACTAATTTATGTTGTGTTTTCCTCTATTAACCATGTCCTACGGTAATAGTTTCTACCATTTATAACTATATAAATAATGGTGCTCATTTCAAAAAGATAAATTCTAACATAAAAATATCATATATAAGAACCATATTGATGTTTTACTCACATGTAATTCATTGATAAAATATGTTTTCTACTACACATGAGCTAGTTCGGTATAGAATTTTTTCACATATATCTAAAAATATTTATTTATTTATTCAAATTATTTCGTGATTTTTGTTGATTTCCAACTCACTTTCACTATACCCATTATTTCATTATCTTATCATTAAATTCCACATTTCACCCTCTTAACTCATATTGGCCATTTTTTTCCAAATACTAGACTACCAAAAATAATATTTCTAAAACAATAGATGTATTTATTACCATATCTATGATATATGTAGTGAAAAATTGATATTATTTTTATGAAAATTCCATTATTTGTAAATTCAGAATTTTTTCCATTTTACCCACATATTTTATAGTTATATTCATTTTATAGGACAATATTATTTCTTTTTATCTATATTTATTCCATCAAATATTATAATCCATTCTTGTATAAAATATTTCAAACATTACAAAAATGAATACCCAAACATTTTTCCATGAACTATAACTTTAAAACAGGGTGCATACATTCATCAATGTTTTATTTCCATAATCATTCATAATCCCTCCTTATTTCAATTATTTTTTTGATCTAATGCCTCTTCCATATCAGTCATGTATTCACCATATTAGGTGAGTGATGTTTTACGCAATGTATTTGAGATCTATACCCATTAACTAGGATACAAATATTGGTTTATATTTTAAAATTTTAATTATTTTTCATCACATTGGAAAAATATATAAAACCCTATACCTCAATCATAATTTACATTAAAATTCATGAGTTTAAATAATGAAAAGTTGTAAAAGTTTATTCAGTTAAAAATTCGAAAAGGAGATACCTAAAATAATTTATATTATCACTAGGTAAACCAAAAACAATTCTTAAATAATAATGAAGATAATGTATAGATAAAATGTTCTATAAATATCATAGGGTAATACCTAATCCCATTAAATGTAGAGATATTTTAAATACATTAATTTCTCTATAAGAAATGTAGTACTCTATATTTTTATTATAATAAAATCATTATAATTTCTATAAGTTGGTTCATTGATATCATATTAGGGTTTATTATTTTCCAACTGATTGATCATTCCATGATAGAAATATCTCTTATTTATAGAAATTAAAATGAGATTTCCAACAATTTATTCACAAAGTATTAATATTATCATATGATAATGACACATGAACCACATATAAATTTCAAATATACCCAAAAGTACATATACCCTAGTGGAAACCATCTCGAATCAGGACTAATAATATCATCATTAGCTTCTGGTGTTAGTTCATGGATCACATGTAATGCCTACCTATAAATATCTGAATGAACACATCCAATATAATCATCCACCATCTTTCATCATATAGAATTACATTTGATCGTGATGATGTAATTAAGGCCCCATATATAGTTTTCTTATAGGAATCATGTTACAATATTTTGAAATATATTTGGTCCCAAAAAACACTCATATCAGAATCAAAATATATTGAACTATGATTTATCACCCCACCTCTATATACTCATGTGGATTATGGTCCCTATTATTGTTTCTATATGATATCCTCTTATAAAAAATAATAGGTAATGATTCCGCATCATAACACATCACTATTATTTTTTAGAAAAGGTATATTGTTGATCATTCAACCCATACCAAAATATATATTACCTAATACAAAAAAACATTTTGGATAAACATAAGTGTGAGTTTTAACATGTGATAAAAAGAAATAATTTAAAGAGAGGTCATTTTTATTTAGAAGAGGATAAATTAGAATGGATATAGATTGTTTAATTTTCTACAAAAGAATAAAATAAAATAGTAAATTATGAGTTTTTAATGGAAAATGTTAATCATAGGATTATATTTTATGATTGTTTTAGATTATAAATAGACTTTTTTAAGCATCAAATAGCTCTAATATTTCTAAAAACGAAATATATATATAAAAAATATTTTTTCCCTTTAATTATTTCACATATGAGGTTATCATTTTCTAATCACCTTGATATTCTTATAATATTTATCATTCAAAAATAAATTCATCGATGGTTGATGTAAATTAGAGAAAATACAGTTAAATATTGGAAATTAAACCATCATATTGTTTAGGATGTTATGACCCAATCCTATACAACTGTAATAGATATTGTACAAGATACACTAAGAATTTAGTAAAGGTAACACACCAAGTATTTAAAAATTATTTGAAAAGCATCAAACAATTAATCTGTACGTAATGATTTTATTAAGGTGACAGTCACAAACTAGCTGTAAAATATAATTTTTCTTCTTCTATTAATTCAATTTCAAAAAATGGTCATCTACGGTTGTGATGAGTATGATATTTAGAGTCTAATTGAACCAACAAGTTTTTTAGGTGAATTTTAATATACCCTTATGAATAGTATTATGAATAGAAATATTACCATTATGAATTGTAAATTTTATTATTGTTATTATTTTCTTATAGTTATAATATAAGGATATCTTTTTTAATTATTCAAGGTGATAAAAAATCAGTTATTGTTTTAAAATTTTTATTTTTTGAATAACATATAATTATAATTAAAATTAATTTTAAACTATTTAGAAAAACATCTTCTATAAATGGATTTCATTTTTGAATTATACAGGTCAAAAAGGTTTAGGGTTAAATTTTGAGATTCTTCAATTATACATGACTTTTTGGTGAATAAAGAAATACATTAATTCATAAAATATACTGAATAAATGAATTTATACAGCATGCATGACTCATGGATGTTGTAAATGTCCATTGGTTCGAACTACCATGAACTTATTACTATTTTGGGTCACATGAATCATGAATGTTCATAGCCTTTATCAAAAGTATTAAACTAATTTTTTAAATAATGTAAAAACCCTCCTCTCCTCCACATTAAATACATCCATTAAACCACTCTTCCTCTCACACCACTCAAGCCTTTATCCTTGTCTATTTTCATCCAAATAATATTCCCAATCCCCTTCTCCAAATCCTAGACCAACTGATCTCACCATAAGTCAAAAACCAAGGGCCTTATAGAGAATCTCAAGGAGAAGAGATTAAGAGGTAAAGACAGTCATTCATTTTCTTTTTTTTAAGGTTGGGGATGAAGCCTAATTAATTATTAAAGAAAATAAAATACCTCTTTAACAAGGTATAGGGACACCCATTACATTTCCCGAAGGCCCAATGACTATTTATCCCATATTTCATTTTCTTGTTTTTTCTTTTCAATTATTTAATTTTCTAATACTCTCTTCTCATACCATTATCCAATTGGAATTAAAGCTATAGTAATATATATATTCATATAGTTTTCATTTTAATGAAAAAATTAAACATGTTACTTCATCTCCTACCCCTAACATAAAAACACCGTTCATGATGTGTCATTTAACCAAAATCATGGATAATGTTTCTGTAATTTCCTTTACATACATAAAACTATTTTGTAAAAACATTAAAATGGTTGAAAAATATTAATTTTTTGATATAAACTATTTTATTTTCTGGAATGAACATTTATGAACTATATTAAATTATACAACAAAACAAGTTCATGATTATCATAGAATCGCCAAAATGATCTAAACAGATATCACTAAATATTTATCTAATGATTCATCATCATACCATATAACCATAATGATTTATGGAATAATTTATATTTTTTAATAATATGAATACTGATTCATTCCACTTTTAGAATTCCATTTTCATATGACAAGAAAATCAAATACAATCATTCCATGGAAATCGAGAAAGGAATGTAGCCAAAAAAATGAAAATAACCAAATATAATTATTACAATGGTGGAATGTTGTTATAAAATTATAAGATAAGGACTCTTTAATATGAATATGATTCTATATAATATTAATAACATTCTTCTAACCATTATACAGTATAATTAAACATGTTTCAATTAATATTATCCTAATGTAAGGGAATGCTTAGCCAAATTTCCATTCTTCGCGTTAACCATAAACTTCTTTAATTATGTGGTATTAAAATTGTATTTGTGATGAATTTTGTTATATTATATTTTATTATGAGGATTTACATTTTCATCACAGAATCCTTCCATTCTATTAATTATCACATAATTATAATAATTTTAAGGGACATTTGTTAAGAAATCCACTTTTAAAATTCTATATTTCAAAATTCAAAAGTAATGTTTTTATGAAATAATTATTTATTATAATTCGGTTTTAGATCATGGAAATTTCTTATAATGAAGGGTGGTACCTATATCTCCTTGAAAATAATTTGGTATGTGTACGTTAAAAGTCAATAGTATGGTTACTCCTAGTGTAACTGTGATGGTTACCCAATAAGGTGGTTGTGAGGGTTATATTGTAATGTTGTAGTGATGGTTACATTATAAGGTAGATGTCAGAGTTACAAATCTTAAGGTAGATGAGAGGGTTACAAGATTATGTAATTAATTTCCCAAGATACATTTACAGTTCTATTTATGTTATTTATGTATTGTGTAAATCTAATTGAAATATCATGTTTCACAATGTATTTATATATGGGTGACAAGTATGTATTTTTTAAAATGGTTTTATACATTTACTAGTATTCATGGACTAATGTATTATTTCATTATTTTTATATATGTTACTGAGATTTTTGTTCTCATCCCCTGTTTTAAATAATTTTCATATGTTATGAGGATCTGTAAGACAAATAAGGAATCCAAGATAAATGTTATAAATATTTTTTAAAGAAAACTTGTTTATATGAAAAATTTTATACTTTGGGATAAATGGATACTATTATTCTGGTATCCACTCTATATAAATGTTGACTATTATATATGTTTTATGTCACAAATATCTAAAACTATAAACTTCAAAATATCCTCAATGTTAAATGAAGTGAGTTCTTGATAAAAATTCAAGATTATGAAATGTTATAAAGCCGGATCCTTGTAGTTATTATCAAATAATGGTTTAGATATCATTAAGTGTTATTATGTTGTTTAAATAATTGCATAAATGTTTTTTTACTATCTGTTAAATTTGAAACTTTTTTCGCACTTAAATATTACCATGTTGTGTAATGACTTGAACTTTTGAACAATATTTGTTTCTTGATTTGGTGTGTAATTTTATTACATAACAAACCAATATCATTTTATTAATGAAGTGTGTATAATTAAAAAGGGAAGATTGGGTTTTGACTGTTACAAGACTTCTGGTCAATATGAATATTGGAAACTATACACTTAATGTTATGATTATTATTCATAAATACAAATGATTAGGGTTAATTAATAGATATAGAAGAGTTCATGGCCTCATCTAGTAGACTTGGGCCATTCTACACCCATATATCAAACCTTAGGGAAGGAGGTAGCATCAATGGGATTTTTTCTAGACCAATCCCAAGATAAGCTTCAATATGTCAGGTTTTAACGTAATAACCTTCAGGGGAAGGTCTAGAAGATTGATATCACTACATGATAAATGTATTTTGATCCCCCTCAAGATTATATAACTTCTTAACACCTTACACTTAGGTCCTATGAATGTGTTATAATGGTAAATGTAATAAGGACTTAGTTACATTGTGTAATACTTTTGTAGATAAAAAAATTTTTATTTCTTATTATGGTAAAAAAATTAATTTAAAATTTTAAAATAAATATAGGATGAAATTTATTACGTTTTTTATTGTTGGTGAATATTGAAAAAAGAGTATTTTAAAATAGTTTTTATACATTAAATCATTAATAATGTGAAATTATTATCAAAAAAATGGACATATACCAATGTGACCATTAACAAATTTAGAGTTTGAAAAGATCAACATAATTTTTGGTGAACATTAAATTATGAATAGAAATATTACCCTTTTGAATAGTAATATGACCAATGGAATAGTAATATCACTTAATTAAGTATAATTATAATTTAGGAATCATTAAAGGTAATATTATATAATTGCACGAGTAAATAATTATTTTAGAAATTTTTAGTTAAATATTAGTATTTTATTGGGTAAAAAATTATTTTACATAGAAAATGAATATAACATATTTAGAAAATTATTTTTAAAAAATAGAGTACATTTTTTATTTATGAACTTCTATATTTGATTATGGTGAATAATGAGACATTTATAAAAAGTTTTATTTTTCATTGAATAGTAAAAATATAGTTTTTTGTTTTTTGTGTGTTTTATGACATCATAATTAGGTAATATTAAATTAAAAATTCTGTTTGAATCATTAGTATTAGAATACTATTTTAGGAGTCCCATGTTTCAAAATTTGTGCACAAATACCGTGGTCAGGTCTATGGTTTTTCATATACAACTAATGACGTGTCCTTAAGAAATTAATAAAATATCCCCTCACTTTTTCTATAAATACGAACCCATCACTTAATTATATTCATTAAAAATCCTCTACAATGAATATTTTGTCTTTTTACCTCTCAAGGAGTCCTCCCATGGTTTAATAAATTCCCCAAGGTCTCAAACATTAGGTATTTGAGGTTCCTCTTCAGTGTATGGGATTTGTTCACCCTTCTCTTTTAGTTAAGAATTATTTTATGTTATTTCTTTTAGTTTAAATTTTCTTATGTTGGATATTTTATTATATATATGTATTTCAATGAATATTCATTAAAAATTATGTGAGACCATATTCACTCTCATCAAATCATTTTCCATAATTTTAAGTGACACTGTTAGGCTCCTGAATTTTCATAAGGGAATTCTCAATGTCTCTTTTTTACATTCATGTTCCCTTTTATGTGGTATTACTTAAATGATTCAGTATCATATTTTTATTTAAATTTTATTCAATACAAATATTATATTATTATCCTTTTCTGAATGGGTGTCTCATTTCACCTCAATTTTTAATTTTTTCTGAATCCATGATGCATAGCCATTGTGTAGAAGAATTTTCATCTCAAAATCTATATTTTTCACAATAAACTCTCTTATTTTATTTATGTGTGTATCCAACACTATTTCATTTATACTTTTATTCATCAATACATAATAATTATTTGTTTTATTCTGGAATTATCATATATAAAAACTGCATTTCACTTTTACGGGTTATAAATGACCAAATGATAATGTATTTAAGAGCTTTTTAAAAAATCAATACATTTATATGAAACCTATTTATATTATTCTATTCGGGTTATTTATGAAATATATGATTGTGATATAAAATGATCACATGAAAATAATGACATATTTAGGGTGCAACTTGATATCACTCAATTGTATTTGGTAATGAAATTAATGGATATGATGGAAAATTTTACGATATCTTAGTGAATAACCTTGGTAATGTTTATGATACCTTGGGGGTGGAACATGGTGATATGATTGGGAATTTCTAAAATAAATATTTTAACCAAAGTTTCATGTTACTAATCATGGTATTTTTTTATTATATGCCACTCTTTCCATTTCTCATGTATTTATGTATTTCATCATGTTCATATTGATATCATAGGAAAACGGATTCCCTTGGTTATCCTTATTGGGTATTATGCTCACGCTTTCAATTGATGTATGTCCCCAGGTTATGAGATGTAGTAAATTTAATTAGGATGAACATTTCAATAAGCCATATAATATGATTAAATTATTGTTTTTATGTTTTCATGTATTATGTTCATTTTTTCTAAGACACTAGACTTTAACGATCCTCTATTTGTAAAATGTAATAAAAAGGTATGTAATAATAATTCTGGATTCTAAATGATGCATCAACTAAGATAAGTTTTTTTAGAATGTTTTTTCGCATAAGAAACAGGTAAGTGGAAGTTTGAATGAACTGAGAGGCTGATATCTTTCTAAATCCACAATCCGGAATGGTGGGAATTATAACCGAGTAGTTTCTAATAGTAATGGCCCAACTAACACAAGAAACACATGGAGGTGGAATCCATGTAAGATAACAACCATACATGCCACAATAGAACAAGAATATAGTGGAACATTTTATGAGGAAACACCATTCTACTTTCTGTGTATATTCAAACCCAATAAATATAGAAGGAATGATTAATGCCCTTGAAAAGATATTCGATGTTATGGGATTTTCATATATTAAAAATGTAATTCATTACATTTACCATTTTCAAGGTGAATTTGATTATTGGTGGTCAATGGTCAATAATATCATGTATATTGAGGTGATTCAAGCCACAGAGTGGGATGAATTTAAAATAGTTTTCCTTGAAAAATATTTTCCTAATTTGGTTCGACTTATGATGGAGAAGAAATTACATGGATTGAATAGAAAAAGATTACTCTTTGGATGTGTATGAATCAAACATCACCCAACTGGTGAGGTATGATCCAATTCTTATTGCAAATCTTAATATAAAAAAACCATTTTTTACTCAAGATTGAAGCCAATATAATGAAGGGTAATGGATTATCATTAGTTAAATAGTTGTGAAAAACTATTCTAATGTAATGAGAAGGTTGAAATGAAGTTTTTTTATGATCACATGCACATTTACACTAAGGAGAAAAATAAATCGTTATATAAAGCGATGGGTAAGAATCCATCAATGAAAATCGATGCTAAGAAAGGACAGTTACCATTTTTTGAAATGTGTGGTCAAATAAACCATGGGGAATGCCTTACCAAAATTGGGAAGTGTTTTTGATGTGGTAAGATTGGAAATATGGCCAAATATTGTAATGAAAATTATACTAAGTCTATTCCTGATAAGAAAAATCTAATATGTTTTCAATGTGGAGAGATGGATGATTGTGAAAATTCCTACCCAAAGAGAGATCTGAATATTGCCAATAATCCAAACTATAACAAAAAACATGTAGTGAGATCCTTTGTAACTAAATTAGAGGTCATAGGTCCATCCAATGATGTTGTATCAGGTACGTTCCTTATCTAACCAGATTTTGCTATTGTTTTGTTTGAAATATGGTCTACAAATTCCTTTATTTATGAGAAATGTTCTTGTAAATTGGAAATTTCACTTAAAAAAATGTTACTTGAAAATATTATTAAAAACCACAGGGGAAATTTTAAATAAAATAGGAATTTTCTATTGTTTTCTGTAGAATTTCTTTTACATACAAACCTTGTTGTTTTTTACTATGTAATGTTTTATGTCATTCTAGGTAGGGATTGCATTCTTATTTATCATGATAAGATTGATCATAGAGCTAAAAAAAATTTAGATAGATATTGAGTTTTTAAACAAGAATGAACCCATAAAATTAATAACATATAAGGAAGCTATGATACTGTTGAAATATGTAAATGTGATTTATCATTCATATATTGTTAAAAATAGTGGAACTATTATGATTAATGATGTGACATTGGTAAATTAATATTTGATGTTAATTTGGATGATTTATCGAGTGTTATACCTGATCTAAAAGTCAAATCCTGAATTGAATTATTTCATGATGCTAGGACAATTTCAAAACCCCCTTATCGAATGGATTAGACAAGACTAATTGAATTGATAAATTAGTTTCATTAGTTTCATGATAAAGGCTTCATTAATCCATTCACTTCACCATGGGGTGATTCAATTTTTTCAATAAATAGAAAGATAGTTCCATTAGTCTTTTCATTGATTATAGATCATTGAATAAAATAAATGTTAAAAAAATTATTCCTTAACTCATATAAAATACTCGTTTGATCGACTAAATGGAGCACACTATTTTTTTAAGGTTGACCTAAGGTTGGGGTACCATCAGATTAAAGTTAAGGAACCATACATCCTAATGACTATGTTCTGTACTTGATATGGGCATTATGAAGTTGTTAGTATTCAATATAGTTTAACTAATACACCTTCTATATTCATGGATCTTATGAAAATAGTATTTCATTAGCTGTTGGATAAGTTTTTAGTTGTGTTTATTGATGAAATTAGTGTATTTTATAAATTCAAAGAGGAGAATGAAAAACATCTAATGAGGGATTTTTAAAACATAATGGAAAAGAAACTATATTGAAAATTCAGAAAGTGTGATGTTTGGTTGAGACATATTTAATTTCAGGGACATTCTGTTAATAATGTTGAAATAATAGTTGATCCTTCTAATAAAAAAGTGGTTTTTGAATGGAGAATACCTACAAATGTTACTGAGGTTTTTAGTTTTCTTGGATTACTAGGTTGTTACCAACTGTTTGGTAAAAACATTGCACATTTATCCATCCCACTAAATAAGTTAACACAAAAGGGGTAATTTTTATTGGATAAAGTAATGTAATATTTTTTTCAAGAACTCAAGAAGATATTGGTGAAGGCACATATATTAGATATGACTTCCAAAATGGTGATTTTTTAATCTACAGTGATGATTTATTGAAAGTGAATGGTTGTGATTGATGCAGAATGGTCAGGTAATTAATTATGCTTAATGAAAACAAATAATTATAGTGTTAAATTATCCCGCACATGATTTAGAATTATGAGATGTGGGTTTTGATTTTAAAATTTTTAGGATAATATGGATCCAGATGTCAAATATATACTGACCATAAAATTATGAAATATATATTCACTCAGAAGTAATTAAACATGTGGAAGATAAGATGTCTTAAAATTATAATGGATTATGATTTCATGATCAATTACCATCTTGGAAACGTGAAAAAGTTGAAGATGCCTTGAGTCAAAAACATCATCGATCATCAACCATGTTATTTTGAGGACCTGATCCCTTGATTAATGATTTGATGAATTTTGGTTATAAGTTGTTTGTGTAGGAAATATCAATGTTTTGTTTAGGTGTCAATGGATTTATCATTATCAAACTGAATTGAACAAGCATATAAGGAAGGCTGTGAACAATGGAAAAAGGTAAAATTGGTTAAAATTTGAACGTTCCTAGAATTTAACCTTGATATAGTTTGTGATTAAATATTAGGAAAAAGATTTTGTGTGACTTTTGATTCCCATTTGAAGAATGATTTATTTTGTTAAGCTGATAGTTCTTCATCTTCAGTCAATCATGGTTGTACTAAGATATACAGTGTACTTTTGGAGTATTACTTGTGGTGTGGAAGGAAAAGAGATATATTATATTTTATCGTTAAATGTTTTCCATTTAACTGGTTATAGAAAAAAGGCAATTTCATAAGGGATTCTTCATACCTTTCCAGTGCCATAGTGGAAATAGAAAAATGTATCCATGGACATCGTAGTGGGATAACCAATGACATGTAGACGTAACTATGTGATTTCTGTGATTTTTTACAGATTGAATTAATCTACACATTCCCTTCCTATTCGAGATAAAATGTCTTTGGATTGATTTTATTACTATACCTCCAAAATATTTCCAGGTTATAAGGATCACCTCCCTCCATTATGTCTAACTAGGATCCCATGTTCACTTCTAAATTTTGGAAGGGCCTTCAGATGTTGTTGGACTTCAAATTAAATTTCAATACAGCTTTACATCCTCAATCAGAAGGGCAATCAGAATGAATGATTCAAACATTATAGGATATTATTTGATCTTATTTAATAGACTACTAGGGAATTTGATATTTTTATCTTTCTTTAGTTGAGTTTTCTTATAATAGCAGTTTTCATTCCAGTATTCAGAGGGAACCTTTTGAGGAAATATATAGGAAGTAGTGTCAATCTCTATATTTTTGGGATTGTGCTGGGGAATAAATTTTGATGGGACTAAAATCAATAGAGGAAGTGGCTAAGATGTGTAGACGATCCAACAACTCATAAGGACAGCTCAGAGTAGGAAAAACATTTTAAAGAAAACTAGAGGATAGATTTTTGTTTTGAGGTTGGTGATCAGGTTTTTCAAGGAATATCACCATGGAAACGTTTTATGGTTTTTGTAATTGAAGGGAAGTTATGTCCAAGGTTATTTGAAATGTATGAAATCCAAGTGGATGTTAGACCAGTCTCCTAATGGGTAGTTATGCCTCTGATTTTATCTTATGTACACAATGTTTTTCATGTATTGATGTAGAAAATGTATATGCCTGATTCATCTCATGTCTTCAGACCAAAAGGAGTACAGCAAGAATAGAACCTTTCCTATAAAGAGAAAACTATTCAGATCCTTGATAGAAGAGAACAAGAATTGTGGAATAAAGAAATCCATTAGGTCAATGGTTTTTTGGAAAATTAACATGGTTGAATATGCTTCTTGGGAAACTAAAAATACTATGTGGGAAATGTACCATCACTTGATTGATAAGTATATAAAATTTTGGGGAAACAATTTCCAAAAGGTGGGGGGAATGATACACCCCATGGTTTTAAAATTAAATTGAATTTCATGAAACAATGAAACTCTATATAATGAAACTTTTTTATATAGAGTGTTATAAAATAGCATTTAGCTATAATATTTAAACTTCTATGATTTTAATTTCCAAAAATGGTAATCTATGGTTATGATCAGTACGATATTGCGAATATAATAGAATAAGATTTTTTTTTGTTGAATAGTAACATACCATAATAAATATTATGTGAATAGTAATAAGACCCTTATGAATACTAAATCATATGAATTTTTTTTCTTAAGTGTATAATTTAAGGATTTATTGATTAATTTTTCAAGGTGAAATAAAATAATTTATAATTTTAAAATTGTTATTTTTATAATAAAATATGATTTTATTTAACAATAAGCTAATCATATTTAGAAAATTAATTTAAAAAAAGGGAGTTCATTTTTAAATTATACTTTTCAAAAATGGTTAGAGTAGATTTTTGGTATTTTTCTAAAATACTAGAATTATTTGTGTATAGTGAAATACGATAAATGACAAAAATATGCTAAATAAATTATTTTTTACAGAATTTTTGAGTCATGGTTGATGAAAATATAAATTGGTTTGAACTCACATGAACCTATTACGATTTGGGGTCACAATAATCATGATTATTCATATTCTTCTTCAAAAATATTATACTTGTGACTAAAATAATGTAAAACCCATTTTCTCCTCCACTATATATACCACCCTCACCACCCTCTTCCTATCAAACCACTCAAGCCTTGAGCCTTTTCAATGTTAAACAAAATAAACTTCCCAATCCCTTTCCCCATTTCCAAGACCTGATACTCTAACCAAAAGGACAAAACATAGGTCCATAGCAAGGATCTCAAGGAGAAGAGATCAAGACGTAATGATCCTATTATATTTTCATGTGTTTTCTTTTGAATTAGTTTATTTTCATATACTATTTTCTCATCCAATTATCTAAGGGGAATGAATGATCTAGAATTATATTTATTCCATATTTTTATTTTTTTATAGAAAAATTCCCCAACTTACATCATCTCCTCCCTCTCTTATAAAAACATCATTCATAATGTATCGTATTACCAAAATCAGGGATGTTGTGTTTGTAATTTCTTTTACTTACATAAAAACATTATTAAAACCATTTCAATTGTTGAAACAGATTATAAAATGTATGATATAACCTCTTTTATGTTTATTAAGGAACTTCTCTACAATAAATTAAATTATGTTATAAAACATGTTTATGATTATCAATGACCCACCAAAACAACCTAAATGGATATCACTAAATATTTATCTAATGATTAAAACTTATTCCATATAACGGGAATAATTTATATAATTATTCAATATTCTAAAGAAATATGAATATCATTTAATTCCACTTTTACTGTTTCATTTCCATATGATAAGAAACTCAATTAAAACCGGCCATGGAAATCCTAAAATGAACGCACCAAAAACAATGAAATAAAAACATATTAATAATAAATTGGTGGAATGATGTTATAAAATTAAAATATATGGTGTTTAAAATAAGAATAGCTTTCATAAAAATACTAATATAATTATTATAACCATTATACAGGATGTTTAAACACATTTTATGTAAGACAAACCTGAGTTAAGTGAATTCATAAACCATTTTCTTTTCTTTATGGTAACCATTTAATTTATTAGTTATGAGGTAGAAAAACATTTTGTGTAATGAATGTTTCTATATTATGATTTATTATGTGTAATTATAGTTTATACAAATAAGCCTTTATTTCTATTAATTCTCACTTTAGTAATATGATATTTTCAAGGTACATTTCTTTATAAATATTCTTTTAAAATTCTATTTTAGAAAATTCAAAAGTAACGTTTTTATGAAATAATTCATGTATTATGATTTTGTTCTTGATCTTGGTAATTTTTCATGATAAAGGGTGGTAACTATATCTCCCATAAATTCATTGGGTATGTGTACATGGGAGGACAGTCATATGGTTAATTCAAGTGTTACTACAATGGTTACATAATAAGATAGACGTAAGGGTCACATTTTAAGGTAGTCATGAGTATTGAAAATCATAAGGTATTTGGGAGGGTTATAAGATTATTTAAGTAATTCCTCATGAAAAAATTTATGTTTTTATTTAGGTTTTTTATGTTTTTTGGAAGTCTTGTGAAAATATCAAGTTTCACAAAGTATATATTGGAGACAAGTACATCTTTTTGAAAATGATTTCAAACGTTTAGAAGTATTAATGGACTAATGTTTTATTTCCTTATTTTTATATCCCTTACTGGGATTTTTGTGATCATCCATTGATTTTTATGATTTTCACAGATTATAATGATTTTTATGGAAATGATGGAATCCAATATGAATGTTTTGAGGGATTTTTCAAAGAAAACCTCTTTGGATTTAAATGTTTTATATTTTGGTAGAAATGGATTATTTTTTTGTAGTATCTAATCTATATAAATGTGGAATGCTTTGAATGTTTTATTTCCCAAATCACTAAAATAAAAAACTTTAATTGATCCTCAATGATAAATGAAATGTTTTCTTGACTAATATTCATGATTATGAATTTTTATAAGGTTTGGTACTTATAGGAATCCCATACTAATTACTAAACCTAATGACTTTAAATTATTTAGTTCTACATTTCCCTCTGACCATGATCATTCTCATTATAGTGTAATGGAGTACTTGGTATTTAAAAATTACTTCACATAGATACAATTTATATAAATATTCCATTTTATCAATCTATTCAAACAATGTTTAAATGATTATGGTGTATACCCTTCACAAGTCCAACCACCTCACTATATGATTATTATTAGTTTTATTAAGATCAATGTTAAATCCTTGTGTCACCTCAAGGCCATTTCCATAGATTATGTCTTTTATATATGGAAATATTCAAGATAATTCAGTTTGAATATACAAATAGCAAATAACCTATAATTTTTTGTATTCTAGGATAGAGTACACTAGAGGCACCTTGCCAAATGTACCACCTACCATGGGAACATTAAAAACATCTATGATCTATTTTGTATATTTTTCTACCCATTCATGGGGTTTTCTCTATTTAATGTTTAGTGGGTTCAAATAATTAATATCAACCACATGATGGTTTAGTTGTTTTTATGGAATATCCAATTTTTTGATACAGGATGTAGAAGAACTTTGGACCATTATCCTTGAGAGGTGTGTAGCTTATGTGATCTCTAAAATTGAATTCCAAACATTTTATATAGATTATTCTTTATTAAAACAATGTAATAGAACCTTCAAGGGATTCATGGGGAATCACTAGGTGGAAGGGTTGTTCAATCATGTGTTTCCTTACATCATGGTTTAAATAATTGATTAATTATTATGGGGTATTATTCATTATGAACCATATAAAAAGGTATTAGAGAAACATTCATCATGAATCAAAATTATAATAAGAGTTATTATGGTGTGTAGGGTCGATATAATGATTAATAATCAACTTAGGCTTCTAATAATCATTATTGAAAGTAAATAAGACATGAATGTTATTTTTAAGAATCACAGACATTTTCAATGATCATCACGAATGGTGTATTATTAGGAACAATGATATAATTAGGGTGGTTACATATTATACCACTAACCTCATAATAGTTTAATTACGTCACAATGTACAAGTGATGATGAGTAAACTATTAGTGAATATAAAGTCAGAAAACCCTACAATGTTTTGTTACTCACTAAAATTTTAATACTCTACCAAATTAAAAATTAAAAATCTAATCAAGTTACTAATATTATATGGAGTTTACCCTTGATACATCTTTCATAACAAGAAAAAATCCATTTAAAATTTTCTATATAACTATTATGAAGTACAATGTATGGTATTTGGGTAGTTATAGAAAAATTGGAAACTAATTTACCCCAATGAGTCTCTCATAACGATAAGATATTATTATTCAGAAATAAGGAAAACCCTGTTAGGAAAATTATGTATGTACTAATATTCTTATATAATATCACCATAGAGTGCATTATCACATTTATCATGTTACGTAAAATGTACCATCAATATTTCTGGTTCATTGAAAAGAGTTTTTTTTGGGTTTCTTAACTCTATCACTAGCAAATTCAGTCACACGATATTTTCCACCCCTTCACTAAAATGGATGTCCAAATGAAGATAATATTATTTCCCCATTATAATTTTACAATCTATTAATAATTCCTTGATTTTATTGGGGAATTCTCTATATCTCATTAATGATTATATTATTGGATAAATTAATCATAAAAACCCTCAAAGATATAGACACCAAAAATTTAGTGTATATCAATTTTGTGTATCATTATCTGCCTTTGCATAGATGGGAGGTTTTCATGTATTAACACTAGTTTCTGATTAGATCTAAAAGGTAGTATCCACACCCATAAACCATGAAAATTGAAACTCAGATAGTTAATATATTTCATTTATTTATAACTATTTAATAAACATCATCTAAATATAATTTACCAAGAAATTTTTGACACATTTTATAAAGTTGTTTCATATAGGATAGGGATCACATTATAGGATCTATCACATATTATTCTTTTTTAGTGAATTGGTAACACTTATTGAGTTTTATTAAGTGATATATTGAAAACTTTGGTTTCAATAATAAAAAATAAACAAGAATGTATTCTAATATATTCCCTCTATTGATATTTATATATAATAGTTTGTATCTTTATACATATTTTTTTGAATATAATGAATATAACATATAAACCATGTTAACTTAAGTCTGTTATTTATGGCAGGGATAGTGACTACGTCATGATATATAAATCAATAAAACATTAACCTATGAGATAAATTATATCCTTTGATATCTAGTCCAATAAGTTGTGTGAGATAAAAATTTTGAGATATAACATGGTTGTTAGGATCAACCATAGTATTTAAGGTTACAATAACTCTCATTTCATAACCATTTTCCTCAATCCGACCGCATATGTACTTATAATTAATTTTTTTCATTGTTTTAATCATTTTTTATTGGGTTTGAACTTAGGTTTTTTGTTTTATATTTGGCCAAATTGTATATTTTTAGCAGATCATTTTATATTTTTAATATTCTTGTGATTTAGGATAATTGATGGTAAATTCTTGTATAATATGAATCAAAGTATGATTTATGGTGTAAATTTTGGGGTTGAATGAAGTAACATTATTGAAAAATGGAATGGTAGTGTTATAGGTCTCTTAGATAGTAAAAACAATTATGTTCCCTATGAAAGGGTTATTATTTATAAGTATTTATTGTGATGTTCAGTCACCCTCATATATAAAAATTAACCTACACAATAGTTTATTCATATATATGTGTGCAATTAAAAATTGGTACGAAACATTATGAAAAATCATGTGAGAATAAAATCACAGAGTGTGTATGGATTCATGTAGTTATGATATCACATATATATATATAGATAAGGTCATGTATAGGGTTTTCAATTAATGATGGTAACTATTACATGTTAAGTTGTTTTTCTGAATACCTTAATGTTTTAATGTCACATAATGGTGGGTGGTGTTACGCATTGATGATGAAATCTATATATTATTTCGAATTTTCCATCTATCGTAATTCATTACATTTACCTATAATATATCATATGTATTTACATTGTGGTAATTCATAAGGATGGGCGGTCACACTGTGACCCAAGTGTTGCATCATAATTCCAAGAAAGGGTGAATTTCATGACATTGAAGGCCACAATATAACAATATTACATGAATAAATTTCATTATATGAAGGAAAAATTCCATATTGTAATGGAATGGGGGTGGGATTCCATATCTTATTTGGGATAGGTCCATCATGCTAGAGGGAAGACTAAGTAGGGTCATCATGTTATGACCTGTATGGTTACGTCATGATCTCTGACATGAATATTCCTTAAATAAATTAATTGAATGAATTTATAAATTAAATGATTAATAAATTATAATTACTTATTTCATTACATGACACATTTTGTCTTCATCGCTAATTCTATGTCTCCTCTTATTCTGGGTTAGATCTTATTCATTCCTTTTCAAATTAACTTGTCATCTAGTCTAGGAGATATACTATAGTTAGTCTGCAAGTCCTCATGGATTATTCTTTAATTAATCTTATCAAATAATATAAATAAACTAGATTTGTTTAATTATATCATATAATAGGGTTTTTATATTCAATTATTTATTCTATCTATATTTATATAATCTACCATTGGTAGATGGAGGGATATCATTTATATTATGGTTGGATGATCTAATAATATATATTTTAATATAAAGCCATGAATTATTTCTCATTTCTATTTTTTGTTTCTTATTATTATAAATTATAGACAACATAAATATTAATATTTATTGTAAAAAAGGTTTTTGGTTTTCATAAAAAAATTCATTTGGTGAAAACGGTGTTATTATATTAATATCTTTGAGAGTTATTTTAATATAACGGTGAACAAAATGTATTTATATAAAAACTATGTGGATAATTTAAAAATATATTTTTTCAAAATATGGAATGTCATTAATTTAAAATATTTTATTTTATAATCATTTATTTCTTAGGTGTTACATCGATATTTCCATTTTTTTGTTTTTTGAAGATGCTTTTTTGACAAATTTACTATAATGATGTTCTTTATTCCATGTAGTAATGTTAATAAAATATTTTTCATATGACTTGTACTACCTTAAAGTGATCCAATTATATGATTTTCATAAATGATAAATAACATAATGATATTTTGAAATTATAAAATTAATCTAGACTAGATGATATTGTTAATATATATAGCTCGTGGAGGAGGAACATCTTTTATACAGTTTGTATAATGGTATGGGTTTTGTATGATTATTATCCATTCTAAACAATATCTAAAATACATTTTTATTGGAAACCACTATTATTTTCATTAGATAAATTGGTTTTCAAGTAAGAATTCATTTCATATGAATTAACCTAGTTTATTATTGGTTTTTACTAGTGTCCTGACCTTCTGATCAAGCCATTATTTTGGGAATTTTCCCCTTGTTTGGGACATGTAGGGTAGATTCAAGTGTTTAGTATTTTATATTACATTATAAACCTATTAGATGTATATTTATTTGAGTTCTAAAAGATTTCTTCTATTGCCCCTATGTGATCCCATGATGTCTTGGATATTATTACTCTGGCCAAAAAACGTTTGAGGATTATATTAATGATAGGTTATTAATATATTATTGTGATTAATATTATCTATTTTATCTCATTTTATTTTTTTCATTTTTTATTGAATTTTGATAATAATTTTTCCTAAAAATATACCACCAATAAAATTCATTTCAAATATAGGAAATTATCACTATCATAAAATTATGAATTGTAGATTTGGAAATAAAAGTCATCTATATTTTTCAATTAACTAATATAAGTGAATTTTTTTCAAAATGTAATATGAATATATTTTTTTGATATATTTTATTTTACAAAAGAAATTTGTGGTTTTATTATTAATAAATAATAATAACATGGTTTATCATATCTTTGAAGGAATATTTTCATATAACAAAATCTGGTAACTAGTTTGAATACATCTATATAACATAAAATTAATTATCTATTTCTAACCAGATGTTAATTTATTTATATTTAATATTTTTATATATGGTTTAAATGGCATACTAAATATGTATTATTTTCTCAGGCTTTTTATATTATAGGATCATTACAGTTTATTCATGGATGTGGTCTGTGATTCTATGTTTTTATAGTTTGATCTATCAAGGGGTTATTTTAATATTATATCATGAAACATTGCTTGGATTGTTTTAAAATGGTTTCGGTTTTATTTTTCATTTTTTACACTATTTAAATATCATGGAACAATGGTATTCAAATTCAATCGCCACAAAAGTAATATTTTCCTTGTATTATAATTTTACATTAGCTATATAGAGTTTTATATTTTACTATTATAGGATTTATTTTTGTTGTAGAGTTATGATTTAATCAAAATTATTTATTCTTTATCCCTAATTGATATAGAATTGTTTTCATGTTTAGTTTTCAATCATAATAACAAAGTTTTTCATGATCTAATTTAGGGTGGAAGTCTCATTTTCTAAAATTTATTTTTTCTGGTTAAATCATTCCTTGGGAAGTTTATTTTGACAATAAGTAACTATATACCATTTCATGGTGTTTTCTAGAATTCATCTATCCATTTCATGGGTATTATTGAGCATCAATTCATGTTAACCAATTTTATTACATGAAAAAATTATATTATACCATAGTTTTATTTATATTTTCATTATAGATATCGGGTATTATCATCCAAATTCACGATGCATGTATAACTATGAATGTGTCCAAAACATTCAATATAAAACCATGGGTTCAAAGGGTTTTTCATAATTATTATTTCTCAAATTGAATATTTTTAAAACAAAATCCATGATTTTTAGTCTCTATTTGAGTATTTATTAATTAAAATTATGATTTATGAGTTTTATCTAGAAAATCCCTCATACCTAGTGAAAATGGTAATAAAAATTAAGTCACAGAATTAATATTCACTTTTGAGAATCCAATTCAGATAATTATAATTCTATTTTGGAAAATTTATATAGGATTTCTCATGCTATAGAATTGTTTTTCTAAAATACTATTATTAACAATAGATATTTGAAAATGTTATAATTATTTAATTATACATTTTTGTGATTTTAAATCATTATTATTATAATAAGTTATTTGTTTAAAAATATTTAAATTTTATTTTTTCCATTAGGGATGATATTTATTTTGGTTCAATTTAGAATCTACTAAAGGTATTTTTGTCATTATACATTGATTGGTTGAGTATTTTTATATTGAATGAATGATTTAAATAGTGTTTATGAATACATGTTGTGGTATTGTAAAAAAAATTGTAGTATAAATTCTTTAATTTTTTAATACCATAATATTTGTTAGTGTATTATTTTTTTGATCCTTTTGATATTTTGGTGCATTTAAAAATTATTTAATGTTTTTTTACATTGTGAGGTATTAAAAAGATTCAAATGATTTCAAAAAATAATTTGGTTCCATTTTCATCTGTTGATATATTTGAAATTATAATTTTTATTGATCTTGAGATTTATATTTATTGTTATATTTTATTCTTACTCATATTGATTGTGCACAAAAAATGTGTTTAATGAAATTTTAAAGGGACCAGTGGTTTTTTCACTAAACCATAACCCCTTTATTATTCATTTTCATATAAGTAGGTGTCGTGTATACACTAGATATAAAAAATATAATTTTTGTTCTTGTAGATTTACATAAAGACTATATTAAATAGTTTAAGAATATGTGCCCCCCAAACTTATATTTCAATCATTGTCTTAATTAATTGAAAGAGTTGTTTCAAGATCTTGAGAATAAATTAATTCTTTTAGAACTATTTAATCATCTCAAGCTTATGATCATATCATTTATTCTTTATGTAAAAATTGGAAGTGGAGGAAGACAATAATACAGACTCAACAATATAATATCCATTCCTAGGACTTCTTTTCTACATTTTTTATTTATAAATACATCCCCAAGACAAATAATGTAACTATTTAAATGGAATTTTGTTTTCATTTTAATAATAACTAATTGGAATTGGAGTATTCTCATTAATTCATTGAATTGTAATAATTTCTTAATGATGTGTCTATAGATAATTATATAAAAATTATGTAAATTATGAGAGTTGTTCATTCAGGTCATCAATTAGATGTGTCCATACTTATCTTACCATCCTATGTGATATTAGTGAAGTGTGTTATCAAGTTTTTAGTAGACATGGATAGTTTCCTTAAGGATATTGATATTTCTTATATGCTTAAGATATTTAATGAGAACCAAAATAATTGAATGAGAAATTAAATTGAATTGAATATATAATGGGTTTTAGTTTCTTGTTCCCATACTAGCTCATCAAATTTAATTCTTGTAGATATAAGTGCCTATTATTCCATCATTATGGAATGATAGGTTATAAAAAACATCATGCTAGAATTCACTTATGAGAATCCATATGTGGGGCCATTTGTGTCATCTTTTATATTCATATAATGGTGTTCTCTATATGAAAGGTTGCATTATATCAACCCATTTAGAACATCTCATTGTTCAAATGGATATTTTTTTTGATATAATGGGTTCTTGAGGTATTCATCATTATGTTATGGATTATTCTATATAGTCTAATCAAATTTATTTTTTATTCATCTTGATATTATTTATTTATAATGGTGCACTATGACATAAAATATTTATGATAAGTAAAATCCTATAGTTGATATTTCTTCATTGTAGTTTTTATATATAATTAGTTATTATATTTGGAAATTATCTATGTTTATTTTTGATTTTGGAAAATAATATTTTTATTCATACAAATTTTTAAAACTTTAATGGCACATTCATTGGTGAATAATATTTTTATTCATCGAATCATTTAGTTTTGTTAATTATTTTGAGGACCAGTCTATGGGAGTAATCTACAAAATTGTAAAAAGATCATAATAGTAGATAATTATTATACTGAATGGTTATCCTCCAAGAATAGGTTTACATTACACCATGAAGTGACTTTTAAATGAAGAATTATTTAAAAAATATATGTCTTATATGGAATAGTTTTATCTACATACCATTTATGTTTATTTTTTTTCATGACAAAGAAACAGTGTTTGGCTACTTGGCCAAACAATTAATTCCAAAAAACAACAATACTTAATGAATGTTCATTGGGTAATTGTATTTTAATAATTTAGTTAATTTGGTATTTATATGCAACCTTAGATTATTATTAATATTTTGTTATATTTTATTCCATGTTATATTTTTTGTGGTTTCTCATTTTTCAAATATATATTTTTAATTTGAAAATAAATCATCACCTTCATCATGAACATATATATTTACAAAGAGTTATATTTGTAGAATGTTTATGTTTTCTAGAATTTACACTTCTGACCACTCCTCTCCTAATAAATTTATTTATTTATAAGTCGTCTTCTATTTTTAAATGTTTTTTGGAATGTTGGGTTGGCTATGTGACTTTTTGAATCATTGAGTTGATGGATTTCGTTATGGTGTTTTCTGATATTCTGATGTTTTTTAAGGATATAAGGTAGAGAATATCCAATGAGAATCAAGACTAAAAATATTGTATGAATTTTTTAATTTAATGAAGTAACATAGAGTAAATTCAAATCATAAAGTGATTGGTGTATTGGAATATGGGGAAATATATATGAAAAAAACTAAAATGTATCTATGGTTAATGGTTTAATTATATATATGTGAACACTCATATATAAGGGTAACCATGTTTAATATCATACTCTTATGTATATATACCCTCATTTGTAAAAGTCTTATAATTTTTAAAAACAAATGTGAGAGAGAAATCACATCATGGGAATGCTAGTTATTTCAGGATTGATGTAATTCTATTTCTGGATAATTCCACAATGTGTGTCATCATTCCATAATGGTAAATATAATATTTTGAATGGTAAGTTAAATAACATTACATATTATTTTTATTACATAGATTATGGATTCATGTCATGATTATGACCATTTCATTTTATGTGGACCTTAGTACAGATTTTAAAGCTTTACATATCCCAATAATATTTTTTATATATTTTCTTTCTATGATTTCTTGAGAAATACTAGTTGTGTCCTGATCCAAAGATAAATCCATTATTTATAGTGATGAAAGATACCCTAATAGAAAATTTCATTTCATTAGGTTTGGTCAGGAAATTTCTTCATTCCATGAAGAAGGAATTCCATGCTATGATTATATCTAGTATATAATTCACTATTTATTTAGAGAGAGTTGTTTCATTCCCAAGATAAAAAAGACAATACCATGGGGATGACATTAATTGGTCATAAATTCATGACTTCATCTATAAAACAAGTATCCTTGACCTAAGTATTTTAAAAAAATAATTAAATAAATTGTTTTTTATTAAGTTCAATGAATATATCATCTCGTTATTTTACAAACTAACACATTTTATTCCCCTGTGTTCCTCTCTATCAATTTTGTTCTATAGTGAGTTAATTCTCATTTATTAAATTTTTCATGTGTAATCTAATATGACTGATCACTAATGGTGATTCTATCACTCCTTTTTAATTCTACCTTAATAACTTTATATGTACCATAGTCCAAAATTTGTTATTATGGTTCATATCCTATCATTGTTTTGAAATTCAAATCTTCATTTTCATCCATCTAACCATGTTTTTTCTATGAATGTTTGAAATAAGGTTCTTTGTGAATTTATAGAATGTTTATATATATATATAAATATTTATTCTAAATCTATGAATTCAATAACATTTTCATTCCATGTTCTTAATTCTATTATTGTTTATAATAACTGGATTTATTTATTGGTTGTAATAAATAAATTTGCTGGCTATCATTGGTTTAGGGAAAATGGTTTTCTCAATTGTATATTATAAAAATGGGATTATGTAATTTGGCACAAAAAGTGTATATAGAAACACTTAAGACACACTATTCATAAGATTGTTTCTAAATGAATGAATATTTTTGTATTAAAATATATTATTTGAGAATAGATATTTTTTGGATGTTTTTTTATTATATTTTTGTGTCATGGTTTTTGAAAAAATATTTATTAAATTCAATTATAATAAATTATATCTATTTTAAACTTATTCATATCAAACATAACATCTGATTAGTTCTTGTTATTATTTAGAATTAGTTTATTTTTTGTCAATAAATAAAATAATTATTTTAAAAATGTTCCATATTGGTGGAATTATAATTCTATAATAATTTAGTAGACTTTTTTGAAATAATATTTTATAAAAAAATATGTATTTTTTTGTAAAAAACTAATATAAAAATAAATTCATGAAAATATTAATTTATTATTAACATTTTTTATATCAATGTAATGTTTTCATTCATTTAATTTTTTTTCTTTTATTCTCTTTTTATATTTACAAGGTAAAAGCCATGTTTTTATTGGTATAAAAGAAACAAAATTCTTTTATTTACCATGATATAATTAATTCTATTGTAATTATCATTATAATTTATTTATTTTTTGTAAAATAATTCTTACTCATAAAATAGCTGTTTTTTTAAATAGTGTTTTTGATATATTTTTAAACGTTTTATTATATTTAATTTTTAAATAACATATAGTTAAATAATGTAAAATGGATCCAATGTATGTTATCATAATCGTTAATATTAGGTAATTTGGTCAACCTAACTACTGATCAAAATGAAAATTAACCATGAAAATATTTGTCACATATGTTAATGGAAAAGGGTTATAAGGGTAAAATAATAAAGGGATGTAGCGTCAAGATAAAAAAACACTAAACTATGCCTCACTTTTTGGATTTATTGAAACCACAAAATTATCATCATTAATTCAATGTTAACCCCGAGCTGCTTTCACAACAAAATGAATTTATTTTATTAAAATATTTTAATAACTTCATTGTGTGTACCCCACCCTATCTTATAATGGGGAACCTATTATACACCGATATTCAAAAACACTAAGCCCAATACCTTAAGTAATACCTAAAAACCATCATATATTCATTCACTTGATTCAGGAGATATTATTCTAACTCTATGACTATAAAAATAAATATTAGGCTATAATCTAAATGGTATCTCTCAAAGAAGTGGTAAAAATATTACTCGACTCCTTCAGGTTTTATTTTTTAACTGTATTCCTCTGAATTTGTTGTATCCATTCTAAGATAATGAATCCATATTAACCGATATATAGATTCCCTATTATCACTATGATAAAAAAATTTACACCTTTATTACATCATATAAAAAATGAAAACATAGGTCATGTCGATGTCAGACATACAGTCTTCACGTAGTTGTATAATTTTTGGTTACTCATTATTTTACATGTATGGTTTTAAAAATTTAATTGATTATATATATGTGATACTTACTAAATTATTTTTATTATATAATTATAATATTTAATATAATTCTTACAATTTCATCCCTAAGAAATTTATAATTTTTCTCATCCATGCATATGGACTACCACTTTCCCAGAAAAGTGTTCTTCATTCTGATATTAACACAATGAATTAATGATTGTTTTACTGTATATATTGATTAAAAATAAAAATCCTACCATTTATATAATTTATTATATGATGGGAGAATTATATAACTCTGTCAACTATGAAATATATTTTGATTTAATTTTGGGGAAATTATTCAAAAAATAGTTTGATGTCAACGTAAGAAATATAATTTTAATGATTTTATTTAAAATAATTTTAGAGAAATCATAAAAATTTAATATAGAATAAAAAATTTCTTAAGAATTTATTAAGTAAATTAATATTCCAAATACCTTTGAAGAAATTGAATAAATATGAATATACCCACGGTAATATATTTATGAAAAAATAACATTTTATAACTAGATTAATTATGATTAAATAACCTTTAAGTAAAATATATGATCATAATCTCTTAAAAAATATATTTTTTTATTTCATCTGGTTGTGTTTTATATTTACATGATAATTTTTTTATTTCCACTCTTGTTGGATCGTTAATCCAAAAATATGTTATATAAAAGGTACATTATTTAAAACATTATTTTAAATTATTCCTTTCAAATCAATATCGAATATATCTGAATTCTTAAAATTGTTGAATTTATGTTATTATTTATATAAATACTATTTTTAATAGACAATTAAAACAAATTTTGACATTCTTTATAATTGTATAAAAAGGAATATTATATATATTTACCATAAAAATCAATTCTAAATTATTATCAATGTTCTACATGGTTTCTTTTTAATGCATATGGATTTCCCTATTTTTTTCACGATCATATAATGTATATATTGTTAAGATTCATTTACATTTTTAGGTCATATATTCATAGAAAATGTTTTTCTAATTTTTCTTAATTTCATATTTAATATTTTATAGAAATTAAATGGTAATAGTTTTTAATAGGATAAAATAAGTTTTAAAATTGATTCATAACATCAATCATTAAAAAAGATACATGTATGTTTTTGTTAAATTATTTATTTTATTTTATTTTTGAAAGGATTAATTTGAAAAAAAAATTTATTTAATTGATGGTTTTATTCACCCATTACTGATAATATAATATACCACTATTTCATCCTGAATAATCCACAATCAAGATAAATAAAATTACATCACATTTAGAAAAGCGTAGAATAAAAACCCATAAGAACACTAGATGTGTTTTCATATGGACACAACCAAAAAGAAAAAAATACCTTCATAGACTTCCGCTTTTCCTATAAATCTATTCCTTCATGAAGCACCAATAAACTAAATACTATGTAGAAGGGAGATTATGGTGGAAGACACCAAAAAATATACTGATGTTGATTGTAGGAAGGGTTAGAATCTTGGTCCCCATAATTAAATATCCCCTTTGAACTAAGCGGCTTGTGGGATGAGCTTTCATCGCCAATGCCTAAAAAAAATCCCCCACTAACTAAGTTTGTGGATCTATTAAAAAGAAGGCACATGAACTATTCCACGCATCTATAAATAAAATCCATGTGGGACAAAAAAGTGAGTTTTAAAAGGGGTATAATGATGGATATAAATATAGAGGGTGTAGGAGAAATCTCCACCGCATCCGAAGGAGGTTTCGAGCTCTATCCCCAAAACCATGTAAAAGTGTCTATTACTGGAAACTATCCTATGAACAAAATGTGAAAGACCCTGCAAAAATATTCCATGCAGATGAATAGTAATTTTTAGAATCGAGGAATCACTTATTGAGCCCATGGATGAATAAAAAATACTTCGCTAATGGACCCTTTGCGGCTAACCCTTTGTGGACGCTCCATTACACCCAAATACTCTGAGGAAGCTCCATTTCTCCCAACACCTTCGCGGATGATTTTATTTGGATAAACCATTGAGGACGATTCGTCATGTATGCTACTTTATGGACAACACTTCTAGTCTACATCCTTTGAAACCTACCCTTTGCAGATGCTCCATTCCACCCATCTCTATCCAGCTAATCCTATGTGGCCAATCCATTTTGGAAACTTCCCTCATGGATTCACCAATGTGCGATCTTCTATGTGGCCAGCCCTATGACTTCACTGGTTTATACCATGAGGTACTGACCCCCTTACCCCCACTCAAGAATATTTCTAGTTTTTTGTCCCCTGCCTCTAGGATGTTCTCATCAGTACAGTTATTATCCCACATGAAAATTTGAGATTTGAACCAAAAAAATGTTGGGCCAGGTCAACAATATTTTTTGTTTCACCCATATGCCACCTTAATATCCATCTATTCAATAACATGAGTTGACATACTTTTTGTGACACTCTTAAAACCTAGTAACCTTCCTCTTATGGCATTATTATCTATAACACCATGGGAAATCGCGGTCTAAATGTTTCTAACATGCCCTTACACATCCTTTCAATTCATCGACCTCTATGTCCCCTATGATTTGGGATCTTCATAAACCTCCCTATCCATTTGAAATAGATTGTATGTTTCCTATGAAAAACTTATATTTGATTATGTATCATAATTCACAAGTGGATCTGTATAAGTTTCCCAAAAAAATAATTTTCATCCAGAGTGAAAATCATCATGATGAGAAGATTTCCTACAAACGTATGCCAAAATAGATTCCACGACCAGTATCATGTATCCTTTTCCATGAATCCCTAGATCATGTATTACACTATCCTTCCATCATATGTCGAAATCATGTCAAATCATTGTGACCTAATCATTCTCTAGTTAGTCATTGTTTCCATAACAAGTGGTCCAACCTTTACGACCCTAAACTACGAGTTATAGTCCTCGTTGTATGACATTAAATTGGAATACCCTAATTCATCATAAACTCATGATGTTAAACTATATGATATTAACCTTTAAAATGACATAAAATTGTCATATCATTATCCCTTGAACATGACATTAAATTTTGATGTTATCGTCCAAGCTATAAGACACTAAACTATTTTATACCCCCTATGAAATTCAATAGGCAATACATCTGAGGTAGGCCCCTAGCCTCTCTTATGGGGGGTTTTTTATCCATTGAATCTTCTACCATTTTCATACACTTTTTCACGAGAAAATAACAAATAGTGTGTTATCTATCATATCCACCACTATCTCTTGTTTCTCACACCAATCATGACTCACAAGGGCATAGAGATTAGTGGAAATCATTGAATCTACAAGATCCATCTGGTAGTTGAACTATGTGAACCTTGATTCCTATCATAACTAGGATAACTAGTATTCCAATATATGGTCAGGGAACAGTAGACCTCCTCTACATATATAAGTCCCAACATGAGGTAAACATGCCTCCTATTTGGGGAAATCCTCAATCGTACCCCCTCAAATGGCATGCTTTAACACGTAAGACCAAGATTTCTGAACTATGTGGGAATTGATTCACAATTAGATGAGAAACATAGGAAGCCTCTCTGAGGTTCATTCTCAACACCTTCATTTTCCATCAATTTAGTATTTTCCCAACAAAAAGATGTTAAACTTCAGAATCCACTAAACTTCATGGGATTTTACTCCCAATAAACTCGGATACGTATGAAGCCTCCATCAGGTACAATCCCATCTCCTAGATCTGGCCTAATGTTCTTCAAGCCACACCCTAGGTACGGTCACATAAACCTAGAGGACTACATATATTATGGGTTCCATGGAATTCTTTTGCATATAAATGACATTAAATATTGACTAGGAATCTTTCGCCTAGACCTTTTTCTGTATGATCTTAAACTGCATGGTTGGGTCACTATCAAACAACTATAAAAGGTGATGTGTCCAGTTAATTAGAACCAAAATACATAATTTATTATTCCTATCATGATTTTATATAGTAAATCAATCTCATGGGTTCGAACCTAAAATAAAAATTACCCTCATCCCCTTGGATGACAATAAACTCTTGAGCACCCAATCCCATGGATTAAACCATCCTTTTCTTAGTAAATGGAAAATTTATTCTTGATTATTATATGAAAGTGTAATGTTAATGAATAACCTAGGGAATATATTGATTTTCCAATTGATGGGGAACTTTTAATACACATAATAAGTTCCAAACCCATGCATATTTATGATTGATCTTTCCACATAGGAGTAATCCACAGACACATTCTTTAGATTAAACCAAGGATTCATGAACATATGAACATAGATTAAATTTATATGAGAGTCCAAAAATATGTAGTAATTCCCGCAAAAAGGGTTATATGAGCCTAAGTTCCCATCATATCGACCAATGTGATTCTTTAAGTGTTGGTGGCCCAATTATCCAATGAGAGGAAAAATTTGGAAAAATGGTTTTTGAATCATGGATAAGGGGTTATTTGGTGTTTCTGGATCCACTAATAGACCCATTAGAGACAATACAAGGACATTGTAACGAATGTGGATCAATTTCACAAACACATAACCACCTACAGTCACCCTAAGTGGCCACATAACTGTGGCACTACCTTCATAAGATAAAAAGGATATTCTACCTGGTACCAATAAAACCATTTTCATTTAGGGGTACGATGCATCATCGGGTTGAAAAAAACCATATATTAAGATTATTCAGTTTACTATTATCATGTTATTTATTAATCACTAATACTCATTAGACAATATTTTCCACCTTAATGTCTATATTTTTAATATCATTGATGAATTTAAAATCGTTTCTATTTAATTGATAATGTTTAACTGTATACCATTTATATAAATGGAATCCATTGAAAAAATATTATTAAGGACACAAATTGATCCAATGGGGAAATATTTATGTTATATATTCATAATTAAACAACGATAATTGTTCGATTATAATTAATTTTATAAATTATATCAACTTTTCATTAAAAATGTGATAAATTAATATGATTTTCATATTATGTGTGGAAATAGGTTATTAATTTCCCCTCGAGGCATCAACGAGTCTCTTAGACAATTCATAAGACATGTAATTTTATATTATAGTTTAGTTTACACCTACCAATTAATTATAATTTATTTCTTGTTTGAGATATCACAATTTTATTACTCATGGTATCTTTTCGAAGTCTTTGATGTAATGTTCATGAATGTTTGGATTCAATCATTCCAGTTATTAATAATTTAGTTTAAAATATCCATGTGACTTCTATATTGATAATTTTCATTGATTTTCATTGATATAATGTTTTTGATTTAATACAATGGGTTTTGATAATAATTTTATCCATATTAATTATTCCATTATTACTCATTATAACTTATATATTATGTGACCCTTACTTGTTATATAAAATAACCCTTTATTTTTTTACCATTACCTATGATATGATAAAATATATTATTTTTTATTTCTAGGAGTAAATAAAAATCCATAATATATTTTTTAAATTTCTAATGTAATAAGATAATCATGTATGTATCTAGTTTCACATTAATAGTAAACTAATCAATCATATGTGGTGATAATAATTATTTGTGGTATGAAAATAATAATGTAAACACCGGATTTTAGTTAACAGAGTGAGGCTATTATATTTATTATTGTTTCATTTAATTAAGATACTTTTATTGGTTTTTTATCATTTAAATGTGATAATTATATTAAAAAATTTATGAATTCATCATTTCTTAATGAATCTATTTAATAACATTAACCATCGATAATTTGTGGCTATTTTGAATGGTGTTTACATGTAAATGTTTGAGGTCACTATTATCCTTCGTTAATATGATATTTATTACGTGATAATCTCTCATATCTATTTTCTATCATGGAAAACCATGTGTAGATTTGTTTAAAATTAAAACATATTTACTATTCGTATTGATGTTCTCTATATAACTATAGGAATCATATATGGATTATACAATAAATAAAGAATTTTCCCTTCAGTTATACCTAGTAGGGTAAACCCTAATGACTGGTATATTTAATCATATCAAGATAAAATTTCATGGATTCCATGTTATATTATCCTATATTGTCAATATGTTTGTTAATAGATCCCATTATGTTTGGACTTGATTACACATGTGATAAATCAATTATGTATACACTAAGGATATCATAATGGAATTTTCTTCAAGATTATTTAAATCCTATTTTCCTAATTTTAAATTTTCCAACATTTAATAGAATTTATGTAATAAGATTCATTATTTTTTAATTAATTTATTTATACTTATATAAATAAATTCATCAATCTCATAGTAATTAGAAAGGATGCATTAGAAATAAATTTATACTTCTTCACACATTTAGTCAATATTACTGAACATTGGTTTCATACTTAATCATAAAATCATATTTATCTAATTTCTATTCCATAACATATTTTAATGGTTATTAAATCTATATTTTGAATATATTCTATCATATCTTTTAATGATGTATTTCCAATAATGGTTTCATGTTACATGTTTTATGAAAAATTCATAACAAATACTTCATGTTTTATTATATAGTATCATGACATGGATTTAGATTTATTTATTATGCATGAGGGGTGAGGAGGAAAACTATTGAAATAAATTTCTAATGACTATTATAATAAATATTTTCTAATGGATCAACATTGTAATTTAGATAATTCGCGGTATTTCATGATTATTGTATTAAAGTAGGTAGATGAATATGTTTACCTAACATAGTTGAATAGTTGATGGACCCTTAGGGTGTTGATAATGTGTCTCATAAAATCTCACAGATACTATAATTATGAAAATTGGGGTTAGGATCTTCGTTCAATGTTCTGGTTGGAATATACTGACCTTCTTTCTAGAATTGTAGTGGGATATGCTCATTTCAAATGACACTTTTTGGAAGCAATTTATAATCTTCTAGTGTTGTTGGAGTTCTATCTCAGCGATAATAAGATAATGAAACATGTCAATGATATTTAACATTATTGAGATGGATATTATCTTATCCTAATGAATGTTCCATTCTCACTTAGTGTGACTTTGTCAGAATTGGGTTGTGATCCTTATCCCGAGCATTTGGAATTTGTTGATGGACTTTTACAATAAGAATATGAGTCTATCCCGAAGTTTGTGAAGATCTTTCAAGGTGAGCCCTAGTTGATAACAACATATTATCCTGGTCCGAATATAAATTTCCTACATCATTATGTTTAGGGAAATCATGAATGGGAGTTTGGATATGAGCCTCCTCCTCTATTTTGTGGGAAGTATGTTATAGTATTCGTTCATTAGAGAAATTAGGAATATGCTCTTGGATCCTGTGATCTGCTGGATTCTTCTAGGAAGAGTCATTTATCATAATAGGATCATGTCCCATGTAATGTGCCATTATCACATGGTGATCCCTACCAGGAATGGGGTTATGATCCTGATCCAAGACATTTGGAGTATGGTGTTGGCCTTCTTCAATGGGAGTCTGAGTCTTTCTGGAGGCATATTCTACATGCACATTAAGAACCCCATCCAGAATAGTGATATGATCATGATCCTATTCCATTGAAATATGTTATTAAACATTTTTAATAGGGATATGAGCAAGTCCTCGTGTAGGTGTAGGTCTCACTTGTTGATCCTTTGTTGGAACGAGGATATGATCCCGATTTATAACCTCATTCACTATTAGGATATTCTAATAATCCTTCTGGAAAGAGAAAGATAATTATCATGGTCTAGAGAAAAAATTAGTTCACAATTATTAGGGTGATGAATTTCATTGGTTGTAGGAATGGAGATATGCACATGTCCCTATATCAGTACAACTTTCAAGATATACCAAAATAGTTCTTTAACTATTGTTATGATGTAATAGAATATTAACAATATGTGTGAATAGATAAAAGCCTCAACATTTTCCAACCCCACTATATACTAGTAGATATCATTGATTTATTTGAGGATATAAGTCCACTTTTATCATTATTTCCCCATATGAATATGTTGATGTACATCATTCATGGGGATGTGGATATTCATCTCCCCCATGACTACTACAAGAATATCCCCAGAGACAATTCCTATGTTTGAAGGGATGTGACCCTTCTCACTAGCTATTACCAAAATATTTTGGTTCACATCATAGGTGATAGAGGAGATAATATCCAACTCGTGATTATATAGGGACTTCCTCACCTGATGTATCATCCTTGTTTCTCATGTTTGGGTGTGATAGGTGGTAGTGTTTTGAGTAATACCCCTAGTAGGAGTTTGAAGGGAATTGGTGGGATATCACTAGTGATGGTGGTTGAAAGGATCCCTTCTCACTCGACCTAAATCAGACAGGATCCGAAATTCTCTCCTTGGTCCACCATAACAAAATAATAATGGTGGTGATTTACATGCTCCTGGGATAAACTTTTGATGTTATTGATGGTGGAAATAAGTGATACTATCATTGCAACAAAAATTCATTGGACAATGTGGACTCATCCGTCTCATTACATGTAGACCCTTGTGGGCATCCTCAATGGATGAAATTTTACCCTATGTTTGGTATTTCTAGACTATTTAATTCTTCACAATAAATTAATGATATTGGTAAGGTGATGTCATTCAAATGCCCAAAGGGGTTTCAGTTTTAGGGGATTTTCCAAAACACTCAAGAGATGAATAGATATTAAATCAGGAGTTGTTTGTGATTAATGTTTTTGTAGTCATGAAGAAAGCATGGAAGAAGATTACTTATTATCACTCCAATGCATGGAAGATTGGTGATTTATTAAATATTCTTGGGTAACATGGTTCTTATTTTATTTTTTTATCCATTTATTCTCCTAACCTGTAATTTTCAAAGTGATGATGTAATTATTTTCTCAGAACCCTATCTAAGGACTACCAACGGTAAGAATCGTGTAATTTTCAATATATCATTTTGTTATTTGCGAGTTTCACATATGGTTAAATATTTTTTATGGGTGTTTGGGGATAAATAATCATTTTTTATCCCTATCTAAGAATCCCAATGTCTTCACCATCCATATCTAGGTATTTACCTTCTTTAAAAAGGCATGTGGTACTTTTGGGTTTGATACCCAATAACACCTAGGAGATCCCATTGTTTGAGATCATGGGAGTTCTATCAGAATAAAATTTTGGGGGGATTTCCTATATTATGACTCTCACATAGATTTAATTCATTTTCCTCAATCTCATCCTAATCCTAGAACATGACCTATTACCAAAAAAATGATCATATTTTTAGTCTAATTATATGATAAAAGAGGGGTCTTCTTGGGAATCCAACTACATGTATCTAAGGTTATTTATCCGTTTCTTATTTATGGAGAGAATCTTATATGTTGAATTTGTATAACGAGGAACTGTAAAGATTGTTTTTATCCATGTAGGTTGTTATTATTTCAATGATAATATTGAGAAATTATGAGATTCCCTATATATCTTCTTTTATAACAAGAATCAAAGACCACATATTTCATTGAAACCGTTCATTTTATCTTCATATGGTAAAGAAATATACGAGCATGCTGGATATCAAACATTTAAGCTCAAAGTGGATCCCACATATCCATGTTAATAGAGGAATCATAGTTACCATATTCCATTCAGGCCTTTGGTTACATCCCCTTAGTAGGAACACTTCTATGGTGGGTAGTTATATCATTCCACCAATTAAGACTTACACAAATAGGTTTTTATGGCTTATGGAGATTTATGATGTTAATGATGCGATCATTGTATCTCTATAAGACCACATGGGCTATGCTCACTTTGAGAAAAATGGGGAACAATTTAATAATCCTAATTGCATATAGTGGTGTGGATTATTGGTTTGGATAACCCATTGGATGAATAATTTATGGATTGGGAATTTTGAAAGGTTTCCAATATATCCTAGTTTTGACAGCAATCAGATTCATTTTATTTCAATGATTTATATATTTGTTAGTGGATGTAGAAGGATCATAATCCCATGATAGATATTGAGTCCCAATGGTTATAATGTTAGAAAAATGGCTAGAAATACACAAAAGTTGATTCCCATATGAGCTCTACCATTAGGTAAGAATCCTATGTATTCTAGTAATAGAAGGAATTAGATTCATCATAGAACATTCCTGTAAAGACCCATAAATTTGAAGGAATTTTTTTTTCATTAATTTTTTGGAATTTTTCAAGTACGCAATTTCTGAAGCCACCTGATTCCGAGGCCCGAAGTGCCCGTAGTAATTTTCTAAAGTTTTGTTAAGCTTAAATTAATGCGCGTAAGCAGTTTTCCTTAAGAAGTGGAATAATTCATAAACAGTTACTTATATTAGAAATCTAAGGGCACTATTATGCTCAGGATGGTGGGTTTACCCTAGACATGACTTAAGTTTAGTCGGCACATGCCTCCTGTGAGAAAACCCGAAAATTTAATAACCGTAAATAAAATAATTAAATAAAGTTATTTTATTTTTTAAATGATTATAACTCACAAACGGTAACTCAGATTAAAAATATGAGACCACCGCTAAACTCATGAGGGTATGCTTTCTTTATGAAGATGCTAACATTGGCCTATGCAGGCCACCTGATAAAGTTAGTTTTTGGTCGTAAATAAAATAAATAAGTGACAATTATTTTATTATAAAATTCATAACTTCTAAACGGTAACTCGAATTGAAAATACGAGAGTACCGTTGAGTTTTTTGGGGCGTGTTTCTCCTAGGAAGCACCTAACCTTGACCATAGTGTTTTGAGGGTGATTGATAATATTTTTTCGAACTTTTTTTCTGGTACGTTCAGTAAACGTACGAGCCGATTTTTGAATCTTTTGAACCGGTGCATGGAATTAAAATCCAAGGGCACCATTGAACTCCCAACACAGGTTTTCAAATAAGAATACTTTCAACTTGAAGGTGGATGATCGGGTATGAAAGTCAGTTTTTGGGGTTTTACGTGGGTTAATAAAATAAAATAAGTGAATAATTTAATTTATTTTGTTAAACACTTGTCGTGCAGATAAAATTGTTTAGAAGCTCCACCTGGTAGTTGGTGGAGGAACCACCACACCCTAACCTCCCATTTAATGGAGAGGGAGAGGAAACCACTCAACCCACCCATCAATTAATTTTATGTGTCAACGTAAAATTAGTTGCACTCAATTAATTTTATGATTTTACATAAAATTAATTTTTGTCAGTTAATTTTATGCCTCGACGTTAAATTAATTACTGTCAGTTAATTTTATGTGTCAACGTGAAATTAATTGTTGTCAATTAATTTTATGTGTCAACATAAAATTAATTCATGTCATATGCTTTGATGTAGGCTATGTGGGGGAAATTTCTTGGCATCATCCCCTCTTATGTTGTGCCAACACACCTCTTAAATTGTGCCAACGTAATTTAATTCTCCTGAACCCCTTCTTAAATTAAGTCACTACATTGTTGGAATTTAGGAAGGTTCCAAATAAATGTACAGTCAAAAATTCCACTATGGTTACATACCTCTCCCCCACTCCAATATATAGGGAGCTTGGGAGAAGGTTTTGGGATGGCTTCACCAAGAGATGAAGCGGTGGTAAAGTATCGCGATGCCCAACTCTTGGGGAAATCATATCCTCTCCAACGAAGAATGAGAAGAATGTCAATGATGATCTTCCACACAATTCTTCATCGACCTTCCTTCCCCAGACACCTATCCTCGGCAACATCATCAACGAACCACCAAAGCTCAGAATTCGGGATGTGTGGCGGATGCGACGAACGACAGTCTTCATCATCTTCCTTCCGCGACTCCGCCGTCGAGCAACGAGCAAGAGGCAGGGGTTAATTCTTCATTCAATTCTTCGTTCAAGTATTATTTAATGAACTTAATTGTTAAATGATTGGCTGGATGTTATAAAAATAACAGGAGGAGGTTAGACCTCACAAACACGGCCGATCCTCCTCCCATTTTGTTGTTGATCTTCTTCGTGGCTTGAGATGGAGGTGACTCAGTGTCGTCGCACCATGCGGGAACGAGAGAACCATGGCCGGAGCGGGCAGCGGTGAAGGAGCACGGCACCGCCGCGCCGCACTGGTGAAGCTGAATGAGGCCGCGGCCAAGAGCTGGCCATGGATGAGGGGTGTGACACTGTCGCACCGTGTCGGAGCACCATGACGGGCCACGCCCGGGGTGGGCCGTGGCGGAGGGGCGCTGCGCCGTCATGCCGCGTCGGACGAGCAAGAGCCGCGGCCTATGGCTGTGGCAGTTCAGAGGAGTGGCCGGCCGAGTGGGCTACTGGCACCAGCTAGAGGCGGGACCCCTTAGGTCCCACAGGTTCAATTAATGTCAGCCTTAATGGCCAACCATTTCTTCAATCAAGGAGGGCAGCGCCCCCACCCACCCCCCTGCATCCCTCTCGGTCGAGAGCTGAGCCGTCGGCCACGCGGGCTGGGCCGCCCGCACCGGGCCGGGCCAGCCACGCTATGACAGACCCCCGCGTCGGGCCGCGCCGCGCCCAACTGAGCCAGACCCAGACCCGAGTTGGTTAGACCCGGTTCGGGCTGACCCATGTGCGTATTAGGCTGGGGCGGACCGGGCCCAAACCCCCTATTTTCGGACAGTTCCATTAAAACTCCCATAATTAGGGCTACAGACCTCTGATCGATGCACCGTCAGTTGCGTTGGGATCCATGGATTGAGACTGTCGTTTTGGAATATTAAAATAAAGGATTCAGGGAACTTTGGGTATGTCCGGGTTGGTTCGAACACGAAACCAACCGGGCCCTCGGAGCGAAACTCTTATAACATGTGCCCCGCACATCTGATTGACATTTCGTCGACATTATTGGTTTCTTCCTAGTGATACGGTTCTTTTGGATTACTCCGCTCGAGGTTTGGATGCAACTGGAGTACGATCAGCTTGGTTTTAGCTTAAAAACCAACCAGGCCCCTAGGGAGAAAAAGCCAATAACTCTCAGACCGGGAGTCCGATTGACGCGCTGTCTGTCACGTTGAGTTCCTATTGACGAGACGGATCATTGTGATATATCAAATTTGCAATTCATAACAATTGATGTATTGACCCCTTGGCTCATGGAGTGGAGCCTCCCAGAATAGAGCATGATGTGGCAGGACCCCTAGAGCTGGCTGCGACGATGATGACAACTTCTGTACAAGGATCCTCAGTGGGTTCGACGAGGACGACTACCATACTAGGATACTCAGTGGGTTCGACAAGGACGACTATCGTAATAGGATCCTCGGTGGGTTCGATGATGACATGTACTGTATTGGGATCCTATGCGGGTTCGACGATGACGTCTACCATGCTAGGATCGACCGTGGGTTCGACAACGATGACTTCTTTACTTGGATCCTTTGTGGGTTTAGCAGAGTTGTCGACTGTACTTGGATCCTCCATGGGTTCTGCAGTGATGACTACTATACTTGGATCCTCCGTGGGTTCGGGAGTGAGGACTTCTGTACTATGATCCTATGTGGGATCGGCAGAGGAGATGATTTAGAGGCTACATCTAATCACCTTCACCTATCATCAAGAAGTAGTATACCTGTGTGAGTTGAGTCTTGATTCTCAATCATTTTCATTGATATTTTTGACTTGCTTTCCTTTGTGGACTGGGTTCTGTTTTTCCTTTGGGGACTGAGTTGAGCTATCCTTTGTGGACTGGGTTGTTTTTTTTCCTATGCGGAGTGAGTTGCACTATCCTTTTTGGACTGGATTGTGCATTCCTTTGTGGACTGCGTGGTGATTGGAAGTTGGAGACAAACTATAACTAAGGAATTTAGTATATGTATGGCATATACATAAGTATTTTTGTTGATACTTCGTGATTGTATCTTTCCTTTGTGGTTTATCCTTCGTGGATTCTGAGAGACTTTCGGGGGACTCGGGGTCCCTACTGAGTATCATATACTCACCCCGGTATGGGATACGCCTGCACTACGTGGTGTTGGATACAGATGACGGACAACACTGATCGAGGTGGAAGCTTATGGAGCTGGACGGTACCCAGAGGTGGACCACATGGCGGGACGTACGTGGATCTGATGGCCGGACCGAGGAACTGTGGAGGCTATCTATACCCACCCATCAGGTGGGAGTTCTGGAGGATGGTTTGGAGTTTCTGATTTACTTTTCTGCTACTGTATTTTCTTTTCGTTGTACTTTACGTTCAGTTGGGTTTGTATTCTGGCCCATTTACATTCCAGCACATACTTTTGTACTCCGTTTAATAAGAGTTTTCTTCAGCCTGTGTACTCTGTGATGTATGTTTTCTTATTTAAAGGCAATGCCTCCCCTTTTACCAGGATTTATTTCTTTGGTGCTATTCGCCAGCCCCTGGCCTATGGGAGGCAGGCTTGGGGTAGTCACGACACATGCCCCGATGATGGGTCATGACAAATTGGTATTAGAGGAGTTTGTTCTACCGCAGAACTCATGACTGGTAATTTATTCTCAATTAACAAATAATGTTTAGTGTAATGATTGTGGTTATCAGTCCATGGAGTCCAGTGTTGGTGCAGCGGCCGATGTATCCATACACCAGGACCTTGACTCCTGATTTCCAACTCAGTACATAAAAATGTTGATTGCATGTGTGTTTCAAAAAATTTCATTATGATTACTTCATGTTTGCTCACCAGGTATACTGTATTGACCGTGGCGCACCTGTTTCATTTAATGATGGCCCCACGATGGAAGCCATCGAGGGTTCCAAGCTTTGTGGGAGATGGAAGCCCACTGAGTGACGAGGCCTCGATGCAAGGCCCCATTACAGCTGAGGCTCCGACGGTACCTCTACCCATCGAGCAACAGATGCCACTAGCCCCAGCAGATGAGTGTGCACATCGCCTTAGTGAAATACATGAGTTTTAGCACTAGAGACCGCCCATGATCTGTGGGGATATGGACCCTCAGGAAGCTGAGGATTGGCTGGAGGCTGTTGTTCGAGTGTTCATATTAATAGGGACACTAGTCGACCTCATGGTGATCCTTGCGTCGTGTCTCCTACATGCGACAACAGGTATATGGTGGAGCCTGATGCTCCAGGTGCACGATGATGCATCTCTTCTATGGACGGACATCGAGATACTCTTCTGCTCAGAGTTCGTTCAAGCCTCCCTCCGTGCGGTGCACATTCAAGAGCTACTACAACTGCGGTAGGGCAGCATGCCAGTAGCCAGTACTCGGAGAGATTTACCAACCTCTCACGATACTATATAGATATGGTACGAGACCCTTTCTTTAGTGCCCAGACCTTAGAGAAGGGACTATGGCATGAGATAAGGGCTTCGATGATCTCCCTAAACATCCCGATGCAGGCAGGGGTGCTGGAGAGATCCCGTATAGTGGAGAGTTTTCTTGCTGAGCAGTCACCAGCGGTGAGACCATCTGTTGGACAACCCACAGCAGAGTATTCTTGTAGCCGGCAGTAGATAGATGACACAGAGGACCAAGCGTGCGAGACCATCAGATGATAAATATCAAGAAACAGGTTCGGTTTTGCGGGGAACACGAAACAGAGCCAGCCACACAAGGAGTAGACTGTGCTATACATGCGGTGGCAGGGTCACATGGCTCGAGACTGCCTGACCCGCCCTGAAGATGAGCAGTGGGCGGTAGAGAGACCTCCCAGGTAGAGGTTTGACCATGGCGGTCCGCAGGGAATAGGTGGACGAGGCAGAGGAGGTGGCCGAGCAGTGGGTGGTGGGAGACGTTTTGAGGCCCTACCACCACCACCACTAGGAAGACCACCCCAATCGTAGGGAACAGGTGGATATGGGAGATGACAACTTCAAGCAGCTGAAAAATATGACTATGGAGCTCCGGAAGCTAGTGGACAAGAGTGGGACTAGTTCCAGTCATGGAGGCCTTTGTTCATGGTGCTTCTTGTTTCCGTGTTTTTGTTGTTTGTGGTTGGCATGTGTCTTTTTACATTGAGTTGCAGTAATAAAAGTTACTTTTCATTGTGATGTTTATTATCCTGTCCTTTTGTATGGTTGATACTAAGAGGTTTCGGTTAATACTATTGACTTGACCCTCACTTGTGACATTCCTATTGGAGGAGACCCAGTAACCACAGACTGATGCCGATAGTGTGACTCAACCCTTGGAGGTGAGAGTAACAGTTGGATCTCTTGGTAGTAGTGTCGAGGCCTTATGACATCATCCATGACATGGTTTGTACTGTTAATGTCAGGATTCACTGTATTAGGCAAAGAACGTGGTTCATCTAGGGGATGATACCATATTTCCCTATACGGCAAAGGAGAAATCTTAGCATTTCTTGTAGAACGTAGGCGATGTGGCTTACTGCCTGGTCCTTCCACCTCATTTGCATTGGGTGCATGATGTCTTCCACGTATATCAGTAGAGGGGATGTGTCCATGACCCGTCCCACATCATCGACCACGGGGAGTAGGACATTAATTATGGGGTGACTTTCACAGAGGTTCCAGTGGAGATTGAGGATCTACATGAGTGGGTCATGCATGGATGATCGATTCCCATGGTGCGCATTTGTTGGAAGTATGAAAACCTCCTAGAGAGCACTTGGGAGTGGGAGGCTCAGATGTGTGCTCGGTACCTCATATAGTTTTCTTAGTTAGTGTTATAACTTTACGGGGACGTAAAGCCCTGAGGTGGGAGTACTGTAAAGACCCATAAATTTCAAAGATTTTTTCCCTTAAATTCTTTGGAATTCTATGAGTAAGAAGTTATTGGTGGCACCTAATTCTGAGGCCTAGTGTGCCCGGAATAATTTTCTGAAGTTTTGTTAAGCATAAATTAACGCGCGTAAGCAATTTTCCTGAAAAAAGTGGACTAACTCTTAAACAGTTACATGGATCAGAAATCCGAGGGCACTATTATGCCCAAGATGGTTGGTTTACCCTAGGAGTGAATTAAGTTTAGTCATCACTAGCCTCCTGTGAGAAAACCCCAAAATGGCATAACTGTAAATAAATTAATTAAATAAAGTTAATTTATTTTTAAATTTCTTATAACTCACAAAATTTAACTCGGAATAAAAATCTGAGACCACGGTTGAACTCATAAGGGTATTCTTTATTTAAGAAGATACTAAATTTGGCTGGCACATGCCACTGTAGAATGTTAGTTTTTGGCCGTAAATAAAATAATTATGTGACAATTATTTTATTGTAAAATTTATAACATCTAAATGGTAACTCGAATTGAAAATCTGAGAGTACCGTTGAGTTCGTTGGGGTGTGTTTCTCCAAGGAAGATCCTAACCATGACTGTAGTGGGTCAAGGGTGATTGATAATATTTTTCCAAACTTTTTTTCAGGTACGTTCAGTAAACATACGAGCAGATTTTATTATCTTTTGAACCGATGCATGGAATTGAAATCTGAGGAAACCATTGAACTCACAAAGCGGGTTTTCACTTAAGAAGACATTCACTTCAACAGCGGATGATCGAGTATGAAATTTAGTTTTTGGGGTTCTATGTGGGTTAATAATGTAAAATAACTGAATAATTTATTTTATTTTGATAAACACTTGTCGTGCAGATAAAAGTGGTTAGAAGCTCAAATTGGTAATTGGTGGTGGAACCGCAACACCCTAACCTTCCATTTAATTGGGAGGGAGAGGAAAACTCTCAACCCCCCCATCAATTAATTTTATGTGTCGACATAAAATTAATTGCACTCAATTAATTTCATGAGTAGACAGAAAATTAATTGTTGTCTGTTAAGTTGATGTGTCGACGTGAAATTAATTATTGTTAGTTAACATTTAAGTGTCGACATGAAATTAATTTCCATCAATTAGTTTTATGTGTCAACATAAAATTAATTAGTGTCATATGTTTTGATGTGGGCTATTTGGGGGAAACTTCTTGACGTCCTCCCCTCTAAAGTTGTGCCAACAGACCTCTTAAATTGCGCCAACGCAATTTAATTCACCCGACCCCCTTCATAAATTAAGTAACAACATCGTTGGAATTTAGGAAGGTTCAAAATAAATTAACTGTCATAAATTCCACAATGGTTACAAAACTGACCCCCTTTCCTATATATCAGAAGCTTGGGAAAAGGTTTTGCGATGGCTTCACCAAGAAACGAAGTGCTGGTAAAGTATCGCGACGCCCAACACTTGGGAAAATCATATCATCTCCAACGAAGAACACGAGGTACGCCAACGATGATCTTCCACACAATTCTTCTTCGACCTTCCTTCCCTAGACACCTATCCTCTGCAACATCATCAATGAACCGATGAAGCTCTGAATTGGGGACGTCTGGCAGACGAGACAAATGACGGTCTTCATCATCTTCTTTCCGCGACTCCACCATCGAGCGACGAGCAAGAGGTAGGGGATAATTCTTCGTTCAATTTTAGGTTCAAGTATTATTTAACAAGCTTCGTTGTTAAATTATTGGATGATTATTATAAAAATAATGGGAGGAGGTCAGATAGCACAAACACGGCTGATCCTCCTCCGCTTTTGTTATTGATCTTCTTCATGGATTAAAACAGAGGCGACGAGGTGTCGTCACACCACGTGGGAACGAGAGAACCACGACCGGAGTGGGCTGCGGTGAGGGTGCGCGGCACTGTCATGCCATGCTGGTGAAGCCGAAGGAGGTCGCGGCCAAGAGAGAGCTGCTGAGGAGTGGTGCGGCCCCGGCGCGCCTCACCGGAGCACCATGATGGGCCGCGCACAGGGCAGGCCGCGGCGGAGGGGCGCGGTGCCGGACAGCCAGGAGCCGCAGCCTATGGCTGCAGCGATTTAGAGTAGTGGTCGGTCAAGGTAGCCACTGGCACCGGCTAGAGGCTGGACACCTCGGGCCCTGCAGGTTCAATTAAGTCCGGCCTTTACAGCTGGTCGTTTCTTCAATCAAGGGGGTAGCCCCCCCCTGCATCCCGCTCGGCCGAGAGCCAAGCCACCGGCCACGCGGGTCGGGCCGCACGCGCCGGGCCAGGCCAGTCATGCCAGGCTAGTCCACGCCCAACTGCGCCTGTCCCAGACCCAGGTCGGGTAGACCCATTTCGGGCCGACCTAGGGGGTATTGGGCTGGGTCGGACAGGGCCCAAACCCCCGGTTTTCAGACAGTTCTATTCAAACGCCCATAACATGGGTTACGGACCTCTGATCGACGCACCGTCAGTTTCTTTGGGATCCTTGGATCAAGATGGTCGTTTCGGTATATTAAACACAAGGTTTCGGAGAACTTTGTGTACATCTGGGTTGGTTCGAACACGAAACCAATCGGGCCCTCGTAGCAGAAACGCTTATAACTTGACCGCCAGACGTCCAATTGACGTGTCGTTGACCTCATTGGTTTCCTTTTAGTGAGAAGGTTCTTTTGGATTAATTCTCTCATGGTTTGGGCGCTTCTAAAGTACGGTTGGGATGGTTTTAGCTTAAAAACCAACCGGGCCCCTGGGATGAAAAAGCCAATAACTCTCAGAGAGAGCGTCCGATTGATGCGCCGTCTATCATGTTGAGTTCCTATTGATGAGATGAAACTTTTTGATTCATCAACTTTGGACTTCCTGACAGTTGATTTATCGAACCCTTTTCTCGTGGAGCCGACCCTCCCAAAATCGAGCATGCTGTGTGCGGGAACCATAGATCTAGCTGCGATGAGGATGACGACTTCCATACAAGGATCCTCAGTGGGTTTGACGCGGACGACTACCGTACTAGGATCATCTATGGGTTCGACGAGGACAACTACCGTACTAGGATCCTCAGTGGGTATGACAAGAACGACTACCGTACTAGGATCCTCTGTGGGTTTGACGACAACATCTACCATATTGGGATCCTCTGTGGGTTCGACGACGATGTCTACTATGATGGGATCCACCGTGGGTTCAACGATGATGACATCTGTTCTAGGATCCTATGTGGGTTCAGTAGAGTTGTCGACTATACGTGGATCCTCCGTGGGGTCGGTAGTGATGACTACTATACTTGGATCCTCCGTGGGTTCTACAGTGATGACTTCTATACTAGGATCCTACGTGGGATCGGTAGAGGATATGATTTAGAGGATACATCTAATCACCTCCACATCTCTTCAAGAAGTAGTATAAATGTGTGAGCTAAGTCTTTATTCTCAATCATTATCCTTGATATGGTTGAGTTGCTTTCCATTGTGTACTGGGTTGTATTTTTCCTTTGTGGACTGAGTTTAGCTATCCTTTGTGGACGGGGTTGTGTTTTTCCTGTGTGGACTGAGTTGAGCTATCCTTTGTGGACTGGGTTGTGCTTTACTTTGTGGACTGTGTGGTGCTTGGAATTTAGAGACAAACTGTATCTAAAGACTTAGGTATATGTTTGGGCATATACATAAGTAGTGTTGTTGATACTTCATGATTGTATCTTTCCTTTGTGGTTTATCCTTCGTAGACTCTGAGAGACCTTCGGGGGTCTCGGGGTCTCTACTAAGTATCGTATAATCACCCATGCACGAGCTATGCCCGTACTATGTGGTGTTGGATATAGATGACGAACAACACTGATCGAGGTAGAATCTTGTGGAGCTGGATGGTACCCAGAGGTGGACCACTTGGCGGGACATACAAGGAGCGGATGACCGGACTGAGGAGCAGTGGAGGCTATCTGTACCCACCCTTCAGGTGGGAGTTTCGGAAGATGGCTCGGAGTTGATGCTTTACTTTTCTGCTGTTGTATTTTCTTTTGGTTTTACATTACTTTCAGTTGGGGTTGTATTCTGGCCCATTTTCTTTGCAGAACTTACTTTTTTACTCAGTTTACATATATTTTTCTTCATCTTGTATACTTTGTGATGTTTGTTTTCTTATTTAAATGCAATGCCTCCCCTTTTTCCAGGATTTATGCCTTTGGTGCTAGTCGCCAGTCCCTGTCCTATGGGAGGAGGGCTTGGGGTAGTCACAGCACGGGCCCCGAGGATTGGTTGTGACAATTCCATTAAAAATTTGTTGGTGGCTGAGGAAGGATCCTTAACCCATAGGTGACATTGATACTTGATGGTCGGATTGTTGGAGAAATGGTGGAACTTATATAGATTTGGATTCCCATTTGTGCTTGGTCCTTATGAAGTTTCCATGAGTATCATGGTTATGAATGCAATAAGAGACATTGGAGTTCATTGGGATAGAGATTACACCCTGAAGCAGCCCTAATGGGAATGATATTATCATTGTAATTTCCTAAACCCAAGTAATATATGGATAGTGTGGGAAAATGGGATTGAAGATGACCAATTTTACAACATTTGGATGATGGAATTATGTGACGGGACTTTCCTTTGGTGGTTGGATATAGATCTTGGGCCCATGGATGTCATCTTATGTATTCTAGTTATAGCAAGAATCATATCCATCATAGATTAATTAAATGAGGCATTACTCAATAAAATATCACCTAATGTACATTAGGAAATATTATCAAGTCCTAGAATGATTTCGTGACCAAGTAGGATTTTCTGACTAATATACGTTGATCTTATCCACAACATGTCATTATTTTCTATATGAAATGTAATAGGTTGCCTTCCTAGAAATTCCAAATACAATCACATCATCTAGTTGACTAGTTTGAGGGACATCGCATAATATTGATGGCATGTCTGAAGGCTTTTAATAAATATGTTTGACTTGTCTTTAGGACATCTCAAGTCAAGGTTGGATGATCCGGAAAACCATCAAATGATCTTGGATAACATTCTTGGAGCGTGTCAGCAGATCTAGTTGAATTTTCCTTGTTTTATCTAGAAAGATGGGTGACATGCTTGGAGGGAGTCACAAGAGGCAATGTGACATGTCATTAGGGTGATTTATGTCATAGATTACTTTTATAGGTTTTATAATTAAAGATATCTGACATGTCTGAGGAACATAACAAGATCCTATTGTCTTGTATGTAACACCTCAAGATATCTAGTAAACTTGTCTTGGTGCCAATGTCATACTTTGTTAACATGTAATAGAGTCATATTATTATCTCATCAATGTTTCTATAGGAAACCACAAGGTATAGATTGGGATCTGGGAGGGTTTTGTGGGACTTCCCTGGATACCTTGTGTGTTCAATGTGACATTTTCTAACACATCCAGCGGACCTCAAATGGCCCAAATAGTATACCAGTGGAGCATCACATGATTTGAGTGAAATTTCTTGGTGTTGTTTCAGACATGGGTGGTTAGAATTAAGTTCATGATAATCAGTGATTGTATGTTACAAATATTTCTTATCTATTTTTATTTTTTTTCTAATCCTATCATTGTATATGAATTACATTTGTTTAGTGGTATCTTGATTAAGTCACCCATGAATATTCAATTACATTGGGTGTTCTTCACATAACCATCTAGAGGTAGTTCTCACGATCTATAAGTGACCATGTGAAGTGAATATGCATGTGTCAAGATCCACATAGGCGATTACATGAAATTTACCCAATGAAAAACATTTCTGATCACGAGATCAACTGCTCTAAAAACTATCTTTGATTCATGGGTACACCATGGTAGGTATCCAATGATTCATTTTTTAATGAAGGGGTTGGTGTTTATGGGCCTAGTAAAACTGATTATTTTCTAATTTTCACAACATGTACCATGAAACTCCATGCTATATTTAGTGGAGGGATTTGGTTTCATGATTTTCATGAGATCCTTTTATAGGTTATTCCAGGGGTGTGACATGATTTTTAGTGAACACAAAACCTTCCCATCCATTCCACCTTTATTTGTTTATACCCAATTAATGTGGCCTTTACAAATATTATGTACACACAAAGGGACAATCACATTGTTAGCCTGGTATTTTCATGGACTTTCATGAGATGAGTACACCTAGTGAAAGGACTTCTCGTGATCTTGGGATACATTTCAATAAATTTTCTTGAGACAAGGATGGATTTCCATGAGGAATTTCAGAACCCATGAGTGCATCATAAGATGATTATGTTAAGTAATATCCCCAATAAAATTATCTTCTATTTAATTCTCTTATTTTTAAAAGGTGTGTGGATATTTTGATCTTTCACGAGTGTTGGTGAAGACAATTAATATACCCACTGGGGGTGTATCATATATCCAAAAATGATTCATGTGGTGATTCATGATAATTTCTTGGAAAACCACTTCTATTTAACTTATGGATCCTAAGGGGTAGTACAAGACCACTTGGAAATTTCTGAATCCCTTCATGTGGTGAAGTTAATATGCATGTAGGTTCTTATGCGAGTTGGTGTACATTCCTTTAGGGCTTCCATGAAGTCTCTTGAATTGTATTGTCCTTGTCACATGATTTTTATGACTAAGATGCCCCCTACATTCCCAAATTTATTTCCTTGATTATTTAAAAGGTTTTGGGGACTCTAAACATCAATTAAGTGTTGTTATGGAAAATAATTATCCCCATCGGTGATACGTCACATGACTAGAAAACGTTCTTAAATTGATGCAGATACATAATCATGAATAAAACCTATTATTTTATTAAAAGGGTAGTGAAATCCCACCTAGACTTGTTTGATTCCCTTCACATTATTGGTGTGACATTCTAGAAGGCTTCTGAATGACTAGAAGGACATGTCAATGGGGATTTAGTAGTGTCTCATGACTTTTATGGGTGTGTAACATGAGATTCACAACTGAAAGAGGATTACAACTTTTGGATATTTTCCACCCTATACCAAGTATTATTGGATGGAATTTCTTTGAAATAGGGATGCTAATTTTTAAAGTATTACATGATCATTGATTGTCTGGGACACCTTGTAAAAACCATATATACTTATTGAAATAAATCCATGGGATTTGTCTCATGTTATGTGCTATACATGTATCCATCTAATAACCTTATGATGTTCTCATGGTCACGTGTCTCTATGAGGATTGTGTGATCTACAAGATATTGACACGTTTTCATCATCTTCTTTGTGGGGAAAATAATTCTCATATTCATATATTTCTTTCTTAATTTATTATTCTCATTTTGGTGGGAATTGATAATAAATAATATGTTTTTAATAAACATTTACATTAATATTTTATCACACAAGGGAAAAAAAGATCACCCTTTTTCATGTATGTTATGTACATGAACAAAATAATAAAAAATTGTCTTATACAAGAATTTATAAACCATGTTTTCTGTCTAAAAAATAATTATAGCTTCCCATACCCCATTCGTTCTCCCAACTCCACTAGGTTAAATATGTCTAACCATTTTCATTAAAAATATTATTAATTATGTGGTTTGTATACATAAAATAAGGCCACTATATAGTGTAATTGTAAACTCATCAGGCCAATAAAAATGCTGTAATTATCAAATATCAATATATATATATATATAAGTTTATGCATAAAAAATTGGAACCAACATATCATGATATATCCCATATAACTTATGCTCATTAATGCATAATATAACATAACATGATTTACTAATGCCGATGTTGACTGAGGAATGCAATGACAGTCAATCTAGAGGATCCCTCACCTAACCAACCATTTCAATTTAACAAATAATCACATGTTACCCACATCAATCCTAAACATACTAAGGAATACTTGATGATAAAATGGTCTATCCATAAAAAAACTATATAAATTTCATTGTCATTCTAATCACTTTATCAGCTAATGAGAACTTATATATATATACCTCATAGCATAATGACACCATTCATTGTCAATTTAGACTCCTCATCATGTATATACATGTAGATAATCATTCTCCCAACCATTGAACTCATACACCACCAACCCCATAAAACTATAAGGTTTTCCATTCGGATATTCAATTCCATCAACTTATTTCAATTTATATGTTGAGATCACACACAATATGAGTGGTCAAACCACCTCATGAGTCCTTTCCTAACTGAAAAAAATCTCAATGTCATCATCAACCATGATCAGTGGAACCACCAACATCCAATATCCATAACCTATAGAAGCACACTTTCAACTCATATCAATGGTCATAACCATCCACACAATACAAATAACCTCATCACTTAATCTCAGATATCAACATCACCCCTAGTCATGCATGACAACATGATCACATTGCTAATGAACTATATACTCCAACACACATCATGAATAGAAATGGAAAAACATATAGAATTAGGTCAATTAAACTGTGGATCCATGCAAAAAAAGTCATGTTCTACTATGAAAAACCTATTTTTCCTCATAAAATGAATCCTATAAGTATCTATTTTAGAAACTAGAAATCATTAATGCTTCTATTGTTATATCATAATCACATGACATTAGATTATCTTATTTATTATATGATTCATAAAACATGTTAAAATAATAAATATTTTGGGGACCACCTACCAATACTATACATGAATATAATTTATATGAACTCCTTATGATATAGATTTATTTATAAAATAAACCAAAATAAGAAAAAATTTATATCTTAGTAATCCAAAGATAGTCATAGAAAAATCGATGAAAAATTTATAAAACAAACAGAAATGGAATACATTCATTAAAAGTTTTTTATCCATATAATTTACAACATTAGAATCAGTTAATAAATAAATATAATCTAAATTAGATAATAAAATGAGGGGTGGTGATTTTTCTAGATATTTTTTTGGTTTATGGAAACCCTAAAATCCAATTTTATATTTAATTCCCAATATAAATAACAATTTATGAATTTTTTTAAAAAAATTTAAATGAATATTTTTGAGACATTTTTAAAATAATTTATCTTTATGTAGTTACCATTAAAAAACAAACGATCAGGTAGAAACCCTTATGTTTCCACATAATATTACCTTATAAAATAAGGAGTTACCCTACTGCACCAAACTTGCTACTATTAAACATGAATTGTGATTTCAGTGTTACCATTATGGGACATCTTATTTAAAATTATACATAGTTATGATCATACTTTGAATAGTTTACCCTAACAAAGATTACAGTTACGCATTAAATGTATATCTAAAGATAACCATACATGTAGTTATATTTAACCATTATGAAACTCACCCTTACATATGTGGTCACCTATAGATAATGATAAAAAAATTTATGAAACAATTTCATTGTTAATGAAAAACAATAATTACCATAAAACAGACACCCAAACTATTTTTTAACCTAGATATTAAAATGAATCCCAAAAATTAGAGACCTCTAAAAAATATCAACAAATATAAAAGTGAATTTATTTATATAAAACACTGATAATGTTAAAAATAAACCAAAATCAATTTTATTATCCAATCCTTAATATACAATGGAAAATCCATCAAAAATACAAATTATAAATAATTTATCATAATTATTATGAATACCTATTATTAACCCAAATAAAATTATAACCTCAAAATATTAATTATTTCAACAAAAAATCTCTAAACTAGGATCATATAAAAAATAGTATTAATGAATATTAATATAAATATATCCTCTTTCTTAGGCCAAACCACGTGACTCATTTCCTGGCCAATACTAAAACTCACAACATGATAATTAGGTCAAAAAATAAAATTCCAACTCAAAATCAATCTAGAGACCGTACAACCACTCCACCATTCAGTAACTGATCAATGTGATATCCATGAAACATACTAACCATCTATAGTAAGAAAACTCAAGCATCCTAAACACCAATTGTAAAAAACACCTAAAAAAATCCAAAAGCATCATTCAATTTCTGTAATACATATAATACACATTTATCAAAAGTTAAAAATATCATTTCCTTTTTTAGGGAACTCCCCACAATTAGAATTAATTACCCAAATAACGACCAAAAAAATTATCGATATTCTTATGGTACAATATCTATCAACACCCCATAACCCCAATGTCCCATAAATTATAAAATATCATTCCCAGATCACAAGAAATTCCCATTTCACACCAATGTCATAGATGATACCTAAAATACCTAATATTACTCTAAATGGCCACACAACTCATGTATCACTCTCAATTACCACCTAGATCTTACATCCTATTTTATGAATACATATATTTCACATCACACTAATAGAACAAATATATATTTGATTAATATTTATCCCCATATTATCATACACTACCCCTTATTCTCATATATTAAATAATTCTTAGTTATACTAATTATTAAAAACATAACTTCTATGTACAAAACCATTATACACAATAATAGTCACTCATCCATGGTATTATTATAACTATATATGGCTATCTAGTTTGCACTATGTACATCAGAATGATAATATATAGTTGACCCAAATAATAAGTTCTTGATTAATGTTATATTTATGACGCAGTACTTATTGAAAGACATTGTAATCACTATTGTGTATCTTGTCTACTATGACATTCAACATGAGATAATGAATCATGGTAACTTTCTCTTTTTATATCCCCTACTTATACCTCATATCCTAGAGTAAGACTTGGTACATGACTCACTTCTCTCTAGAATGTATTCTATGAAATCCTCCCATGATGTCTCATCTTTCCCCATGCCATGTACTCTTATGGTTATCAATCATAGTGGAATCATTTTTTACCTTCTACACACATTAGAAGAACATTTTCAATGATCTACCCTTATATTTTATTATTCAATTCTGTCTCTGAAATCATTTTTGATCTTCTTAACATACCCACATTCAATTACCTGATGCATTATTTTCTATCCCACTAGAACTACATGTTTGTCTCAGTACTATGTTATCCTCTATTATCCACTATTTTATCAATTTACTAATTATTCTCATCATAAACTAGGTTAATCAAAATATGTTTATTTTCATTTATAGTATACTGAAAACTATCCTCATATAACAACATATTGGAAACATCAATATACTTTATCATCATTAAAACCAATAAAAATTACATAATATTAGAAACTTAATTCAAAATGAAATTCTATCAACCCCAAATACATGTACCCAGCTGATATATCATCACAAAATTTCATATTAAATAACTAATAATAAATCACTACCTCGAAATCAATATTTATAATACACTCATTCTATCCTACCAATACATTCATGCCCTACCAAAGTTCTTATATTCCGATTTTCATATAAATATATAAAAAATTACCATATACCATATTTGGAATCTAAAAAACTATGAAATATTGTTTGTAATAACATGTTAAATTTATCTTCCATATATTGTCCATCATATCCCAACAACCATTGATGGTTTTGGGACAGAAACTCAATTGTCAAATTATATATGTTTGGATCACCTCCCAATTAATAGATCTATATTCTAGATATCCCATAATAATTTCTACATTACCTGCTCATGCATCCACTACCCAGATTTTTTTGCCTTCTCTGGCTATGGATGTCCTAGGTGCCATGGGACCACCACATATATCTTATTATTACCTCTTCCTTTAAGGGCCTCATCTATTACAAGCCTCAATAGCACTATCTAACACCATGATATTTTTTTGAGATATTTTTTTCAATTAATTTTAAATTCAATGACATCTTTCATTGCATACAACATCGAGTTTAAATAAACTAGGATATACCATTAATATATAACTATTTAATGTAATAGTTACTATCGTGAATCTCCATTGACGTATATAAATAATAATAATAATAAATTATTATAAAATTTCTAATTTAAAAAAATATATATAATGACTTCATTGGTTATCAATAAAATAGAAATTAAAATTAAAAAATTGCAAATAAAGGAGTTATTTTTATAAATTATTTTTATTGGAAAAATGTTTTTTTATCTTATTAAACTAATTTAATCAGTATTAGTGAATTATTTAAATGTGATTCATATATTATATAATCAATAAAATTATTTATCATTCATATAATATTATTTTATATGAATAGGATAAGAATTATCCTTCATTGTCCATAAAAACAATATTTATCTCAAAAGTGGTGTTGTCTCATTTATGGAATTTATATTAAAATTTTAATTTTTCTCATATTTTATAAAATATTTTACAAAACTAACTCTGTTTTTGAAATAAACCATCCAAATTAATAAAACCTTGAATTATTGAGAATTTTTGGAAAATAATAATTTTTGGAGTAATAGTGAAAAATACAGTTTGTTTTTAAAATAGTATTTTTAGGGAATTTAAATTATATTACTATAAATTAAGATTAGGTCTCTTAAGTAACATATATTTTTAATTTTGATAAAAAAAATTACATATAAAGAATTGTTTTCTTTGGAAAAAAATTTCTTCTGTTTACTAGTCTGATTTTAAATGAAATCATACATATTTTATAAAATAAATTTGTTAAAATAGATTTTATATCTATAAAAATAATAATTAATTATAGTTAATAAGTTAAAATTAATTTTTTCATAATGGATAGAAAATATAGAAATATTGATTACTATAATTAATGTTAAAACATGTTTTCTGGGGGTAAACTGAAAAGATAAGGGTATAAATGGAATAAAAACATATTGAAACCCCATTGGTTGGTTTTATATATACCTAAACCTTATCGCCTACAAAATGATAAAATTTTTGTGCCTTGTTTTCCAGAAATTTACTTAAAATTATTTTAAAACTTGATAAAATTACAATAGTATCACTCACCTCAATTATTAAAAGGTGACCCCAATCCTCTCATATTCACGCATATTGAGAATATTGGTGGGGAGAATCCTGACAAAAATCCTTTATTTATATCCCAAATAATGAACTATATCCCCTTGTTTGAACATGAAACCATCCTAAAATGCTATTACATATAAAATTAGAAATGTTATCTAATGAAAATGAATATCTCACAAATATTAACATTCATATTTTTTCCTCCTCTACATTCTTAAAATATTATTATACTATTCTAATAAAATAAAAAAACATTCCCTAATATAGTTATATTTTATAATGTTAATGTAATAACCTATATCGTTATTTTATATTGTTAAATGGGAAACGAGATCATTGATCGTGTGCTGGATGGACTACCACCTCTTAAATCGATGTAATTTGTTTTTCATCAACACCACTTATGACTAGAAATAATGATGGATTTAATATATATATCTGTGTGTGTGTGTGTGTGTTTGTGTAATGTGTGGACCTAGCTCACCACTAAGACGGTGACCAGACCGGTTTGTATATTCCCTTTAACACGCCTCTCTATATGCCAGAGGCTATCGACTAGCATTGAGGATCTCAAGAGTTGATAGTGGGGAGATTATACCCTATTATCAGAGTTATGCAGTGGTATTATGAGGTAATAAACAATGGTATAGAAGAACCAGTAAGTAGAAATGATAAATAGTGGAAGAATAATATATTCAATTTAATAAACATGGCCGACACTAGTTTTTACAATAGATGAATATATGACATGGTAATGGAATGAGACAAAAAATAGTAAATAGTAAACAAGATTTTCAATACAATGAAATATGGGGCTCATGTAATGAAAATAAATAAAAGACTAATTCTGATCTCCATGAGAATCCTGAGCTCTAGCTCAGTATTTTGATCCTAACTCCCAGGTAAAAGCAAATATCAACAATAATGGTCAAAGTCCTAATAAAACGGAACGTCTACATGGGTACCCCAGTGCAATCATGGTCCGAGTTGGGTGTGAGATATAAATCACAGTAGGCCGACACCACTGGTGTCGATCTTATTCCAAATAATGATATATTAATTAAATAGTATGTAAGCATGAAAAATAATGTAACTAATACAACTCAACTAAATACCTAAGTACCTACTTCAGCCCTCGACTGGTGTCTAAACATGTAACCAGTTCATTAATCAAGTAATTACCATATTATATTGATATGTCATGTGAGTCATAATCATCCCTGATATCACCTCATTAAGGTATAAATAGTTAAGGTTCAATGATGTGACTAGGAAACCTGTAAATATATATACTAGTGAAGTCTGAAGGTAACAACCAAGTAAACATAAACCTAAAGTGTCAATAACTCCGTAATAATTGTGGTCTCGAATGGCGGTAAAAGTTTAATACAAATATCATAGTCCAAGGTATTTCACAATGATACTTGTCTTCAATTATTTATCATTCAACTTTGTTCGAAATGTTGCATGTGTAATCAACATAGGTAGGATGCTAACCATCTTTTTCTGTCCTGCGCGACAGCCTCTGCTTTATGGATATACGTTCTAAATATTTTTAATTGCAGATGGCCAGATTTTGATTCTATTTGCTAGTTTCTTAAAAATAGCATTAGGTATGATGCTTCTCTGCAAATCAAGAATATCTTCCTTGCGGCTGTGGCGGAGCTTCTGCATGTGATCTGGTATGCTCGCAATGATTTTATTCATAAGAACCACTCATTTAGTCTCAATGCAGGTAAAGCTCGGATTCATATTGTGATTCCTGAAGCCGCTTCAGTCTAAAAAGATTCTTGCAACAACTCGGTTGATGACTTTGTGATCCTTCGACATCTCTGTATTCCTGGCATATATCAAAAGCCCAAATGCTTCTTTGAAGTTTTCTGGCAAGCCCCGATGCCAGGATGGATTAAAGTGAACGTCGATGGAGCTTCCAAAGGCAATCCTGGCCCTGCATGTTATGGTGCCATCTTTAGAGACTCATCTGGTCAATGTCAGGGCTGTTTTTATGTTGGTTGTGGTCTCTCTTCATCGCTTGAGGCTGAGATGATGGGTGTCATCCATGCGATTGATTTTGCGCTTCAAAAAGGCTGGAGAAAGCTCTGGATTGAAAGTGATTCCACCACTATTGTCCAGGCCATTTGGAACGGCACCACTCATCTTGCCTGGCCGCTTACCACTCTTTGGATGAAGTGTCTGAACTTACTTCACGGGATTGATCATATTGCTACTCATGCATACCATGAAGCGAATGCTATTGCTGACGCCCTCACCAACAAAGGTATTCAGCAAAACATGACTTGGATCGACACTCTTCCTGCTGACTTATTACCTCTCTTTGAGAGTGATTGTAAAAAAATCCCATCTTTCCGATCTTTGTAATCCTTTTTCTCTCTAATATATTGTGCTTTGGTCATTGACCGAAGCATTACCTTTAAAAAAACAATGAGATTCCTAATGTGTCCAAGGAGTTCATCCATGGTAAAATGGGGCCATGAGAAGACTGGACTCGATGGGATTTAACCATGGAACCAACTTGTCAATGCGGGATCTAAGGAAAATTTCCATGGCATCCTACTATCGAGTCCAAGGAATTAAAAAAAAAAAATTGGGGTAAGCAAATGATTGTGCTCAATTTCCTTTAACCATGGAACCTATATGTCATTGATGGATCCAAGGAACATAGTCCAAGGCATCTTGTAGTACAACATGATGGATCCTATGTTGTTATACCAGTAATCCAAGGTTAGACAAGGATCAGGTTCTTGGTTGGTCTCACCCTAAGCAATCAACATCCGTAAATTTTGAATGGGGTCCTTAAATTCTCAAGTAATTACCTAGATAATCCAAGGATATATTGAGTTATTCAATTTATTTTTTGAAAATGATGTCATATATAAATCATAATGTTCAATAAATTTCCTTTCGTTAGCATGATAAGGCCATCTAACAAGGAACTATTCATTAAATCTATTTAAGTAATATTAAATAATTAAGTTTCATTCTTCTACCATCCATTAATGTGGTAGTGGTTCTACATACCTATAATCATTTATTCATTTATGAACCTGAGTTCGACCATGGAATTCCTACATGGGAATTCATGTGTCCCCAAAATTTTTAATAGTAGTCAATAAATTCCAAATAATTTAATAATATCATTTGATGGTTAATAATCATGCATTAACCATTTCACTTAATTCAACTTGTTCAATTTACCAAACCATGTTAATTGTAATCATATGGCTCCATGGGTTACAGGTGATCTGTCAATGGAAAATAAAATCACCTGTTGTGGGAATTCCAATCTAAAAAACTAGTTAATCACTTAGATGATTTCTTGGTTCTTTAATCATTAAAAAATTGAAACTATGTATTTCTAATTCCATTTGGTTCCATGACTTAAAAATGTCATATTTTGAACAAAAAATAAAGTCCATAAAGAAATATCAATAAAATAAGATGTGAAACCATAAAAGTATGTTCACAACTTTTATCTTGAAGGAAACACACCACCATTGGAGGGGTTTTATTACAAAAGCTCGATTTTTCTTATTAAAGAAATCATTTATTACATTTAGCATTTAAAAATTAGACAAAATGATTTCCCATTTAAGTGTAGTTTCTTCAATACACTTCACTGCATGACTTAAATTCTAACAAAATGGCACAATTAAATTTACTAATTCATTTATAAAATTGATGACTTGGAATGTGACAATACATTAGGGTGGAACAAAACTAGCATCTTTCTAACTATGAGATGTTGTAACCCACTTACACACACTAAAAAACATATAAATATATATATATCCTTAACGAAATGCACATGATTCCTTGTGTCATTGGGTACCACATATATGAGAGTTATTTATATATTTATATCTATACATACCTATTTGTGTCATTGTAGTCCTTAAATGTTGATCCACACTACCAACAAACAATTATAGAGTCCCAAAACACCCTAAGGACCAAAATTAAATCACGAAAAATCAAGTTTTGGGTATAATCCCTTACCTCAAATGGAAGTTGAGACCTAAAACCACATAGCGCAGCCCAATACCCTACCAATAAATTAAAGGGAGGTAAAAAACTCTCAAAATCCCTAATAAAATAGTTTTGAAACAATTATCATTATCAATATTTACTAAAATGATGGTGGAAAACCAAAATTCCTCAAGCCACCTCGCCTTTAGTGGAATTTATCAAAACACACCCGAACAGATCCCAAGAGACCTTCCATAATGACTTAATATCAAATAAAAAAAATGAAATTGGGTTAACCCAATTGACCTACGGTTCATCCAAACCCTATGGGGTGATGGATATGCCAAAATCCAATGAGAATAAGGGATAAGAAGGTGCAGGAGACCTTACCTTGATGAATCATGAGAGAAATCAAGAGAGATTCTGTCAGAATCAAATATCAGAAGTGATATGGGGGAGGGAGATAATATGCATCGAGAGGGGGATCTCCCTTGGGTGAGTCATGTGGGTTTGTGGGAGGAGAGGGTGAGGCTTTTGTTTTTGTTTTTAATTTTAATTTCATTTCATTTTAATTTGGTTTGATTCATTAAACGTACCAGTAAGAATAGTTTTACCCCAATGGTTTCCCGAACCATGCTAAAGCCATGAAATGTCTACTAACTCTAATTGTACCTCTCATTGGATATGTGCATGTTTAGAAAATATTTCATATCCCATGTGGAAATACACTATATCTTAAATAAGGTCACATTGTAATATGCAGTGCGTCTCATTTTTCAGACAAACCATGTCCCCTTTGAAGCTTTTCAAACCATTGTTTTTTTGGGTCTAGTACTCCCAAAACCCATCAAACTACCTTGAAAAAATAAAAGGCCTTCACCCATGAATATAAACATTATTTTATGATTTCCTCACTCTCATAATTACATCCTAAACCTAATTTTTTAAAAATACCCACTCATTAATCAAAAAATTTCAAAAACCATCCAATTTTATTCAAGTTCGAAAAATGGGATTCTATAATTTCCCAACCATAAAGCTTCTCATCCTCAAGAATCCCTTTGGAAGTGAAAAATATATCACCACACCTACCATGGTCATGATGTTTTGTTCAAACAGTTCAATTTTGTTTCTAAATCACATGGTACCTTTAAGAATTACATTTTCATTTCATACTTAATCTTTTCCAACATGATCAAACAATTATTTTCCCACTAGAACATATAAATAGTGCATACATGAGCCCATTATGATAAAGAAACGATCATGTAGTAATCTCTATAAACTATTTACCAATGGTTCTACCCACCATATGTATTAACTTAAGAAATGGGATATTCCCATGTAACAGTACCTCCACTATCGGAATTGTCAAACTAAGAATGCCTCTATGAATCCAACTGATTGTCATGGAGTTATTTAATTAAAAAATAATCGATGATTCATAATTGACCTAGAAGTAACTAGTAATAAAATCATTCATAGATGAAATCGATGACCTTGAAACCACACTTACCATCACATGACAACATTCTTTAAAATAGTTCATTATGATCATGAACATTTCCCAATAGAGGGAGAATGAGTCGAGCCACCGGGTCAACTTCCCTCGAAAGAGTCCAGTTTAAAAGACATATGAAACTCAAAAAGAAATGTTTTGAGTCCTTGAGTCCAACCATGGTGTTTCTACTTGGGAACCCAAAAATCACCCCAGAATTACCATGCCTCGATGAGAACCATGTTCAGTGTTTAAAACTATTAAAGATCACCCAAAAATCTTAAAAATGATTAACATTTTAGCATGGTGTAAGACAGATTCTATCATTTTTCTTTAAAGACGAAATGATGATAATATATATGCTTGTTACATAAAAAGAGTGCACTAAGTTGATTGAAACAATTTTAAGTCAAATGCAGCTAACCAGTTGAAGGAAAAATAGTCAAACCACAACTGGTTAACTTCATGAAAGAAGCTAGGATTAACCTGATGATACACTTTCACTTAATTGAACACATGACATTACTACCCATGAAATTCCATGATCACTCTACATTTAACCAACGATGTCTCCCAAGACCCATAATGTTTTTTCATGTTTTCATTCATAGCAACCTCATCATTGTCGTGGTTTCGAGAAAGCACTAACACAATTTTAAAACAAAAAAGCCTCATGGGAATTCATGTAAGATAAAAATTTACAAATAGCCTTCCTTAGTTTGTTATCCTTCTACATGGAAGGATAATTTACTAGGATTAACATGGAACTCCTTGCCTTTAGGGTGTCCAAGTGATAATGGAAGGAAAAATAGATTCTCATAAGAGCACTATACCAAAACAACTAAAATGAACGTATGACTCCACCTGAATCCAAGAACAGAGAGTCAAAACATAAAATAATGTCAAAATAATGATATCAAAAAGTTAAAACACTCGTGTCTTCCAAAATCCAACATGAACATTGGGAAGACTGATTATTTACTACCAGGTCACTCTACTATGGATATGACCTGAGACCACACTCAAAAGAACAAGAGATTTATTTCAATTCATATTGCCTCATAAGACTGTTATCCTAGATACCACTTTGTAACATCAATTTTTACGAATAGTATTAGGTCAAATTACCATTGAAGTAGCCAACCATTCCCAAGACATGTCTGTCTTGCTGAAAATGAGCATTTCCTAATGCTTAGGCCCATAACATGGTCAATAAAAACATCAACACAAATATGAACATGGGTGTCAATGGAAACTGAATGTGCTACTCTAGACAATGGTACTTAAATGAAACCAAAAGTTATAAATATCATGGTAAGTATAGAAAAAATCTATAAGGGTGTTACTTCCCATGGGCTAGCCCCTTATGAACAGAAAATGTTAAACCTAACACCAATCCATTCTAATAAGAGACACTATGCTCAAAAGTCGATCCTAAATACATTTATTAGAAAAGAATGCCAATGTAAAATGAATGCACTTCAATTATATGGAAACTCAAAAAAGAAATTCAACCAGCCCTTACAAGAGGGTTTTAAATAGATGATACCACACTATCTACAATTTCCATGGTTTTTATATATATTTACATTTAATCTTTAAACATTAAATCATTTTTATCAAAACCTCAAGTACCATTTTTCAGAACAAACTGCAAGGAACATGATTTCATCCAACGGTCCAAGTGAAAAATAGAAATTTTTTATAAAACCCCCTTTTAAAACCATTAAACATTTATTAGCATCCTTCATAATTAAGAAATTTAACATCTAAATAAATTTTAATAATTACGATTACCTATGAGGGTCAAACTAATCCTACCTAGTTTCATTTAAATGAAACCCAAAACAATTTTCAAAATATTTAAGTTCAAACACCCAAATGGGTCATCTCATAAAAATATTCCCCAACTAACCAACATTGTTCCAGTTTAATTTTAAAATATAACCATTTCATTTTAGATCAAAATTAAACATCTTTTCTATTTATAACAATTTCACAAATCATCACGCCATTTCATTTAATATTGTTTTCCATTTTCCAATTCTTGAAGTGATGAAGAACATCATGGATTGAAAAATGTCACCCATTAATTGATACCAATGTCAACTCAGACTTTAACATGTTCAAACATAATTATCATATTATCTGGGTGGCCATATACCAACCTATAAAGTGCCCATACACTTTATAGTTTTTTATTTGGCTCTCTTTTTTCAAAAACTAATTTCACATTGCAATTAAACATTAGAATCTTTTTGAAAGGGTTTGAATAAATGATTTTACTTTTCCCATCCCTAAGGAACCCACCCACCTTACCACTAGAAACTAGCTCCCATGTTAACTATAACCATATACTTAGCCCTTGCAACTATTAAAATATATCAATAATAAGAAATCATTTCACTACAAGTAGATAATAATGACAAACATTATGAAACAAGAGAATCCTGGTATAACGACCAGTAAACATAGAAGACGTGTCAAAGAGTTACCAAAACATATATAAATATAAGCATTCAATATGGAAAATAATTAAGTTAGAGGGGAAACTAAAATGCAACTACATGGCATGGAACTATACATGGAATGTGAATTTAAATGTGTCTAATATGATGCATGTTATGAAAATTCCTTCGCATATTAGGCCAAGGGTAAAATTACATAATGTAAATAAATCAATAGCAACTGAAAGTTCACTAATCAATCAAGGAGAAATGAAATAAAATGTAATAGTGAATAGTATATGCAAGAATCTGAGCCCATGCCACTAGGTCATTTCCTATGCATGGAGTGATCAATCCCAAGAACATTTATTAACCAAGCACCAACACATTATTATTTTCATATCTACCAACCCAAAATAGTAATACGAAGAAAATGAAATATCCATTTATACCACTTTTATCATCCTAACCCGACTCACACAAAGTTGGAGGCTGAACCAGTCACCACATGGCCTCAAATGTGCCTCCACGTAAGCTAGAGGCTGGAAACTAGCTGTGAAGGTCTCAGGTGGTGATAAAAGTGTGACTATACCCTATTATCAGTGTTTCATAATGACTTTTTGTAGAATAAATATATTAATAGTAGAAGTAGTAAGTAGTAATGATAAACCATCAAAGAATAATAAATTCAATTTAATAAAAGTGGAAAATGCCAGTTTATAAAACAAATGAATGCATGACATGGTAATGGTACATGATTGTAAATAGTAAACAATAGAACACTCTTTTCAATACAATAAAATATAGGACTCATATTAAAAAAAGAACTAAAATCCAAAAGGTGATATCCATGACTATCCTAAGATCTAGCTTATTCCTTTTCTCCTGTCACCTAGGTACAAGAAAAAAGCAACAAGAAAGGTCCAAGGACCTCCAATCAAGAATGTTTAATCATTTACCCTAGTGCAATGGTAGTCCCAGTAGTGTGTGAGAAATAAATCTCAGCAAGTTGAAACCATTAGTGTCTATCTTATTCCATATTGTGTAATATTAATTACATAGTATGCAATCAAGAATAATAAATTAAGTAGTAAGATAAAAATAAATATTCGAGTTCCTATGTCGCCCTTTTCCAATGTTTGAACATTTTACCAATTCATTAATTAATTAATTACCATCTTATTTTGATAGGTCACATTTGGAATATCTAGCACTGACATCACCTCATGATAGAATAATTAGTGAAGGAACCAAATGTTACAAGGAAACCTGTAAGGATATATAGTATTGAAGTCCCATGGAAAAAACAAAGAGATTTAGACCTCATGGGTCACCAACTCAGTAATAAAATCATCCTAGCATGGGGGTAAGAGTGTAATCCAAGGTACATAGTCCAACCCATTCTATAATTAGATTCCTGATGAGTCCAATGTGTTAATCCAATATAGAACAGGGCTATAGAAAGACTGGGGTTCAAGGGATTTCACCATGGAATCTAATATTCAATGATGGATCCAAGGAGTGTATCCAAGTAACCCTACTACCAATTCCATTGAATTCATTATAGTTTATAATTATTTAAGAAAATGAATCGGTCTAAAAGAATTTAACCATGAATAGAACATGTTATTGTTGGATCCATGGAGAATAGACCAAGAAATCCAACATTACTACATGGGGGATCCTACAGTGTCATACCAATCAGCGATGGTTTGACAATGATCGGGTTATAGATGGGTCTCAACGTAATAAATTTGTATCCTTGAATTTAGAATGAGATCCTTGAGTGATCCAGGCATTCCCTTAGTAATCCAAGGTGATCTCTATTTAGGTCATTCCTATTTTGATAATGAAAAAATATCTAATTCATAATGTTCTTGGAATTGACTTTCAATAGCATGACAAGGCAATATCGCATGAGACCATTCATTTATTATATTTAAGGAATATTCAATAAGTAAGTACTATTATGCTACCTTCCATTAATATAGTAAGAGGTGAAGCAAACAAGTAAACATTTATTAATTAATGAATCAGAGTTCATACAAGAAATTCCATCTTGGGAATACAAGTGTAACTCAAGGTGTTAATAATATTCAATACATTCCAAATAATTTTATAATCTCGTTTTAATGTCAATCATCCTAAACTAACCATTTCAGATAATTAAAATCATTCAATTTACCAAATAATGTCCCTTGTAATCATATGGCTACACGGGTCACTTGGGAAGTGTTAATGGAAAAAGGCAATCAATTACATGTTAAATTCCAATCTAAAAAATGGTAGATCACTTAGATGGTGTCTTGGTTATTTAAAATTGTTAAAATAGAACCTCTGTATTTATAATTCCATTAGGGTTTATGTCCAAAACATTTCATATTTCAAATGAAGCATCAAAGAAATAAAGAAATATCCACACAACAAACCAAGAAAACAAAAAATTCTATTCCCTACATTTATCTTAAAGGTAGTGCACCTCCATTAGAGGGGTTTTATTACAAAAAAAATTTTACCACGCAAATCATTTGTTACATTTAGCATTTAAAATATGTGACATGATAAATTTAAATTTAAGAGACATTTATTCTAAACACTCTACTACATGATTGAAATTATAAAAAATTGTAGTAAGAAATTTATTAATGCATTTATATAATTGAGGATATGGAATGTGACCCTACCTCAGGGTTGAACCAAACCGAGTACTTTATAAGTTAGAGATGTTTCTACTAGATTGCATTCATGTAAACATATATAAATATATATATGTATATCCTTAACCCAACTAACATTGTTCCCCACTCCATGAGGGAACATGTATATAGGATATATTTATATATTTATATCTATACATACTTATGTATGCAAGAGTAGTCCTTCAAAGACCATAAGAACTCCCTACAAAAAATTCTACAGACTCAAAACACCATAATGTCCAAAATTAAATGGTGAAAACCCATGTAGTGGGTACAGTCCCTTTCCTCAGATGATAGAGAAAACACGAAACCTCATGGAACTACCCAACTCCCTACTGATTACTTAATGGGAAGTCAAAAACATTCAATTACACTAATAAAAGTTGTGATAAAAAAGGATAAACATTACTTGAGACCAAATAATTCAGTAGTTTAGAGTGCCAACAGATCCATTGGTTCCCATGGATCCTTGTCCATACCTGTACAATGGAATGATTTTGTGTGGAAGGATTGAATTTCACATCCCATTCTGAGTGAAAAAAATTCTCTCATTTCATGTTGAGGGAGCCTGAGTTTGAAGAAATATTGATATTCTTCTTATTCTCTATAATTACATGAAAGTAACCTTTTCCAATCTGGATTATACACCATTAAGAGTGATTCTAATAGTGATAAATTTGAAATTTCATATCATCATAGCATGAGGGTTTTCCATATGTTTCATAAGAAATGAATCCTTGCACTGACAATCTATAGATTTAAATATTTTTCTTTACCACATCCTATTTGGAAACTACTTTGTTAGTGACATCCCCCAAATCCTTGATGATAAGGGCCCTATTCGTAATAGTCTATTTTCATGTGGAACATGTAAGAGCTTACATGAAGGAAATCGCATTGCAAGGTTGAGAAAAAGAGAGAGACCCAACATTGGGATCATTCTGAAGAGGCGTGAATGATCTTTCACAATCTTGATTAAACCCTTCCATTGAACAACACGATAATTATTAGAATGATATCTATTCATCTGTTATTCGAAAAATTCGAACAAAGGATGCACCCGCCCAAACCTGCTCCATCCTGTCAAATTCATTCCTTAAAAAAATATATATATATATATAATCAAATGTATATATAATATAAAATATAAAACTATATATATATTATAAAGAAATATATATATAATATAGGCACACATATAAATATATATATGATAAACATAATATACTATAAAATATTACATATATATATATAATATAAACATATAATATATATATATATTTATATACTATAATATATAAATTCGGAACATATTTCTATATACATTAATATATTTATATTAATATGTAAATACACACTCACACACTCACACACACACAAATATATATATATATATAATGTTGATTTTTTAATAATTAAATATATATATATATATATCCCCAAATACAATTAAATATTTCAAATTTAGTCATGTTTTTTTGAAAACATGATAATTAACTATCATTTATATTAGCGTTTTAAAATGTGTCTAATTATATATACAGGCACACACACACACACATATTAATGCAGACAAACGCATATAAACAAATATATATATATATATAACATAAAACATAAACATATCTATACATATATATACATCTATTATATAAATATTTTTAAATATATAAAGACATGGTCAAATATATATATATATATTATAATATAAATATATAAAATATAATATACTCATATATATATTTCTAAACATAAAATATAAATATAAACATATAAACATATATATATATATATTTATTAAATACTAATAATTATATATATATATATATATAAATTGAACAAAATAACAAAAAAGAATGATGGATGTGTTGATTATGATTTGGTGGGGCAATATGGGGGGATGGTGGTTCGATTTCCAAGTGGAAAATTTTTATATGCACATTGACATGTCACTAGTGGAAATCCCACTTATACCAACACATTTTTCTAGTGGTTTAAAAAACCATTTGGAAAAGGATATTATACCAATGGTTATAGAGAAAGGTGGGAATAATGTTTTTGAGGTGGCTTTTTCTAAAAGCTTCCTCAAACTTTTGGCAAGCACAAGACTATAAAAACGGTTTTTACAAACCATTGGTATAGTATTTTACGGAAAAAACCTATCCTAATGGTTTTAATAAACCATTAGTATGGCCCCCCTATTTCCCAATGGTTTAAAAATTATTGGGAATGTTTTCCCCCAAATACAAACCTGGCCTCCAGTTCTCCCTCTATGAAATTACACCCCTAAATGGAAGCTACCTCTTTACCACAGGCTGTACAAATTATTCCACCAAATTGACCCATATTCAATCAAGAAAGTTTTATATTATGCACATCAAATCTATAAGTGATACCCTGGTTTTAATGTTTGGAATCTATTTTTTTTTATTTTTTATTTTGATTTGGCATATACAAGAGGTCAATGTGGTCATTCATCTACATTGTGGGTAGTCATATGGAATGTAAGATAGTATGATTTCCTTTTACTTTATATAACAAATAGTATTATTGTTTTATGTGCACATGGATTATATTACACTAATGATGTTGTTTAATAAGTTTTTATTAATGGTTATAATAATGACGGCATGGTAAAGCCATTGTATGATTTAGTATTTCAATAATAGTTGATAGTATTTGAGGTCTGTTGAGGTGAATATGAGGTGTTATTGTGCACTATCTGGGATTATATTATTTTTCTTTTATCTGGGCATTATAAATCAATATTAGAACATTTTTTATTTTTCTTACAATATTTGGTTAATTATATGGCGACATGAATGTGTTGGGCTTCTGATAGTACTAAAAAAGATAAGTCATGAACACATCTCCATTGGTAATTATAGGTTATTATGGTTATGAAATTGTGCTTCTTGACTATTAATATTATAGTTGAGATATTTAATCATATATGATGTGCTGATTTCATATTGTAATTTGTGGTTTTGGTACTTTGATCATGTAGGCAATAGGATTGTGAAAATTCATCGAATGGGGCGTGTAGGATTTTCATGACATTTAGATTCTTATGTGTGACTGAATTTTCTAATGACATCGGGTTTAGTTGTATAAAGTGTCTATAGTGAGTTTTATATGGGTTTCATATATACATTGTTACGGGAATTTTCCCAGCCAAACCATAATTTGTTTTAAGGAAATAAGATTTGGATCTTATTTTCGTATGTTCTCTAATGATGTAAATAAATTGCATTTGTGAAATGGATGTATTTTAACACTTTGGTATCCATTTATTAATTTTATGGATTTTTAATTTTTTTAATTTATTAAATTTAATAATAAAAATATTATTCATGATGGGATGGATTCACCTAGTTTATTTTGATATCCTTATGATGGTAAAAGTAAAGAAATGTAGATTTTTTTCTAACGTTTTAATTTAAATTACTTGAAGTAATATAAGAATCATGATTATAAGATGATGGGGGTGGTCTATCCAGGGAAGGTAGAGGTGTGGGCTATCCAGCGAGGGGTGGGGGGCTCACCATGTGGGGTGGGGGTGTTGTGCATGTAGGTAGGGGGTATAGGTTGCATGTAGGGAGGGGGAGTGTGGGCAGTCCCAGGAGTGGGGTGGGATGTCCATTTGGGGTAAGAGGAGGGATATCTAGGTGGGGAAGACGTGTATGTGGGGAGGGGAGAGCTAGTTGGGAGGGGTGTGTGTGGAGCACAGAGGTTGGGGGGGATGTACTCCCTTCCCCTATTGGATTTCATATCTGATGTGCAGGGGTTTTTATTTATGCCCTCTAGATAAAAATTGGAAATATAATTTTGTGACAAAACCTAAAACCAAATTACCGTTTTGGTGAAAAAATTTGAAGTGAAATAATAATTTATTCCAACGTCGCATTACCACTTAATGGTCATGTGTCCAGGTTACAAAATTGAATAACTCTCAAAGAGGCATACGATCATATAATCCCAAGACAGTCATGAAATTCTAGAAAAGAAGAGGTTTTCTATGATGGGTACTTCTCATGATCCTTACTCTACCATTGACACCCCAGTGACATGTGGTTATGTAACCCAGAATAGATCATTCAACAGATATTTTTGATGATGATTCATTCATGTTGTTATTTTTCTTCACACCAATAGAGGTTGTTGACAATTGTTCATCCATGTTTTTCATTCATGTTTTTGTATTTTCAGCACACCCCCCCTGGACAACTCACCCCCTAGATAGCCCCCACACCCCTATAGACCCCCACCCCATGGACAGCCTACCACACCCCCGAAGCCCCTACACACCTCCCACCCCTGCACACCACCTTCCCCTATGTACGACCCCCCCCCCCCCCCCACGCCACTACATGCCCCACAACTTGGTCACCCCTCCAAAAACCCCCACCCCCTTGGAAAGACCCCCCCCCCCCACACACACCCCTGCACACTCCCACCCCTTGGCATCCACTGACCTCCGCCCAGCACACCACCATCCCACTGTACAGCCCCCCTACAACCCCCCACCCCCCCATGTAGACCCCCACCCCCATAGTTACCCCCACACCCTTTACACATCCCCAACCCCTGTACACCCCATACAGAACCCCCCCCACCCTTGCATCCCCTCCACCCCCACCAACACCCACTCCCCCAGCAGACCAACACCCCCCGGATAGCCCCCCCAAACTACACAACCCCCTACCCCCTAGACACCACCTAGATAACCACAATCCCCTGAATAGCGGACTACAGACCCCCACATTCCTCAACAGCCCCTGCACCCCGGCAGACCCTCACCCCATGGACAACCCTCACCTCCCCATGGACACCCCCCTACAGACCCCCACCCATAGACACCCCACCCCCATGGACCGACACCCCCTTGCACACCCCCACCCCCTATACCCCACCCCCCTGGACACCCCCTACAGACCCCCCCAGATAACCCTAGCACTCCCTATAGACCCCACCCCCTAGAAAGACCTCCACCTCCCCCAGGACACCCCCCTATACACCTCCCACCACTGGAACATCCCTCACACCCTCCCTATAGACCCCCAACCCCTACACACCCCCACCTCCACCCTGGAAAACCCCCACATTATAGACCACCAACCCCTACACACTCCCTCCCCCCTTTGGTAGCCCCCACCCCACTACGCACCCAACACCTAGAGACCCCCTACCTCTCACATAATATTGTATGACTCTAATAATGAACCCCATAGGATGATCCAAAATCTCACTGTCAACCAAATTCAATAACACAATCACTGAAATTGTCCAAATGAACACATCAGAGTATCCTTAACTGATTCCTCCTAAAGAACTAGGGAGCTCCCCACCATATGAATCCTTACATGGGACAATATTATATAAATCTAATGGATTGTCTAGTTCTATTTAGTTTCATCACACATTATCAATGAAAGAAACACATTGATTTTCAATACTCGTACCTCATTCATGTGGGGGCTATCTAGGGGGGCTGTGGGGGAGTGTGGATGTCCGAGGGGTGATGGATGTGGGGAGGGGGTGTGGGAAGTGTAGGTGGGGATGAGGGTGTGCAGGATAAACCCTGTCAAAACCATATTTCAGACCACATGTTAATGAATATAGAATTCTGTAATTGAAAATTCTATCATGTGTCCCTTATTGGAATTCTCCAAATGTGAATACCCAGGATAAACCCTATTAAAATTATATTTTACACCATCATTTTATTTTATAGGAAAATCCAAAATTGTATCCCTAGTCACTTTAACACTATCTTATCATGTGGCTAGGGGAACATAAGAAACCAACATTTTCTTCCAGCACTAGGTGGGAAACAACACCAAAACTGATTCTTATAGAAAACATTAATACCAAATGTTTATAGAGGATGGAATATACATTTCACTAATTAGAGATCCATCCCTTTCATAACTATTCATCCTTGGGGTGATTGGTTTGATATCAGCAGGATTTAATTCCCTGTCATGAGTAAGAACAAAGACCAAACTAGGTCTTGAATGGTTCATTGCATCACTATAGATATGAATCTCAATTGTCTATATGAAATTGTATATATTCTTATGACAAGCAGGGATCTACATGACACTCATAACTCCATCCTCATTTGAACCATCCTTCTTATAAATAGTCATAACAACATTATTTTATATCTCACTTCCATGGGTGAGTCCTGATACCAATCCATGTTTCGAATAAATTAGATAATCACATTAGAGAGGATATATAGTGGTCTACCAATTTTACATATGATTTCGATAATCCAAAATAATTAAATTAGGCCATATACCATTAAATACATCCTATTTAAGACCCATTTCATGTGGGGTATTTCTAGAGGGTGGGGGTCTAAAGGGGGTTGGGGTTGTCAAGGGGGTGGGGTCTGCGGGGGGGGGGGGGGGGGGTGGTGGTGTCTGAAGGGTGGTGTAGGTGGGAGGGGTATGGTTTGTACTGGTGGGGAGGGATATAGTTTGGGAGCAGGCATGATAAATAGGGAGAGGAGGGTGTGGGCTATCCAGGTAGGGTAGAGGTGTTCTATGGGTGGGGGATGTCCATGGGTGGGGGCTATCTAGAGGGTGGGGTGTGGAGGAGGGGTGGGAGTCTGTCTAGTGGGGGGGGGGGGCTATATAGGGGTGGGGTTGTGTAAGGGGTGGGGTCTGCAGGAGGGATATCTAGGGGGTGGCGGTGTGTCTAGGAGAACTAGGGTTCTACAGGGTTGGTGGGGGGTTGTTCAGGTGTTGGGGTTATAGGGAGTGATGCCTAAGAGGGGGGGAGAGAGATATTTAGGGGAGGTGGGGGGCTATCAAGTGGTTGGGGTCTGTAGGGGATCGGGGTTGTATAGGGGTGGGAGATGTAGGGGGTTGTATGGTGGGGGGGGGGGGGCTATCCAGTGGTGGCGTCCTTTGGGGGTGGTTTTCCATTGGGTGGCGAGGTAGTGGTTGTCTGGGGGGTTTCCAGGGGGTGGGTAGTGTGCAGTGGGAGGGTGGGGTTGTGCAATGGTAGGGGTAGTGTGCAGTGGGATGGGGTTGTGTAGTGTGAGGGTGCTTGTAGAGAGATGGTGGGGTGGTTGGGGTTGTGTAATGGTAGGGGGATAGTGGAGTGGGTCATTGTGGGTGGGGTATATAGGGGAATCATTGCCCAAAAGACCAAAAACAACATCGATAAACTACTACCCAGTGCACATCATTCACTAAGAAGTTGGGGTCCATCTATTGGATGGTGAGTCCTTATGGGTAACAAGAATTCTACATACCCCATAGGATAGCCAAAGTTATTTATTGGGTAGAAATTATTCATGCCACCCCATTGGATAGGTGTTGGATTCCGAAGTATCCATCGATGCTCTGGGCCTCCTCTACTGAGAATCTGATCTTTAAGCCCCTTATGATCCCTAATTAAAGGCTATAAAATCTTATTTAATATGTTCAAATAGAAAAAATATTATTTCAATCCTCTATTACCTATATGTTACAATCACTTGATGAAAATTTTAGATTCCCTTTCAAATTCACAACCCATAATGATTCATGTTAGTACAATATCTTCACCATATTACTTATAATCCATGAGAAATTGTGGTATCATATGAATAATTCATTATGATACACCTCCATATTTATACAAATATATTAATATGTATTCCTTTGTTGAATACAATTACGTTACCTCTAGTCTATGCTCACACTCAAATAACTCCACACTCTTGCTAAATTACATTATGCACAAAACACGAGAAGCTGATCCAAAAGAACACTTTTCTCAAACTTCAAGACCATGATGAATGCATATTTTAACCTAAAAACACCATAGGTTCCTCAGCCACATTATGAAAAATCATCAAGGTTCTCACCTACATATTAATTTCTATAAAAAAGAAGATTTTTATAGTGAAAATACATTCTTGTTGTAGTTTAGTTCCATTACTCTTGATCGCAGAAATCATGGATTATAATCCAATAGCCATACCTCAATATTTTTTTGAGTCAAACAAACATGTATTACTTGGATACTATGGGCTGAAAATTCCAAAATTTATAGAAATTCCCTAGTAAATTCTTCAATTATTCATTCATAAATGATACGATGGGATTGATATGGGTCCTTCCCATCGCATTCTGGTCCACAAGAAAAAACAACATTCAGTACTTTTCAATCCATCTTTCTACAATGGTGACTAGACCCAAAAACCAAAACACCGTAAATCAACAAAACATTATTCCTTCATCCATATAGGTGTCATTAAATTGATAAAAATTACTTACCAAATTATGAATTTACATCAATGACAATTTTCCGATTGGTTCATCAAACACTTACACCATCCACATGTCTTTGAACCTTGTGTTAATTCACCAATGATATGAATCTATTTTTGTATGACCTGATTTCAAGACAAGTCTAAAACAAATATCCATTATCTATCTATTTCTACATCTAAATTAGATGATAGTATTTCATCACGAAACTAGACAATCTCAAGCCTTTTACACATTGATCTTCTAGAGTCATCACGACCATTCAATGGGTTTTCTTACCCAGTACCATGACCCTACCAATAAGAGTGTCATTAATTTCTAACCATATCGATGGATCCCAGCCTAGAATTATCCATATTTTCTTAATTCAGGGATCCTATAAGACTTTTTGTCCCAAAATAGTCCATATCTAAATGAAATGACTATGTTTTAAAATTTGTTCATACCCAATTGTCAAGAATGACACTAAGCACTATAAAAACCTATAATAACCAGAATTCAATTATCAATATCCAATGATCCATTATTTTTTATTTTAATGATTCCCAGTATCCTAGGTATGGGATATGAATTCATACTAATACATGTCTTTTAACCTCGCGTGAGGAAGAATACCAAACCATAACTTCTACACACACAAAATCATGGATTGATCTAACAATGGTATACCAAACCATTCTCAATGGTTGTCTCCCAAAAAAGACCTATATTCTCAAAAAAACCACCCAGTTAACAATCCCTAAAAAATTGTGGAGATGGATATGAGTCTTTACAATTTATCTTTATTTTATTTACCATTAAACTATTATGATATTGCAGAAAGAGGAAGAGGAAAAAATATGACAAATTATCTAGGTTATCTTTGTTGTGTTTACCATTAAACTACCATTAGATTCACTATGTGAATATAATTTCATAGGCTATATTTGATGAATAATATATGTAATAATAGGATTATCCTTTGGTGTGTGAATTCTATCTATTATTTTTTGGTGGCATTGTCTACATTGGGATCATTCTTGTTTTTTAGGTTCTATGTTTTGTGTGGAATGGGCAGGATGCTGCTGGTTTATACTATAGTGGAGAGGAGGTATTTACCAATGGTTTTATAACCATTGGTAAATTTGGTAAATAAATGACCCTATCCCAACAGTTCAAAATAAATCTTTACAATAGGTGCTTACTAATGGGTTGATAACTATTGTGAAATTTGAAAACTAGTTCTATTCCTATTGTTCAAAACCGTTGGTATAGACATTTACAATGGTTAAAACTAAACCATTGGAATTTTGAAAATCTAGGCTACCCTTCCCAATGGTTTCAATTGAACCATTGTTATAGGGCTATCCCTATGCCTCACACACCAACGGTTCAAAAAACCATTTGGATAGATTATCCCAATGGTTTGGAGGCCTCTACCAATAGTTTGGAACTATTGGTAAAGGCTTGTTTCACAATAGTGTTTAAAAAGGAATGGAATGTCTATGGTAGTATGGTATAGAGGGATAAGGGGAATGGGATGGGAGGGAATGTACGATAGAGAGAGTGAGGTCTAGGAAGTGGGAATGGAGATGTTTATAAACATTTACAATTTAGCAAAATTTTCAAACATTACAAACTTGTTATAATTATAAACATCACAAAATTAGTACGGTTTCCATATATCATGAAATATATGACACCTAATTTATCTACATTTTTCAGAAACTAGTTGTTCCAAAATTTACCCCACAGGTATAAGCAGTCGATGTAGTACATGTAGGGGTTGAATACATTGGGACAGAAGAAGTAACCTTGAGATATTATGATTTTTTGGAGGATGGGCTGTGAGGTGGCCAACATGGGATTGAATTGATTGTATAACTGATTAAATAATTTAAAGAACAATTAAAAAAGTCAAATTTACTTGATCTAAAACCATTCATTAATATGGATTTATCCTAAGTTTCTTCTTTTTGTGAATTGGATACATTTGTTTCTTAGAATGTTTGAGTTCACGAATTCAAGATGAATCCATAAAACGAAATAATTCTGCAACCTCATTCACCAATTTAGTTCTTACACAATTACAAGGCTATCACCAATGCACTTATATGAAAAATTTCATGATCACTCCATGTAATTGGATTGTACTAGCACTCAGAATGTGTCATCATAAAACATGGAAAAGACAAAGAAGAACATAACTCATCTAATGGAAATCGTAAAATAACAAACATATTTAAAAATTAAAGTACATGAAATAAAATCCAATCCATCTCATGAAAATCTCTAGGACTAAACCATAAATGTTTATCCCAAAATATATATTATTATATCAAATGGAAGCAAAAAATTTGACTACAATAAGTGGGATTGAAGAAGAAAACATTAATAAAAATAAACACTCCACCGTTGTATGAGAAATTCACAAGTGTTGGTGTGAATAAATTCACACCTTGATTCAACTGTATCAACTTGTGAAGAAAACGAAAATAACAAGTGAAGAAGAAGAAAAACTTTTATTAAGATATTTAATGTGAAATAAAAACTTATATTTGGGAAATTGACGTTGTGATTACAAAACAAAAGCAGGAAATTACAATTGAAAGAGATTCAATGGATGAAAGGAAAACATGGCTAAAAAAGAAAAATATTATATGATAATTCACTTTACCAAAAACTCCTTGTATAGGAATATTAGGATCTTTATAGACACCGTACAAAAATAATTTCCATCCCCATTAATTTAGAGAGTCAAAATGTGGGTGTGAAAATCAAGGGATTTGGACATTTCAATGTTGTCCATAAATTTCATCCAGATTCGTCCCCAATTTTGACATGAGAATATGTAACTTAAGGAGGTCGAATCCTGAAGGGTATCTGAAGAGAAATATTTTTTTCTATATGTTCTTTATTATCTTTAAACATTTCGGGTCATTTGGTACAGCCGTTGGGATGTTATCATCGAAATGGTGGGACAGATTTGTCTGCATTAATATCCGGCACACCATTTAAATCTGATGTTCAAATCCCCTTATCTTCTGGAAAATTTCAGAATTATCTCTAGACACAATTTAATAACATGATCACCATATTTTTATCTTTCTTTAGTAAAAATTTGTGCTTCATTGGGCCTGGTTTCTGGGCCTCACATTTGATTGATGGGCCTTAGGCCCATTATGCTTTCTCTAGAAAAGTACTCCATTAATCCCCAAAAATCTCCATCTTCAATTGGGATTCATCCATCAATCCAAAAAAAATAAATGTTCCAAACAAACTGATAAATCAAATCACAAAATATAAAATTCATAAAATTAATATAATGTTGTCCAAAAATAGATTAATGATTGTGCTCAAATTTTCATTTAAAACTTGAATTTCATTTAAGATGAGAAATGAAGTTTAATTTATATAATGAACTAAAAATGATGTGTATAGACTATAGGAAACATTATTATTATGATATTGACAAGGAATATTATCTCCTTTCAGTGGATAATCATAAACATTGGTTAATAAGTTTGTAATGTCTTAAAACATCTCTAATGCTAAAACAATGTTGATATTTAGAAATGTTTTATAGTGGAAGCAGTTCTTTTTGTTATGATAGAAGAAATATCAAAGTGACTCATCATTTACTATAAAAAAATAAAAATATCACTATCAAAAAATATTTTTTCTATAATTTATTGATGATTTGGTCAATCAATTTTTAGGACATTAATACTTTTACAATATTTATCGTAGATCTAGGTTTAATAAATTTTGGTTCAAATGTAAAGACACACCCAGTACATCCTTTTTTAAATAATTTAATCTATGAATTTATAGTAATTCCATTTATTTATATAATTTATCCTATTATCTTCATTGATATAATGAATGATTTCTTTATATATCACCTTGATCAATTTTTGGAAGTCAATAATGAGAATAATAATATATATTTCAATGAAAATGATGATATTGAGGAAAAAATTATAATTGTAATGGAGTCCCTAAGGGATGATATGTTTTATATAAAATATACCATGTGGTAATTTTTGTTTAAAAAAGGCTCATTCTTGTGTAATATAATCTCATAGGATGGTATTTCAGTGGTTCCTTAAAAGATGAAATTTATTAAGAAATGTGCCTCACTGACTAATATTTCCTAGATCCTATGTTTTCTTATTATGGATTGATGTTATTAAATTTTTTTGGAGATTTACTCCTAAATTTTTTTTCCACTCACTATGTGAACACATAATGTAACACCCCAAGCTTCTCTGGTACGCTTCTCTTTGAATAATGCAATAGCCTGTGTTGTATGCAACATCGAGTTCTAACACACCACAACCAGTAAAACTAGCCGTTATGAATAGTAATACCTAATTTTTAAAAATTTATAAATTTTATTTTTCAAAATGGACTTCAATTTTGTATTTGGAATATCGAAATTAGGCTACGGTGAATTTTTGGTATTTTTCTGAAAGACATCATTTTTTGATGAATAGTGAAACCACTAAGTGGTAGTTAAAAAAACTGAATTTTTCATAAAACATAATTTTACCACTTCTGTGAGTGTAATTTTAAAAATTTGAGAGACACGGTTAATATCAAGGAGTAAAATGTGGTTCAATGATATGAAAATAATTTTTGGTTAATAGTAACTTTTTACTTTTATTTACCACGGTTAAAATTAAATAGGGTGATTAAGGGTAAAAATGATATTAATATTACGATAACATATGTCCTAATTCTATTGGACAAGTGTATATCGACCAAAAACAACCTTAGGAATAGAATATTATCATTTAGGTCCACTTGGATTAGATTAGGACATTTAGTATTATTTAATTCAAAGAAGAGTTAAAAGAGTTAAAATCAATGTTTATTTACTAAAACATTTTTAATATAGGGTTACACATAAGATAAATTCGATTATAAATATTCATTAGAAATATAAAACTATTTCCTATATAATGATAATTTATTTATAATTTTTAGATATTAACTAGTTTACTTTATTGATCACACAATGATGATGCAGTAATTACCATAATAGTGAAAAATTAAAATAATTGATATTATAAATACCCAAATAAATATAATTTGAGACTTTTTATAAATTAAAATAACATTATTGGTTAATATGAAATGTTAGGAATGATTTAATTAACTATTTTCTAAGTAATAATTCTATTATGAGTTTCACAAAAATCAATTTTCCAAATAGTGTAAAAATTGACAAAAAAGAGTTTTTAAAAAAAATATTATATTATTAATGAATATTCAGTTCTTAAAAATCTATTATTAGGCCAAGAGACTTATATAATGATAGTTGTATCATTAATTTACCACTTGGGGGGTCTCTTTGAGGTATATAGTAAGTTTATTAACTATATAATATAAAAATACAAAGTGTCATGGTATGTGTCAAACTCATTAGCTAAGAGTTAATACTTAAAGATAAGGTTAATATTGTTACCCAAACCTATCTAAATTCTATTGGTTGAGTGGTTTTCAACCCATAGCCACCTTAAATTTTAAATAATCTACTTTGGAGCCATTAGAAACTGAATATGAATTTATTATAAAATAATATTTCTAGATTTTCCAAAGGTGCCCCTCACCCCTCTTATAAAAGGGCACTCCACCTTCTCATTAATTCACACCATCAAAGCCTTTTGGTTCAGCCAAACCCTACCTAAATACTCTTTCAAATTCCCTCAATTCATCCTAGATTCCTTAATTTAGTCATAAAGCCAACCTATGGAGCCCTTTTTATCAAATCAAAAGGAAGAACCTGAATAAGAGGTAATGATTTCACCACCCTTTTTCAAGTTCCATTATTATTCCAATTCTTCATTATTTATTATTACTATTATAAAATAATTAATTCAGTATCTCTTATATACTTTAATATTATTATAAATATGGTACAACCATATTCAGTATTATATCCATCCTTTGAATGACATTTCACCATACCTGCATACGTACGACTTACCGTCTCCACGTTGTGGTGTAATTGTTATTAAATATATTATTATTTGGATGGGTATAATAATGATTTTTAATTCATGTAAATAATAAATATAAAATGGTAATGATTCTTTATATATGATATAACATCCAACTATATATTATTTTAATATCAAAAGAATGATATTGTCACTCGTGCGTACATACGGACTACCTTCTCCACGAACGCGATGAGATTCATTCTCCATCATATCCATTCAAGTATAATTATCATTTGATGATTTAAAAATAATGTTTAAGGACATTATACCATTCTGAATATGAATAAGATACAACCTATCCATGATAAACACAACTTATGTAACAAAACATATAAAAGAAAATGAGTAAGTTAACACCCGAAACAACAATAACACTAAGATATTATTAACAAATCAATGATAAAAGATCATATATGATATCATATTAATATATATGATTCTTGTATAATTTAATAACAATTATTTAACTATTATAAAAGAGGTTAACCTACCCCAACCAAGGAAAAGTACAAGGTAAGGGATTATTTCACAATCTCTTCATTATTCGAGGTTGTTTATACGTAATAATCTACTAGGATCAATTTATCATCCATATCCATGTTTCATAAAAATGTTTTTCAAAACATTTTTACTATTTTCAATAATATGGGTTAAATTCATTTATGCCCTTTTTTGAATTTTTATAAGAGGTTTATAAAGGAATCTTTCTTTCATTTTCCAAATAAGGTGTTTTTAACCTTTTCGACATAATTAAGGGAAGAATGTTTTTTTAAATTATACGGCGGGTGCAGCTATTTTCCATAATTATAAAATTGTCGAAGCCTCCCTTACATGATTATAAGAATATTTTCAAAGAAAATGTTTTATTTTATAAATATATTACTCTTAAATGATTTCAAAATAGAAATATATATTTCTCTAAAAAGTGTTTTCATTTCATCTATGTCAACATCCTTTGATGGATTTTACGCTTATTTGAAGTTGATTTATTATGATAATAAACTTCTATATTGTATTGAAGGATTTGCGATATGTTTGACTGTGGATGTGTTATTTTTATACCATTCATGGTTTATGGAGAAAGTATTGACATTTCGTATTCTAGTTTTATTACGAATGTTTATGTTATGTTTAAACCTATTCAGATGAGGAATTAATTGGACTTCGTATGTGATGGGTGGAGCCCGCTATAGCTTCTCAATGCATCAGTAGGTCTCATGAGACAAAATAGTGTCTTGGCAGAAGGCCTTGAAAAAATCTTATTTGTATTCTTGGCATGAGACCTTGGCTATGTAGTTATGATAGTATAGAATTCTGCATTCCATCATTATGAAAGTGGATATTGATATTGCATATGATTATTCGATTAGTAGAATATCCATGGGAATAAGTAAATTGAATTATTTCATTTTATTTTTGCCATACTCTATTGAATTTAATGTATAAAATGCTTTTGTTTTAGTTATACATTGCCTTAAATGTTTATTGTTATTTATGAAAGTTTCGGCTATATTTTTATCCTTACTGGGCATTTGAGCTCACCCTTTTTCTATGTTTTATTTTTACCAGGATGTGAAGATGTAAATTATGAATGACCTACAGGGATAGTATTAGGGGATAAGAGTGTAGAATATGGAGACTATGTTGTTGTAGTTTTCATTTTTATGATATAATGTAAAACTTTATCAATGTATCTAGTTATTCCAAGGCTACTAAACTAATCGGTCTTTTGACACTTGATCATTCTTGTGATCATGCCAATGTTATGTAATAATACACCGACTCTGGGTAACTGAGGTCAGGGCGTTACAGTTGGCATCAGAGGAAGTTTAGTACAAACATTGGAAGCTAGATTTAAATAAACTCTGATTAGAGCACATAGATTGAATATGGACTTTGAGGATTAGTATATAAGAACTTCCTATAATTTTCATATTGTAGAGATTTTATGAATTTTATGAGCAATACATCCCTTTCTGGATACGAGCAAGTAGAGGAGGATCTGGCACAGATGTACCTAGGGTTAAAACTCAAAAACACTGCATTGATCTAGACTAGAATGGGAACTGGTGCACGACAATGGGCCTTGCTGCACTCTTGGTTATGACACTCCTGGGGGATATACTTAGGATAACTCTCATTTTATTTACAAATCATTATGAAGGGTTTATGAGTATATAAATCCTCAATGAAAACATTTTTATGATTATGGATTATATCCATAAATAATTCAATTTATGTTAAGTGTTTTATAAGTATGGAATTGTGTATTTTGATTCATAAACTGATCTAGTTTATGCCATTGATTAGAAATGGTTCCTAGTGGAAGAAATGAAAACTGTATCAATGCATGCACTCCATGTAGGGATTTCCCTCCTGCTCGTGATAATTATAGTGGAGTTGTTGTTGCAACTGGTGCCGATCATCTAATCACCGTACTGGGACAACTCACTCAGGTTATGAATAATAACCTTACCCGTATGGAGCACCCTGATCCACAATGTAGAGGATCAATGTTATATCGCTTCATGAGGCAACAACCACCAATGTTCAATGGGAGTACAAATCCATTGGTGGCTGAGCAATGGATAAGTTCCCTAGATAAAATATTTTAGGCTTTGGGAAGTAGTGAAAGGGAAAAAGTTATCATGGCAGTTTACCGCCTCAATGGGGATGCTGATCAATGGTGGTCATTGATTCAAATCATGAAGGAAGATGATGAAGTATCAAATATGGAATAGAGGGAGTTCAAATATCTATTTTTAGAATAATACTTTCCTCGTGACCATCGATCAGATATGGAAAGGCAATTTTTGAGTTTGAGACAAAAGGAGGATAAGAATGTCGCAAAGTATGAGGCTAACATTACAAGGTTAGAAAGGTATGCTGGAGATTATATACGTAACCCAAGAAGTAATATGGAACATTTCTTTGATGGGTCAAAACTATTTCTACATCGAGCATTAGTCTTACAATCCTTATCGTCGTATGAAGACATGGTCTCATGTGCTATCAAGATAGAGAAATAATTCTCTAATTATTATGACTTTAAAGCAAAGAAAGAGAAGAAGAGATCTATTGATCAATATTTGAATGGAAATAAGGGGAAGAAGGGAATGGTTGAATATCCATCCTGTGCTAAATGTGGGAAGAAACACCCTGGTACTTTCATGAAGGGAATGGGTGTCTGTTACAAGTGAGGTGAAAAAGGCCACCAAGCTCGTGATTGAAAAGGGAAGAAGTAAGCAACCAATTTTTAGTGCTACAATTTCCGGGAGATGGGACATTAGGAAAATTAATGTCCTAAGCATCAGGGGAACTTACCTCAAAAAAGGACAAGGGATCAAGGACAAGTGTATGCTATCACTACTGCTGAGGTAGAAGCTCCGAAAGACGTGGTGGCAGGTAATTTAATGGTTTCCTCAAGTTTATCAAATGAATTATTTGATCTTAGATCATCACATTTTTTCATATCTTCCAAGTTTTCTAAGAAAATTAGATATTTCATATTTGATTTAACAAGGGAGTTTTCAGTTAAAACTCTAAAGGGAAGTATCATTGCAACAAAGATTTGTGAATTAGTCCCCATTAAAGCACATAAATGTTCTTTATCCACTGATCTCATCGTCATACATATGATTGTGTTTGATATAATCCTCGGTACGGATTGGCTTATGGACTATGATGCGATGATTTATTGTAAGAAGAAGGAGGTCGCGATTTTTTGATGATGATGATAAGGAACACCTTATCTTTATAGCAGAATCGTCACCACCTAATTCTTATCTAGATCCACCCCCAGTAGCTCAACTAAATTCAATTATTGGGAGGAAGATAATGAAATTACATTGGGTGGGGAACAGAATGTTCAAATAGAGGATGTACCTATTGTGAATGAATATGTAGATGTGTTTCCGGAAGATTTACCTGGATATCCTCCAGAGTGAGAAGTAGAGTTTTCCATTCATTTAATTTCTAGATCAAGGCCTATATAGAAGACCCCTTATAGAAAGGCCACTGTAGAATTAGTTGACCAAAAGAAACAACTAGAGGAATTGAGTAATAAGGGATTTATTCGCCCTAGTGTTTCTCTATGGGGATCCCCGATTCTTTTTGTTAGAAAGAAAGATAGATCTATGAGGTTATGTATCGACTACAGGGAGATCAATGCTATAACAATAAAGAACAAGTATCACTTTCCTCGCATTGATGATTTATTTGAACAACTACATGGCACTCAATACTTTTCAATGAATAACCTTCGATCTGGATACCATCAGTTGTGTGTGATGAAGGAAGACATTCCAAAGACAACATTTTGAAGCAGGTACGGGCATTACGAGTTTACAGTAATGCCTTCTTGGTTGACTAATGCACCCTCTGTATTCATGGATCTTATGAATAGAGTTTTCAAGGAATATCTCGATGAATTTGTGGTGGTATTTATTGATGATATCTTTGTATACTCCAAAAGCTACGAGGATCATGAAAATCACTTGCGCATTATCCTGAAGACTCTGAGAAGACATGAATTATATGGGAAGTTTAGCAAGTGTTGATTATGGCTTCATGAGATTTCATTTTTTTCCATATTGTCTCTAAGGATGGAATTTCCGTTGATCCTTCAAAGACCAAGGAAATCCAAGAATGGCCAGCACCAACGAGTATAACTGAGGTACACAGTTTTATTGGTTTCGCAGGTTATTATCGAAGATTCGTCCAGAATGTTTCCAGATTGGAAAACCCATTAACGAAGCTCATATGTAAAGGGGTTAAATTTGTTTGGACAAAAGAGTGTGAAGAATGTTTCGAAGAACTGAAGAGAAGATTAGTCAATGCTCCTATATTTACTCTACCATCAGAGAATGATGGGTTCATTATTTATAGTCATGCATCGATGAAAGGACTTGGTTGTGTTCTTATGCAGAATGATAAGGTTATTGCCTATGCATCACGATAGTTGAAAATTCATGAACAGAACTATCCTACTCATGATCTCGAGTTAGCAGCTGTGATCATTCCTTTGAAGATATGGAGTCACTACCTCTATGGTGAAAATGTTAGATTTATAATGATCACAAGAGTTTGAGGTATATTTTCTGACAAAAAGAACTCAACATGAGGCAAAGGAGATGGCTTGAATTACTCAAGGATTATGATTTCACGATACACTACCACCCGGGGAAGGCAAACAAGGTGGCAGATGCTTTGAGCAGAAAATTCCATGAAGTTTTGAAATATATGAGAATTGAAAGGGATCCAATTTTCATGGATCTAGTGAAGATGGACATGGGAATAACTAGGGAAGGTGAAATATCAATGCTTTTTCAAATGGTTGCCAAACCATCTTTACTAGAAAAAATTAATATTTCTCAGAACGATGATGAAGAACATCATAAGAAGATTAAAGCTTTGAATGTTTGGAGATTGAGAGACTTTGTGTATGAAGATGGAATTTTGAAATTTGGGAAGAGACTTTGTGTTCCCGATATACCTGATCTAAAAAGGGAATTGTTAGATGATGCTTATAGTTCCAATTTCTATATACACCCTTGGAGCACCAAAATGTATAGAAATTTGAAGGAACAATTTTGGTGGGACAACATGAAGAGGGAGATTGCTGATTTTGTGTCAAGATGTATGGTTTGTCAACAAGTGAAAGATGGAAGTCATCATCTTGGTGGATTATTGCAACCTCTTCCCATACCTGAGTGGAAATGGGATAATATCACGATGGAAATTGTCATGGGACTAACAAAGAATCCTAGAAGGAACGATGCAATATGGGTTATTATTGATCGTCTTACCAAGTCAGCACATTTTCTAGCTAAAAGAGAAGATCTACCACTAGAACTTCTAGAAAAACTATATATTTTTGAAGTTGTGAGACTTAATGGTGTACCCCTATCGATTGTTTCTGATTGTGATTCCCATTTTACTTCAAGATTCTGGAAAAGTCTTTAGAAATCCCTTGATACTAAACTTCATTTGAGCACTGCCTACCACCCTTAAACAGATGGAAAATTAGAACGAACTATTCAAACCTTAAGAAAAACATGTTGATATCCTTATCACTTGACATTCAGGGTATGTGGGATCATTATTTGCCTCTGGTAGAATTTTCCTATAACAATAGCTCCCATTCGAGTATTCCGATGGCACCATATGAAGCGTTATACGGAAAGAGATATCGTACACCAACCTGTTGGGATGACCTTCAAGAAATAAAACTTTTAGGCCCAGAACTGGTGGAGGAAATGATGGAAAAGGTGAAGGTAATCCAAAACCATATCAAGGCAGCTCAAAGTTGGTAGAAGAGCTATGCTGATAATCGAAGGAAGGATTTGGAATTTCAAGTGGGTGATCATGTTTTCTTGAAGGTATATCCATGGAAGAGAGTCATACATTTTGGAAAGAAAGGTAAATTGAGTCCCAGGTACATTGGACCTTTCAAAATTTCTAGAACAAATTGGGGATGTAGGTTACCGATTGGCAAAGTCGCCAAGTCTCTCCAAAGATCACGATGTGTTCCACGTATCTCTATTGATGAAATACATGCCTGACCCAATGCATGTACTCACCTATGAAGAATTAGAACTGGAACCCGATCTGTCTTATTGTGAAGAGCGCATCAAGATTCTTGATATGAGAGAACAAGTAATGAGAAATAGGACGACTCATCTGGTAAAAGTCTTGTGGAGAAACCATAAGATGGAAGAGGCAACGTGGGAACCCGAGGAACTTATGATAAAAAACCACCAGAGTCTTTTCATGCGGTAGTATTCTAAAAATTTTGAGGACTAAATTATTTTAAGGAGGGGATAATGTAACACCCTAAGCTTCTACGGTACGCTTCTCTTTGAATAATGCAATAACATGTGTTGTACGCAACATCAAGTTCTAACAAACCACAACCAATCAAAGTAGCCGTTATGAATAGTAATACCCAATTTTTGAAAATTTATAAATTTTATTTTTCAAAATGGACATCATTTTTGTATTTGGAATATAGAAATTATCCTAGGGTGAATTTTTGGTATTTTTCTAAAAAACATCATTTTTTATGAATAGGGAAACCACTAAGTGGTAGTTAAAAAACTGAATTTTTCATAAAACATAATTTTACCTCTTTTGTGAGTGGAATTTCAAAAATCCGAGACACACGATTAATTTCAAGGAGTAAAATGTTGTTCAAAGAGAGGAAACTAATTTTTTGTGAATAGTAACTTTTAATTTTATTTACCACGGTTAAAAGTAAATAGGGTGACTAAGGGTAAACGGTTTATTAATAATACCCTAAAACATGTCCAATTTCAATTGGAAAAGTGTATCTCGACCAAAAGCATCCTTATGAATAAAATATTATCATCTAGGTCCACTTGGATTAGATTAGGACATTTATTATTATTTAATTCAAAGAAGAGTTAAAAGAGTTAAAATCAATGTTTATTTACTAAAACATTTTTAATTTAGGGTTAAACATAAGATAAATTCAATTATAAATATTCATTAGAAAGCTAAAATAATTTCCTACATAATTATATTTTATTTATAATTTTTAGATATTAAATAATTTAATTTATTTATGACACAATGATGTTACTGTAATTTCCATAATAGTGGAAAATTAAATTAATTGATATTATAAATACCCAAATAAATATAATTTGATACTTTTTATGAATTAAACTAATTTTATAGGTTAATATGACATGCTATTAATAATTTAATTAACTATTTTATAAGTAATATTTCTGTTATGATTTTCACAAAAATCAATTTTCCAAATAGTGTCAAAATTGACATAAAAGAGTTTTTAAAACAAATATTATATTATTAATTAATATTCAATTCCTAAAAATCTAAGGTTCGGCCAAGAGACTTATATCATGATATTTGTATCATTAATGTACCACTTGGAGGTCTCTTGGAGCTATATACTATGTTTATTAACTATATAATATAAAAATACTAAGTGACATGGTAAGTGTCAAACTAAATAAATAAGAGTTAATACTTAAAGATATGGTTAATATTGTAACCCAAACCTGTCTAAATTATATTTTTTGAGTGGTTTTCGACCCATCACCACCTTAAACTTTAACTAATACACTTTGGTGCCATTAGAAACCGAATATGAAGTTATTATAAAATAATATTTCTAGCCTTTCCAAAGGTGCCCCTCATCCCTCTTATAAAGGGGCACTCAACCTTCTCATTAATTCACACAATCAAAGCCTTTTGGTTCGGCCAAACCCTGCCCAAATACTCTCTCAACATCCCTAAATTCATCCTAGAGGCCTTCCTTTAGTCAGAAAGCCAACCTACGGAGCCCTTTTGATCAAATCAAATGGAAGAACCCGAAGAAGAGGTAATGATTTCGCCACACTTTCTCAAGTTCTTTTCTTCTTCCACCTCTTGTTTCTTTGTAGTTCCCTTTCTAAAATAATTAATCTAGTATATCATATATAATTTAATATTATTATAATTATGGTACAACCATATTCAGTATTATATCCATCTTTTGAATGACATGTCACCATACGTGCGTACGTACGGCTTACCGTCTCCACATCGTGGTGTAATTGTTATTCAATATATTATTATTTGAATGGGTATAATAATGATTTTTAATTCAGGTAAATAATAAATATACCATGATAATGATTCTGTATATATGATATACCATCTAATTATATATTATTTTAATATCAAAAGAATGATATTGTCGCTCGTGCATACGTACGGACTACCGTCTCCACGAATGCGCTGAGATTAATTCTCCCTCGTATCCATTATAGTATAATTATCATTTGATGATTTAAAAATAATGTTTAAGGACTTTATATCATTCTGGATATGAATAAGATACAACCTATCCCTGAAAAACACGTCTTACATAACAGAACATATAAAAGAAAATGAGTAAGTTAATAACCGAAACAACGATAATACTAAGATATTATTAACAAATCAATGATAAAAGATCATATATGATATCATATTAACATATATAATTCTTTTATAATTTAATAAAAATTATTTCACCATTATACAGGAGGTTGACCTACCCCAACCAAGGAAAAGTACAAGGTAAGGGTTTATTTCACAATCTTTTCAATATCCGAGGATGTTTATACGTAATAATCTACTGGGATCTCTTTATCATCCACATCCATGATTCTTAAAAATGTATTTCAAAACATTTTTACAATTTACAAGAATATGGGTTAAAGTCATTTATACCCTTGTATGACTTTTTATAAGAGTTTTATAAAATAATCCTTCTATCATTTTCTAAACAAGGAGTTTTTAACCTTTTCGACAGAATTAAGGTAAGAATGTTTTTTAACTTATATGGAGGGTGCGGCTATTTTCTGTCATTATAAAATCATTGAAGCTTCCTTTACAATATTATAAGAATATTTTCAAAGAAAATGTTTTCTTATAAATATATTACTCTTAAATGATTTCAAAATATAAAGAGAAATTTCTATAAAAAGAGTTTTGATTTATCTATGTCAACATCCTTTGATGGATTTTACGCTTATTTGAAGTTGATTTATTATGATACAAAACTTCTATATTGTATTGAAGGATTTGTGATATGTTTGACTGTGGATGTGTTATTATTATACCATTCATGGTTTATGGAGAAGGTATTGACATTTCGTATGCTAGTTGTAATACAAATGTTTATGTTATTTTTAAACCTATTCATATGAGGAATGCATTGGACTTAGTATGTGACGGGTGGATCCTGCTATAGCTCCTCGATGCAATGGTAGGTCTCATGAGATAAACTAGTGTCTTGGTACAAGGCCTTGACAAAATCATATTTGTAGTCTTGGCACAAGTCCTTGGCTATGTGGTTATGATAATCTAAAATTATGCATTCCATTATTATGAAAGTGGTTATTGATATTTCATGTGATTATTCGATTAGTAGAATATCCATGGAAATAGGTAAATGGCATTATTTCATTTTATTTTTTCCATACTATGTTGAAGTTCATGTTTAAAAGGCTTTTGTTTTAGTTATACATTGCCTTAAATGTTTATTCATATTTATGAAAGTTTCTGCTATATTGTTATCCTTACTGGGCATTTGAGCTCACCCCTTTTCTATGTTTTATTTTTCCTAGGATGTGAAGAAGTAAATTATTAATGTCATGTAGGGATAGTACGAGGGGATAAGAGTGTAGAATAAGGAGAATATGTTGTTGTAGTTTTCATTTTTATGATGTAATGTAAAACTTTATTAATGTATCTAGTTATTCCAAGGCTACTAAACTAGTTAGTCTTTAGAGACTTTATATTTCTTGTCATCATGCCAATGTTATGTAATAATGCACCGAATTTGGGTAACTGGGGTTGGGGCGTTACACATAATGGCGAAAAGATCATTTGGATAGTTGAATATATAGAAAATTTCAAGGATTTTAAGAGAATTATATTTTATACACCTGTGTTTAAATTAAACTAAAGATTGCAATGCTTTTTTGTCAACAGTGACTTATAAAATAAGGTATTGGTATTTTTAATCATGATGAATATATAGGTACAGATTATTCCTCGTGATAATTTATTGTTTATGAGAAAATTTAACCAACTTGGGATTTGGAGTTTGCTGGAGTAATTTTTTCATTAATCATTTAGAGGAATGATATTTACAGATAAATATATGATATATATATATATACTACTCATAAGATATTAAAATATTAATTCACTCAAAAATAGATGAATATGAAAAGGAGAAGATTGTTAGAGGTGAAGAATTATTATGACTTCTCAATACATTTCCACCCTGGGAATGTGAACACAGAGGATAATGCTTTAAAAAAAATGGATCATTTTTTCTTTTACATGATTAGGATCATAAAAGATACAATATTTTTGGATTTTCATTATGTGGATCTCTAGAAATATAAATAATGGGATAAATACTCTATTTGATACATTAATGTTCAATCCTACAATGATAAATGGATTAAAAAGGTACTTAAAGTAGTTCTAGAGATTAAATATAAGGTGAGAAATGTCTCCGAGTTCAACCTCTATTATTATGGACAAATAAGGTTTAGAAACCATGTATGTAGCCCATCCATACATGATTTGAATATGAAACTATTGGATAAATATCATAGTTTACCATTCTCTATTCATCCTGGAAGTATGAAGATGTATAGTGAAATGACATTGTCTTTTAAGTGGGTCAACATGAAAATGGATATTAGATAATATAAATATTTGTGCATGATATGCATGGAATATATGGATAGGGGATAATTTATAGAGTGATGTTATGACTATTAACCATATCCTAATGGAAATTGAAAAAATCATTATGGATTTTGTTGCTAGACTACACAAAACATCTAATTTCCATAATTCTATTTGGGTTATAGTAGATTTTCTTATGAATATATTACATGTTAAGTGTTATGGAGAATTATTTATCATGATTTGGATACTGATTCTTTATTTTTATTATCCTTTATAATTATTTTACGGGTGGTTATTCCAAGATAACCATTATAAACCTATATTATATGATGTAATATTTTTTTCTAGATTTAAATGTTTTTTGTGGTCAACACCTTCCACTAGTCAATTTTTATTATTCAAATAGATTTCATAGTGGAAATTTGGATACTTATGAATACCTATATTGAAATAAATTTAATAATCTTTCATGATGAATGATGTGGGATAAATTAATCTATTTTGACTTCAACAAATAGAATAAATGGAAGATATACAACCATTTAGCAATTTAGAAAACCATCACAATGTTGATAAAAAATATGAAAATCATCAATGAGATATGGAATTAAAATTTGGTGAATCTTTATTTCTATGTATTTATATATGTAATAAGTTTATGATATTTACAAATAAGTTAAATATAATACCTAGATATATTGGTCCATTTTAAATTTTTGATCATATTTGGGTGGTACCTTATCGATTGGAACACCTGCAAAATTTCTCCCATGTTCGTGATGCATTCCAAGTATCTCTCAGTACTAATTTCATACCATGTCCATCACATGTATAAAAAATTTAGTTCATTCCACAAGACAACTTTATATCTGTTTAGAAAAAACCAATGGACGTTTGGGGTCATATAGTGAGAATTCTATAAAACAAGGCCACTCAAATGGTCAATGTATTATGGTGATACCAAAAAATAGGAATAATCATGGGAGACAGATAATATAATGAGGAAGAAGGGTCATTTTTATTATCATAGTGACAAATTTGATATGCTAAAATCATTTTTATGGTTTTAAAATGTATCACATTGAGATTTTATGAAATATTTTTTCAAAAAACAATTAACATCTTTAGTGGATTTCATGGCACAAAATACTGAATTTCAATGAACCTTGACATTTTATTATAATATTTTTATTTGAAGTTCATGTTATCCTCAAGCCATTGGATTTAAGGATATGAATATTACTAGTTAAATTAATAGAAAATTATGTTTTAAATATATAAAAAATGAAATATTTCGATATAAATAATTTAGAAAATGAAAATAAAAATCCAATTGAAAAAATGGCTGGTTTTTCTAAAAATATAATTTCCTAAACACAATGTGTTTTAATTTTAATAAAATAAATTTATTAATATTGGTAAATTATTTGAATAAAATTAATTTATTATGAATTCGAAAGATAAATCTTACCATTCAACAAATATTATTTCTCTATGCATGGGATAATAATAAACCCAATTTTATGCTTTAAAACATTATATTTATAAAAATGAATTTCATCCTAATTTTAATAGTTCATTAAAATTATTTTTTTTCATATTTTAAATACTTTACATGGTAAAATTAACTATATTTCTGAAATCATCAACTAAAAATTATGTTACGGTGAATTTGGAGAAAAATCTGAAAATATTAACTATTTGATGAATATTGAAAAATAATTATTTTTAATAAAAAATTAGATTTCATTTAAATATTTTAAAATTTTATTATAATTAATCAAATTTAAGTAATTGAAATAAATTATATAATGAATAGTGAAAAAAATTACTTCATATTATTTTTTTAAGAGCCCCACTTTTCATCAATGTTAGTTTTTTATTTTTTTAATTAAACTCTAACACTTCTCTAAATTGAATTTATTAAAATGGAGTACAAATTTGATTATCAAAATAATAAATAATTGGAAAAAATGTAATCTTAATTTTTATTCATAATGATGAGTAAAATCAGTTAATATTTGTTATTGTGGTTAAGGTTAAAATAAATTTTATGGGGGTTAAAAGAAAATATAAGGAATAAAAGGACCTATAAACATAATAAAACCTACTAGGTTGTTTTTATTTTTAAATTAAAAGATACAAATAAATAATATATTATAATTTAAATCCATTAAACAAATTATGTGACTTGACATTGTTTTAAATCACTGAAAAATTACAAGTGTATAACTCACCTCAATTATAAATAGTCACCCACCTACTCGCCTATTCATACTTCATGAGCCATTTGGTTTGGCCATTAGCCAACCAAATACTATATGTATATACCAATTCCTTAACTAGATTATCTTCATTGATCATTATACTATCTTATTAAGGGTTTTGGTATAAAGCTAAAGAGGTTTTCCAAAGAAGAGATATCGTTCTTAACCATATGTTTTCATTTTATTTATTCTTATACATCCTCTAAATATTATTAAAATATGTTTAAAAAATACACAAATATATTCCATATACTGAGATTTTATTATTTTAATTTCATATCCTATATCCATGACTGCTTCCATCAAATGTGAAATGAAAATACCGATCATGTGTATAGAGGACTATAGGATTACATAATGATTTAAATAATTTTCCATTATAGACTCTCTTGGTTATATATAATTATATATTTAATGTATATATATAGTATTTTTATAAAAAAAATATTTATATATTTATCATATCACATATTCTTTCTTACCTAATAATCCTTTGGAAATAAATAACTCCACATGTGTGTATGGGTGTACAACCACCACTATGAAGCGATATAATATTTCTTTATTTCTATTTTTTAGGGTCAGTAATAAGTCTGTATTAGATGAATATATATTATAAAAAACATATAATAATAACTCTATAATGGTGAAATATTATTTATTTTTCGTTTTTCCATTTATCAAAAAATGAAATCATTGTTCATGTGTATGTATTTTGTATCATCTCTATGAATGATTTGATACATTTTTCAATATATATAACTTTTATTGTGGACTATAAATAATTACATAATAGAAAAATGTAATATATATATCATGATTAATGTTTGGTTTTTCATGTAACTTGGATCAATGTAAAAATATTAGAACAACCGAACCAAAATATACCTGAAAAAATAAGTAGTTTTCACTCAGAATAGTAAATTAAATTAATAATTGGTAATATTCAGGTGACAAAAATTTATAATTAAATAATAATTTTTTCATATATATGATTATGGATCCAAAATTAATATATAAAAAATTACTATATAAGTTGTTTGAATTTTATTTAATAAAGTAAATACTTTAGGTAAGGGGATTATGATAAAATCTTATTGTTTTTCCGGATTATTTTTTATTATGATTCCAATGAATAAATTTATTGAACTACCTCTCATGAATCTCTTGAATTTTTTTTTCATATTTTTATTTCCTGAGAATAAATTATTTTATTAATTGTCATTAATTTAATTACTCAATAGAATGAAATAATGTTTTTATGGAAAACACAATTTTTTACTATTCATTTAATAAAATTTCTCTTCCAATATCATGAATTTTAATTTTTTTTTTCAGTTATGTTATTAATATTGTCCATTTATTTTTTAATTTAATATTTAATCTTTTTAAATTTTTAAAAAATGTTTTAAATGGAATCATCTTTCCATTTTTTAGACAATGTACACTTTTTAGAATAATATGACATCAATTTTTTTTTTGATTTTTCTAAATAATTGGAATTTCATGCTATTATGACTACTCAATGTGTTTATTATGATTATTCTAGAAGTATTCATAGTTCATTTTAAAATAATTCAATAAAAATTTGAAACCATTTTTTAATAATTTATTTCAAAATGGATGAGTTGTTTTCTTTAAGAATATTTTAAAAAAATCATATTGTGGTATTAATATTCATCAATAATAGAAATATTTTCTGGTTATTATGTTTTTTATGGGATATGATCAAATGGTACTGTAACACCCTGATATTTTTAGAATTGGTTATTCTATATAATTTATCTTTTCTATATTTTTCACTTCACATGAGACTAGAAATAGTTATATATATATATATATATATATATTTAATAACTAATTTTAAAACATAATTTGTAAAAAATACCAACTTGTCTTGCACTATATGTAGTAACAACATGAATTGTTCTCCAAGAAACATTGGCATGGCATTTTTCTTTGCAACACTAATTTTCTATGAAACATCTTTATGTATATGTGTTTAATTAATAAAATGAGATAATTATAAAATAACCATTAAAACTAGTTATAGTAATATTATTAAATAATTCCCAAATATTTTTTATAAATTTTTTATATTGAGAATACTTATTGATAATGAAAGATAAGATTTTTGGTAAAGTCCATGTATGTTTACAAAGACTCTTTTCCCAAATAAACCATTTTTAATGTCCTTATAATAAAATAAATTCTAGACGCATATAGAAATTTAATATGATAAAAAACATTATTTTATAATTTATAATGTTGAATATTTTTTATTGTTACTGTATGTTATTTTTATGAGGAACAACATTTTTTAATGAATAGAAAAAATTTGGCTTTTTAGTTAAAAACATTCTTTGGTGAAAACAATTATTAATGATAAATGACATTATTAATATGTTTTAAGTTCAAATTAAAAAAATATTACATATTTTAGTAAAATTTAATTAATTATAATCAATTTCACTTTGAAACTGAATATAAAATCATAATAACTTTTGAACTTTTTCCAAAATTAAAACCCAGTTATTTCGACTCTTCAGCATGATTAACACTAATATTAATTGTGTAATATCTATAATTTGAATTTATAAATTTCATGTAAACAATTATATTCAGTCTAAGTTTTGTATTCTTAAAATAATATTTTTATTTTTGTCCAACATGATTAGTAAATGTCATTTAAATTAATCACAGTAGTTAAAGCCAATTTAGGTTTAATTAGGGAATAAAACTTAAACTTGAGGTCCAAAATGACCTAAAAACATGTCCAAACCCCAATTTAGGTCTATTTGTCACCTATATACCTTCCATAATTGAGTTGGGTTGGTTTTATTAATTTTATTATGTAATAACACGTGCACACCTAACTTGTTTCTAAAAATTCCATGTGAGCCCTTTTCCTTCCCAGTAAAAGGTCACCAACTCTACCCATTCCTCACACCTCTAAAACACTTTATATTAATCCACTATCTGACCATGTAGCCTCAAAAAATATTCCAATTCTACATTGAATCCTCCATTTATGAAGAATTATTCTCAAGGAAGCCTTTTGGCACAAATTAAAAGGAGTTTCTAGGTAAAGAAGTAACGTATTCTCTGAAGCATCAATCCATTATTTCCCTTATTCAACACTTAAAAAATATTTATTCCATTATTGTGTGTAATCAAAAATATCATTCATATGATATTATTTTTTATGAAATGTTTCTTACCTTCACATTCACACACCACAGTCTAATAAATATTGAACACACTGTTTCTGGGTACGGTAAACTACTGCCTCATGAAATGAGGATTGTTTATTCCTCCTTTACCAATAATAATGGGGTCCATTAGGATTGAAAATATATATTCATATTTCATATATTATATTTCATATGTGTTTAAACTTATTTATTATTTTTCTAACACACATCTCTCTATATTACATTTAGTGTTAATTTGATAATCTTATTTGAGGATGTGTGGACTACCACCCTTTCAATGCGATTTGGTTTGTTCACAAACCATGAAGAATTTATTAATTTTGAGTTTAATTAACATATATGATAAATTAATTCTAATATAATATAGATATATAAATATATATGTACATTTATATGTATATTTTTTTATATACTTTCTTTCAGTATGATAATAAAACAAAAATGGCATTCATGCGTACATACTGCTTAACATCTCAATTAATGTTGTCTTCCATTTTATACTCCTATATTTCATATATTATTATAAAACACATATAATGGATATAAATTATATTTGTATTACATATTAAATTATAGAATCATGATATAAGTATAAGGTCTAATGATAAAATAAATTAAAACACATGCAAAGAACGAATCCAAAATTACCCTGTGTAAAACCATAACATTGGATTGCAAAAATGTTTCGTCATGTAGGGTATTAATTCTGATATAATTCGTTAATATTATAATAATATTATGTAATATATTTTTAATAAAACAATATTTATTATAAATGAATCTTTTTACGAGTATGGAGTGAGTCAAGACAAAATGTAAGGGGATTTTCCTCCCACTTTTAATTTCTATGTGATAAAACCTATGTTGGACACTCTTTCCTTTTGTGTGGTGTTTTTTATTCTAATAATTTAATTATATGTATATTATTCTTAAATTTATGGTAATTTACATATACATTCTTTGAATATTATTTCATGGTTTGTATCTTTCAAATGATACCAAATCGGTAAATTAGTTTTTTCTCGATTTTCCTTCTTTTAGACTCGTGTTTTGTTATGCATCTAATATTTTTTTTAAGTTGTATATATATAAATTTTATATTTGATATCATGAAAGTTTTATTTTCATGATATATTAAGCTTTATGTAATTTTATATTCATACATGGAGTGTGTGATCCCACGTCACAAAGTTATAAGTTTTTATTGAGAGAATCTCTTGATTTTTTGAGTCTGTTTATGTTTATTCTTCATTTAATGAAATCTTATGATCTATCATTCAATAATTTTAAGGAGTTTTTTTCTCTTCTATTTTTCATTATATCATCATATTTAGTACCATTTTATCACTCTTTGTTAATTAAGATAATTTTATAATAAAATATAACCACCTCTATCTTCAAATGGAAATCAATTTTAGTAAAAAACCATGTTTTCTAAAACAATTATATAGGTTTTTGAAGATAATTATCATGGAAACAAGGATATTAGTATTATTTTATTTTAAAATCATTTTTCATATATTTTCAAAACTATTTAGAAATAAAAATATTTATAATAACTTTTATGTAATAAAAATAATTTTTCAAAGAAGAAATGATATTTTCCTCATAATGTTTTTTCTATATGAGCTTTCAAAATTATTTCCCATATAATATAACAACCATTTATTTTTATCTTTACATTAGGGTAAATTATTTCATCTATTTATTCATATTCCTTCCCTGAATAGATTATGTTTTGATGACTTGATTTTATGAACCACGTTTCTATTTCACTCGTTATATTCTTTTGAATCTTGCTCCTTTTCAAAGGTTATATTGATGATTAAATGATTATGAAACTTGTCTCTTCTGATAGATTATAATTTTTTACATGTTTGTGATACAGTTTTCATTTTAAGTTTTATGATCTGTCCATTTATGATCGTGTGTAACATGAATGTATGATTTCATTATGTGACAGGTGGGACCTATATCTCCCTCTAATACATAGGGTAAATATTTATATCTCATGAGATAGATAGATATTGAATAAGGGTTCTCTCAATTCAGTGATATAAGGATGGAATTAAGGTTTACTATATTGATTAATACAATGATGGAATGAAAGTTTATTCAGTTTTTTAATGCAGAGGTGAAATGATGGTTAAAACAGTTCAATACTTTTGGGTTGGAATGAGGGTTTACTAGATTCAATAAAAATAGTCTGCAATGGGGTTTCACTCGGTTCAATAAATAACTTTCTTCACTAAGATGTCATAAGTAGTGATTCCTTGGATACTATGGAAATCATTATATTATTTTATGTATCCACAATTCCATGTCTTATTCTGATGTTATTCTTTCATGACTTATTATCTTTATTTAATTACGATTCATGTCTTATGAACTAAAAATCATTATTCCATGATCTTTTATTTTAAGTGTATTTCCTTCTATTATCATGATCCCATTCTCATATTTTAACCCTCGTGTTTATTCTTACATGACTCCCCTATTTACCCTTACCAAGAATTTTATTCACACAGTTTATGTTTCTTTTTCCCCATGATATTATGATATGTACTATATTTGATATTCTTATGAAGGGATCTAGTAAAGAAGAACCTAGATAGAGATGTTGTATCTTACATATATACCGGTGTTTATGTTTCCATGTTTCCAAAGGAACTATATCAACAATTATATTTTGTAATTTTTTTTATAATGATTAATTATTCTGTAAAAGTTAACAAATGTTAATGTTTGTAATGTATGGTTGCTATAGTAGGTATCAGAGAAAATTTATAAACAACCTTAGGAAACTAGGATGAGAAAACCATAGAGAGAAACCTAAGTACATTTCTGAGTATAAGTACATGGTTAAGTGAGTTAATGTATAAGGATATGTCCTATAATTTTGGTGATATATAGAATGATTGGTTTCCAATAAATACAACGATTTATAGATTCTACAAGTGGATGTGTATCTGAAACAGTTGTACCTAGGGGTAACAACTCCAACATGATGTTTTAGGCTTAACTCGGGGTGATCTTGTTCATGATAAAGGACCTTGCTACACACTTGGTTTTTTAATCCCAAGGGATATGAATTAAGCATTTATAAACTCTAACATAATCCATCATGAAGTATTTGGATATAAGTTTGCTATTAATAAATTAGGATAAACCCATGGTTTCATAGATTATAGAAGTTTTCATTAATATTAAATCATATAAGTAATTATTTTCATCGCTTTTTGGTTTTCAACTATGATAAGTAATGCTAACAACATGCATATAACTTTATTTAATGGTTGTAACAAGGAGGATTTGAATTAAAATTTAATGCGATGGATGATTTTCTAATGATTAGTCAAGTATGAAGATCACCGGAAAGAAATATTTTGTTATCATTCATAATCAATTTCATGGAATATGAATAAAAATGTTTACCTTAACCAAATCTAAAACTCACTAAGAATGAGAAAAAAAGATTTCACTAAGAGTTCTGGTAATAGAGACCATGGGGGAATGAATATTTGGTTTCAATTGGATCAAGAATGTGGAAATAATCACTTAAGTGAATGTCTTAGAATATTAATAAGGTTTTTTGATTACGTAAAATAAGGACACAATGAAATTTACTAGAATGGAAAAAATGAAGAGTTTAGTTAACAGAATGGATGGTAATTTTGGCCTCCCAAAGTCATCAATGAATGTTAAGTGATTTAAGTGTAGAGAAAATAGTCATTACACAACCCAATATCCCAAGAGGATTGTTCCTAAAGAGAATCAGCAAGGTGGTGCGAGTAATGGTTACATTTTAGATGATGATGAGACTATAGATGAAATATGAAAGTAAAGTGGTATTTTTGTGAATGGGTTAATGATGAAGTAATTGAAAAATATATGATTTTGGATTAAAAAGTTATGAATGATGAAATATATAACGATTTTTATAATTATGTATTTAATCAATATTTATGAGTTTATTTTGGCTGGGTGAAGTGTTTTAAGGACAAGGTAATATTCTGATTAGGGGAAGGTATCCTTTGATAAGTTTTTTATGTTAATCCCCTCAACATATTACCTTGTCCTTATTGGGAGTGATTGAGGTCATTAATCAATATTTATGAGTTTATTTTGGCCTGATAAAATATATAATGATTTTTATAATTTAGGTCTTGTTGATTGGTGGTTTATGCCATAATTTATTAAGTTTACAGTATTATTAGATTTTAGGAACGAATCCAATACACTTTTGAATAATGATGAATGCATGTTTTCCAAAATGATTTATGGTAATTCAGGTTGTTATCATGTTTAACAATAATATAGAATAATGTTATTCAAATGTTTGAAATGATAAACCAATAGTTACTTTTTTATAAACATGAAAATCAATGTTAAGAAAATTTCATGACTCTATTACTAATGTTTTCTAATTTTCATCATTGAGAAGGGTTAAAAAGATAACTGTTAATGAAAGTTTGGGTTAAACTTCAGAGGAAGTATTTGTGCATTTAGTTTTTTTTTGAAAAACATGGTTAAGGGGATAATCAATGATTAACCATATATCAAAGTTATACATCTTATATATTATGTTAGTGTGGTTTAGAGAAGGACATCATGCATGTAAGGTAAAAACCAATCAAGTCCGGCAAGCTTGTGTGTCTTGAACCCCTGACCAAAAGATGATAAGAGTTTCATGCCTACAACTGGGTTACATGATATTATGGTTAATTTATATTTATTTTTAATGAATAAATATTAATGATGAACATTTAGTGTTATGTTTTATTTTTATATATTAATTCATTTTCTATTTTTTAAGAGACAAATTGTTCAAAGTTGTATTTTTTAAGGGCCTTCATATCCCTTAAAAGTATATTTCATTGCTCTAATCATCATTGTCAATTTATAGACATTCATTCAATGAGTTAATTTATGTATTATATTTTTCATAATGAAAAAACCAAGAATTAATATTTTTTGATAAATTTATCAATAATTATTCAACACTCGAAAAGAGATCAAAAATATTGTTGTCCAAATACCTTAACTCTTTTTATGTTCAAGGCCTTTTAAATCATCCTAGATTTATGAATTTAAGCCCCTCAAAATTACTTTTATAAGTTACATTTTTATGATTAATTACCTCAAGTACTTCCTATAAATACATAAGATTTTCTTCAATGTCCAATCTTCACACAAAACCTATGTTATCCTATGTGGAAACCTATTTATATGTTACATGGGTAACTGTTATGGTTCTAAATATCATTTTTAAGGGAAGTCATAGTATCCATTATTATGATGTGGGTTTCTATGAAGGAAACATTCAAGTATAAAAACATCGGTACCCCAAAAATATTTAGAGGTTGAAATTAATTTTAAGGGGGGTATAATGTAACACCCCATAGAATTTGAGAATTATGTTTTTCGAAATAATTTATCTTTTCAATATTTTCATTTCACATGAAACTAGAAAAAGTTATATATATATATATATATTAAAATATAAGTCAAACATTTCATTCACACAAAATACCAACATGGCTTGAACTACACACAGTACCAACTCGTCTTCCACTCCAAGCAGCACCAACTTGGCATATAGTGCATACAACACTATGTTTAGATGAAACACACACACACACACATATATATATATATAATTAAACTAGATAATTATAACAAAATAATTAAATATAGCTATATGAAGAGTAATTAATACTTTCCAAATATTTTTTATAATTGATTTAATCAAATAAAACATACTGATAATGAAAGATACATTTTTTTGGTAAAGTCCATCTTTAATTAAAAATACCATTTTATTAAATAAACATCATTAAATGTCCTTAAAAATTAATTTTAGACATATTTATAAAATTAATTTCATAAAAAAACCTAAACATTCATTGTAGATTTTCGAAATTATCTTAGGGTGATTTTTTATATTTTTCTCAGAAACCTCATTTTTTATGAATAATGAAAAATATTGCTATTTTGTTAAAAACAAAAATTATTCTAATTAATTATTAATGATAATTGATATTATAAATTTTTTTTATGGTAAAATTAGATAAATATTACATATTTTAAATAAATTTAATTCGTCATAATTAATTTCACTTTGAAACTGAATATGAAATCATAATAAACTTTTGATCTTTTTTCTACTTTAAAACCCAATTATTTCGTCCCATCTATAGGATTTACACTAATATTAATTTTTCTATTTATATGATTTGAATTTCAAAAATCATAAACACACAATTTTAATGAGAATAATATTTATATTATAATGATAAAGTGTTAATTTTTTTACCAAAATTACTAGGAAAATTGATTATAATTTATCACAGCTGTTAAGCCCAAATTCTGCATAATTAGGGACTAATCCTTACAATTAAGGGTCCAAATGCCCTATACATGTGTAGAATACCAATTATCTATATATATTTCGTACCTTAAGCTCCATTTATTTAGTTTTGTTGATTTGTTATGGAATATTTAGGATGATAACATTTGAACACGTAACTTGTGTCTAAAAATTCTATGTGAGTTGTTTTCCTTATTTATAACAGGCCACCGCCTCTAACCATTTCCCACACCTCTAAAAACCTTTATTTTCATCAAATATCATTCAAAGTATCCTTAAAAATTTTTCCCCACCAACTTTAAGTATCAGTATAGGTCTAAATATTCACAAGGTGGCCTTTCAACACAAACCAAAAGGATTTACTTATCGAAGAGTTAACGTCTTATCTCAAAAACCATCCATTTATTTCCCTTCTTCACACCCATAAACAATATTTATTACATTATTTTGGGAAAAACCCAGTATAGTAAATATAATATGATGTTCTTATATTATTTTCCTAACATACACTTACACGCACCTCTATCTAATCGATGATAACATACTGTTTCTTTGTGTGGTGTACAACTGCCTCACGAAACAATGATTGTTCATTCCACCTTTATGATAGGTTTATATTTAATATTTATTTAAGCATATTAATTCATTTTACAATAGAAATCTATTAACATTCTATTTGTTGTTAATACGATATTCTAGTTTGAGGAAGTGTGGACTACCGCCCCCTCATAGTGATTGGTTTTTCACACACAGTATAGAATATATTAAGGATAGGTTTATTGAAATTATATTATATATATGATATATTAATTCTACTATAATTATATATATATATATATACATACATATATATATTCATATGTCATTTACATACATTCTTTCAATAGAATAATAAAAACAGAAACAACATTCATACGTACGTATGACTGACCATCTCTATGAATGGTGTATTTAATTTTTTACCCTATAATATATATATTATTATAATACACATATATTGGATATAATGGATATTTATATTATGTTTTAAATTATGGAATAATTATTTAATTATAATGGATAACGATATAACAAAATAAGACACATGTGAAGATCAAAGTGAATATTAACTAAAGTGAAACTCTAACATAGGATCTCTAACAAGAAGGTAATATAAGGTCATAATAAAAAAATATGGTAATATATATGATAATACGATTCTTTATAATATTTTTAATAATATTTTATTTATTTTATAAGAATCTTTTACGAGTACGAATAGATTCAAGACACAAGGTAAGGGGATTTTCATCTCACTTTAAATTTCTCTCAGATAAAAGATATAGTCGCCACTATTTCCTTTTATGCAGTGTATATTATGACCATTAGTGAATTATATTTATCTTATAAATAACTTTTTTTGGTATTCACATATCCATTCTATTACCCTTCTTTCATGGGGGTTAACTTTCAAGGGATACCTAATCGGTAGAACGGTTTTCTCTCAATTTTTCTACTTTGAGACTCATGTTTTGTTAGAAACATACACTTTTTTGATGTGTATATATTTTTATTTAAAATGTTATATAGATAATATAATTCATTTAATTATATCTTAGGATCCATGTAATTTAATTTTTTTACATGAAGAGTATGATCCCATGTCACTAAGTTATGAGTGTATATTTTGACAATCTCCTCATTTTTATCGATATTGGTTATGTTTATGTTTCTGTTAATGAAATATTATGATCCATAGTTCCATAATACTCATGATTTTACTTATATCATATTCTTTCAAGATATCCACATTTGATAGTTCTATTTTTTACTCTTTAGTACTTATGATAATGTTTTATTAATATTTGACCACCACTATCTTCGGTCCGAAATATATTATATTAAAAAAATATGTTTTTAAAAGATCCTCAAAGATAATTTTAAATACATAATATAATTTACATTTTCTTAAATTTTTTTGAAATCTTCCTTCGTATGATTTAAAATAAATTTTCAATGTATTTTTTTAAATGTTTTATGTAATAAAAATATTTTTCCAAATGAGAATGGATATTTTCTACAAGAAATGTTTCTAAAATATCATTCCAAATTATTTTTCCAATAAGATAAAATCCATTAGTGTTAATCATCCATTTATGTGATATTATTTGATAACTATATTCAGATTCTTTTTCTAAATGGATTCTATTTTGATGGAATTATTTTATCAATATTGTTTCTCTTTCATGGGTTATATGCTTTTGAAATCCACTTCATTTCCTAGGATATGTTTATGATTAGATGATAATAAAACCTATCTATTTCAATAGGTTATTATATGTTTACATTTTATGATACACATTTCATTTCATGGGTTTGATAAAGCATGAAATTCCACATATTTAATACATTATTTCAATATTATAAATATTTTATAGTGTTATTTTAATGGCAATTATCAAATTTTTATATTTTAGTGCTATTTTGAGCTTAAATGAAAAAATGGCTTAATTTTTGGATTTAACTGTTTTATTTATATTATGTACATTGGCCATAAATTTTCTTCACTAAACCAAATTGTGAAATTACTTTTTTGTTGGCTTCCTTACATCATGGGATGAATTTCAACCTTCTGGATCCTTAGATCAATCAATCATTTTAAGGCCCAAAAAAAGCTCAAAATTCATGCCTCGAAAACTGTGTGTAGATTTTTAATCTTTTAAAGCTGAGATTGTATCATGACTTATACCAGTCCAGTGGAGATAATATTTAACAAGGATATGGAAGAGGAATTAATTAACATCTTTCTTTAAGGTGTCTGAATACAAGGCCATAATGTCATGGGCTGTTGGTGTTGTGGAATATGAAGAGTCACCTTGACAGATTAAATGCTCCACACTAAAATATCCATAACTCCATCAAACATGGACTAATCAACCTCACATTTTTTGGAGGCACGTGGAAGGAATAATTTAATAACTTTAAAGGAGGGACCATTTACCAATTCTGGTATTTAATGGGTCTAATTGTTGATTACTTCCAGAGGACAGAATTGAGAGATATTTCTTCACCAATTTTCACTATAAATTTATACCTCCTATATTTTTTTTATATTTCCATTTTCAGGGGTGAAAGGTTCAGTTTTGTTTCTGTAATTGTTCTTTATATTTTTAATATATATTAGTGTAGCTTTATTCTTCTTCTGTTCATTTATTCTTTTCTTTCATTTCTTTTATTTAATGTGTTTCTCCCACCATGCTTCTTTATACCTCCATGTTGGAGGAGAGAAAACCCTCACTTTTGTTCGAGGGGGGAAGTGGTGGTATTTGAGATTGTGGTTATTTATTTTTTTATCATGGTTTATTCTAAGAATTTAGTGGTGTTTAAATGATTGTGGTGGCAGTCAACCCACATTCTATATTATTTTATTATTCCTCCTCATTAAATAATTTTCCTTCTCATCGATATCTAATTCATTCAAAGGTTGGAGGTTGGATTGGGTGTTTATTTTTAATTGTTCACTCCTACAGGAAAGGTATCTGTGTAGTCTAATACATTTAAAATGAGAGGGTGTGGAGTGATTGGTCATGATCTAAACATTGAACAACTAATTGGTAGATATTTTGAATGACAATGATAATTCCACCATGAAACCCCAAGAATGATGGTTTTCTTCTAATAATTTCATTGTGTATTTTCTTCCTTTTATTTATATTTTGTGTTTTAATATATCTATATATTTATAATATATCTATATTTTATACATTTTAAATTATCCCCCCATTTATATTAGTATTATATTTTTAAATTAGTATGTTTATAATAGTGACCATAGGAAAATAGTGTGTGTTCGCGACCTCCTAGTGATAGACCCTATGGTGTGAAAATATGGTTCATTATTAGGTAAATAATAATTTAATTGAGTTGTGGTTCATGATAAACCAATCATAAATTTGTTTCCATTTCTGGGGAGGTCAACTACTTTCACACGCTATTTTTTGTAAAAACAAAAAAATTAAAATTTTCATAAAATAAGAAAAGTCTTTCATTGAATATCATTGTTTTTTTTGTCAAGATGGATTATTTTAGTGATTTTTCATATCCTTGTCCTAGTTCTTAATTTTCTATAATGGAAGAGGCTATTATTCTCTAGATGGAAGAATATGTTGGGATGATTCAAAATAATTTCAAAATCCATGAACAAGCAAGAAAGAGTGTGGCATCGCTAGCAGCTGTAGTTGAAGAATTTAAAGTTATATAGATGAAACTACAACAAAAAAAGAAAAAAGATGTAGAAGAAAATATAAATGTCGTTCTACCTAAATTTTATGTTTAATAACCCAAGGAATACTTGAAGACTCTTCTTGAATATGTAATCGTCTCTCCATGGACACTACTTGAATAGGTTCATGAAGATGACATTCCAGCTGATACAACTGTGAGAGATCAACAGATTTTGGATAAACATTGGTTAGATTTTGTTGATGACGAAACGGTAAGTGATCCAAAAAAAATTTTCAATGAATAATCAGTACCTATATACCTTTCTCTTTTATTGGAATAAGATAATGAAGTCACTGCTGAAAAAGAGTTCTTAGTGGCCCTGCCTAAAGAGATCACGTTTCAAGATGACCCACACAAATGGGAATATTTTTATATTTATTGTTCTTATTTTAATAATATTCAAGGGCAACTATTTTCTAACTTCCCTTATGAATTTTTTGACCCAGCATCACATGTGCATGCCCTCGATGTTAATGTTAAAGAGGCTATACAAGTTTTGACACTGAACAAAGGGGAATCATTCTTCCTCCCTCCCCAACATTCTAGTTGTACCACTTTAAAATGGTGAAGGATATATTTTAATCTATGCAGGGGTTTATATATGGATGGTTTAGACTTAAGAGCATTGGAATAATGATATTTTGGTTGTTTCTGAGTAAGACACCCTACCCAACATCTGATTGGGGTTAAACTACTACAACTGCTGACTAGGGGTAGTAAAAACCTAGCACCCGCATGGGGGTCAAACCAAGCATTACCCTCTTTTGTTTCCATTACTCATTATTTTTATTTATTTTTCTAATATATTCTATATTTAATGTATTTTAGGTCAAGTGGTTGTAGCTAGGATCTTAACTCAAGTCTACCATTATAAAAGAAAGTTAGGTTGTATTTTTTCATCCATTTATTTTTCTTCCCTTATTATTCTTTTGTTCAGCTGCAAAGAAGGGTATTGAAATAGAGGTTTAGGGGGAGTATCATCCTACTTAGTTGTTTTGTGTGTTTTATTTTTCTTTTTTTTCATCTTTTTAGAAACCTTGAGCTTCAATGAATATTTTGACTATTTTTCTCACATAAATTTATTTTGAGATGGTTGAAATTATTTTTGAAGAAATGGATTTTAAAGGATTGTTGATGTGAAATTTTTTTCCTTGAATTCGATTTCCATGCATTTTATGAGTTTTCCTGATTTTTGAAATCCATTCCCATGAAACACTGACTAAAAATATTACTGTCCTATGGCGTATTCTGAACCGCTTTGAAATATACATTCAAATACCCACACTTTAGTGAGGGAATCTTTGATTTTGTGTGAGAATCAGAACTTGTGACGTTTCTCTTTCGAAGATTTGGATTTCAGGGAATGTTTCTGATACGATTGAGGATTTTTTTTGGATATATATATTTTATCATGAGACCTGTATTTAAATCTATCCTTCATTCTCCCTTAGATGCCGTGAATTTTCTTACAGGTTTAAGCCACATTACGAGCCAATTTTTCCTTACCTACCTGCACTCTTGGTATTATTTCATGCATATTTCAAGTTTAAGTGTCGGGGAAGGGAATTTTGAATTCATTATTTGGGATTTGATTTCATTGTGGGTGATGTGAGGTGGGTGTCAACATTTTGGGAAGTGAATAATAAAGATAAAATTGGGCATTGGTAATCCTTTAATTTTTCTTTATTAGTTTCATCTGTTCTCCTTCAAAAAAATAGAAAAACTGGTGGTGAGCTTGAATTTATCATTGTATGTACTTTTATGACTCATGTCCTAATATAAATTAAAGGTAATGATGGTAATTATTTCATTGTATTCAATTTTCAGCTCATTCTCCATGAAAACAAATCAGAAAAAAAAGAAAATAAAGTTGTGCCTTTCTGGAGCTTTAGAAAAACAATTAAAAAAAGGGGAGAACATAGATGCAATCATTCTTTGGAATAATTTTTTGTATCATGTCCCATGTCATATAAAATGGGGGGATTTGTTTTGTATCACATTTTTACAGTAATTCAGTGAGTAATTTCTGTGTTTTCACTTGAATATTCATCCATTGTAATTAAGAGTCTAACCTCTTCTTTCTAGCTGTAATTTTTTTCAATTATTTTCCCACCAACCCTAAGACATAGAATACACCTTAAAAAGTAATCATGATAAAATTACTTTTCATGTTTCATTTTTTGGAGAGATGTGATTTTTCACAAGCCTATGGTGATACATGCACTTTCCAAGTACGATCATAACTCCAGATAAAATTTCTCTTGAGTGAAGAGTGACACAAAATTCATGGTGAGGTAGGTTGTGATTGGTCCATAGATGGATTTATGAGTTTTAATAAATTTATATTTGGGAATTTAAAATGAAAGGGAAATGTTTTTCACAGAAGAGATATGATGAAATTTCATTTTGGAAGAGATCATTGCTGCTTTCTCATTTTTAATTGTTATGTGAATTTTGATTTGAATATATGATGATTTCTCGGGAGTGAAATAGTTAAGTGTGGGGGAGTTATAAAGCATGAAATTAAACATATTTAATACTTTATTTCAATATTATAAATCCCGCATAGTGTTATTTTATGGGAAATTGTCACATTTTTTTGATTTAGTGGTCTTTTGATCTCAAATGCCAAAATGGCTTAATTTTGGGATTTAACTGTTTTCTTTGTATTTTGTATTTGGCCATAACATTTTACACACTAAACCAAAATGTAAAATTACATTTCTATAGGTTTCCTTACATCATGGTCCGAATTTCAACCTTCTATATTTTTAGCTCCTTTAATCATTTGAAGGCCCAAACTATGCTCAAAATTTGTGGCTTGAAAACTATGTCCAGATTTGTAATGTTTTAAATATGAGCTTGTATATAGACCTACACTGGTTCAATGGAGATGATATTTTACAATAATATCAAAGAATAATTAATTAACATCTTTAATTAAAGAGTCAAGGTCTGAATCCACTGAGTACAAGGCCATAATGTCATGGGAAGTCGAACTTGAGGAATACGAAGAGTCGCATGGAGAGATTAAATACTCTGCACTACAATAGCCATAAATCCATCATACGTCTGAAAGGACCAGTTTGGGATATACCTAACACTGAGAGGGGGTGTGAATCAGTGTTGGGGACTTTGTAAACCAATTCCAACTTTTATCCCTATACCTCTAGACCTGTTAGGATCTTGATTATCTTATTCTCTTTTCCCTGTCCTATGCAATAACAGAAAGCAGTAAAAATGTGCACACGATATTTTTACAAGGTTCACCACTCAATAAGTGTAGCTACGTCCTTGCCATGCATGGGTATGACCACTTCATGGATTCTCCACTATAAAGTAAAATGTTGTTACAATGGAGTGGCTAGGAAAACAATCCTCTAGCCAGTGTGAGTCCCTACACTTTGGAGGGGGGTGGGAAACAATCCTCTTCCCTGGACTGGTGAAAGCCAAGTCCAACTTACAGCCTCTAGCTGGTTCTTTATACTGCCTATCGAGACAGTCTTCTTCCTTCTTCAAAAGGTTTGTTCTGATCTTGATCTATTGTAGTTCTCTTCACTTGATTACTTGCAAAGCAGTAGGCAAGCAATTCTCTTCTTTCTTTCTCTTCTTCTCTAGTGCAAAAACAAACTGCACTAGTTCTTATTCCTTCTTCCTCTTAGTGAAAAAACTGACTACACTAATCACCTTCTTTCTTTAGCTAGAATCACATACACCAATGTGATTATTCAATCACTGAAGATCTTCTCACAAAGCATCATCTGAATTAAACTGCCCTGAATAATTGTCAGCCTTCAGTTGGGCATACTCTGTTCTTCTTCTTCTCTTCCTTCTCTTCTCAATACCAACACCTGAGTGTATTGGTATACTGAATTCTTCCTTTGTGCAGATATGAGTTCAATTACACGTCTAGTTCTTCTTCACTTCGCAAAGCACAACGAGAGTGTTAAACACCAGTCGTGTGAGTGCGGTTCAACTTCTCTTTGTGAAACCGAATGGTTCACAGTTCTTTCTTCTTCACAAGGCTCCTTCGAGAGTGCTCTGTACCTGTCAAAGTCCTGCGGTACCCTCAAATTTTTCGCGCAACCTTCTAGGTGTCTTGCGCGTAAAATTCAAGCCTTGCGCGTAAAAACGCCTTTTGGCGAGAAAAACCCTTTTCGCGCACAACTCTTCTTTTTCGCGCAGAACATCCTATTTCGCGCAACAATTCTTTTTCCTCGCAACACTTCTTCTTTTCGCGCAATGCTCTATACTACAATTTTTCTGCGTGCCAGAGCTCGGGATTTGTCTAATTGTCGAGTCATAAATAATGAGAGGGGTTCATCTCATATTTATAGGCATTTTTGACCTTGCGCATAAAAACCACTTCCGGCGCGTAAAACCTCCTCCATGCGCGTAAAAACTCTTTAATGAAACTTCATATTTCGCGCCATGCTTCAATATTTCGCGCACCTCATGCCTTTGGCATTTTTCATCCTTCTAAGCATGAAGCACCAATTGCGCACAAAATTCCGCACCGCATTCCAAATTGCGCGCAACCCCAATCTTTCCTGCAACATCAGATTTCGCGCACTGCTCCAATATTTCGCGCATTTTATGCCTTTGCCAATTTTCGATCTTCTGATCTCGAACCATCATTTGCGGGAAAACTTCATTCCTCAATTTCGCGCACCATGCCAATATTTCGCGCATCCCATAGATTTTTCGCGCAACCCGCTACTATTTCGCGCATCCCGTAGATATTGCGCGCACCACTTTATTTTTGCGCGAAACGTGCCTAAATTTCCGCGCACTCCATTCCTTTGTCATTTTTAATCGTTCTGACCTTGAATAACTCTTTCGCACGTATAAACCATCTTCAATATTATGCGCAACATCCATTGCCAAGAACATTTCTTCATCTCCCGATTTCCAGGCCCTAAAATTTGGCAAACACTGCAAAACGGCGCCACCTTAAACTGTGCTTTTCTGCCATCCTCAGATTGTCTATTGCTTTGTCATTTTGTCTCTTTGCTTCATCCCATAACCATTCTTCTGCTCTTATCACGAATCCCACTATCGTGATACTTATCCTTTGATAGATCAGCTTAAGCATCGTCAGAGTTGCAATGGGAACTGAATCTTTCCTATCTTCCAGCAGCATCATTCCTTCCAATCAAAACATTATATGACTGGCATCATCATTTCTCCCCCTTTACTTCATAAGGCTTCCATCACAAGTTCTCCTAACTCATGATTTGTGTGAAATACATACCAGTAAAGCATCATCTGATTTCGGTTCATGAAGTGTTTCCCAAGCCTGACATTCAATGCTATGATTACATAACAATGCTACAGGCATCCTCACTTCAGTCGATCTCCATTAACTTTGGAGTCCTTCTTCATCTCCTTCTTCATTTTGACCAGCATTGACAACAGTTGACAACAAATACAATCTTCATATAAAAAGTGGTCCCAACAATCTCCCCCTTTGTATTTTGTTGTCAATACATTAATGTCTCCTCAGATGAATGTGTCAATGACAAAATGAGAATCTAATCTCTCTCCCTTTACTTCATTTTCTCTCCTAGACATTCATTTCATTTCTCTCCCCCCTTATTGACAAGAAATACAAAGATCATGGTAGAGAGGGTATCATTCTGTACTTAAGCAATGTGCCATCAATCATTTCACTCTAAGTCTACTTGAGCAATGCTCGGTGTAGAAAACAAGAGGATTTGATTTAGACAACAAAGTTGTCCATTACCCACATAATATGACACCTCATGAGATGAAAACTCATACACTTGTCTTCAAGGGTTTTCCACATTCATTCCAGGCCGAAGATATTGAGTGTGAAAGAAATAATCAACCTGAAATTCCTGCACTCACTTCAACAAATGGATCAAAAACATTCTTGTTCAATTGGTAGGATAAGTGGCCTTGGGGAAATTTCACTCTTCTTATGTCATTGATTATCTTTGTTACTCCCCCTTTATATATATTGGTAATACACTAGAGCACATATGAAGGGGTCAATATGTGTGCCAATATTTATCCCCCTTATTGGCAATCAAATGCAAAGGTGTGGTGTGGTTCTCTTAAAAAAAATCTCTTCCTCCCTTTGAAAAGTATTTTCTTGAAAAACACTGAGAGAGGGATGATGTCACATGTTCTCTTTAGCAAAGAACCTTTAGTAAATCAACTCTAAGTCTACTTGGGCTAACCCGGTGTAGAAAACAAGAGTGATATAAACAACGAACTCAACGCTATCCATCATTCACTATACATGTGAGATCATTCTTCAGGGGTTTGAAATTTTTCCAGATATAACAATGAATTGCTAAATCCTGCACAACATCACAAAACTCATTAGAAAGTTCAGGTGCAAAGATAAAGCTTCCACTTTCATCCATTTGTCTTCAATCTATACTCCCCCTTAATTGACAAGATAAATACAATTAAGAAACAAGGTATGGAAGTATGATTCGAATACCTTCACTTTTCTCAAGATGGTATTAAATATCAGAATCCCATCTTCTACAGATTGGCTCCCCCTCAAGGGGTGCACTCCATTCTGTCCAAACCACTCTCCAGATGAGAATGATCATCATCTTCAATTCCCTGCAATGTTAGCACATGTAAATACCAGAAGTATAAGGGAATAATATGGAACCTCATTGGTTCATCAATGAGAACAACAAGGTTGAGAATATTCTCTCAACCAAGATGTCCCATTTTCACCATTCTTCACACTTGCACATCTGATCTTCTATGATGATTGTGCTGGTGTGGCTCTCAACACATCTTCATGTGAAATATTTTGTTTCCTTTTTTCCTTAGCAATTTCCAGTGCTTCATCTTCAGCTCTTTGCAGATCTTTGGCAAGTAGAAACTGATTTGGCCATATGACTAGTAAGTCACCTGGAAGTGTGGTCTCAGTTCTGGATATTCCACATGGTTCCTTCGATGCTTTCAAGCTACCTTTCTTAGGAAACTTGTTTTCAATCAATCCCTTATGCTTCATCTGGACTGATTGTCTATTTGAGTCCAGTCTGCTTCTATTCAGTTCCATGGCTTGTTCACAAAGATCCATGGTGTGGCCTTTCTTTCCACAGTAGAAGCATGTTTTCTTGGTGGTCCTTCTGGATGAATCACCCTTCTTGGATTTAGACTCCAAGGACTTCTTTTCCTTTTTCAAAACCTTCTTGGGAGCATCTTCAACTTTCTTCTTTCTTCCCAAGGATTCCATTTTAGCCAGGTTCAGTGATCTCCTCTTCTTTTTAGCTCTGTATACAGTTGGAGATTGACATGTATCTTTTTGACCACTTTTTCAATCATCCCAGATGTTGTCAAGTAATCCAAATCTATTTGCAGTAAACATATGTCTCTGGACCTGTGGATGTTGCTTCTTTTCTTCTGGATTTCTCCCCCTTGAAATGTACTTTCTCTGTACTTTTACATTTAAGGGATTGTACCAACAATCCGGTGCACAATGCCCAAATCTATTGCAGCACCAGCATTGACCAACAAACCCTGACTTCTTGTCATCTTCTTGATAAGGTTGCTGAATATTCTTCTTGGTATGTTGTGATTTCTGTGGGGACATATCTTCCACACTCTTTCCCCTAACTACCCTAGCCATGGTGGTAGGTTTCTTAACACTTTTCTTCATCCATACTTTTTTAGAAATTTTCTTCCAACCTGCACTTTTTGTAGAAACAATTTTTGAAACATTAGTACAAGTTGGTATGGATAGTACCTTCTTATCAACTTCTTGTGATAGATCAATGAGTGAAGCCATGATATTCTTATCACATGTTGGAGGTCTTTTGACAGTAGAATTTTCTAGAGAACATTGAGTTCCAACAGCTACAATTTCCTTCTTTTGTGGAGACTCAATATGTGTCTTCTCAAGATTGGTTAGTTCAGCTTCCAATTCTAGACATCTCATATTGAGGATGACTTCCTGGTTTTCAATCATAGTAATCTTCTCTTCACAAGCCTTCTTTATTCTTTCAACTTCATATTCATGCATCTTTAATTTGTTTTGTAACAAAGAGTCATGTTCATTGATCTTCTGGGAGTTATCTTCCAAATATAACTTCTTGACTTCACTGCCCCTTTTTAGCTCATCTTCTATTGCATGGATCTTATCTTCAAGAGTCTTGTTGACTCCCTCCTTTTCTTCAACATCTTTGAGCCACTTTGAAGAATTTTCTTCAAATCCCCTCTTTGTTGCTTCAAAGGCTCCAACCTGTCTGGAGAGCTTTAAACATTCGACAATTTTTTCTTGTAAGCCTTTCTCCAAAACATCAGTTTCTTCTTCCAACTGAGTGATATTTTCTTGCATGCATTGAAATCCCCCGAAAACCAGGGATGCACTATTTTCAGGAATACCATGTAGAATAATTCTTAATCTATCAACTGATATTTCTTGAGATGTTGTAGATTGTTCATCACCACTTGTGCTAGCATTTTCATCATGAGGGTAATTTCCAAATGTACTAACACATACCTCTTGATCAGTTGAGGTAGGAAGGTTTTCCATCTTCTTGGTGGGTACTTGAGCCACCTTCTCATAACTTTCCAAGTCTGGTGTGTCGTCAACATTATCCAAATATGGAGAACCAGATGCGTCCTCCTGTTTAGATACGAGGGAATTCTTCTTCAACATTCTCTTCTCTTTGTTTTTCCTGTTCATCATGGTCTTTGTAGATATATCTTTCTGCTCAGAGATAACTGAATCTTTACAAACACTGCTCTTCATTGATAACATAGGAAAGAATCTCAGGTCTTCAAAAGAGAATAACTTCACTATAGAGAATCCAATAGAGGTGAACTTGTCCCTCTGATACCAATTGAAAGGACCAGTTTGGGATATACCTAACACTGAGAGGGGGGGTGAATCAGTGTTGGGGACTTTTTAAACTAATTCCAAATTTTATCCCTATACCTCTAGACCTGTTAGGATCTTGATTCTCTTATTATCTTTTCCCTGTCGCATGCAATAACAGAAAGCAGTAAAAATGTGCACACGATATTTTTACAAGGTTCACCACTTAATAAGAGTAGATACATCCTTGCCATGAATGGGTATGACCAATGCATGGAATCTCCACTAAAAAGTAAAATGTTGTTACAATGGAGTGGCTAGGAAAACAATCCTCTAGCCAGTGTGAGTCCCTACACTTTGGAGGGTGGTGGGAAACAATCCTCTTCCCTGGACTGGTAAAAGCCAGGTCCAACTTACAGCCTCTAGCTGGTTCTTTATACTGCCTATCGAGACATTCTTCTTCCTTCTTCAAAAGGTTGGTTCTGCTCTTGATCTATTGTAGTGATCTTCACTTGATTACTTGCAAAGCAGTAGGCAAGAAATTCTCTTCTTTCATTCTCTTCTTCTCTAGTGCAAAAACAAACTGCACTAGTTCTTCTTCCTTCTTCCTCTTAGTGCAACAACTAACTACACTAATCACCTTCTTTCTTTAGCTATAATCACATACACCAATGTGATTATTCAATCACTGAAGATCTGCTCACAAAGCATCATCTTAATTAAACTGCCCTGAATAGTTGTCAGCCTTCAGTTGGGCATACTCTGTTCTTCTTCTTCTCTTCCATCTCTTCTAAATACCAACACCTGAGTGTATTGGTATACTGAATTCTTTCTTTGTGCAGATATGAGTTCAATTGAACGTCTAGTTCTTCTTCACTTCGCAAAGAACAATGAGAGTGTTAAACACCAGTCGTGTGAGTGCGGTTCAACTTCTCTTTGTGAAACCGAATGGTTCACAGTTCTTTCTTCTTCACAAGGCTCCTTCGAGAGTGCTCTGTACCTGTCAAAGGCCTGCGGTACCCTCAAATTTTTCGCGCAACCTTCTAGGTGGCTTGCGCATAAAATTCAAGCCTTGCGCGTAAAAACGCCTTTTGGCGCGAAAAACCCTTTTCGCGCACAACTCTTCTTTTTCGCGCAAAACATCCTATTTCGCGCAACAATTCTTTTTCCGCGCAACACTTCTTCTTTTCGCGCAATGCTCTATACTACAATTTTTCCGCGCGCCAGAGCTCGGGATTTGTCTAAGTGTCGAGTCTTACATAATGAGAGGGGTTCACCTCATATTTATAGGCATTTTTGACCTTGCGCATAAAAACCACTTCCGGCGCGTAAAACCTCCTCCATGCGCGTAAAAACTCTTTAATGAAACTTCATATTTCGCGCCATGCTTCAATATTTCGCGCACCTCTTGCCTTTGGGATTTTCATCCTTCTAAGCATGAAGCACCAATTGCGCGCAAAATTACGCACCGCATTCCAAATTGCGCGCAACCCCAATCTTTCCTACAACATCAGATTTCGCGCACTGCTCCAATATTTCACGCATTTTATGCCTTTTCCAATTTTCGATCTTCTGATCTCGAACCATCATTTGCGCGAAAACTTCATTCCTCAATTTCGCGCACCATGCAAATATTTCGCGCATCCCATAGATTTTTCGCGCAACCCGCTACTATTTCGCGCATCCCGCAGATATTGCGCGCACCACTTTATTTTTGCGCGAAACGTGCCTAAATTTCCGCACACTCCATTCTTTTGTCATTTTTCATCGTTCTGACCTTGAATAACTCTTTCGCACGTATAAACCATCTTCAATCTTATGCGCAACATCCATTGCCAAGCACATTTCTTCATCTCCCGATTTCCAGGCCCTAAAATTTGGCAAACACTGGAAAACGGCGCCACCTTAAACTGTGCTTTTCTGCCATCCTCAGATTGTCTATTGCTTTGTCATTTTGTCTCTTTGCTTCTTCCCATAACCATTCTTCTGCTTTTATCACGAATCCCACTATCGTGATACTTATCCTTTGATAGATCAACTTAAGCATCATCAGAGTTGCAATGGGAACTGAATCTTTCCTATCTTCCAGCAGCATCATTCCTTCCAATCAAAACATTATATGACTGGCATCATCATTTCTCCCCCTTTCCTTCATAAGGCTTCCATCACAAGTTCTCCTAACTCATGATTTGTGTGAAATACATACCAGCAAAGCATCGTCTGATTTCGGTTCATGAAGTGTTGCCCAAGCCTGACATTCAATGCTATGATTACATAACCATGCTACATGCATCCTCACTTCAGTCGATCTCCATTAACTTTGGAGTCCTTCTTCATCTCCTTCTTCATTTTGAACAGCATTGACAATAGTTGACAACAAATACAATCTTCATATACAAAGTTGTCCCAACAACGTCAACCAATAAAACTGACATGTTGTGGGCGCATGAGGAAGGATTAATGGAACAACTTTCAGCAATGGACCATTTACCAATTCTAAAAATTAATGGTTCTAACTGTCAATTACATCCGGAGTAAATAATTGAGAGATATTTCATAACCCATTTTCTCTATAAATTTGTACCTATTATCTTTTTACTATATATCCATTTTCAAGGGGGAAAGGTTGATTTTTTTCTGTAATTGTTCTTTATATTTATAATACATACTAGTATAGCTTTGTTCTACTATGGTTCATTTATTATTTTCTTTTATTTATTTTATTTAATGTGTTTCTCACACCGTGCGTCTTACTAAATCCATGTTTGTGGAGACCTAACCCTCACTATTGTTCAAGGGGGGGAGTGGTTGTATTTGAGTTTATTGTTCTTTATTTCATTATCATGTTTCATCCTAAGAATTTAGTTTGTGGTTAAATGATTGTGGTGAGCGGTCACCCCACTTTCTCTTCTACTAATTTCTTTGGGTATTTTCTTCCTTTTATTTTTATTTTTTATTTTAATATATCTATATATTTATAATATATCAATATTTAATGAATTTTAAATTATCAACCCATTTCTATTGGTATTTTATTTTTAAATTAGTTAGTTTATAATAGTGACAATAGGAAAATAGTGTGTGTTAGTAGCCTCCTTATGATCGACCCTAGGGTGTGCCACAATGGTGCACTATTAGGTAAATAATAATTTAATTGAATTGTGGTTCACAACCAACCACTCTCATCAGGGTTATAATATATTAATTCATGATCTTTTGGAACATGTATGTATGATTTCAATATGAGACGAGTGGGACTTATATATCCCACTAATGAATTGGGTAATTATTTATATATCATGAGATAGATAGGGATGGAATAAGGGTTCACATGGTTCAATGATGCATTGATGGAATGAGGGTTTACTTGGATAAATAATCCAATGTTGTAATTAAGGGTTTAATCGGTTTTGTAATATAGGGATAGAATGAGGGTTTATTTGGTTCAGTAATATAGGGCTAGAATGGGGATTTACTTGGTTCCCTAATATAGGGCTGGAATGGGGGTTCACTCTGTTCATAAAAGGACACTGTCCAAGAATATGGTCATTGTCAATATGCCTTGGATACTGTGGAAATAGGTATATGCTTATGTGTTTCCAAAATTCCATGTCTTATTAATATGTTATTATTTCATGGCTTAAGCTCTTTATTACATTAGGATTCTTGTGATTTGAATTACCGATATTTATGCGATGATCTTTGATGTATAGGGTAGGATATTATGTTTTCATGATCAAATTATCATACACTTACACTATTGTTTATGCTTACATGTCTCCCTTTTTTACCATTACTGATCATTTGATCTCACCACTTTTATGATTCATTTCCACTATGTTACGATGATATGAACAATGTTTTATATGTTTAAGAAGGTTTCTAGTCCAGAAGAACCCAGTGGGAGAGGATGTAGCTCACATATGTAGCCGTGTTTATTTTTCCATTTTTCCAAAGGCACTAGATCATTTATGGTATTTGGGTGATAGTTGTCATAATGTTTATTTATTTTTAAAATTTTATCTAATTATAATGTTTGTAAATCATGGGTTGCTACAGGTACCATCATAATTATTCCCAGGATAGTTTGTGATTATGATGATTAGAAATTTATAAAACCCATTTATTTTCCATGTTTTATTATATGATGAATTAATTAAATAATTTTGAAACATTTTTTCTTTGTACGAGTTATGATATGATGATACGAAAATAAGTAATAAACTTATGAAACATACATATATGGTATTCGTTTTGTGATGGGTGAAATATAAATAATATATCAATCCAATTCAATACGTAAACCTTTATGTCACGTGGGATAATTATGGGATTCGTGTTAATGATATTGATCCACTATGGGAAAATGTCAATGTACATGGTCCACTGTATAAATAAGGTTATGTGGAATGATCTATTAGGATAGAGTAAATAGGTTGGAATTCCATATCTACTATGATTTGATTACCTCAATATATGACATTGACATCATTTATTGTCCTCTATTCTTATGGTGGATCCAAACATTTATGACATGAAAATATGGATCATGATTGATCTTAATGATTGTAAATATTATGATTTTTTTATTGAAATGGGAATTATTTTTTTGATGACTCGTGTTTATGATATTTGACTTATAGGGTTTAAAAGTTTTATGTTATGATTATGGTCTAATACTCTTAATATGATCTAATACCATCATATAATAAATGATTGATATCACCCATGTTTAACTATATTGTGCATCACAGCTAATACTTTCCTATGTTTCCATTCAATAGGTCATGAACAATGGTTTCATGTGGGGTACACATATAATGATAATGAAATGGGGATATTTTCTGGATTTTTTGTAAGTCTTTCAAGAAATCAAAATATTTTGTATCTAGTTTAAAAGGACACTAAAACTATAAGGTCATCGATTTTATATTTTTTTAATGTTTTAAAAATTAATATAAATGATATCATATTAATATATATAAATACTGGGTCTCTATATAATAAATCTCTACCCACCTAATGCTCCCAATTAGTCAATATATATGGGATATTTCAAAAAACAAAATACAATTACTATCCAAAATATAATAGTTCCAATATAGTAAATTGGGAAATATTTAATAGGATATGAGACTCACTAACCCTTACATTTTTTTATTATACACATGTATGTTATAATCTATCCTCATAATACCCTATAACCGTGTAATGTTAATGTACCAAAAAAATGATAAACATGTTGGATCAACAAATACTTTATACCAAGAATCACATCTCTTATACAAGTGAGTATAATTCCACAAGGACTCTACATATGAAAATTCCTTATAAGTGGTTATTAACACACTGAACTTCTAAACCCATTCTATAGGCCAAATCCAAAACAATTATCACGTACTCATCTTGGGTTATTTGAGTATAATGTCACCATGATAAGATACAAGACAATAAGTTTTAGTCAATTGTGGACCCAAATGAAATTTTATAAAAAATTACAAGTCCAAATATAAATAAGACATTTTTCATAAATATTTAAGATGTAATATAGACATATAAGATAAGAAAAATCTTACATGATCGAAACATATATGTAAATGTACTATATATCCTTTCAAAAAATCCATCCTAGAACTGAGGATATTATTATAACAAAACTAGACTATACCTATAAGTTTAAATCATGGGTATATACCCCAAATATATGGGTAGAAGATATACCCATGGTTTTCAGAATATTGGCTGATGGAGGTGTCGGTAAAGACCTATACCCATTGTTTCCATAAAAATTGTTTTTTAGGCCATAGATATTCTATCATGGCCATATTTTACCAAAAACCATGGGTATATATCTGTACCAACCATTTGGATAATAGTTGGTAAAAATTATCCCAATAAATAACCCATTCGGATGATTCTCCAAACCATGGGTATAGGTATTTTTTCTCATTTTGGAAGAAGTAGAACCATCATAAATTCCACACTCTTCTAAAACTATAAATGAAATAAAACACATAGTATGCATTCTATGTAGAAACAATATTGTATATTAATCATTTAGCTAACTATTTTTAGAAATTTTCTATTGATTTATAGTAGTAATAAATATATATATATATATATCCATACAACCAGTAAATTCATGTCCTTAATCATGTTCCACATGTCTCATTATTTCTAAGTCAAAAATAAAAGGGATAAATATCTCCCCCATCACCAATATCATCATCCTCATCACCATCACCAACATCACCATCACTATCAGAAATATCCTCATGACAAAAATATTATATGGAACAATAACACCATTATAATAAGAATCATCGTCATTAATAGAATTTCCAGATCCTCATCACCACCACCATCAACTCGACTACAACTATGACCCTCATTATCCATGCTCGAGGAATCATTTAAAGAGAGTATTTATTCCAGATATGAATCAATAGTACTAACTGACTCTGAAGGAATTGATTTAATTATAACTATCATTGATTTTAAGAATTTTTTTTTGTGATTAGCTTACTTATTTATGCTCATGTTTACTTTCTCATTCTCCTGTATAGATATTTTTGGCCTCAACTGATTCTGTACAAGAATATCATATCATGGGGTCCAAGAGGTTTGGGAGGATCCCGATGAGGACCAATACCTAGATGGGATGAGGTTTTTATCTGTTCAACATCAGAATCTCCTATGGTACTCCTCACCTAATTCCGGACTGAAATGATCATTTGGTACAATGTTATCAATATATGTATCATCTAGGGTCTCTAGGGAGGACTTGTTGAGAATATAACCAGGATATTAAATTATAAATTTCATATAAATATTTTTAATATAATAAAAATAATTAAAATATTTTCTTTTATTTTTTTCATTTACCGCACTTCTATCTTTTTTCTTCCTACTCCTGAAAAATAATTTTTAACTTGGCACATGACCTTTGATGGCCAATAACGATTTCTTCAAATGAAATTGATTATTATTTATATATTAAAATTATAAAAATTTTATAATATTGAATAATAATAAAAGGTAATAACTTTTAAATTAATGAAAAATTCATAAATTTTAATATGGGATAAATTTTTTTAAATAATTCATAAACAAAATATAATCATAAACACTGTATAATGTTTAGATACTCATAATATACATTAAATAAATATTATCTATTATTTAGTACTAAAAATGGAAATGAAATCCTTGTTAACAATATTAACATTCATTGAAAGTGAATATTACCAAAATATAAAAAATTTAGAAGAGTTCTATAGTCTCTTGTTTGCAACACAACCAAATTGATAATTCATTAATGTGATGGATTCCCCAAATACAAATCAGCATCCTCGTTGAGGGATTATAGTTGAACATGATGAGGTTATTTCCTAAATTTTTAGTCCTTAAACATTTGATTAATCATTTAATAAATTTTCTAGATAGAAAAAGTTGAAAAAAAAGACAACAAATTGTACACTATGATAAATCATCAGTAAGAACAAAAATTAAAGAAAGAATAGATTTATATTAATGATATTTTCATTCCACATCACAACTATAAAATGGAATAAAAGTAATTATATTGTGTTCATTACATCATTATTTTATTTTTATGGAATAGAGAGGAAACAATTTCTTCTATATTTATAAAATGGTTTTCATTAATATAATATTCTAAAATATAATGTGTCGATTCTCTATCTTAACTAACAAAAAATATAGAATATAATTTAATGAAACCTTTGACTATGCATATCTATGATGATAAGGATTGGTGGGAACATATTATTTCACCCTTATAATTTACAAATTCCAGGAGAAGGCTGAAAATACGATTTGTGGTTTAGACTCAATTAGGCCATCTGAATATCTGTAAAAAGGTAAATGATTCAAATGAAGAAATATATAAAATATGCTTTATGAATAACATGGGGTAATAATTGTTCCAAGAAGAGGAATTAAACTGATTTTGAGACGAATAAAAAATAATATAATAAATAAAGTATTTTCATAACATCATATATTTATTAAATTTAACATATTTAATATTGAAGACAATATGTAATTCATATAGTTGAATATGAATATAGGTATGAGTGATTAATATTAATATTAATGTACATATAAATTCTCATGATTGGGCATTTTAGTTCACCCTAAAGTATATAAATATTTAATTGATTTTTCCTAATTTTCATTTTTCAAAATGCATTCTAGAAACAAAATTTCAATAAAATTAATAAAACTTAAATTTTATATGAAAACCATTAAAGATTGGGAATACCTTAAACGAACCAGTATTCCGATTTTTTATCATATTCTATATTGTGCTTTTGGAATGTTTGGGAGTATGGGTGTATCTTATAAATTCGAATCAACACTAATCCTTCGAACAACATATAACTCACGATGGGATGATCTTCATAACTCCAAAAAATCCATTAAACACGAAACCTTAGAAGCTTCAATGTTGGGAAAGTTCAACCAAATATGAAATAAACATGTTAATAAATTTAAATAAAACAATAAAAAAATATTTAAAAATTTTTATTACCCATATATGCACCCAGGAATATTCCCTAATTTCATTATGAAGATGTCTCTATAAGACCGGTTCCACCAGAATGATATAATGGTACTTGACATTTGTGGCCATGAAACTTTTACACTGCCTGATATTTTTACCTATCATGTAATTTTATTCATTTTAATCCACCATTATTTTTGTTTTTTGGCTAATTTCTTGCAACATATGGGTGCACCCACATTGCCTATGAGAAGATACCATTGAATAATAAAAAAGGGAAAAGAATAATTGAGTTATGGAACATCATTAAAAAATGATGTGATATATTTTGATATAGTTATAATAAAAATTGAAGTATGATTCATAATAGGATCTGATGGATATATGGGTTGTCCATGATTAGTAGCCTCTAAAGGATGTGTCTATCCCAATGCGTGGTTTGGATGATCTACATGTACTAGAGTAGAAGAATAAGGATAAAATCATTATATACCTGGTGGATGATAGGAATTGAAGGTGGAGTATACATGCTAGAATATGGGGATCGATTTTGTGGATACATCAAATGACATGGATATAGGAAAGGTGGGAAGATCCTAGGAGTTATCATAGACATTGTGGGGAAGAAGAGGACAAATGATAAGATGGTGGAGGCATGGGTGCAAAAATACATGGAGGTTGTGTCGACACAGTATGTTAACAAGTGGCTAAATGAGATGATGATGGATGAATGGATGTGAACATCCTTATAAGATCAAGTAGAGTATGCAAAGGTGTAGTAGATATGGTGGTTTCTAGTGTTTCATGGTAGGAACGTGTAGGAAGGGTTCTCTTTCTTGGTATAGGAGCATCATCACTCAGACCCATTCTAGTAGGATAACAAGGATTCAAATTCAGTGGAAATTAATATCCCTAATAAATGATAAATATTATGTACAAGACATTATATGAAATGAAGAATAAAATTTTTACAATTATAATACTAACTTAAAGAAGCATAGGATGAAACCCCCATACACACATCTTTATATTGACATCAAATAATCACTTCCTTCAAACATTTGAAGTATTTTTCATATTCATCATATAAATGAAATGATCATTTTTTTGAAAATATTTTTCAAAAATAATGCATACAACATAGAATTACAAAAAGTAATAATCAATTCTATAACATGTTTTAGTATTAAAAATTCAAAAACATGTTATATATTTTTTATAATAACATTTTGAACCCAAATTTATGAGTAAATATAAATCTAATTAAATTGAACAAAACAAAAAAATAATAAAACAAACATAACATTCCAAAATGGAAAGTAAATTAAAGAATTTATAGTAATACCGTCATGAGATACTCATGTCCAGAAGAAATTAATGAACTATGAACATATATGGTTTCTTATAAATATTATCCCCCCAACAATACATCAAGATAAATATCAACTCTCACAATGGCACAATTTGATTCAACAAAAGAAATATTTTTTTTCCAAAACCAAAGGGGTCATTAATGGTGTCCATTTTTTCACCAGCATCATGAAAAGATATTTCATGGGATTACATAATTACTGACATTTAATTAAGTGTCAGATGATCCTTCACATAAGACACTTGTTTTTTGATTGATGTAAAAATTTATGGTTCATCAATATCTAGAAATAAACTCACATCAATATCTATGAATCTTAAATCATCAATAAATATATCATTTCCTCTCATATAATCAAACCATTTACATTTCATCATAGTGACTCAACCTTGAGAGTATTAATCCAATAAGAATAGTTTCTCAAAAAGTCCATAATAATACACATATTAATATTAGGGATAACTATATCATGCCCTGAAATAATATTCAATTGTAGTAGTTAATAGAATACCATCATATTGTGTTCTCATTTTCACCTCTCGTTCAGTTGTAAACAATATATACCCATTGATTATAAAATATTTTCATTCATGAACAAATGAATTTGGGCCATAACCCAATGCTCTAAATTCTTTATAAATGGTGTCAAAAGGTAAACTCAATACCGAAAATTTTTATGAATAATAAAATACAATGAATATATATATTTTAGTTTAATTAATGTAATGTTCATACCATTATTTTAAACCATGCAATAATCTCTTCTCTATGCAAATCCTCTCTCATACAAAAAGAAAAAAATTGATTTACTTTAATTGTAATTTCTTTATGTTACCTATATAAAATGATAATAAATGTATAAGGTATATTTGAAATGACAAAGTGTGGGATAAAATATAAATTTTCAAATTACTTACTTGATATTGTCATGAGGCAAACCATATCTAAACAGCACTGTGTGATGTGCTATATCCCACTCTTCAAGGATTAATGTAGGCAATGAAAATGAACTAGTAATTCAGTTTTTTTGGGATGAGTTAGAAAAGAGTGCCCAATTTCACAATACTTCTCATATTCATTTTTCATTGGATAGTTATGTATTTTTCTCACAATATACAAATAAATTGAATATAAATATATATATATATCCTTGATCTACATATTCTATCACAATGTATTCTAAATGATGATTCTTGTTTTGAAAATAAGATTTCATTGTGCACATATTTATTTTAGGAGAAAACATCCACAAAAAAGTAATAAGTCCCCCAAGAAGTATTTTATTTGGATGATAAACTGTTAAATATAGCATGCATGTCATAAATTATGGTGAAATGTTTTTCCCCAACTCACAAAAAATTGACAGTACCCCTTACTGTATTTTTATCAAGAACAAATTGAATATAATTTTTTAAAATATTTGTCTAAAAAATGTCCCAAGTGAATATTTTTCACCATTGAATTATTTCATAGAAAATGAAGGATTTTTATATGAATCAATTCATGATTATGAATGTGATAATAATAAGGTTTTAGGGATTTTTGTCCCTAATTCCATTTTTTACTCATTTAGATATGTTTTAAAAATATATATCACGAACCTTGTTATTCAACCATACTTCCCAGAATTTAATGTTCTATAATGGTTTCATAACATAATAATAATAAGGAAATTTCCATTTGTTTTCACTGAAACTCATAGGATGTAGTTATAATAAAATAACCAAATCCAACAAGAATAGATGAGATTGGAAGTCATATTTTTTCTACCCCTTCATATTTAGAATAATTGAAAGAACATTTCATGTATACTATTCTCAAAGTGAATTTCATTTAAAAAATGACATAATAAATGTGTAGACCAATATAAGAAATCACTAAAATATTCCCCTTATTAAAATTTAAATTGGATTTAGTGTCAATATTATTCCTCTTTTCAAATATCATTCAACCTGTCCCTAATGAAAAACTAAAATCATAAAATCCATTAAGTATATCAGTTGCTTACATATGACGAGGTGTCTATTCAGTTTCAATAGTATCATCAAACCTTCGATGATTCCTCATTTATTGACGATCCATTGGAATGAATCATTAATTCCCTATGAAACAAAAACTATGGTGATATTTTAGCATTATTTATCATGTATTATTCATAAAAATATGACATTATAGTTTTTCATTGATGCTCCAACCAGAAATCATTGCATAAGTAGGGATATCGTTTATAGTCCATTAAAGGGAAGCACACATCTGAAATAAATCATTTGAGGAAGCATCGAATGTGTAGAAACCCATGTCATAAATCTATTTTAACCATCTTATTAATGGTTTTAAGAAGATTTCTATATCATTGTTAGGATCAGAAGGATTATATATCAGTATAAGCTTGAAATGGGATGGTTTTTTCATACACATACATGTAGGAAGATTGTAAACATGGATAAAAAATTGCCTTGTTCTGTTAGTAGTTATCAACTAAACAAATGGATCAAAACCACCATAGGATAGACCCAAAATGATATTATATACCTTAGATTCAAAATTTAAATGTTGTGCATCAAATCCCCACCATGATATTACATATATAAGATAAAAAAACTCACCACTATATTTATTTCTATTATAATCATTTTATAACATATTTGCTAATATTTTAATAGACATAAATATATTTTGATTCATGGGAATGAATGAAAAGTTCTCATGACTTTTTGTGGCACCCAATACGCTTTTCTATCTATATTTTACTTCCATCAAGAAACACCACATTCTTTACATTCATTAATGTAACCTGTTACCTCCCAAAATAAACACCAATCTTTTGGACAATCTTTAACATTATTAGTAGAAAATACAAGATTCTTAATTTATTTCCATGCCTTATAAAAAATTTATAGAATAACTGCACCATATTAATGAAATTACTTAAAATAACTTTGAATATAATCAGTGGTTGTATTATAAATTCTATACATGGGTTTCCCTAATATAACCACATTATAAATTCCAACATTGTAATTATTTTACATTCCTAACAACTAGAGTTATGGTATCATTTATTCAATTTTTTAGTCTCTTCAAATCATAATCATTAGTATTTTAATCATGTGTATTGATATCATTACCTTCTTGGACTAAAAAATTAGCTCTGTCCTGATGATGCCGAAATGAAAACATATCAAATGATGAATTTTCCATACAAATTAATTATTTTCATTCAGGAATTGTATAAAATTATCTTATCTTTAAATGGTGATACAAAACATAATTGATTGTATAAATTCCAACTTGCATTATATGGTAGTTAAATTCTTCCTAAATTCACCTTGGTTTTCCATAAAAATTATAGCATAGTCCCTATATACAACCTCCATCTGAAGCATTATTAATAATAAATCTTAAAAAATCACTAAATTATTTTTAATCCTCGATGAAATCTGATCGATATGATACATCGATCCTGTATCCATTCTATTACATGAAAAAATTATGATTCAATAAACAATGTAAATCATAATTAAAAAAATCATTATAAACAATTTTTATATGAAGGTCATCAAAACATACTAGTAGCCAGTTAAACAATGAATAAAATAAGTAACATATTCTATAATCCATCACTACAGATAATGAATGAAGTTGGGTATCCCTAACATTTAAGAATTCACTATAATTGGGGATAAAGTGAATAACTATGAGACCCCAAAATCTATATTATTCTTTTATACCAACTTATGTTTTAATAAACCAAGCCAATCAATCTCTCCCTATACAAGATATGGTCTACCACAATGCTAAAATTTAATTCTTGATTATTAAGGGTTGACAAAATGTTACATGGAAATCAACCTATACGATGAAAATGATTTCACGTGAACAAAAATAAAATTAAAAAAATAATACCCTTAGGGAATGTAGGAAGAAACCATCTTATATTTTTCATTAATATATATGAAATAAATGTTTTTTAAATAAATAACATTCAAATATAGAATAATAACATAATGAAATGTTAAATTTATAATAAAAATTAAATGCCTAAAATTTATACACAATCACTATATTTTACATATATTCTATTATCATATAAAACAACCAACATAATTAAATAAGGGGATTTGAATTCCACGAGGCTAGAAAACTAAAAATGTAAAAAAATTAATGTATTATAGAAATGAAAATACTTCTACCCATATCCATGAGGCATGTATGCATATACCAACTATTATCTTATCTAAACATTAAGAAAACATCGAATACATATTATTTTAAGGTAGATATTTTTCATAACAGTCATGAAATGTGATAAAGTCTATATACACACTTACTATGTAAAACGGTTGATAGAATTGATTCATTATAATATTACAGAAAATTATCTATTCATAAAATTTTAGATAAATAAATTCCATTATATTTTTAAATTCATATAAGAAAAGAAACCTTTTATTTATTTGAAATAAAAGTAACAAAATAATATCACATGTAAATCATGTTTAATAAAAATTCACCTTCACATAAAAAAATTTATAAATAAATAAATTATATTACATAATTTATTTTCATACATCATTTGAGATTAACAATAGGCCCAATGGAAGTATTTCGATGATCAATTTAGTCAATAAATACACTAAATATAGTTCTTTAACCAAAGAATGGTCCTAAACATGAGGTGACGTATCTATATAGTTCCAAATATACATAAAAACCATAAACTATTTAGAGGCCTTTTATATTTAGGTAATAGGAATGTAATACATAATTTTGGGGGTTTATTGGGAACCCACACATCAATAATGACATAAAAACATCCAAAAAACTCCAAAACAAATCCCAAACAACATTAAAAGCATACCTATACTCAAACATCCACACACACTACCACTCAAATAATCATCTCTTTGAAAAAAATCTTCAATTATATATAAAATAAGAAAATCCAAAAAACTCAAAAAACAAAAAAGAACATTAAACCACACTAAAAAAAATTAAAATACATGGAAAGGTTTACCCTATATCATTATATAAAACTCATAAAGTATAGAAAGTAAAAACCAAAACCAAAAATCACTAAATCTATATTAACAATTATAAAAAAATATTGTCTTAGATCTATCACATGATAACATAGTTATAACAGAAAACAATTATAAGTAGAATATTAGAATTATTCTAAACTAACTTATGTGATTTTGAATAATATTCAAATATAAAAATATTGGAATAGAGGATATAATCATAGGATATGATAATTTATCCCTTACATAGGTGTATACTTGCTCAGATAACAGGAAAATTAGGTCATGGGGTGGGGGTTTCCAAAGATCTCTAGAGGGGGAAAGGGGGGACACTAAAGATCGCCTGATGTGGGGTGGGGAATTGGGGCTTCAAATGAGGAGGGGGAAGAGCAACCTGAGCGATAATGCCTTTCTAAAAACCCATAACCACTATTTTATATAAACCATTGGTATAACTCATCCTATACCAACAGTTTTTATAAAAACATGGGTATATGTTTTGATACACAATATATAACCATGATTTTTAGAAAATAGGGTTATAAAATCATGTGTATAGAGTGGTTTTCCAGTAGTTCCTAGCTAGTCCATTTGAAAATTCATGCCAATAATCCCATGCACTGACCATTCTCTCAACTCTATTTTGTACAATATTAAGAACCATTTTTTAAAATTTAATAACCACCATTTGTTTTAAAAATCTTTCATAGGGGCCATTCCATGTTTTTTGTATGGACTCGGTAAGCCACCATTGTTATTTTCCTAATTTTATATCCACAAATTATATAGTGAGTATATATTGAAGTAATAACCAAAAAACCTCTTTCTATATATTACGCCACATATTCTCATAAATACATGGTGTATGTTTACATACATTGTCTTGTTCCAATGTGTATTGAGGAATATACCATCTGCCTTTCTAAAAGTGCCCTTATCCTATATAATATTTCAATACCACATGACCTCACATTGCAAAAACATCAATCCTAACCATTTAAATGCATTATAGACACCCAAAAATAATGTTTATAAAATATATTATAACTTTCATGGTCATTTATATCCATTTACCAACAATTGAATCGATATACCAATGAACTTCATTGAATGGATATACTCATATATTCCAACTCTAGATCATTATCCACAAGATGCATGGTATACATCGTGATCGAAATTAATTGTCACAAACACCACCAACCATGGAAAACAAAATTGAATCCCCAAAAATATAGATGGTGAAAAATATCACATTAAATCATATCATCTAAAAATATTACACTCACAATGACTAGTCCACAAAACATCATGGGTCATATCTTGTGTCCACATGACCTCAATGGCCTTAGGCCCCATTGTGAGAAGCATCATCAACATCCTACAGCAATGACAATATCTACCCCATACATGGATCTTTTTCACCTCACCCCAATAGTCAGCATTACCCACAGTCATAGGGTCCTAGCCCATCAAATTCTTATTGGGTCATATTAAATATCACATCACATGGATAACCTTTAGAAAATACATAACATTATTTCTATCAAAAAATTGATCCAACCATATGAACATGAAGTTTCACAACAAGTATAACCATTAATTTCTCATACATAAGAACACGTGTGTATCTCTTATAAATTGAAAACATATCTCACCATTATCTTTCCCATTCATGAAAACCTAAACTAGCCACCAAATATTTATTTCAATATTCTAATGACAAATATAAATAAGAAATAGTTGATGTAATCTTAACTAATGTTTATATAACTCTAGATTCCGTGATACTATGGATAATCCATCATTAATCAAAAAATACAAAAAATGTGAAAAATACACTATTTTGGGGTAACATTGAAAAAAAAGAGAAAACAATGACAAATATAGAAATAAAATACACATGAAAAACTAGTCATTCCTATGGAAACATCCTAGTTTTTACTTCTTGAAAATCTGACATGAAATGACTATAATATCATCTGGAGAATAAGAAGAGGTTAAGTGAGTGTTCTAAACATTTTTTTTGTGAAATAATGATATGAAATCTTTTTCTATACTGAATTTCTGATATAATGTATAATTATGAACTTTTTTACAAAAAGATAAAAAACTCTCAATTTTTGAGATTTTTGGAAAATTACATTGTCCTTACACAAATACCCGTGTTCAATATAGCATTTTATAGGGACCATTAATTTACCCCAAAAAATGAACCTAGACAATGAGGATTCACCACTCTACCCCAACCCAACAACCCTTTTATAAGTATGGTGGATTTAAGTTTTCCCATAACATCATTAGAATTAACCATACATATAATTTAGATATTTTATTAAATAGTTAAACTATATATAGCTTACCCTTACACAAGAATATAAAATATATTCTTCCCAATATGTATGGGTCAAGTTTACTTTAATTTATAGGTGTAATTATAAATAAGGGTAACTATTTTTGTCAAAATTTGCAAAAAATATAAAATTATAAAATTTCTGAAAAATTCCCAGATTTCCTTTATAAGCATAATATTGTTAGGATACAAAAAATTGTCATACATAAAAAACCTCTAAATCATATTGGAATTTCATATAGTAAAATAATTAAATCTTTAAAAATGAAAAAAAAATAATTTAAAATAACATTGCATCCAAATTCAATAGAAATCATCAAAAACAATTAAAAATAATCTAAAAATTGATGTAACTATTAAAATTATTCATAATTAACCCATATAAGAATTTAATAAAAAAATAACTTGAATTCAATACATATAAATAAAAAATCTAAATATAATTTGAAAAAAATACACATATCCAAATTTAACTATCTTCTACCCCAAAGCATGGGCTACCCCTTAGACTCCTTCAAACTATACTGACACTCTTGACACCAAAATCAATTAAAAAAATAAAACATTGTATTGATATATGATCTAAATTAGTTTTCAAAAAATAGATAGTACCAATTATTTTTCATCAGATACATTAATATACATATTAATTTTTATGATCAATGTATGGGTGGAATCCAGAATATGGTGGGGAGACTATCACATGGAACTTATATATAGTACGTTTTTATCCACAAAATAATGGAACATGTTACTATAAGATGAAACATTTTATTATAGATTCATGAATGTATTTATATATTTTTTCATGTTCTAATTTTTTAAAAATTGTATATTTCAAGACATCCTTGAGAAGGCAGTGGTGTTAGGCTATTGAATTATATAATAAATTACTCTTTAAAACACTACATAATAAATGGTTTTAGTTTCATTTACAATGAATATTTTAGGTAATATTGTATTTTAATGTGACCTCAATAAAATTTCATGGATTAAAAATAATCCTTAGTTAGAATAATTTCTATTTTTGTTCTTTTGGAACCACTAAATTAAAAGATGATTTCTATAGAGGTATTTTGGATGTTTTTTTGAAGAATTCCACTAACTTTGTTTTTCTATTTGTTTTTTAGTGGTTTTTTATCTATTTAAACTACTATGTATGATGTTTTATTTTAAAAAAATTACTTTTTTGCAACTTGTTTTTGAAACCACATATAAATTAATAAAAAAACTATTAAATATTCAATAATTTATTTACAATTTTTGAACAAAAATTATTATTTATTATTTATATTTCATAATTATTTTTTATTAAAAATTTTAATAAGTTATTATGTGTTTTTTATTAATTTTTATTAATTGCAATATATTAATTTTTTGAAACATAAATTAATTATAGAATATTCAAAAATTCAGACTTCAATATTAAATGACCATAACTTTTGTTTCGAATTTATTTTTTATCTCTAAAACCAAAAAATAAAAGAATCTAAAATGAAATTCATTGAAATTATATAAATATTAGGTCATAATTAATAGAAAATTATTTTTTATTACTTTATGATTATCTGAAAATAAAAAATAAACTTCAAAAAGCCATAAATTTTGACTCGGGATTCAATTAGGGCTATGAGAGATATCAAATCCATGCCTATGAAAAGGCCTTTTCCAAGATTCCTGAGAATACCATGATGGTTTTACCAATGTTTAAAAACCCATGAAAAGCCTTCAAAACAACTTTTTTATATGGATACCATGATCTCAAAAAAATTGATGTTATTTGGGCTACTTTATGAGAGTCTTCTTATGCACGTTAGGTAATTTATAACGTTATTTCATGAATTAAAATTAAAATAAATTTGATGGTGGTGCAATTGTTGATGTTTTTCCTTTTTTGGTGAATTAATATCGAATATATATATATATATATGAATTTCTATACATTAATATTTATATATTTATAATATAAATATTTTAAAATATTAATTATAAAATATATTTAATTGTATCTCTAAATAGAAATTTATAAGTATTTATGAAAAAATTTCATTATTAATATACATTTGTAAATATTTATACTTATTTATATTTACATATTATTTTATATTATGTGGGTATGTAAGTATATATATATATTTACATGTGATACTATATATATTTATATTAATATACAGGTATATATTTGTGTGTGTTTATATATATTTCTGTAATATAAATGTTTGTTTAAATATATTTTTGTAAATTACATTATATGTATTAATATTTATAAATATTTATATCGATTTTTGTATATTTATATAAATTAAAGTGTATGTGTATATATTGTGTTTGTACATAAGATTATATATACTCTATTTGTTGGTGTGTTTGTGTGTCTTTCTGATTTTATTTATATAAATTTATATAATTCCAATTATATCTATGTATTTTAATAAGATAAATATATTTTAAAATAAATTTATGTTTGATTATATATATTCCTTTTTCATCTTCTATTTATTAGATATTTTTAATTATTTATTATTTTTTATATATTATATATTTTTAAAAATTATTTTTTAATTTATTTAATAATGATTATTAATATAATATTAAGTAGCAATATATTTATTATTAATTCAGTTTAAAATTAGAAAATATTTATTATACATTATTTCATACTATTTAATTTTTTCCATGTATTATTTATCATTTATTTGTTTTAAAATTTAATTTAATTTTTATTCAAATTTATTATTTATATGTTATTTATTTATTATATATTTTTTATTTTTTATTTTATTTATTTATTTATTATTATTTATATTTTATTCATTTATTTACTACTTATTTACTAATTAATTAATTAATATTCATTTAATAATTTTTATTATAAATAGATTTATTATTCATTGTTTTTATTTATTTTAATAATAATTTATTACTAATTTATTATATATATATATTATTAAATAATCATTACAATTTAATTAATTTTATTATTAATCAATTAATTATTATTTATTCAATACATATTTATTAAATATTCAATAATTATTAAATATTTATTATTTCTTATTTCTTATTTATTATTTATCAATTAATATTTAATTATTTATCATAAATTTATTTATGGTTTAATTTTTATTTATTTTCTGTTGTATATTATTTATTATTATATGTTATTTGTTATTATTAATGAATTTTGCATTTACTATTTATTAATTATTTGTTATTTATTTCATGTTCTTTTATTAGTTATTAATTTTTTTCTATTTTTTATTTTTTAATAATATTACCCTTTAATATTTTTTATTTATGTATACTTATATATATAAGCATATTAAATTCTATTAACTCACTACATAAAGAGGTTACTTGAGCAGTAAATTTGATACAGAATAGCCTAGAGGTTAGTAATTCAAATCTCACCAAATACATATATATTATGAATTTATTCCTAAGATGCATATCATATAGATTAATGGTTGGATAAATGAAAAATAATTAATTATTTTTAAATCAGTAAACCAAAATAAAAAGTAATAACTAAATAAAAAAGTAATTAATTCACTAATTATGTAAATAGAAAATAAAAAAAATTAACAAAAAAATGTAAAATGATTTCTTGAATACTTAAAATCCAATTAATTGTTTTATAAATTTTTTAAAAACAAATTATAAATGATTTATATCAATTTTTATATATACTACTATATGATTAGTGGCACACAATTTCAAAGTAGTTTTAGAAATCAGTAATGAATGGATTTGGAAAATGTCTCAGCGGTCGCTAAGTGCTTATTGTGGCATAGTATGCACCACAGTTTTTGATGTAAATTTTTTACAATGGAACATACTGAAACATTTAACAAAGTTATTTTATTTTATAATGAATTTCTAGAGGAATATTTTGATATATTGGAGATAATTTCCACATCATGGCCTCACATGTCATAATAATTTTATTAGTTTTACATAATTTAAACTCTCTTTTATTTTAAAAAAATATTAAATTAGAAGATTGATGTTTTCCTCTCTAATTCACTGAATGAGTTTTCTCTATTTTGGAATGATTTTTATTGATAGTTATAATTCATTTCATGTCCAAGGGGAATCACTTCTTGAAAGACATATATATATATATATAGATTTTTAAAGATGTAACATCATGTCAATGGGAAACTATATCATCAAAGTTGTCTTTGAAGTCTGGATATTTTCTAAGCATCATATTTAAGGGTCATGACATGTAATGTTAAAATCTTTCATATAGAAATCTTCTTACATAAAGCTCACTAAGAATATGTTTTTTCTCTTTATTATTTTTTTCTCAAAAAAATGTTACAAAATGATTTTTATTAATATGTTGTGACTAAAATCACAATGTGAGAATGTGATCCACATTATGATGGAAACCCTTATATATGGGGATCATTTTATAGGGAGTCTAATCTCCTTCAAACCATATCTATTATTTATTGAGTTGTATGGTGATGATCATTGTGTATTAAAGCCTCGTTATCAATGAGAGTTTCATTACATGGTGATGAACATTACATTTAATTTATAATTTCTTAATTATAGGAATTTTTTATATATCCCCTAATATATAATTATATATTTCCTCATATAGAATTCACAATTAGTGATTACACATTCCATGGGATATATCATGAAGTATATAATGGGTGAATTCAATAGAATAAAAGGTTAGCCATTAAGTCTATACCAGAATGGTGATTATTGTAATGAAGGAGGATGGTGACACCATGATGGAATATGGATTGTTATTAATAAATATTACTAGGAGTGGTGGTATATGTTATAGAAAAATGGAGGAAACATTATTGGTGTGAAATAATGGGTCACAAAATTAGGACCTTCACGGTCACACCAAAACCCATAATCCCTGATAGTATATAAATAAATAAATTAAATAAATAGTTTTTATATTATATGATCAATAAATTATCGTTCCTCATATTCGACAAGGATTCACCTCTTCCCCATTTCATCATGTTGACATATTCTCTTATATAAAAGGTTAAATTTTATTCATTTTTTGTTTTTTTGGTCCTCCATTTTGGTAGATAGGTAAATTTTAGAATATCATTACCATTCAATTATTCATATGATTCATTCACTATTATATATTCTTAAATTATTTAAGTCTTATTATCACTTAATTAGGCAATTCATCATATCCATATATTTCATTCATTTACAACTATATTAGTTTTACTTATTTGATGGAGGTTCTATACTACCATATGTTTTGTTTCTGTATACATAAATCATAAAACATAATTCCTGGAATTATAACTAAAAACCATGTAATTATTGTCTATGTTCTAAAGGCTATACTAAGTATATCAATTTATACATTTAAAAACAAAATTTTCATTCACGCTAACCATTCATTTTGAAATAGGTTTTTATCATATTTATGTTATCAATATTATTATTCTAATTTATCAATTCACATCATGTGATTATTAAATTATAAGGAGGTTATATTTTAGATATTTCATTCAAACTATATAAATATTAACTGTTGAAATATTTTTTTATAATAATTGATTGTTTATGCTGTTTTGGTTATATATACGTGGATTTTATTTTGTAATGATATTTTATTAATAGATAAAAATTTGTTCCTATATTCTGGGGGTAAAATAAACATTAGAGGTTTATTATGACATATTCCTTCTTAATTAGATCCCATTGTTTTATTATTGAATAAATTAAATTTGATAATGATATATTGAAATTTATGAATTTATATTATCTAGTGTATATTGATATGAAACATTATTATTTTAAAATGGTTTTCCTCAAGAAATATTGTTTAAAGGTGAGTGTGTGATTCAGTGATTTTAATATATAAATATATACCATATGATATATTGAATTTTAACCGTTTTATAATGGAAACTATAATTTTTTGGTAGGTAATATTTTCGCATGTACTATATGAGATAATGAATACACTTTTATTATTATCCTAATTTTATTTATAATGCTATGATTAAGTAAATTTTCTATTCTATTCAGTATAATATGTTAAAAATTAGTTTTTTTGAAGTTTAATTGAATCAAGTGAAAATTAAATTAATTTTTTGTGGTGCTCTATAATGTCACTTGGTCCTCTTGGTGGTCCCACGGTTTTTTGTTTTATTATTCCTATAGTAGATTATTTATGGATATGTTCATGAAATATTTTTATTTTTTTATTCCTATTTTCTATTTTCTTGTAAACTCCTATATATGTTGTCCTAATTTTTCTATAATTGTTGTTTATATTTTTTATTTAAAAATATCCCCAAGTTCATTTTATTTATAGAAATTAAATTCCCACCCTCATAATAATTGGAAAGGTTTGTTACAAAACAATTTCCATCTTCATCCCTCATTTAACATATATAAGTTATCTTATTTTTCACAGTTAGTCATTTAATGTATATTTTACAGGGATAATTCTCCTACAAATAATTTTTTATATAAAATAAAAAATCATATTCTTTTGAATGAATGGTTGAAAAAAAACATTTTCTGGTTACTAATTTGAAAAAAGTAAAAAATAGACAATTATAGTAATATTTAAAATGAGAAATAAATTTATTTAATTGTAATTTTCATGATTTTCATACAGGTAAAATACCTATTGAATTTTCATTTTTTAAAACTTTTATATTAAATATTTTGAATTGGTTTCACATAAATACGGTAAATGGCCATTGGATTTTTCGGTTGAGGGTATTGATAATGGATGATGAAGAATACTTCATAATATATGGTGGTGTATTAATTATAATGACACACACATATATATATATATATTAATATTTTATATGTCTCATATATTATGCCACATAAGAAATCCAGTTAGGGTCCTTTTAGTGATATGATGATCTTGTATTAAAATTTTATAAATTTATGATGAGATACTTATGTGGTGTTTATTTGAAATATTATTTTATTATCCGTTATTTTATTGATATATATTATTTAGTTTCTAGTATTATTGTAAATTTATTATATTATTTGTGTTTCTCATAGACAAAAGATATTGTCAAGATATACTTCCGAGTGGATGTTTCCCTTTTAGTATATGTGTTTTTTAAGTTATATCATTAAAAAATTAGTAATAATTCATACTGACATGTATCGTTGCCTTAGGGATTAAGAATATGCTTAGGTAATTTCATGAGTTAATTTTTTATCAATTCAGGATATCCTATGTGGTTTAGTTCTAGTTTTCCTAGAACCTAATTGGTGGGTTGGATGAGAATCCATTATTCCTATAAAAGGTGGAAATAAAATTTCAAAAAATTGGAATATTAATAGAAATTAATTCTAGAATGAAAAACCAAAATGAAATGTGGGGTATGACCTCAGTAAAACACTTTTGTGGGATGAAATGATACTTCAATAAAAACACACAATGTATGGGTAATTATAAAGAAAGGGATCTATAAATATATGATACCATATATATGAACGAGAGATTGATCCTATTAAATATAAAAGAATTTGACAAATAACAATGAGTGATCCATGATTGTTTATAAGTGTGTAATGGGAATGTTTATGTGGGCTATATTAATTTCATATAAATATAATTAAATCTTCTTTTTGATCCATAAAATTAAATCAATTTCATTATAAATGACTTGAATTCTATATATGAGATTTTTTTTAAAATTAAAAAAAATATTTCATGAGAAATGAATGTGATATTAATAAATATATAGACTTATTGGTAAAAAATAAATATTTTGGTAAAGTGGGGAATTTAATTAACCAAAAAATTATGTTCTTATCATTTTTTCATGGATCAGATATGTTAGTACAATAATTCCATGACCAAAAATCTCCACCAGTAATTTGCTCGATCATTCATCTCCATTATAGATATCCATATGCACATTATTAATAAATTCCAAATGTACTTCCTCATTTTAGAGGATTTATATACTAGATTAATTGAGAGAAGTTTAAGGATTATATAAATCACATTGTTCTTTCATATATTTCCCATACTCATTAAAGTAATTAAAAATGATTGTACATTGGGTTATTTTGTGTGATTTGTAGGTCCCCCAAAATCTAAAAAATTACATTTTTGATTGATGGATCCCCCTGATAGTTAAAATTAATGTTGATACAATTCAAAGAATTCATATTATTGACTAACATATATGGTGTTTTCACCATGATGTCCCCATTAACAGTTCAATTATGATTATACTAAGACTATTTTTTTAAATGCGGGGCTTCTGTGATTAAATATCCTTTTACATAATCACAAACAGTCACTTATCTCATAAAAAATATTTACATCCTCATAAATATTATGAATGGAATCACTACACATGGTCATCCCATTTCACAATTATCTTTTACTAGACATAATATAGGAGTGCATCCCTTCTCTTGAACATTATAAGTGTAAAAATGAGAAATCATATCCTCAGGTAATTCTTGCACATAATATACAGGATTTGTATCCTAATAACTAACTAAAGGGTAATTGGATTTCATAAATATAATTTGGAATTTAATATTTCTATATAACTTACAGATGTGGGTTGTTTTTATTCATAAAATCGGTATTATAAATTCAATAAAATATTTATATCATCAATAGGATACGATGGTTCCTCCCAAGGATAAACACATTTTTTCTAAGATTATATTCTTAGATATGTGTTCCATTTTCCCAATATATCATCTTATATGACATAATTTGAAATTTCTTATAAATATTCACTATTTTGTAGGTATAGAATCATGTTTTATATATAAATTCTTTGATACCTGAAGAATTAACCCAAAATTCATGCATCTATATTTACATTATTAGTAACAAAAATTTTGTAACATACATTTCCCTAATATTTTAGGTATAAAGTTCTTGAGAATTAGTGAATAAACATTGAATTCAATAAAACATATATTTCATATCTAATAGACATATATTACACTCAAAAATGAATATATTATACCCTAATAAGTTTTCAACATTTAAAAAATTTACTCAAATGGTATCGTTCTAGAAAAAACATATATAATACTCTTCTCTATATATTAGGGAAATAGAAACACAAGAAGGTTTAAAAAAATACTTTAAAAGGTTAAAAATGACTCTAAAAATACAAGTATTTAAAATAATATAATAACGTCAGGACAACATAGTCAATTTTCATTTTCATATCATAATTTATTCACACATAATAAAACATTATTCATAGATGATTAGTCATGTAATAAATTTTTTATATAATACAATATTCAAGTGTTTCAAAATTTAGGATCATTGTTTAATAATGAAATTTATAATCGAATAAGTAAAACTCATTAGAAACATAAAAACCCATGAATGTAGAATATAATATCATATTAATCACTTGTGTCCACTCATATTTTTCACATAATATTATAACATGAAATGATTTTATTCCAACCCTTATGTATTTTGAAAATAAATCATAACCAATTTAATTATAAAGAAATATAACAACATCACCCATCAATATAAAAAAATATCAATGATAAATAACAAAATTAAATAGGAAATTATTTCATTTGAATATAAATTCCATAAATACAACCATCGTTCCTTTGTAGATTGATTAACCCTTGTGAATGAATTAATATTCTTAACAATTTTTTAATACAACATAAAAAGCTATCCAGACAAAGAAGGTGGATAAATCATTATAGGATGTATCTATTGAAACAACATTATCAATAATGGAATAATAAACATATAAAAAGTAATTTTATAAATTCAATTAAAATATTCATTGAAATAAAATTAGAAATATCATTTTCTGGTATAATTTTAAACTGAAAAAATTCATAAAACATTGAAAATTGAATTTTTATTGAAAAAAATAAAAAAATAGAACAGATGATTAATTAAATTGAATGAAAAATATGTTGTGAAGAGAAAATCATGTAGTAAAATTATTGGAAATATCATCCATACATTTATAATGAATATAAAAAGTAATATTTTTGGAAAAATTTAAAAATATTTTTTTATTGAATTTTACTTAGACTAAAGTACTTGAAAAAGATATTATGAACTCATTTAAATGTAGTGAATAACATTACTAAATGGATATAAGGATTATATATATGCATGAAGATAGTTAGTTAAATAAATTCAATCCTGCTAAAGAAATTTTTTAAAAATCTGGATTATGAATTTTTAATTCCAGATTTCCATGAAATAATTAACATGAAAATGAGTGTTGAAAAACATGAATATAAGTGGAATATGAAGTAATATGTTCAATAGGAATTTTATAATTTAAATTAAAAAAATATTGGTTCATTATATGAAACATGACATAAAAGGTCCATAAAAGAAGGTATTTTAGGTTCTAATCTTTCTTTGAATATTAAGGGTAGATCATTGTAAATAGAGATGGTCCCTTTACTCTAGAAGGTGGATCTTTACCCATCCTTGTGATGGATTTTGGATGGTATATTTCATAGTTTCATGGATCACTAGACCCCTTCCCTAGGTGACTGGGTGAGTTTGATTCTTATAAATAGTGGAACAAAATTGAATGTTACAGTTTATGGATGAATGGATGCATGCGGGGTGGAGAGGTGGTCCATTATCAGAAAATTTTGTTATTTTTTTCATTCAGTGTTTTCCATAGACATGGAGATTTCCTCATAGTGGACCATTCTTACAATGATTAAATGGTTAGAATTGTTCCATTCTCATGGTATTATTCATGATAGGGTACAGTCTGACTCCTCGATTATCCTCGTATATATCCAAGGTGTAGTCCATGTCCCATAATCTATCACCTATTTTAAACAAAACTATGATAATTTTATCAATAATAGCATTTTTCACACTCATACATGTAAAGAGGGAATCTTGGTAGTGGAATTATCTCCTTCATTGTCTAATAATGAAATCCCATGTGTAATCTCTAATTCTATTAGAACTCTTCTCCTGAATTGCATTAATAATTTATGGTTTTATTCCCAAATAATCCATTATTTTGGTCCCCAAAGACTAGTTTTGGTCCTTATTCCTTTATCCCTTTCAATAAAATTCTCCACATCAGATGGTATTGGAGTTTCTCAATGAGTGAACATTTACATGAATAAACTCCAAGGATTTGGTTAAAAATAAAATAAAGCCCCATGATAAATATAAATATTAATAGAAAAATTAAATACGATCAATAAAGAATGAACCATGATATAAAATTTCCAAGAGGTAGTATGTACACAATGTAAAATAAAATATGTGCATTACATAATATAGTTAACATAGAATAAATATTGACACATAGAACCCCTATGGTTTTATAGCTTGTGAATCAAGATTTATTAGATGAAAGATCATTATTTGTATTTTTGAAAACCTTCTATTGAATAAAAACAAATTATAAAATATATTTTTGGCTATGACTCAAAATATAACCATATAAAAAACAAAAAAGGTACATAATATGAATCTTTCCTCAAGTAATTAAAATTGTGACCATGAAACCCTTACGAATATCCTAATATTTTATGTAATTATCAATAAATGAATTAATTATGTTACAAAAATTAAATCCCCAAAAAATAATTGTATATAAAATATAAATCACTAATTTTTCTCAAAACCCATTATCTTCCCATAGCATGTTAATATTGAAGTGATATGACCTAATAAAATTAAATTGAGTTATGAATCCCTTTACCAAGGAATTACCCTTCTTCATATGTTATCTAACATCCTAGTATAGAAAATTTTTATTAATTATTCATATTAAAAAGAACCCTATAATATACTTTTCTATATTATATCTCATATTATGAATTCCATAATACACATAAAATAAATATTTATTATTAAAATTAACATTGGGGTATTAACTGTTCTGTTTCCCTTAAAATATTTAGTTGGGTGTTACATTTCCTTGAGTGTTATCCATGAGTTAATAAATTCCAAAATTTTTATTATAATATAATTAATGTGTTTTATATTTTTCTATATTCAAATCTCAATTTCATGTAAATAATGATGGTGGTTTCCATCGATCTCTTAATAAATTCCTGTTTTCTGATATTATCAAATTAATTAACAAAATAAAATCATATATATATATTAATTGTACCATAATATAATTATGGAACCCTATAAAATTAATAATTAATATGTATTATTAAAATAATTTATGTTTTTATAATCATTAGTGTCATTAACATTGTATAGATGTTCATATGGTTAGTAAATATACAAATATAGGAACACCTTATAACAATGGAATGAAAAAAAACATGATATTGTATAATGATAATTTTACTTCTTGATTACTTTAATGGTTTAAAAAAATAATTTAATAAATAAAATTCAAAATAGGTAAATAATTAATATAAATCAATGGGAATGGCATGAATATATTAGTAGTTTCATTGTATGCTAATTTTAGGTTGTTAAAGTTTTTGATGAAAATTCAGTGTTACTATTAATAATAAAATTTTCATGTGACTTTTTTATAACATTAATATATAGTTATTAATATTATATATTCATTGAATTTTTATTTACCACCAACCATGGATGGATGTGATAAAAGATGAATAATGTTATTTATGGGGTGGTTTTTCTCACATAACACGATCGTTGTTTTCATTTTCAACTGATCGGAGAAAGGAAGATAATGGTTGTAACATCAATAATGTATAATTTTAGTTAAACATAATTCCATTACAAAGTATTATGAAACATTAATGATTTTATGTAAGACAATTACAACATCCTTCGATATCATTGTTTTAGTTAAACATAATTCCATTTGAAGAGATTTTTATGTTCCCATATTGAGCTAAGAGAAAATTATGCGAAATATTTAGAGATTATTTTGGGTATATTATTAAGATAAAAAGGAATTTATATATTTATATGGAAATTTTGGATTATATAACATTTTATAAGCTAAAAAAATAGTTTTTTTTCACAAATATTCAATAATTATGGTTCAATAATGTATTTTAAAAAATATAAAGTGGATTGAAAAAAGGATTACAAATGATTTATTATCCATATGAGTTATGATCATATTTTTCATGATTTTAAAATCAATTAACTATATTATTATAAAACATTAAACACCCTTAAATATCATTTAAATAACTATTTAAATAATTTAAATTTGAATATATCTTGGTAAGTAAAAAATACGAATTCATGAGTTCCAATATATTTTTAATTATATTTTTTATCCCCCACTTTTAATTAGGAATAAATTTCAAAAATTAATTATCAATTAATATACTTAAAAAAAATATACATTAACTTTTGCATTACATGTTGAAACATTTTCTCAACACTAGGTAAGTTCTTTAGATAACTATAATATTGATTAAAAATAAATTAGATTACCATCATAAATATAAATTCATTATTGTAAATATTATAATCTCAAATATTTCATGTTTTCTAAAATCCTATCATTTTTGTAAAACGTTTTCAAGATAATTAGTTACAGTGAAGAGTTTATTATAAATATTAATTTAATATAATAAAATAATTTTCTTATTCAATGAATGTGGATTATAAAAATATATTAATCTAAAATGGATAGAATAGGTTTATCATGCCTCTAAAAATCACTAATTTACTAATATTTGGGAGATTTGATGTTTTTAACAAAGCATATAACAATTTTAACATATTCTAACCTTAATATTAGTGACTATATTTTTATATATTCAATTATTTTCTATAAATCAGAATAATATATACTATATTAAATAATTTGGACAGGATTAAACCCAAATTAAACAAATATTTTACAAGATTCAATTTTAAGAGGTTGTAAGATTGGTAATTTATTAAAATTATATGCTTTGAAAAAATAAAATATTTTAAAAAATATCATTTTGAAGAATTAGAATGAATTAGTAGAAATATTTTGTATTTTCTTTATTCTCATGACATCTATTGTATTAAAAATGAAATAATTGTATTTATGTGACATTAATTAAAATCTAAAATGAGTGGAACATTTTTATTGGTTAATTAGAAAAACATATCTAAATATTTTATTAAACACAAATATAACTTTTAATCAAATTTTTCATTCATATGTTACAAAAATAAATATAATATTTAAAAGATTAATTAATTTTTTCTCACAAAATAAATTTTTGGTTGATACAAATTTATTTACAGAATTTTATGTAGTTCTCATTTAATTATAATGTTAAAAAATTTACCATATTTTTGAAAACAATATTTTTCACTCTTTAAGGATAAATTAAAAATTTATTAAAAATACAAAAAATCATCAAAAACAAGTTTTGATGCAACGAACCAAAAAAATGAATAAATTTTTTCAATTAAATGTTATCATAATTATAAATCTTGTATTTTAAATTAAACAACATAATACATGGAGGAATTTATATTTAAAATAAATTCTAGTGATTTTAATATAAAAAGATATATCATTATTTCACACATTGATAATGCTATTTGAAATATGGAATATGAATTATAGTATATTGATTTTACATGATTATAAATTTCTAAACGATTTTATATGAAATTATTTTCTAAAAATAGATTAAACCATAAAATAAAAAACCTTTTCTATCATATACTAAATTAAAATTTATAATTACTATCAAATTGATTATATAATATTTTTAAAAAGAATACATGTTTAAATAATATATATCTATATATATAATAACAGTAATGAATATTATTAAACCATAAAAATGATATCATGTTAGAAATATTTCATCTTTTAAACAAATGTTACATGAAATAAAGGGCAGAAGGTTTATAAAATATAGAAACATCTTCTTTAGATGTTCAACCATGGTAGTCTCTAAGAGCAGAGAATATTAGAACTAGACCACCTATATTAATTACACATTATTTTTGTCACCTGCTATAATTTTCTATTAATGTGTTAAAAGATCATTTAATGATATATTATTATCATTCTATATCATGATTCCCATAAAAAATCCTACATATGAAATCTAAGACAGTATATCATCACTAAGAAAGTTGGTACATTGGGTGTGTCATGAGTAATATGGAATTAATGACATAATTGAGACATGATTTATACATACTATTTTATGGGAGTTTACATCATAGAAAATGGATTATAATGAAACTTTTGAACAAATTTTATTTACCACTTTAAATTGGATAGTATGTATTATACTTTCAATGAGTAAAACTTCAAGAATATGGTATGATGACCGATTTATGTAACCCTAATGATAATAATTCATAATAAAGAGAATATGTTACATAGTGAAAATTCATATTTGGATGTCATGGTTTTGAAATTTGATTATTCCTTTTTGACTATATTTACATATTATTACAATATAAAACCATGATGATCATTACATAACTGTTATATAATATTTATGTAAAACAAAAAAATAGAGATACAAATACATGATCAAAGGTTTCAATGTCTTGGGAAAATTAGGCTCATACACAACATTAACATAAAAAATCATAATCATTTATTTAACTCCTATATCTTTATCCTTAAATATCGTATTGTCATTAATACCTGTAATCACCGTAGGATATACATCAACAAAATGGGTGAGATAAAATCCCAATGGGAGGATGAGTAAGGTACATGAGTAAATATAATATTTGTGATAATAATAATAATAATCATATCATAAGAAAGTTATGATCATTAATTTTAGTTGGGAAACATGTGATATATGAATTGATTTTGGAAATGAATTAAATTAAACATCATGTCATAATGACCAAATAACTAAAATAGTTGTGAACAAAGATACCATCATGTTCATGCATAATAAATATTTATAATAATAACTTCATAATTACGAATATATCTATAATCATGTTCATGAATATTGCACATTATCTAATGATATGCATCATATTAGCTATTTAATAAGTGGGATATACAATTCATAACCCACCCATCAGGTCATAATATTTAAATAATCAGTCATGTGACATATATCATATAATAATTATAGCCAGGAAATAATACATGTAATGGAATGGGTTTCATAAGGACATAATAAATTTGGATTTCTTGAATAAACATGGCATTATCAATTTTAAATAATGAAATAATACTTTTCATAACAATCATCATTCATGAGTGAATAAGATGAAACTCAAGTGGAGTATAAGATGTTTTTGGGAAAGAAAGGTATTTTTGTAAAATCGGGGTATCTGAATTATAATTCTATGTGGAATCATATAGATATCTAAAAATAAAGGTATGAATAAGTAGATGATATTTCAGGGAGATTAAATGATTATACCTACAAAAAATTATTTAAAATCATGATATCCATTGAAAAGGGAATTGAATTTGAGAATCCCATTACCTTTATTCCCACTTTATTTTTTCACTTTTGAGCCTCCAGAATAAAATAATAATAATATTATTTACAAATTTATAAATAAAAGAAATTATTGTAATTTAAAACACTATTTATAAATTATATTCATGTTTGTGTGTTTGATAAATTCTTTGGTTATATGGTAGTCATATTAAAAAGATACTTTACATTAAAAAATTGATTTTCATCGATTTCGCAACTTTGTTCAATGTTATTTATACATTAGTCTAATTAAATAAATAAGATTATATTAAATATAGTTAAATATTTTTTATTATATAGATATTATAATAGCTATCCATTATGATAGATATATGTGTTGACATGGAAATTTCTCCGTAAGTGGATAACTGACCTTAGATAGGACATTGTTGATAGAGCAGGAAATGAAAGATTGGAATTTTTATATGTAGTAAATATGATACTTATAGTATCTTCAATTAATTAAAACATAATTAGCATACATCCTATTTAATCTTATATGGTTTTTTTGAAAGGGGTGGTGAGAAAAAATAGAGATAATAAAATAAATATATGAATATATGAAGAGTCGATAGAAACTTACTTAATACTCAGGTTAGATTCCCTTGTACAACACTATAAATCCATTGATAATTTATTTGGATTACTATATAAAATTACTAGGTATTCCAAGATGATTTAGGGGGTGGATATTAGTAGAAGTTATACTTTTGAAAATATATAGTTAGTGGTTTTCTAATGGGAGGGAGATGGATTATTTTTAGTTGAAGAGAGGGCAATTTTTAGAATAAAATATTATATGAAAGGAAAAACATGAAATAGTGAATTTTTGTCATTATAAATCATAAATAAATAAAATATAATGGGTTTATGACTATAAATGAACTTTATAATTATAATTCATAATTTAATGAAAATGGGGAGTGGAAAACAATTGTAATTATATTGAATAACATTTATCATTGTGTTTCGGAAAGTTCTTATGAGGTATTAAAATTAAAATTGTTGTAAATAAAATAATAATTTATGAAATAAAATATGTCATGGACAAAAAAAATTATATATAGGAAAAAGTGAAAAATAATTTTTAACGATGGGTTTTTAAGAGGGTTATTATCTATTGTAATTAAAGGCAACATTGTAAATATGTCTTTAACTTCAGTTAAAAAAATGAACATTGTAAATGTATTATGGAACTGGTTTTTATTGTTCAATTTCTATGAACTGACATCATAAACTAATGTGATAATGTATCTTTACCTGAGTTACTTAATAATAGACAAAAAAAATCATCTCTCACATCAGTTAATAAATATCTAACATGAAAAATCTTCGACATGAATGGTTTTTAACATGAGTTCTTCAATAAACGGTGTAAAAAACCCTATTACACATCAGGTTCTATATAACCGACATGGAACACACTTTGATGTGATTGGTTTTTTAGATCAGTTATATTATAATCAATGTAAAAACCATATTCTATATTGGTTACTATATAACCGATATAGAAAATATTTGAGATGAAGGGTTTTCATTTTGGTTATTTTATAACCAATTATAAATTTTCATTAATTCTTCATTTAAATATTCCACTCAACGACTGATCCCAACAAAAAAAAACAAAAACAGGAAGACATAGAAACAATAGTAAAACAACTAAAATATATACCATTACAATTAAAAATTCAAAATTATAATAAAAACTAAAAATAAAATAAAATCAAACCAAAACAACTTCAAAATAAACATTTACAATTAAAACATTAAAATTTAAAATATTAACTAAAAATAAACTAAAATACGATAAAACATATAAAATGAATTTCCCATTCTACTTGTAAGTGTGTGAGATAATATTCACTATAAGGGTGAGATTCATAAAAAAATATAAAAATTAAAAGGATTAGATTTTACATATATTGTGAATAAAACAAATGAAATATTAAGGAATTGTGTTTAATGAAATATGACATGATTTAACTTTATAGAATTTCCATTAGAAATTATGGCATTCACAAATCCTTACACATAATATCTGCATTCTTTCACACCATCTTATTTATGAAAATGTTTTTTAAATGAGTTTTTTAATTCAAAATAATATTTTATGTAATATATTCTAAATTTATTAATTATAAATGAAAATTCACCATTACTTTTACATATTGGATCTTAACGAACTTTTTCCTTATGATCTCTCAAAATAAATTTCATCCCCTTTTAGAAAATAATAAGAATGAAATAAATATTTAATTCATTATAATATAAACAAAAATAAATAAGTGAAAATATATAGTTATAATAAGTTTTTAAATTTTCCTCACCCAACAACATGGATAAAGAATATCTAAAAAGGTGTCTTCTACCTTGGATGAAAACACCTAATATCCAATGGTCACTGATATAAAAAAACTAATATTAGTGGTTATTATATTAAAATATAGATAATACATTGCTATATATATGTTTCATATCACTCAAGATAAGGAAACATCCAATACTGGGTTATTATATTCTATTTAAATATTTTAGTAATATAAATTGTTATTTCTTCTTTATTCGTTGTTCATTCATTAGGGGAAATGAACTACGGGTCCACATATCCATAGACCTATGTGTTGTTATTATCCTTACAATTTTTAGAAATATTCCTACTAAAAAACATACATAAGTATAAATTTTCAACACATTTACTGTAGAGAAAGATTAATGTTAAGACATACATTGAAAAAACATTCATCGCGTTATCGCCCAGATTATATCCAGTTACATGCTCCATGATATCATTTTTCAAAAACCCCATAATAATTTAATTCCTGCAAACATTATCTTCCATTTTAATCTAATAAATACCCAAAAAAATGAATATCATTAAAAACTATCTGCACTACTATAATTTTTATCTGATGTTATAGACCTTTGTATTTTTTTTGTATATGTAGTATTTATTTATGTGTAAATTATTACCCTAAATAAATTGATTAATATATGAAATTTAAAATTTTTTAAAAATTAATATAAAAATGAAATAAAATATAAAATATACACATACCTCTATGGAAATATGTTTTAGACGTCTAGATGGACAAAATAAAAAGTGGTTGATATTTTTTTCAAACATTCCACACCTCATTATTATGTAGTGGTAATCCAGCTAATGTATCTATAATATAATGTCTAGTGGATCTATAATACTTTATCTCTAAATATTGATGACGAATGTTATCTATAATATAATATATAATCACATATAAAACTATATGAAAATGAGGATCATCATCATATAACTAACAATATTGATGATTTTGTGGGGGAGGGTGTAGGAGTAGGATACAAAGACAGGTCTGCAGGTGGAGGTGGAGTAGTGGGAGTTGATGTAGGTTATGGGTGAGTGGAAGATGCAGTCTAAAATTGTATTTTCATATATAAAAACATTTATTTTATCAATTCTCTGATCTTATCCTGTAACGTCACATTAATATCCTAATATCCAGCCTCCAAAGATTCAATTTAATTAATTACCCTCTATTACATAAGTTGAATAATGGGGTAAAACCTTTCTCACCGATACACATGTTGGGTATCCTCATACATGAATATGTGGTTTGGGATTTCCCAATGCTATAGATGACAACCTCCCCTGATCTATAAATACCTCTTATTTTCTCTCATCATAAAGAGAATATATATGAATTGTATGAAAAAATGTGTAAGGATTCAAAATATATAAATAATTGAATAAAATTAAATAAATAAATAAAGTAAAGTAAACATTTTATAACCCCTTAAACTACAACCCATGAATATTCTATAATATATTTCTTTTTCCCCTCATCTAATCCCCCTTATATTCTTCATGTCTATGTAGGGGGTTTGGAGGGGAATCCTCTCTAGAGCGTGAAGATGCAACTCTTAGTTTTTTAAAATTTTCATGAATCATTTTTTATTTAAATGAAGTATACCTTAATGAAGATAAAGTATGAGTGTATACATTTCTATATTGGGTCTACTGATTTCTACTCAATTAAGTTAAATTATGAATAATAAATCATTAGTAATATCATTAAAAAAATAAAACATATAATATTATACATTGTACTTTCCAAAGATGCTTCATGTCTTAAGTTTCAAAAAATTGTTTCAACATATCCCCATCTATAAAAGGATATATAGCACATGTATTATTATGTTTTATATTCCCAAAAACGAAATCATATATGATGGTTGCTTTAAAATCCATCAAACTCCTAAAATCCAATGATAATCATTTCCTCTTAACTCCTACAGTGTAAGTTATATCATATGTCGTCTAATAATAATGTTTGAAACATATATTGTTCAAAAAGTTCAATATTATAAAAATAATAACCAATGAGAATACCAAAGTGGTCTACCATAATAGAGATAGTGATAATTTTTTAACACTTCTCCAATAATTAATAGAAATACCAAATTTTCTTTTACCCTGATTGGATAAAAAACATTTTAATTTATTTCTAATAGGACCTCTTGGAATATCATTATCATGAAATTATAGGTCTGTCTTGTGTTCATGACTATGTGAAACTGATAATTTTGGTAAATTTTTGCTTCCATGTTTACCAACCCTTGAACTCTTCTTTTACTTTGTGGGAGTATATAAATCATGTAAATAAGGATGCAGATCATCAAGAGGATCATGTGAACGTTCCTCCCCAGTAGTATGAGTACACTCATCTTCAGAAGTATGTTTTGGATCAGTTGATTGATATATCATTATCCTTCATATCAATGAAACAAAAAATTATTACACAAATATTAAAATTCAACTATTACAATAATATTGTAAATAAATATTAAAACATATGATACAAAAACATTGACTAAATTTATCATAACACATTAGCATTTATATTTTTTATTGTTAAATAAAATTAAAACAATAGTAATGATATATGAGATGTAAATTATTTAAATAAAATCAAATCCAAAAATTGTGAATTAAAATTAATAATTCCCCAACCTAATAAATCTTTTTTTTCACATAAAAAAAATATTTCTTCAATATACTCTTACAAAATATTTTTTTATTTAACATATTAGATTTAAAATAAATTCATTTAAAAAAATAAATAAATAAATTATGTAATGGTAAACATGTTTAACTAAACTAAACTAAAATATTATTAATTTTTTTATCTTATTAGTTTTCATATGTGTTTTAATAAACAAAATAAAAGTAACATATCTAACATTTTGTGAAATTTAAAAAATAAACAAGAAATAAACATGTGTCACTGTTAATATTAGGAAGGTACTAAGGGATTATTATCCCAAATTCCTTCATTGTGATCATTCTTTATAGAAACATCCATGCTTATGACATACTCTTCTTTATTATCTTTTATTATTTCCATGAAAGTAGGGATCTCACATAAATCAAAATCTTCATCATGTTGACTGTCACCGACATATTTTTTTCTGGTAAAGTAGTAGAACATTGCATATCATATTTATCAAGAACATATAAAATATATATTTCATGTATTTATATTATAAAAGGATCATATGTGTATTCAAATCTATTCAGATTAACAGGAGTCATTCCAAATTCATCATGTCAAACACTGTTGTTACCGATAAACGGTTTACAGTTAAACACTAGAAATTTAAATTTAATATAATTAACCTCTCATATTTCATCAATAACTCTATAATATGCACTTGATGCATAAATTGGGGTTTGGTCTTTAGAAATAAAAAAATATTACTTCATTGAAAACCATTACACTATTATTCTGAACTATACTTCTCTTGTCCTAATAATTCATAAGAAATGTATATCCATTAATTTCACACCCAGACCATGTAATCACATTTAAACAAAGACCACATACTGACCATCCTTATGTTTATTATGTTTCTCATCTACGATGAATGGGATTTTTAAAACATGGAAAAAACATTTTATTATGATCATTCAAAATCATCATATATTACTTATTCATGTTACATTGTTTCAACACATTGGTACTAAACATTTTATATTTTTGATCATAATCAATGTTATTTAAGATGTATAAATGTACCTTATATATCATTTTACCTGAAATAAACATTATTTTCATTCCATGAATCACCATTCCCCATAATTAACTCATTTTTGGAATGATTGTGGAAATCAAATGTTCTCTGCCATATATATAAGTATCATAAAAACTCTAAAACCTCCTTAGAAATATATTTTTAAAAAAAGGAGGCTTCAGGAAGATATGAATTTTTAATATACCACTTTAATATCTTCATATATCATTATAAAGGATACATCCATCATTGATATATTGGTCTTCAGAACATTATTTCTCTAACTAAGTGAACCATTAAATGCACCATTATTTTAAAACAAGATAGAGGAAAATAAAAGTCTAATTGAAAAATTAAAGAAATATATTTTCCCCAAACTAATAAAATATTTAAGAACAATCACCTTATTAAAAATATAATTGAAAAAATAACCCACCTTCATGAATGTCATTCTGATACAGATATGTAATATTCTATAGAAAGAAACAAGTAGATTTATTTTCATCATGTCATGACATTCATGAGAATTCATACCAATCAACTTTATATCCTTTAAATTAACAAAATTTGTAAAATTTGATGAATAATAATGTGGTGCATTGATATAATGAAGATACTAAAAAAATATAATTTTATCCCTCTTAGATAATGTTTGAAATATTTTGAATAAATGTATGTCATTCCCAACGAGTATATCTTACTCCTAAGCTATTACCATTGATAGTTAGTCTAATCTTGCATTCAATCCATATTTAGTCCTTTATTTAATATCAATCAATCTTCCAATCATGTTTTCCTAGATATTCTTCTCTATATGTGTGAAATAAATGTTAGGATTAACCTCATCGTATCTCCAATATGGTAGATAAACAATTATTTATAATTTCTTCCTAAAATTTCTATCATGACCAGATTTATTTGTCTTCAAAATTCTCACATCAAGGATTGGCACCCTCTAAAATTATTGATCTGTGGATAATGATTTATGAGTAATATGAAATACTTGTGAGCCCTAAAATAACTTTTTTCAATATTCTATAAGTGTGATCCATATACATAAACATCGGATGACCCATGAATACTATTTTTATCCCATTATACAGTTGAAAATATGAAGTATTTTTAATAGATTATACATGATATATTCCCCTTAATATAGTATCTAGACAAATTTCCATATATTGGGATGTTATTTATACTGAACATAATCATTTCATGCATTTGAAAATATTCTATTTTATAAAAATAATAAAACATAATACTGCCCTCTTATAATAGTTTTAAATAATTTACTAGTGGTGACAATAAAACATCAATATCATTTATGGTTTTTTTGGGTCTTGAGATTATTAAACTCAACTAAAAATATTATTAATGCATAAAAAATTACATAGATAAGATTTAAATTAATAATAAAAAAGTATGTGACCTATATGTTCTACTCAAGATATGATATGGATTCATTACATATTTACATAGTTTAAGTTTCATATTTGAATCTTTATTTCTGAATATGGGAAATTTCTGATCAATCTTCTTCCTGTTTGATAAATCATATGGATGTCATGATTTTCTATCACATATCTGTTCATCTCGATTCCCTCTTATCCATTTATCAATATATGAATTTGGAAATATACATATTAAATAAGGCATTATAGGAATATACCAAAATTCCATAGTACTGATATATGTAACTAAAAAGTTAGAATGTAATTTTTATGTCAAATTATATCATCACAGCCCACATTTAAGACATATTGATAGAAATTCATATTTTATCATATATAGAACACAACCATTAAATAGGCATGTATTTTTTTTACCCAAATCCCATCGAATATAGAATATTCTTTTCTTTATAATTTGAATAAGGAATATCATTATCATAAGGAATATTACCATTTAAAATATGTAGAAAATCAATAAAAATATTGTCACACCAACCATGTTTCACTATCAAGTTAATCAATATTAACATTAATGATAAAATAGTAAATTATATATAACCCAAATACAATGGTTTATCAACATCACTATACACCACTCAATTAACAGTTATTTCTCAATTGTATTTTCTTCAATATCACGCATCATTTCTCAAATTTCAATCGAATATAGATCTTTTCATGCAATATTGTCATAATATCCAAAATATTTCTGAGTTTCACCATTCCAAATAAAAGAAATTTAAATTTATTTATAATAAATATTTACTAAATGTTCTTTGATCTAAACTCTTTTTGAATTTTTTATATTTCAATATTTCAACCATGAAAAAAACACATGTTACTATTTGGAACATTTAGGTTTATAAAATTCAAAAAAATCATTAAGACCTTCCTCATATTAAGTACTTATTCGATGTTTTTTAATCCAACAGTGAATAATTATAATCTAAAACAAAAATAATAAAATAGGTCATTAAAAGAATACAGTGGTTATAAAAATGACAATAAATTAATCAAGTCAAACAAGGATTATATTTATATCAAATATATCATCATTTGAATGTAATAAAGCATGTAAATTTATACAAATATGCATATATATATAATCATATTTCTAAAGTATTATTATAAATTTTAGACTATAATTAAATATAAGTTTAAATATAATTGGTAAAGAGGATTTAAACCACTAATAAAAACATAGACAAATATCTGAGTGAATCTAATTAATTATATAACTTATTATTGAGAATTTAATATAAATATGAATACTCCATAAGTTTTCATTTAATTAATCATGGAAATTAATTTATAATATTAAGTATAGAAAATAAATGTAGACAGCAAAATATTACAATATATATATGTCATATGAATACTTACTAACATTTACCCCCTAAGTTGTTATGTTTTTTATATTAATCAACATGTTAGAGAATTAATGAGACACATATATAATTTTATAATACATTATCAACCCTTTCATTTCAAAGATACTATATGTGGAGGAAAATCATTTTGTCTAACTATAATATATAAATAAAAATAAATACTTATGTATATGTACAACCTTATTAGGAATAGTTATATGTGGAAATAAATAAAATTTATTTGTTATATTTAATAAAAATACATAGTCAAAAAGAAAATTAATATAATTTTCTAAGGGAATGAAAATAATTTACATTAACCCAAACTAAAAAAAAGGTTTCCTGTATTAATGTTTTATTTAATACTACATAAAATTTCAATAAAAATGGTTCAAATATTCAGTGAAAACACTCTTCCATGTAGTAGAAACACCAGAACATTATGATCTAATGTCGAGATTTATGATCTAACATAAAACATTAAAAGGTAATGAAATGAACACCTTTCCACTAAAATCAACTGACAAATAAGTTAATTGAATATGGTAATTAGATATCCGCAATGAACATATCCATATACAAATGTGCATAGATGAGAATGATGAAATAGAAGTAGTAATAATATTTTCGAGTAAATTTTATCAAAAAAAGAGAGACATGACACTGGTGACTTTGAACTACTTAAATCGGGTGAGAATCGAAGTGTGAGTTGTACTTCAGAGTTGATATTTGAGAAAATAGAATGTAGACAGTAACCTAACAAAATTTAAAGATGTATAATAAAGGAAAACTGATATTCCATGCAACTATATTATCAAAACGTACATAGGGTTTAAGTGTGTGACAACGACATGTTTTCCTTCACCTGATATAATAACATTGAAATAAATCAAATCACAAAATAATTTTTTTATCATGATGGTTATAGTATAATCAATATGATGAATTATTTTTTTCATATTTATCATGTCAGTTATACATTAAAATACATGAAAAATCAAATTTATCACATTGGTTAAAAACTAACTAACGTGACATAGAAAATATCAATTCCATATCATGTCAGTTATACAATAACCAATTTGGTAAATCTAATTTATGAAATCGGTTATTAGAGAACCCGAATTAAAAATCTATATGGATGGATAATTCACAGTGGTTATATATAAGTGAGGTTATAAAGCTGGTGTGAAAAATAAATTTTGTACCAGTGAAGACTATTTCATTATTTTGTTATGAATTGTATAATTTTAGATACATTGGGTATGTGAAAAAATATATTTTTTTTATTCACCTGAAAATTGATATTTTTCAAAAAATTATTAAAAAATAACCCCTTAGATAATTTGAAATTATGATTTCAAAAATTATATTGATTTTATTGAAATATGTTTCTATCATATTTATTTTAAAATTTTAATATAAAAATTATGATTCATTTGAAATACTTTAAAATATAGTCTATTATAAATGTGCTTGTATGTTTTTTGAGTTTTTAAGTTTTTCTATTTATTTTCCATTATTATAGTAATTAACATTACATATATTAATAATTGGAAATATTATTCATTTTATATAATTTTATTATTTAGTCAAATTACTATTCCCACAATCATGTTTCTATTACTAATCCTAATGTTACAATTCCATGTTTTTAGGTTACTATTCAAAACATTGAATTATTATTCTAATGATCACCAAAACTCTTTTAGAAACCACTTCATTTATTAAATAAATATTCATCTAAATTTATCTTTAAGTTATGTATTTATATTTTTTATGATGTTGACTGGTTTACAAATATATTTTTTTTCTATATTGTTGGAAGTGGGGGTGATGATTCTCATTGATTGGAGTGATCTGTAATTTACCATTTTCACTTTTAAATTTTATAATTTTTCTCCAATTTTAGTATTCAAGATTTTAATAGGTTCTATTATTGATTAATTTATCATTATTTATTAAAAAAGTAAATTGATCATTTTATTTACATGTATAACACTATATTGTTTATTATAAAACATATTTATTTTAGGATATAAATATCATTTATAAACTCCGATTTATTATATTATTACCCCCAATTGAATTTTCATCCTTGAAATTTAAACAAGTATTCTAAATTTAGAATAGTTAAGGATACTTCTATTTTATTATTTCTTAAGGTTCCCACATTGCCTCTTCAAAAAAAACAGTTCCACCACAAAACATTGACAAGGTGGGTTTTCAGATTATATATAATTCTCTATAATCCCTGTTCTTCACCAGATTCTCTTTATATGATAGGTCATTCACTAGATATAACACCTCTGGATTTAGTATATGTAAGAGATTAGGTATGTACTTCCTCATGAGTGATATTTGGAATATGTCATGAACTTTTTCCATACATGGTTTAATTACAAAGTGATAGGCTACTACAACTATGTGATTATAGATCTCAAAAGTGGCCAATGTATCTTGGAATAATATTCCCTTTAATCCAAAAGATCATGAATCCATTTTATGGTGATATTCAAAGTAAAATATTGTCTTAGTCATCAAAATCTAATTATCTTCTATTGTTTTCATCATAGCTCTTTTTATGACCATACGAATATTTTATATGTTGTTGGATATATTTATCCTTATCTATCCTCTCATTCACAATATTAGTTTTAATTATCTTTCATTCCCCAATGTCATTCTAAAATGTTGGAATTATACATCACTTCACATATAGAGCTTTGTATAGATCCATTTGAATACTCATGTGGTAGATATTTATATATGATAACACAACCAAATAGATATTTTGATGTCATACACCTTTTAATTCCATTGATTGGGCTCTTCAAATTTCCATTAGCATTTAAATAGTTCTTTTAGATTTGTCATCTGTTTGGGGGTGATAGGTCAAGATGAAATTCAATTCATTCCTCAAATAATGTACAATAGTTCTCCAGAATTTAGATGTGAATCACATATTAAAAACAAATAAGATTGAAAGTTGAACCCCATATAGCCTCACCACTTACTTCACATGTATCTTGGAAATTTTTTTGATTGGTATATATTCCTAAATAGAAATTAAGTGGATTATCATGGTGAGTCGAAGAACCAAAACCCATATAGAATTGTTTCCCTTGTTTTGTTGGTAGATAGGTGATAATGTACATCACGAAATTCTCATATTCCCACATGGGTATAAGAAATGGTTCCATCACCCCTTTATCATTATATTTCTCTACATTATCCTTTTGATAAACAAAACACATTGAGATATACTCTGCAATATCCTTCATCATGTTGTCCCAAAATAAGTGTACATGAAGATCATAGAACATCATGGTACTTCTATGATGCATAGAGAAAGATAATATATATGAATTATCCAAAATATTCGTCATTAGATAATGTATTTAACATATAAAAATACACATTCTATATTAAAGCACACCATCATCATCAATTTTGAAATCATATAGGTTCCCTTTATTTAAAATTTTCACATTCTTTTATATCATCAAATCATTCCTTTGTTCCTCCTTGATATTATCTTGGATATATGGTTCAGAAATAATTTCTTCACGGTAGAATGTATTACCTATAATTATTATTTCAAGATACATAATTTTAATATCGATGAAGATAGGGTCTTTTTGAATCTGCATCATGTATATAGTAGCAGATTCTTTTCTACAAATAGGATCAGATACTATGTTTGACATTCATAGATATTAGTTAAAAGAGAAAAATTGTTTTTTATTAGTTATAACCATATTATTTGATTCATTTAGAGTTTCTTATGTTCTAATATACACTTATTGTCATTATATATTTCACACATTAAAATATAGAGGTAATATTACAAATCATTAGATAAATTATCACAACTACTAACTATAGATCATATTTTAGTTAGTTCTTACCATGGATTAACAATTTTAAGGAATAATAGGCTATCAATAAATCACTATACATGATTAATAATCCTAATAATTTTTTTATGAATCAATATATAGGAAAAAACCTTCTCCAATTTTTGGTTGTTTGAGTACATGAAAAGTGATTAATCTGTTATTGATCTCCTTAATGATTTCATCACATTCCAATATACATATATAAGTTATTTCTTTTCATATTAACATAGATGCGTGATGGAAAATCATGATAATTTCATCAAAAAACATCATTATTACACTACTGAGCCACAAAAACAATGAATATATATGAAACTAGTGGACCTGTTCCATTTTTTAATTTAATATATCATTCACTGGTCTATATAAATCCACTCACTTATTATCATGTTTTATATGAATGTTTCTTTTTAAAACCAAAAGTCACATTTTTTGAAATTAACTTAAATTTTCTACATCCTTAATGTCTCTATCACAATTCATATATTCTCATAATATTTATCCTTGATCGTGTAGTAAATGAGAATATCTTCACAAAATACATTAAATTTTTTTTGTAGTTGTATATAAATAATATATTCATAAAATTAATAAAGATTAGGGGAATTATTAAGTCCCTAGGGACTCACTATGAACTCATAGGGTACATACCTTATACCTAATGTAGTCTTCTGAATATATTATTTCTTCAGATTTAGTTAATGATACCTACAATGAAGATAAAATATTGAAAAGTAACATGATCCTTCAAGTTTATGGAACACGTAATAATTCCATGTAGGATAATAATTGGTCTTTATAGTGGTCTTTTTCAGAACTAGATAATCAATATACAGATGCATTGATTTATCATTCTTCTTGAAAATGAGAATAGGTTGTCCCCAAGGTGATGCAATAAGACTCACGAACACTTTTTCCAAATTCTCTTGCAGTAGATTCTTTATCTCGTCATCTTTATACAAGACCATATTATAGGGTCATGTAGAGATATAAGTATAACTATGTAAAAGTTATATTGGGACCTGTAACTCATTATTTCATGGAATTTTGGCTAAGCCTTCTATAAATAAATCATTTTATTCCCTATCAATATTAATTTTCTTTAGTTGATTCCTTCCTTTAACCCAACCATTTTGGAATGATATGGTTCTTTATAGGGTATTAAATCCCACACCATTGTTTCATTTTACAAATGAGATTCATGATATGCCTTTCATTTTTATCAGATCATTGGATGGTAAGAAATATGAAAATAAATTTCCTTTTCCTGATAATTGAAATATTTTATATATAATGAGATCCAATCCATTCCTAGTAGAGTATAGAATTACTAAAAGGGAAGTATTATGAATTTTTCTTGATGAATATTACATAAATACTTGTAGGAAAAGAGTCTAACACATGGGTTTAAATGATTGAACCACTATTTGTTTTAAATATATCTCTACATGATGGTATCACTCTTTTGATTCAATTGTTTTTTTTCAGAATTGATGGTTCTAAATGAAATCATAGAATCAGAATCATTAAAAATCATTTTCTTTCTTTAATGAATAGAAGGTGGAATTTTATGATTTCCCTTACAAGGCCCACTTTAGCAGTAGTGTTAGACTAATATTTCCATTTATTCATTTTATTAGGTTATTTATTAATTTTATTTCCCATAAGGATCTATGTTTTAGTGAACTATCTTTCACTGTTCTCTTTCTTCATAGAGATGATGCATTGAACCATGGTTTTTTTATTATGAGGTTCCTTCCATTCCTCTATCATATTGCATATATAGTTCTTTTATCTTTGTTATTCATTAGCATGTTGAGAATATTTCCCAAACATGAACCATTTCACCATACATTTTCGTCAATTCCCTTGATATTTCTTCCCACATTTTTGACAATTGGGATATTGGATCCACGTTCTTCATTTTTTATTTGACCAACTAGCCTAAAACACTATTCTTCCATTCATATCTCAATAACAATAAGACCATTTTTTGAAATTCAACTAAATATTTAGATCACATCAATCCACTTCTTCATAAATCTCATGGTTTCATATACCTAGAGACATTATAATTTTTTGGTTTAACCCACTAAAGAATCTTAATATTTTGATATAATTTTAGAAAATAAATCCCAAGACATATATTTCAATCCTTTTGAAATTTCATTGTAAGTCAGGATAGATTTACCTTCCTTTTTATTTTTCAGGATGTATTCTTCCTCTATCATTAGTCAAAGAGTTAATCAAAAATACTTATCCTTCATCTTTGTGTTTTTAATCAGTTCCCATAGTGGATCATTATCTCTATCTAAACAATCGATAGCTGGACACTCCAACTCTATCTCTGAACAATGGATCAAAAAGGTGATATTTTTTATTGTGTTAACCCACTATTCCGTGACAATAGTATCAAAAGTTACAGGAAACATAAGTTTTCATTACCACTAAAAAGCACTCAATAGTTAGATTCTCCTTCTTGGGTGACAACAGACATTCCATGTGTTTTTATATATTGTTCATATCCTGAAACACTAGGGTGATAATCACCATAACATTTTGAATTCCACATCTAATGTAATGGGGTATTTTCTATGGAAATTCATTGCATTGTCACTCATAAGAATTTTGGCATTGTTTCTCCCTATTCTCACCATTTTATAAAATAAATATTTTTGAAGCAAATGTATTCCAAAAAACATGAATAATTTATTATTTTATGAATATAACAGAGAACTCATATATTATGGGTTCACTAAGTTTATCATTTTCTAAAAATATCTTTCTTGAATGTTTTACCTATACATAGGATTATTATTTTGGTTACCAGTCTAGTTTTATTATCCTAATATAAAAACTAAAAAACATTCCTTTGATACAAAATATAGGAACCCTAATATTCATTAAATAAAAATATCATCATTTTTATGATAAATAATAAAAAAGTGATATAAATTCAAGACAAAACAATTTAGTATATTGGAAAAATTTGTTAAATAATAACTTTAACATAATAAAACTGAAACTTTTATTTAAATCACTCATCTATATCCTTAAAATATCACATTATCCTTAGAACATGTAATAACCTAGGGATATTCATCAAAGAATGTGGTCAGATAAAATTCAAGTAATAGGTTAAATAGGGGACATGGATAAATATAATGTGGGTAAGGATAGTCATCATCATCATATCATAATCAAAAAACATTATTAATATCATGACAAACCCATGTGATAAAGGTATGGAATATGGGTATGAAAAGAAACATCATGCCTTATTTTTCAAATACCTCTTGCAGTTGAGAATGAATCTAGCATCATGTACATGCTTAACATATGTACATAATCATAAAATCATCATTCTGAAAAAAACTAATAACATGTTCGTGGATATTACATATCAAATCATGAGATACTTGTCATTACCCAATTAATTATAAGGCAATATAATTCTGGGCCCACCCATCACATCATACTATTTACATAATCATCCATAGAACATAGAAAATATAAAAATAATAGTCCTGATGTAACCCATGTAAAGGAATTAGTTTTATAAATATTTTATAAAACATGATTTTATAAATAAATTTTGTTCACCATTAAAAATGGAAAACATAATTGGCATAAAACATCATTTTTGAGTGAAGAAGAAACAAACGATGAGGTGTAGAAGATGTATTTTGGAAAGAAATTTTTTTTTGGGAAATTCATTGTTATTTTATAATTTATTTTTTTAAAATGTATTTCCAAGAAAATTAAAGTGAAGAAATATGAGGTGATGTATAAGAGGTATTATAGGAACATTGATAAAAAATTAATGTCAAATTGGAGCAACCCAATAAAAGATTGTTGAGTTCAAGAATACCTTTACCGTTGATGCCATAGAATTCTATCAGTTTTTTACCTCATAAATAAGCCAAAATGATTTCTAAAAATGTTGATACAAAAGATAATTATTATAATAATTATCACAATATTTTAATTATAGTCATTTGATTATATTTCTAAATTTTCTTGGTCATGGGTTGTCATTTTGATATCATGTTATGCTTAATAATTAACAGTTTCACATTAAATTCACTATATTGTTCCACATAATTTATAAACTAGAATATATAATTCCAAAATATTAAATTAATTATTTTTACAGGGGAAAATATTATATATAGTTTATAATATGCATCCATGCAATGACATAGTGATTAATAGTAAAAAAATCTAGAATAAATGTTTATTGAGTTATATTATATAATATTTTACACATATAAAATATAGAGAAATAACAAAATACATTGTTTGATTAAAAAATGCTATTACATAAATCAGTAATAAACCCAATTAAAAGTACAAACAAAAAAACTTTTTAAATAATAAAAGAAAAAATATAAAATTAGAAAATATGGATCACCCCCAATTTACTAGAATTTTTTCTCTTATCAAAAACACTATAGAGAAAAAGAAAAATATTATTAATCCAAGGAAAATTACTAAAATATAGAACCTTTATATGAATTGAGTTTAATATTGAGTGAAATAATGAATTAGTATTTATATGAGTTAGAGTGACCATTGGAACAGTAATGTTACCATTGGAATAATGACCTGACAATTGGGAATAATAACCTAACTATTTCAATAATAACCTGCCATTTGTAAAAATAAATTTACCAATGAAAAAAAATTTAGTATAAATAAAATTTTCCATGATTAATTAATTTAAATGCATAATTTATTATTCCAAAAAATAAATATCATGATTAAAAACTCAAAGAGAATACTAACACATGATTAATAAACTATATTTTATTATATTTAGTAAAAATAAATTTTAAAAATTAAAATTACCGGTTTTAGAATTTTTTTAATTAATAACATTTTTTAAATATGCATGTCGAAATTTTAAAAGGGTTATTATTTTGCAATTTTTTATGAAAATATTTTCAGAGTGATTATTGAAAATGTCATTTCTGACATAATATGCTTAACTCATATTACATCATCAAAAATATAATAATGAAATAATCCCTTATGTATCACGAGTATTGGCCATGATATATTTTATTTCATAAATGATTCATTAAAATATGATAAAATTATTTTCCAACCCTAAAATAAACATCCCAAAATATAATGTCAAATGAAATTATTTAAAATAAACATTATTCCTTCTTTAGACCTTCCATGTTAATAAAATAATAATTTTTAAATATAAAGGGGATTAAAATTATTAGACTCATTTTATTATATTAATATATTAATTACATTTTAAAAATTCACTATTACAAATAATAACTTAAATATATATTTATTTCAATATTTTATTTTAATAGTACTCTTCTCCTCATGTATAAAATACCCCCTCCTTCCCCATTGAGAACCAATCCTCCCACCCATTTAATAACTAAATATTCGATAAAATATTCTATCCAATTCTTCATATAATCATTAGGTACTTTCTGGAGTAATAATACTCAACTAAAAAAGGATGTGTAGTGTAATACAAGAGAAACTACACTAAAGAAATAACATGTTTTTAAGCCATTCACTCATTTAAATTTTTATCCTCTCTTATTTACCAAATTATTTAAAATATATATATATGATGAACTAATTAGTAAAAATTTTAACATTATATTATTTATTTAAACATTCTGAAAAAATTATATATTTAATGGATTTATGTTTTATACTACAATTTCTTTATATTTGGACTACGTTCCTCATAACGGTCAGTTAACTTCCAAAGGGTATGTTTCCGATTAATTTCATATCACCAACCCTTTTAAGAAATAAATTATATTATTTATCATATATAAATGTATAAATATATTTATTTTAGCATTTTTAATATAATTTAGAAATTACTTTGAAAATTTATCGAAATCGAACAAAAACTGAAAATTTTAAGAAAACATGATACCAAAATGCATCAATTTCATCAATGAAAATTAAGATATAAAATTAATGATTATAATTTATGTAGTGTTTTATAAATGACTATAATTAATTTATTTATTAGTATTTAAATAAATATAATTTTATTATCATGGAGGCACAATTACAATGAAATAATGCGAGAACTAAGGTATGGGGATTCTCGAACCCAACTCACATTCTTTGGGTTTTCCTAATTCTATGAAATTTATTTATATATATTCATTTAAAATAAATAAAATATAATTACACTATTATTCTATTTTTCATTTCATGGATATACATGTTTTTAACATTGTTTTATGGAAAATTTAACGATTTCTCTGAAATAACTTCTCTTTCCAAGACACAAATCGACCCCTTTATGATTATTTCATCTTCACTCTATATTAATGATTATTATACATAATATGTTTTACCTTTTTAATTTTCAGCCCCAAAATTTTATTTATGAATGTTTTATGTAAGAAATTATTATGAAACCCATTCATTTTCATGGGTTATTTTTTTACAATGATTGTTAAACATTCGATGTGGCATGCATGAATGTGTAATTATTTAAATGTGAATGGTGGGATTGAATTATATATACCTCCAATGAATTTGTTAATATTATGTATCTAATGAGATAAACTATAATATAAATGAACATGGGGATATATCTTTTAATAGTGAGGATGTTATGATTCTGAAAATATGTTTTGTGTGAACATGTTGGTAGCTTTGGACACAACTATTTGTGGTATTTTCCACTAAGACATTATGTTCATTTTTATGCATTGCCAAATTCAATAACATTTTCAATTGATTCCCTCATTATGTCTAGGATAATATTATTATTATTTATGATGATGATGAATATAATCACTCATGTTATAGTGATTAATGTTCTTTATTCATCCTCTTACTAGGTTTTTAGCTCACCCCTTTTATTGATGTATATCCTTAAGTGATTACTTATACAAAAGAGGTCATGAGGCTCACTATAAAGATATAGATATATGAATTCAATAATTTTTTATGTCTTATTATTTAAATATTGGGTATAAGATTAATCTTACCAAGATACTAAACCTTCGTATCATTGTTTTGTAATCCAATTTTGTTTTTTATTGATAAATTAATGTAATAGTCATGTTATTAAAGTTAGATTATTTATTGATGGAATAAATAAAATTAGTTAATTTTGGGATTTTGATTAGAAAATAGTAGTAAAAATGATAATTATAGGTCTATATATAGGTAAAAAATATGAGGAGAATCTTTTTTCGGAAGTATAAACTTATGGGTCCCATAAGGAATGCATATAGAGATAATTACAGAAAGGATTAATTTATTTATTCATGTATTTACCTAAGTTTTGTTAAAACCATTTCTATTTTATAAAATGGGAGGAACCAAGTGAATCCAAGACAACAACCCATGTGATGTACATTTCAATGATTATCCGAATGACATCCCCAATGCCATAAGAGGTTGAGTTAAAAACATTATGGAAATGTTTAAAAATATATATCAAGATATGAATAATAACCAGAACCATGTGGAACATTCTCCTTCGCCCAATAAAGATAAACTAGTCATTGAGTCTATTATGATGGAATTACCCCGATGTTTAGTGGAACTTCTGATCCACTTTTCATGGAATAGTGGGTTCACTCAATAGAGTTGATATTTTTAATGATCCATTATTATAAGAAGGAGAAGGTGATTCAGACCATATACCATTTAGATGGATAAGTTGATCAATAGTGATAATTAACAATGACCTCCAAGATTATGTATGAAATAGAAGATATAGAGTGGTAATACATTTAGAAAATAATTTTTACTAGGTGTTTACCTATAAATAATCAAAAAAATATGGACAAGGTATTTATAATGTTGATGGAATAGGAGGGTGACTCAATCACAACATATAAGGAAAACTCAAACATTATTTCAATATACTTTGTGGGTCATTTATTATCAATGCAATACAAATGGATATATTCTTTAGTGGTTTAAAACCACACCTTAAAAAGGCTCTAGAAATAAATGACTTTGGAAGTTAAGAAGAAGTGGATTTATATTCACTAAATGTAGTGACAATGTTTATAGAATGGTCCCAAGGTTATAGAGATAAGAATAGAAGAATGGTGTTTCAGGATCATGGTTCAAATGAAAAATTAAAAAACAGGTTCTAACAACCCACATGTCAAAAATATGTGAATAAGAATCATGGGAATTTGATAAATGTGAGAGGGAAATTATTTATGTGTGAAAGAGAAGTTTGTCAAACTCATGAATATCGAAGAGACATAAATAATCTGACAAACATGATCGAGGAAATGATGGCACCTCCTAATGTGCCACCTATGGTTCAATTCATCAATTATAGAGAGAAAGGGAACTATGAAATCTAGTGTACTAAACACTATGTCTTAGAGAATAATTAGCATTAGTAGATACAAAACCCAAAGGAGAATGGAAATTTATATGTCATCACTAGTACTAAAGTAGAGCCTGAAAATGATTTCATACAATGTAAACTACGCATTCATTAAATAATGGAAATTTTTTATTTAGTTTATGTTCTAAATATTCATTTATATACAAACAGTTTTCAAGAATAATTGATTTGATTATTTGATACATTGAAGTAGAGATATAGGAAAAAACACCTTATGGTGCAACAAATTCAACCAAAGTGTTTGACTCTTCTATTATTAGAGTATGTGGGGTGATTATTCTAGTGAATATATTAATGATTCCTTTGGTGGAATTCAACATTATACTATGCATATATTATCTCTCATTATATATAGCACACATAAACTATCTAGAATATTAATTTTGTTTTCATATTCTAAACAATCCCACACTCCTTAACCAATTAAAGGATGATGGTGAATCTTATTTAGAAAATCCAAAAAAATTGAGTGTTGATAACCTTTGAAGAAGAATACATGGACCAAATAGTTATTCTTTAGGAAATCATCAATATTGAGGAGATTCCCATTCTTTAGGAATACACTAATGTATCTCCTGAAGTGTTTCCAAGAAACCCCCTTGATCTTGATCTATAGTTCTCAATTGCTATCATAATTAGAGATACTCCAATATCAAAATTACCCTACAAGATTTCCATGATCTAACTTGATATTTTAATGAAGCTACTACAAGAAAATTTTGGAAAAGGGTTTATATGCGATAGCACATAATCTTGGAGTGCCCCAGTGATCTTTTCTAATAAGGATGGATCAATTTGGATATATATAAATTATTTTGAGCTCAAAAATATCATCATAAAGAACAAGTTTCCTATACAACATATTTATGAATTGTTCATTAAAATTTGAGGACCACAGTACTTATCAGCGGTGGACCTTCATTCTTGATATCATCAACTAAAGTTGAATAAAGTATCTATTGAAATTGATAGTTTTTTACAAGTTATTGGAAGTATGAGTTCATAGTGATGCCTATTGGACATAATAATTCCCCTAAAATCATTGTATAGTTTATGAATAAATTCTTTAGATACTACCTTGACAAATTTTTGGTATTCTTTATCAATGATATACTCATTTACTCAAATGGTGGGGAGGAAGATGAATTACATATAACGATTGTCCTTAAAACCTTATAGAAGGATAGAATGTATTCTATGTTCTGTTAGTGTGACTTTTAAATATAGGATGTCTCGTATTTGGGGAATTTGATCACATGTATGTGAATTTTTTTGATCCCTTCAAAAAAAATTGAGGAATGGCCCAGACCCAGTAGTTTCACAAAAATCCTTATTTTTCTTTTTTTGTAATGGTATTACTGATGTTTTGTGAGTATGTTATCATGGTCTTCTATCTCTATATCTAAGTAAACTTGTAAAGGAGTAATGTATTAATAGATAGCAGAATGTGAGGAAATCATTAATGAGCCCCGAAAAAGGGTAATAATTGTAAATATACTCACACTACCAACAAGTGGAAAATGTTTTATGATATAAAATTCTGATTTAAAAATGGTTTTCGATGTGTAATAATGAATAATTATAAAGTGACATCTTACAACTCATGATAGTTTAAGATCTATGGCAAAACAACCTCATGCATGATCTATAGTTTTCAGCGGTGATCTTCACTCTAAAAAGTTTTGTGATGTTATCAATATGGTTATTAATGTGACATTTAAAATGATCATAAGACTATAAATTATATATTCACAATGATGGTGCTCAACACTTGTTAAATAAGATCATTATATCTAATGAAGGACTAATATTTCTCCATTCACTACCATTGGGGAAAGGTGGGAAAGGTAGTTGTTTATTTTAGTTGAAAAGAAACATAGACTTTATCCATGATATATATTTAAAAAGACCATATCTTCTTGTAAATTAAAATGTTGGATCTGGAATTCACAATGATAGGGAATAGATCCTAGCATGCCCAAATGATTTCCCAACCGTCCATCCTATTGAATATCAAGGAGTAAAAAATGGATGAACAAGAGCCACAAAGGAAGGTGAAATAAGTAATGTAACAGAATCTACATGAGTTTATATCAATAATTATGGTGTGATTATACTTAGAATAATGTTTTGTGTGCCTTAGTCACATGTGACAAAGATGGAGCTATTGGATAATTCATATAGATCATTATTCTACATCTATTTTGGAACTATCAATATGTATTGTGATCTTTGAGAAAGATTCATGTGGGACAACATGAAGGATGATATTGATTATTTCTTATCGAGGTGTTATGTAAGTAATAAAGTTAATGAAGTGTGATAAAATTTGAAATGTATGATGCAACCATTGACTATAACCATGTGTAAATGGGATAATTCCATTATATATATTGTCCCTAGTCTAATAAAACATCTAAATGAAACAATGTAACATGGGTTGTCATTGATATACTCAATATAATATCCACTTTATCTCTTTTGAGGAATATTTCTTGCTTAGACAAAATGAAATTTTATATGGTAAGTAAGTAGTGATGATGCATGGGTACCAATTTTGATCATATGTGATCATGATACAATGATAAACATTAAATTCAAGAGAATTATACAACATGAATTGAGTACGAAATTGAATTTTAACATGGCCTATAACCCCACACAAATGGCCAACATGGAAGGAATATTAAAATTCATAAAGATGTTCTGAGAGCCTACATAATGTAATTAAATAGTGGATGGTATCAATATCTCTCATTGGTTGAGTTCTCAAATAACAACGTCTTCTAACGATGTTTTAAAATAGCTCCATATAAATCCCTGTATAGGAAGTGATGTAGATCTATAGCTATTTGGGATAACTTTTGTGATCAGATTCAATATGGAATTGACCATGTACTATGTATTAAAGAAACGATTCAGGCCATCCAACAACATATAAAATCTATTCAATGTCAGAAAAGGTGTTATGCTAACAACTATCAAATTTACATGGAGTTTGCTGTTGGAGACAATTCATTCATTTGAATATCGACATAGAAGAGAATCAAGTGTTTTGAAAATAATTGGAAGAATATCCAAAGGTGAATTTTCCCCTTTGAAATCCTTGATCACATAGGATAAGTATCCTATCGGCTTTCACATCCAATAAATATGGCTCATATTCATGATGTGTTCAGAATATCATTCTTCTAGAAGTACATAAATGACCTCTCACATGTACTCAATCTAGAGAAGATACAATTAGATAATTACATATCATATGAATAACAATAAGTGATGATCATGGACAATAGATACAATTTTCTAGGAAACAAAACAACTCACCTTGACAAAGTATTGTGGAGGAACCATAATTATGATGTGGTGACTAGGGAACTAAATGAAAACTGGCATTGAATTAACCTCCCCAAGTCTAAAATGCATATATTAGTTCAAATTTTAGGGATGAAATTTTGAATGTAGGAAAAAATGTAATGACCCATTATTTATTACAAAAATTTCTTTCAATAATTATTGTGTGTTTTATCTTATTAAATTATAATATACACATACCGAATATAGTGAGACAAAAAATATATCGGTTCATTTCTAAATAATATGACATTAATTAGTAATGAAACTAATTAAAATTCCAATAATTACAACTATATAGATAATTTAAAATAGAAAATCTATAATTGGAAAATAAGGATCACAACAATATTCTCGAATCATCATCCCCACTGCGAAAATATTAGAGAATAAGAAAAATATTATTAAAAATAAAAAACTATAAAAATATATAATCCTATGAGGAATTGAGTTGATTATTAAGTGAAATAATGAAGTATTATTTATAAGAGGTAATATGGCCATTGGAATAATAATGTGGACATTGGAATACTAATGTCAAAAAATTAACTAGTAGCACGAACATTGTGAATAGTAACCTAACTATAGGAACCATAACATGACCATTAGAATAGTAAATTTACCAAAAAATATTAAATTGTGATATAAAATTATTTACCTAGTTATTTTTTCAACATAAATTTTTTAATTCCAATAAATATATATAATGATTAAAATCTAAAAAATAATAATAACATATTTTTAATAAATTATATTTTAAATTGTATTGAAAAATAATTATTAGAAGTTAAATTACCTATTTTATAATTATTTCAATAAAATAGATATAATTATTTACATTAATCATGTTTAAATCTTATTAGGGTAATATTTTTTAAATTTTCTATTATGCTTCAATTTTCAGGTGAATAGTAAAAATATTGTTTTTCACATTACCCATGTAATTCAAATTACATCATTAAGGTAATGACAATGAAATAATAACTTCTAGAAAATGAGGTTCCAACATGATATATTTAATTTCAATAATGATCCATTAATATATGATAAAATTAATTTCCTAACCTAAACAATATTCCAATATCTAAAGTCAAATGTGATTCCCTAAAATAACAATTTTTATTTCCACCCACTTACCTTTATAATAAAAAAATGATTTAAAATTATAAATGGTAATTAAATACTTTTTATCATTATAAACCTAAAAAATATTATATATATTGTAAAAAATTTACTAATAAATGTTTCACCTTTTATATATTATTTTATTCAATATTATTTTATAAAAACACACATCTCATCATGTATATATATACCCTCTACCTCCGTATGTAAACAAATCCTCACACCCACTAAAAATAAAAATATATTTCCAAATAATCCCTCTTATACCTTATAGAATATGTATCTTTCTTATAGAGTAATAAATATTTAAAAAACAATGGAGTTATAGTTTCATACCTGATAAGCTTCATCGATGAAAGAGATTATTTTTTAACTTTTCATTCGTTTTGTTTTTCTCCTCTATCTATTCTCAAATTATTTAAAGATAAAACTTTATATGTTTTTATTAATATTAATTTTAACATTATATTAATCATGTTAACATGCTGTAAAAATTATAATTTAAATGTATTTATTTTTCATGTGACTTCTTTCATTATATTTGGACAATGCACCCAATAATGATTGTTTAACCAACAACATGGATGTTTCTAATTTATTATATATATCCACATATATGAATGGTTAAAATAAAATATTTATTATATATAAGTATATAAAAATATTTTTTTATTCTTGTATAAATTATTTAAAATTTATATTGAACATAATTATGAAATTGAAGAAAATTAAAAAAAATTAAGAAAACATGATATCAAAATGATTCAGTTTCAGAAAAGGGAGTTGATATATATTATAAAATGATTAATGTTTGTAAATAGTTTATTAAATTAATATAATTTCTTTGGGATATTTTTTTAATAAATATAGTTTTCTTATTATGGAGGTTAAAAATCTACGAAATAAAGCGGGAACTAAATTAAGGGGATTCTTGAACCCAAATCACATTATTTGGGTTTCCCTTATTTCTATAAAATTTAAATATAGAGATTCATTTTATTTTATATAAATAAAATTTAATTATTTTCACCTTTATTTTTGAATATATACTTTTTCCATACATGATCTTATGGAAAATATAAATATTTTCCCAAAATTACTCTTCTTTCCTAAACACATAGTGAATCCCTTGAGATTGTTTCTTATTAACTCAATATTGATGATTATTATACCTTGAATGTGTTTCCATTATTCATTTGGTAGTCCCAATATTTATTCATGAATGTAATCTTTATGAAATATTTATGAAACCCATTTAATTCCATGGGTTATTTTAAAACTATGAATGTTATATGTTTTTGTGGCATGCATTAATATGTAAATATTTTGATGTGAAGATAGGTACATGAATTATATATCCCTCAAATGAATTGGGTTATTTCATATATCTCATGAGATAATGTGAAATATGTGTGAACATGATGCAATCGTTTTTCCCAAAAATGATGTTTTATTTGTGAGGATATATTATGTGTGAACATCATGCTAGAATTGTTCAAAACTATGTGTGTTATTTCACCACTATCTTCATATGTGGCAAACCAACCAGTGATGGGATATTTTTAGGAGAGCAGGAAAGGGATGTTTGAAATTTGCATATATTTATATATACGGTCAGTATAATACTTATAGAAGGTTAATTTATCTTAAATGTGTTTTTTGTGAATCGTGTAGTGGAAAAAAGAAAAAGAATAATAAGAAAAAATAAAAAGATGTAGAGTTTATCTAAACATACTTAATCTTCGGTGTAGCATCCCTTGTATAACAATACAACTTCGTTGGTGTTTGGATTTGGTATAATATAGAACTTCACTAGGTATTATGATTGGATTTAAAGGGATAATTTGGATAAATGTTATTCTTTGGAAAGTGTGGAATGAGTGTTTTTCTCTAGGGAGGGAGAGGGGTAATTTATACTTGAGTAGAGAGGTATTTTATAAATAAAATATTTAATAATCAATTATATCAAAGGATAAACATGTCATATTGAATTTATGACAATATAAATTCTTATTAAATAAAATATAATGAGTTTAAAACTTTAAATACCCTTAAATTTTTGATTTCATTACTTAATTATGAAAGAAGGTTTGAAAAATAAATAATTATTCTAATGACTCACATTTGACTTTTGGTTTTGGAATATTCTGTTTAGGTTTTGTAATTATGTTTATTTTAGTTTAGTTATTTCCATATGAATTGAAATATATCATTCAGGAAACTAATTTTATTTAAATGATTAGTTCATTTTTAAATTTTGAATGAAGTAATTTAAGATACTCATATTACTTGAAAAACTGTGTTTTTTCTACTCATATGAAAATAAATTATTTCTGAAAATTACTAAAAAATAAAACATTGAAAAGTTATATATTTTAATTTCAAAATTGATATTAATTTTATCGAAATAAATTATTAATATTTGAAATTATAATTTTTAATATAAAGTGTATGATTTATATGAAATACATTAAAAAAATCTATTAAAAATGATTTTATATTTTCCAATATTTTTTAATTCATGGTAGTTATTTTTTGGAGTTATAATATTTATATTTACTTATATTAATCATTATAAATATTATTTATTGTAAATATAATAATTTAAGAAAAACTTATTATTCTAGTGGTTAGGTTAATATTCCAAATGCTCTCGTTACTATTCAGAATGATCATGAAACTATCCCAATAGTCACATTGCAGTTCCTATGGTTACATAACCCAATGTAAATATAACATAATTATTTCAATCAATATACACCTCATTTCCTCTTAGGGTTCTATATATACATTTTATAAGATGTTTATTGGTTTATGAATAATTGTTTTCATTATTTATTGTAGTGGGGTTTTTGATTTTGTTAAATTGGGGTGATCCATATTTTCATATTTAGGCATATTTATTTTATATTTGTTGTCCAATTATAATGTTTCGGATTTTAGTTGGTTTCAATGATGATAAATATGAAATTAATTATTAATGAAACAATTTTTTTCTTATTTTTTAATGTGTACAATATTATATGTTATATTATAATAGACAGTTATGTTAAGATAAAAATATCATTTGTAAACTCTTTGATGTTTCATGAACACTAATATCAGACTATAGGAAATCCCATCTAATGTCACTTTGGAAGATTCCAAAAGGATAACATATGTAATGTATCCCTCGATCTTAGTTTAATAATTTTTTATTATATATTTAGATAAATATTATTTTAACGACAAAATAATATTTAATTAATTTTCATTTATCGCATATAGTTATTATTAGTATTTATATGAGTTAAATATTAAATATATATTTATTCATAAGAAATTGAAGATGTAAAATTTATTTATCTATCTATTTAATTGTTGAAATATAATATTATAGGTTCAAAAACATTTTTGAAGGTGATCATGTATAAATAATGGCCCAGTGTCTAAATTTATATAATAAATATCAATTAAATAAATATTTATTTCAATATTGATATCTATATTATTGAGGAGATATTAAAATATCCACAAAAAAATTATTATTGTTACTATTATTCTGATATGGGTTTCACTATGGATTTGGAAATTATAAAAGTGCCTTGTTCCAATTACCTACTTTCTAGAACAAGTAATAAATTCATGTTTATAGAATGTAGAATGGGTGATTTTTATTTTTGAGAATAATTTATTTTTCACTATAATGATCACTATTGAGAGTCAGGTTAATAATGAATTCCCCTATGCTTTTCTCTCAATCTTGAGAGAATTTTACCATTTCTTCAACCCCCTAATGAATAAAAATAAATCATTGTTAAAAAACGAGTGATATTTCTATATATAGAGGATAATTGATGATGATTTGAAACACCTTGACCCTAGTTACCTAGATTCGGTGTATTATGTTAATACATTGGCATGATTACAAGGAATCACGTCCCAAAGGACTGATCATTTTAGCAGCCTTGGAAAATATATTACATACATGAACGTTACATTACACTTTCTAACATACAACACAACATAAATAATCTTTTGATAACGCCATTATTCCCTTATCTTTACCCTGCATCTCAATCATAAAACACTTCTTGGGATCTTGCGAAAATGAAACATGAGAAAGGGGTGAGCTCAGATGCTCAGTAAGGTTAAATAATTTAGGGGAAGCTAAAAACATTTAAGGCAAGATGTGTAATAAAAACAATATCATTTTAAACAGAAACTTGAACAAAATATGGAAAAAATAAATCAATCATTACAATATTAACATGCACATGGATATTATACTAGTCAAATAATCACATGTCATAATTAATCTCATAATGAGGTAAAGCATAATGCCATACTTTCATAACCACATAGTCAAGGCCTCATTCCAAGACTAAAAATAAATTTTTTTCCCAAGGCCTTGTGCCAAGACACTAGTTTGTATCATGAGACCTACCGACGCATTGAGGAGCTATAACGGGCTCCACCCGTCACATACTAAGTCCAATGCATTCCTCATATGAAAAGGTTGAAACATATCGTAAACATTCATATTAAAACTATCATATGAAATGTCAATACATTATCCATAAACCATGAATGGTATAAAAATAACACATCCACAGTCAAACATAACCCATTAAATACAATATATAAGATTGTATTATAAATTAACCTCAATTTAGAATAATTAAGTATATTGACATAGATGAAAATAAAAATCTAAACTAATTGAGATAAATATCCGCCCATTTTCTTGAAAACATTTAAAAGTCGCACTATTTGTCAAGAAGGCATTTAAAAATAGACTTTTGAATCCAAGTGTCACATACCACATTGATACATTTAAAAGGAATTTTAATTTTAAAAAATTAATGTCCATATAAATAAATCCTTTAAACCATTTTTAAAACATGGACATTAATTAGAAAGATTTAGAATAATAAATCTTTAAAACTGTTAAAATGATATTTTAGTTAGAGTTCCTAACCAAAAGAGAGACACTTGAATAAAAATAATTGAGGTAATAAAAACATTATAATATCTTGAGAATAAATGGATTCATGATATATATAATGTCAAAGTACGATATATACACAATATTAATGTTATTTGGTGTATAACAAAAAAGATGTCTCAATGGAATGAAAATTGAGATGAAATCTCTTATAAAGATTATATCCTTAGTTTAAGTATAAATCAACGACATAATTATGTGTGAGAAATAAAAATACACCCAATATTATTAGATATTCAGTGTAAATCAATCATAGGGCATTCATACATATTCTTGTAAAAACAACACCAATAAATTGGATATTTAATTCAATAAATGGAGATTGAGTTAAAATTACTCTTATCAAGTTCATATAGATGACTTGAGAATTTACCAATGGAGTGATTATGTGTATCAAAATTATATCCACATAAAGGGGAGTGGAATTTATTACATAATAAAATGAATAGTGATTCCACACAAAATCTTGGAGTAAATTATTCAATGAATATGCGTAAACCCGAATGAGTGGAAATTTAAATTTCAAATTCCCTTATCGATTTGGTAATATAAGAATCATACACCCATGAAAGAGGGATCATAAAATTATGATTTAAATATCCATAAATTAATGTATATTACACAATTAATACAATCATGGGCAGTATACACACCACATGCAATAAATAAGTGGTGAACAATGGAAATCTCACAGACTTAAAAGTGAGATAAGAATCCCTTTACCTCAAGTCTGAATTGTCTTGTGTGTTCCTTGTTCTTCCTAAATAATAAACATAAGATAATTTATACTTGACTAAGACCACTTTTAAATTTTATTATTCCTTTTATATCACTTATTACCATTATATAATAATTAGTTATTTATTTAAGTTCATATTGGATATTTTATTGATGTTCGGAACTTGAGTAAAAAATGAAATTCTTATAATTAAAATTTGTCCATGTGGTAAAATGTAAAATATCTATGGAATGATATAAATAATTTAGATATCATATATATATTACATATCCAGTATATATACATATTTATAATATTAAATAACAATTGGAGATAAGAAATGAAATGCACCTTTCATTGAGATGGTAAGTCGTACGTATGCATGACCGCTACTTTCATTTCTATTATTAATTTTAATGGAATTGAAACATAATGATGCATAGGTATATTATAATTATAGTATAATATCATATTATATATGTTTTACATAATTTAATTAACTCTATCATTTATATGTTCCATGAATGTCATCAACGAATCATATCACTTTGAGGGGGCGGTAGTCCGCACTTCCTCAAATGAAATTATCATGGTCACGCATTTTGGAAAGCATAAAGGTGTGTTTTTAAATAATAATTACAGAATAATAGAGAAAAAATAAACATAATATACATAATATATAAATATAGTGTCATCATAATGTCCACCATAAGAGGCAGTAGGAGATAATCGAACAATCATATTTTCGTGAGGCGTTAGTTTCCATCCACAGAAACATTATGTTTTTCACCTATTAGATGGAGGTGTGTGTAATTTTAGATCAAATAATTCTTATAAAAAAATAATATTATAATGAAGATTTTGGTTTTGCTACAAAATAAAGGAATACAAAGAGTTCTTGGGGTTGGATAAGTAAAATAAAAGAAATGAATTTAAGAGAAACTGTTACCTTTAATTTGGGTAACTCCCATTGGTTTGAACCAAATGAACTTATTGTAGTGTTTTATTCCTAAGTTAAAGATTCTAGGTGGAGACGAGAGATGTAGGTAGCTTAATTGGGAAGAGTTTGGATGATCCAAAAGACTTTAGAGATGTGACGAATTGGTTATAAGTGGTCTCCTTTTATAAGGGAGAGGAGGGGCTCTTTAAGAATGTGTAAAACAATTATTTTATTATAAACATATCTTCAGTTTAAAAAGGTCAAAAACACATTAAAGTCAAAGATAAGATGACTAGTATTCGAAATAAAATCATACAATCATAATTGGACATGTTTGGGATAATAATTTAATCATTATAATCTTATTTATTTAAATCATTTATTAATGAGTTAAATACTACATCAGTATTGTGTCATAAATAATTTATTTTATTTAATGTCAAAAAATTATAAAAAAACCCTAATGTAGGAAATAATTTATATTTCCAATGAATATTTATAGTCAAATATATAGCTTATATAGACCCATGTAAAAATTAATTTACTAAAAATATTTGTTTGTGTCATTTTTGACTTTTCTTTAAATTAATTAATCTAAAGAGTCATTATCACTCTCAAGTGGCTTCCTGGGGTCCCAAAATCGACCAAAAGATTCCAATGGTAGGACATGACTCATACAATAATGTGAGGACATGTGCTAAGGTAATTTTGTATTATTATAAAATACTTTTTACCTTGAATTACCCTATTTACCTTTAACCGCGGTAAATAAAAGTCAAAAGTTATTATTAACCAAAAATTATTTTCATCTTATTGCACCACATTTTACTTCTTTATATTAACCATGTCTCTCATATTTTTGAAATTCAACACACATAAGCGGTAAAATTTCATTTAAATGTAAAAGTTACATTTTTAACTACTACTAAGTGGTTTCACTATTCCTCAAAAATTGATGCTTTTCAGAAAAATACCAAAATTTCCGCCTAAGCTTTATTTGATATTTCGAATTAAAAAATTATTTCTATATTTCCAAATTCAAAAAATAAAATTTGAATTAATTAATTTAAAATTAATTCCCATTGTTAAAACAAATAGCGTGTTGTTAAGAAATAATAACTATCAAACGATTGACACTTGTTTATGTTCAATATCAATGTTTAATTAATTCTAATTACCAACATTGGATTAAATGGTAAAAATATATTCTGATTACGCTTTAAAACTAATTAAAAAGATAATCTAACCATATTAATAAATTAGATTAAAATACAGTTTTGAATTAAAATACAAGATATTTCACTATTCATGAAAAAAAATATTTTTATCATAAAAATGACAAAATTTTACCCAAAGTAAATTTTGATGTTACGATTCTAAAGAATAATATTATTTTGTCAAATATAACATAAAAAAGGACCAAAACTATATTTAAAATGGGTTCACCATTAAAAGGCGGTAAATTGGCCCTTTAATGAATATTAGAGTATTTATGCATAAAATCAAATTCATTTCTTATTTTAAGCCTCTAAATTTTATTAGATAAATGTAAAAACATCTAACAAACATATATAATCATATTTTAGTTATTTATATTAATTTCCACTAATACAATGGCTCGATGTTAAGTACCAATTAAAATAATAATATTATATTATTAGTGTGCAACATAAGATTTCAAAGAAACCTGTTGTTGTGTATCGGGTATGCCATCGAACATAGCATCCGCTTTAAATTAAAATTAAAATTTAATTAAAAAATATTAATAAATATAAAAATGTATTTTTCTTTATTTACCCAAGATGTTACATGATTTTTACCACTGCACTAGAAACTAGAGAAAACATGGAGATGTTTCATGATCAAATTATAAGGTGTGGAGAAACACTAGAGAGATTATACACTTTAATCATCACAATGAAATGACCACGTGAATTGTATTATATTTCTATTGATTATCATATTCAACAATAAAAGAAATCAAGAAAATGTAATTTTTGAATTAAATTAATTATTAATCAAACTTGAAATATCATCCCTATATATCTTAAATTTTTTTCCCAACACCACCATCAGTATTCATTATGAAATAAATTCATCATCATATACATTTGTTATAATTAATTGATGGTCAAAAAAGATAAGATGGGAATAACATAATTAGGTTCTTCTGAACTGTTTAAAACATTCAAGTGAAATTAGTGTGGTCACATTTAAATTTATAGTTATTTTACTATTTATTTTTTATCATAATTATTTCACTACCATTAATTATTATAATAATATGTAATAAATATTGGGTGAGAAATTTTTTTAGACAAATAGATAAGACCATAAAGATGAAAATAGTGAATGATGTATATATGGGGACTCCATTATGTGGTTCAACATATTCTAGTTATATTATACTGTTAGATGGAAGGTTAATAAAATGTACATATCATATAACAAAGAAAACTATATCAAGTTGATTTATATTATAAATGACTCATAAAGATGGAAATCATCTAATGTCATGTAGTTTCATGCTATAGTTGAATAGTCATATGGAATGAAGTTTTAGGGGATACATGAATTATTTCTAGTGTACACAAAATGTTAACCTACACTGTTGGCCCATTATTTTACACTAAAATTATGTTATCAAGGTAAAAAATAGGTATTTTTTACAGGATTAATAGAAACATAATGTTAAATTACAAAAATTCGACTAGGTTACCCTACATGTAGCTAATATACATTCTTTCTAATATGTTATTATCCCATATGGAATACAAGGTGACATATATATATGGATCAGACATAATTGAGTATTATACTGTATATAATGCTTATAAACCATGTAAAACATACCCATTAATGCACAAAAAATAATGATCCTTCCCAAACACTCATAAAAATACATGGAAAGAAACTAAATGAGGAATAAAAAATTATGGATTGTATATAGATTACATTACTCATCACACACTGTTTAGAATATTATATGATTATTTAATTTCAATTTTTAAGCTTACAAACCATGTATGATACATTTGAATTTATGGAGGTTAATTCATTGAAGTTTACATGGAATTTAAGAATTTTACATTATCAAGAAATTATATTACAGGTGGCTGTAGTATATACAACAGTTAATCATGTCGATTTGTTTGAATGTATACACACTATGTAGTCTCCCAATTAATTCCATATATAAATTTGACATCCTAGAACTAGAGTTACTAAATAGGTTCCCATAGCTGGTGCACCACATGGCTATAATGATAACCTTCCCACATTTTAGAGCCATTCAACTAGTATAGAAGGTCAAATGTAACTTATGGGGGACCATACCCTCTTTAATAGAGGAAACCACTAATGCAAATCAAGATAAAATACAAAATGTAGTAAAAATTAATAAAAAACATCACATACTACATTACTGAGATGAGGAAGTAACCAAAAATCAAATAAGTAAATAAATAATGTAATGATAATCTAATGTACCATAAGGAATACAAAATAAAGATACAATGACAATCTTCCATGGTAGATTTTGACATAATCTTCCATTCCCTAATCCATGTTAATGACAAGTACCATGTCAAAAATATATCATTTAACCATTTCCCTTATTCTAACATTAAACCATATTTTCTACTCAGTTACCTAGAAGTGGCCTAAGGAAGGTGTGAGTATAGTAGGCCACCACCAATGGTATCTATAATAGAACCCAGTCAAATAAAAGTGAATGAAAAAGTTAGAAGAATAATAAAAAAACTATAAAATTTATCATGTTTCTTATGAACATTTTTTCCTTAGACTCTTGTTCTTCTGGATCCACTAGGAAACATTACTTGTAATCCCAAATAGGATTATACGAGAAGCTTAAACCATTCATGGTGGGTCAACCCTTTACATCACATGTGATTTCATTGATTGATCCTATATAATAATTTAACATGTAGAATCAATACATGTACCCATATCATGTCCAAATCACAAGAGCATAGATATCTGTATTGAATTGTAAACCATAAAATGCATTGATAGGTCCAACAGTTTCTATCTGGTATGGCCTATGGAAGAGGATCCTTAGTAAAACATCATATTCTTACCATTCATCATGAATTACATGGACCATAATCATCGACATGTTTAATCAATAATAAAAAAAGGGTGACCCTATTCATTTATCACATTACCATGGTTCATCGCATTCAACTCTTCAACCAATTCAATAAATTTTACATTTTATCTTTAGATAATAGTCAATATGATTATTCCCCCTTTTAAACACTTTACCCACAAGGAAATTCATCTTCTACATTTTATCAAATTTACACTTTGCAATCCATAACTAATTTAGCTTATTCAAGTTAATCCTAGCACATTTTTATTATAAATTATAATTATAAGCATAATTACATTTGGTTTAATCTCATAAACCCTTCAAATCACCATTTAACCTATCATTTCCCATGCTGACATAGGTGGATCACTCCTTGGGTAACCATATCCTTAGTCTACTCTTTAATGATAGATCCCATGATGTATTTGAATGGTTCAACACATCATTTAGACACTGAATTTACCATTTCCTTCCATGTAATATTTTTTAGATAATAAAATTTTAGTTAAACAACCACATGATCATATGAGAACAATAGAAATATTGGATGTAACATGCAGACCTCATACCTCATGATCATTGGAAACCTCTCACTAAAACATTACCCTTGACTCAAGACCAAAAAAACCCATAATTACTAAACTTATAATATCACAAAATATAAATTTATATAGGATTGAAATGGATAATAAATAACACAACATGGTTTTTTCAGATAATTGAAGGAAGGGATGTGATATAATCAACCATGTTTTTAATTTGCAACCAACGTAGCTTCAAATGTTTTTGAATCATATGAAAGTAATTTCTGGGAACATTGGGTTGAATGTTTCATAACCATTTTCTACTATAGGATATAATGGAATAAAAATAGGGTAATATTTCTAAAATTAATACTTTGAAAATAATAAATTTAAATTTTTAAATGAGGGGCGTGGTGTGGTTGTTAGGCTGGAAAAACCCTATGCCAACTGTGTGAGACCCTATATGCAATACATATCCATAGACGCATAGTTTCTTTAGTCCACCCACATAGTTTGTAATATCATGTGGGATTTTTGATCCAACAACATTATAAGGGGGTTAATCCGCAAGGTTTACATAGCCAAGACACATGATTATTACTAACCATGCACCAACCATTACCCCAGCACAGAATGGTTACCTTTCTCCCTTTTTTCATTCCCCAACACCAAAAAACACCCATGAGTCTTCTCATATTATTGGTAAAATTATATTGAACCATTATAAATGGAGGTAACATAAAACATAATCAAGAACATACCTCCTTGGAATTTTTTGGTCTTACAACCACACCATCATATAAAATATCACACTCTAACTTATCTACCATGAATAAACATGTCCCCTCCATAAATATTTTTGTCCATTGGGAATTCATATCATATTTGCCATCAAATTTCCTCCAAAATAGGGCCATGGTTCCACATCACATTGACTAAAGGCATGGCCTTCCATCAAAGTGTCTTCTCACTGTGATCCAAAATATGAACTAGATTCTCCAGAAAGTATCCATCGTAATAAATCACAACATCATCAATATAATTCAACTTATATAGTTCTAGGTTATGATAAAAATATGAGAAACCTTAAAAAATCATACCACTAATCCAATAAGGATGATCTAATAGGAGTGACACTGGCCTCATCCTCTACATAATCTAAAATGGAACCACGTATTTAGGACCCAACATTCCCTATTTCTAAAACTGATGGTGTCTCAACCATGCATACAATATAATGAACCATGATCCCCAACCATGAACTCAAGAGGTCAATGATTTTAATCATTATATGTTCATTTTACAATATATTACAAATATATACACTTCATATTCAACACAACATTCTCTAATGTATCCTACACATACTTGATACCAAAAACTAAAATTTTCCATATTCCATCGAACATAAAGGTTATCTACATTTTCTAACACAGAGGGCCTCATATTCTACCATCCTAATAGTCAAAAAATAACTATTATTATAAGAAAAATTAAAAAGTTATAAGTGTTTCTGAAAAGATTCACTAACATATAGGATGTATTCCCCCTTTATTTTCATGACCAAATCGATTGTTTGTTCCATTTTTACTTTTTATGCCAATTAAAATCAATTCTCAGAGATACTTGAGTACCTAGTTCCTTCTATAAGGAAAATATGATGTGGTAAGTAGATTTTAGATCGTGCTGTGAAGTAATACTCTAATGTACCAAGTTCTAACATTCTATATCTTGGGTGTACATGTAACCTAATTGGCCATTGTTGAATGTCTTCTAATTCTAAATTAAATGATTTACTATAGTAAACTAATCAATAATAACCTGAATTATGTCGTTCTTCTGAGGAATCCCAAGTTGGACCATGAAAATATTCAAGGAAATATCCTCCCACTTCATTTCATAATTGGAAATGGCTTTAAAAGTCCAATATTCCACTAATTATAGGACCTCACCTTCTAACAAGTGTAGTATCATGTCAAAATATTACAATATCATTCCCCATTACTAACCTCAAATACATTATTAGTGGATCCCATTACATCATTGTCAAAAAAGGGTGCACCTCCCACTTTGAAGTATCAAATTTATAATAAAAATCCATCCATGTATACAAGTTGGAACGACAACAATGCCACAAATATTAATAATCTGACCCTCATAAGTAGTCCAATAAAATTATGGATCCACACATTTAAAACATTCTATAAAAAACTGGTTATTCGAAATCCTCATTATTCCTTCTCTTAATATGGTTCGAAAGAGATGGCTCGATAGATAAGGGAATGAGTTTTAGTTGTTGATGCTCCCTCTAACCTACTTGATTCATCTCAATAATCATATAAATAATTTTACACTAGAGTATATACTCATGAACCACCAAATTATATATCCTTTAACTTAATGCATCCACAATAATTTTTCTCTTCCATAATATGTAAGTTTACTCAATGTCAAAATAATACATGATCTAAAAAATCTCCACTCTTTAATATTCAAATCAAAAAGGAAAAATATTTTTTTGAAGGATCTTATGTTTGATTTAACAAATATCTTCTCAACCAAAAAATTAGTTCTCCAACATTTCAATGTAAGAACCACTACGACCAACATGAGATCATGGATAGGATAGTTTGTTCATGTAGAAACAAAGGTCATGATTGGTACACTGTTAATTGATATCTCTATCTCAACACTAAAGCATTTATAATCCCATATTCATGACATAAAATATATACTACTTACCAATATCAGGTACTAATAGGATTGGTATTTTGTTTAAACATTTATTTAGCTCCAAAAATGAATTCTAAAATGCTTCAATCCCCTAAAAATTTATAAACTTCATGTTAAATCCTATGATTAGAACTTCTAAATGAGCTAATTATTTTGATGATCCACTTGCAATATCCCTACAATCCTATGAATTGTTTTCTATCAAAAACATTTTCTTGTTTCTCGAAAGAAACCACTAAATGAACCCTCTCTTGGTACCCTAAAACACATTTATCTGAGATAATGTGACCCAATAAATGTTTCATATCAATCCATAAATGACACATTGAAAGCTTGGCCTATATATAATACTCTATTAGTGTAACCCAGAGGATTTAAAGATGTAGGGGTTGATTTTCATGAGTCTTGGATTACACTAAGACTCAATCCAAAAAACAACTTAGAACTAATCATAGTATGAGTGAAAGAATCTATTCATAAAATCCATAAATGTTGTGGGTTTTTTTCATCCCCAATGGAATTACAATGAACTCATATAAACAATACCTACTTATAATAGTAAAATATGGATATAAAAATGTTTCTACATTTTCTGTAGATGACCTAAACTCATATAAATTTTATAATACACAAAAACACCCTTCATTTGATGGAAAATATCATCGATGCATGAAAAAGGATATTTATTCTTAATAATCATTTGATTAAACGTCCTATGATATACACATAACTATATTTTTCCATCCTAATTCTTCAAAAAAAACTGGAGAAATGGTTCACGCCCAAATTTACCCAAGAGAAGAAGGGTAGAACGGTCCTTGTAGAGTATCTTGGGTTGTCGATTCCACAGAGACCTAAGAAGATACCTAAGATACCCAACCTAAGGGATGGATTTTTGGCTATAAAGTGGCCAACTTGGATTGATTTTGGATGGGATTTAAATATATCTAATATATTTAAGTGTATTCAATTTAAAAGAATGAGTTAATCCTAGGTTATCGCTCGGGGTGGATTCGACGTATTTTCTTTTTAATGATTTCAATTTCTTAAATTTGAGATGGGTTCATTTAAGAGGATAAAACAACATCATCACTTACTGGTTTAATCCCTACACCCTCTAATACTAATCACCTATACACTTGATGGATCAATGTTTTGAGCACTTCAAGGTAAAGGATCATATTAGTACTTGAAGTGTGTGGCCTTAAATTCAACAAGGACGATGGAGTTTAAAAATCATCAAATAAAAATCCCAATTAAAGAAGTGATTATACATTAATTAGGTGATAAATAAAATCCAATCCAGCCCCTTGCTACTCCATTGGATCAACCCATAAGTGTGTTAGCCCTCCATTGATCCCATGGTTTCAATGGAAGCGGAAAGTAGACTCATGAGGGAGGAAATGGAGAAGTAAAGAAAACAACAAAAATAAAATGATCACTCCACCGTTGTGTGAATAATTTCACAAGGGTTGGTGTGAATAAATTCACACCATGATCCAATGGTATCAAAGTGATATTAAGAACAACATAATAAGAGTATAAGAAGAACTTTTATTAAGAAACAAAAGTGAACTGAACAACTTACATGTGAAAGACAAAATTGAGGCAACAAAAATGCAGCATAACATTACAATTGAACAAAGCATCCAAGATCCTAAACTCCTTTACCAAAACTGCCTTAAATAGGCATTATGGGAGCCTTGGGTCGAGCCTCCAACAGTACAAAGCATCTTAATTAATTTTGGTAGGCTATAGGTGGTGGAAAGCTTGTGGAATTTGAACTTTTCCACATTTGACCAGAGGTGGCATCCAGCTTTCCTTCATCGAACAGATGCATCTGGAAGACCTTCTAGACGGCCGACACAGGGTGGACCATAGAAGAATACAATGGATCTCCGGATGTCTTCTAACCTCCTGTAAAATTTGGGCCCATTTGGAGTTGTGGATTCCATGATATGATCAAATTAGGGGGCTGTTTTCAGGGCCTCAAAATCTGGACCATAATTTTATCTCTAACTTGTGCCGCCTAAATGACCAACATGAATGCCGAATTAGCATTAACTCCTGAAGAGTTATTTGTTACTATACATGTCTTATAGCATACCACGAAATTTGGGATTAATTGGACCTGTATGTTTGGCCCCACAGCCTTATCAGTGGGATGATGTCCAATCTGCCTTCTCCAGAATTGCTTCCTTTCATTTCCAAATATCTCCATCATCCTCCATGAATTCTCCACTGATCCCTGAATCAAACATGTTCATATTTAAGTTTATATCAATTTACAAAAATATAAAATTAAAATATGTATAATTCAATTCCTTAAAATCAGATAAATCATTGGGTACTTTAAATGATGTTAAAAAATGTACCACATAATAGTGCATTTTAAGGAGGTATTACAATCATAATGTAAAATGATGTTCAAAGTGTAAAATGCACTAAAATTATGTTTATGAATAACAAAGAACATGAATATTATGTATATTAATAATGAATATTAGCCCCATTTAGTGGCTAATCACACCCCCCAACTTGAGTTTTGCTAGTCCCGAGCAAAACATATCTCAACAAAATGAAATTCGAATTCCCTTTTCCAAAAACATATTAATACACAATGATCACCACAAAACCTTATACCAAACAATCATGAAACCCATCAAAATATTTTAATACAAGATAGTTTCATAATCAGATCCCAATCCCAAGCCCATTCCTTTGTTCAAATTCATTGCCATATTTCATCGAATATCAATTAAGTATGAGGATGTGTTGTGCATCACAATAGACATGGGGGTTCATCTTTATTCAAGGGGGAAATTACGGAAGCACTAGGTGGATTCTCATTTCAATATTAGGTTGAGTATTCATTTTTTTTTGTTTTTTTTTTGCAATTTTTCCAGGGTAATTGAAGTTGCACTCAAAAGAGTCAACCCCTGTAGCGAGACTTTGACGATGACTCTCAGGCTCAAAGACCTTAGGGCACCACGTGAAGCCCACATGCTCGGGCTTCATATCGAGTTAACTTAGTCAAAAACAAATTCAAATTACCAAAAATAGAGATAAAATTACTAACTCTGGGCCAGACAACTATGGAGTCACGATCCCCAAGTGCCGAAAGCCACACATTAGGTAATTTCATTGCTCTACGCGCAATTATTATTATTTTAATAATTTTAATAATTTTTTTTGAATACTCATATTAAACTAAAATGATCACCAAACCTATGCTATTTATTTAGGGGACCCCATGAACTCCAACTAATACCCCACTATCCAAGGGATGTGCATTGTGATCTTTTTTTTATTTGGATGAAAATATAAACGATAAAATATCACATTGGACAGCCACACTTTCCAAAATCAATGCTCATGAAATTATACAAGGATTAAAATCAGAATCAGGGTATACTAAATTATTTGATATTCAGTTTCAAAGTGTGCAATGTGTATTACCATGTTTAAAGTAAAAGGAATTTTTCCTTCCATTTAATTTTTTTTCAAATCATTCATTTTTTTTGTTGACACGAAATAATTTTTTATTTTATCTCCCCCCAACTTAAAATAACACTGTCCCCAGTGTTTGAAAAAAGAAAAATTTAGAAGGAGTAGAGGCAGATAATGGAAGTTCAAAAAGGAAATTGAAACTGAGGATCATGGAATGAAATCACCTGGTGGTTGAAGTTGAAGTTCTTGCTGCTCCAATTTATTCCTTTGATATCCATGTCGCTTGCAAAGTTCCCTAGTGGAAAAAGGAAAAAAAACAAACAAAAAAACAAAAAAACAATATATAAATATATATATAATAAAGGAAGTAAAATATAAGTATATATATAAAAATTATAGAATAAGGAAGCACAAGAAGTCGTAGGTCAGTGGTAAGTGCGCGCCCCTGTATCCCTTCGGTCCCAGGTTCGAATCCCCGCGGCTTCGCCAGTTGTGACGGGGTTTTCCCCACGGACTATGGCGTGGACTTTTTTTTATTATTTTATTTTTAGTTTTATCTTAAACTATAAAATAATAAAAATAAAACAAAATAAACTGATGATACATTGTCTTCTTTTTAAATTTCTGGGTAAGGTATTACTCAAGGATCACACCACATGACACGGATGAATATGGTGCTCCCATTTCATACCCATCCATACTCATTATAGAAGAACAGGTCAACAGTTTATTATTTTTTTTTCAAAATATCAAAATGTCTCATTAACCCTATTTAAAATATAAAGTTGATTAAAACAACGGAATTTTTGGAAACTTGAAAAACATGGGTTCCCTCTCATTCAGCGCTTTGTTTAAAATCGTTAGCCCAACATGGACCCTAAATCTATTAATTTGTTCCTTGTTCATAGGTTGGCTCAGTTAACTCAACCTCTATTTCTTGTTTATTGAATGATTCAATGAATGGTTTTAACCTTTGACCATTGACCTAAAAAATGTAACCACTTGTGGGATCTTGAATCTTTACTGCCCCATGGGGGAATACATGATGCACTATGAAAGGTCCTGACCATCTAGACCTTAACTTTCCCGGATGTAAATGAAGTTTTGAACTATACAAGAGCACAAGTTTTCCCGGTTCAAAATGTTTGACCTCGATATTCCAATATTTGGTTCACGCCCAAATTTACCCAAGAGAAGAAGGGTAGAACGGTCCTTGTAGTGTAGCTTGGGTTGTCGATTTCACAGAGACCAAAGAAGATACCTAAGATACACAACCTAAGGGATGGATTTTTGGCTATGAAGTGGCCAACTTGGATTGATTTTGGATGGGTTTTAAAGATATCTAATATATTTAAGTGGATTCAATTTAAAAGAATGAGTTGATCCTAGGTTATCACTCAGGGTGGATTGGACGTATTTTCTTTTTAATGATTTCAATTTCTTAAATTTGAGATGGGTTCATTTAAGGAGATAAAACAACATCATCACTTACTGGTTTAATGCCTACACCCTCTAATACTAATCACCTATACACTTGAAAGATCAAAGTTTTGAGCACTTCAAGGTTGAGGATCGTATTAGTACTTGATGTGTGTGGCCTTAAATTCAACAAGGACGATGTAGTTAAAAAATCATCAAATAAAAATCTCAATTAAAGAAGTGATTATACATTAATTAGGTGATAAATAACATCCAATCCAGCCCCTTGCTACTCCCTTGGATCAACCCATAAGTGGGTTAGCTCTCCATTGATCCCATGGTTTCAATGGAAGCGGAAAGTAGACTCATGAGGGAGGAAATGGAGAAGTAAAGAAAACAACAAAAATATAATGATCACTCCACCATTGTGTGAATAATTTCACAAGGGTTGGTGTGAATAAATTCACACCTTGATCCAATGGTATCAAAAGTGATATTAAGAACAACAGAATTAGAGTACAAGAAGAACTTTTATTAAGAAACTAAAGTGAATTGAACAACTTACATGTGAAAGACAAAATTTAGGCAACAAAAATGCAACATAACATTACAATTGAACAAAGCATCCAAGATCCTCAACTACTTCACCAACACTGCCTTAAATAGGCATTGTGGGAGCCTTGGGTCGAGCTTCCAACAGTAAAAATCATATCAATTAGTTTTGGTTGGCCATAGGTGGTGGAAAGCTTGTGGAATTTGAACTTTTCCACATTTGACCCGAGGTGGCATCCAGCTTTCCTTCACCGAACAGATGCGTCTGGAAGTCCTTCTAGACGGCCGAATCAGGGAGGGCCATAGAAGAAGACAATGGAGCTCCGGATGTCTTATAACAGCCTGTAAAATCGGGGCCCATTTGGAGTTGTGGATTCCGAGATATGTGAAAATTTGTGGGCTGTTTTCTGGGACACAGAATCTGGACCATAATTTCATCTCTAACTTGGGCCGCCTAAATGACCCACATGAAGGCCGAATTAGCATTAACTCCTGCAGATATATTTGTTACTATACATGTCTTCTAGAAGACCACGAAATTTGGGATTAATTGGGCCTGTATGTTGGGCCCCATAGCCTTATCAGTGGGATGATGTCCAATCAACCTTCTCCAGAATTGCTTCCTTTCATTTCCAAATATCTCCATCATCCTCCATGAATTCTCCACTGATCCCGGAATCAAACATGTTCATATTTAAGTGTAGATCAATTTTCTGAAATATAAAATTAAAATATGTATAATTCAATTCCTTAAAATCAGATGAATCATTGGGTAGTTTAAATGATGTTAAAAAATGTCCCACATAATAGTGCATATTAAGAAGGTATTACAATCATAATGTGAAATGATGTTCACAGTGTAAAATGCACTAAAATTGTGTTTATGAATAATAAAGAACATGAATATTATATATATTAACAATGAATATTAGCCTCATTTAGTGGCTAATCAAGAAACCAAAGGTGAAGTAATATATCATATGGACCCTTTATTCCCCAATTAAGATATCTTATTTTTATGTTCTTGATTAATTGATGGTGAACTTATATACAAAGAAAGAGAAACTATATCAGCTCTAGAAATCAGCTCAATCTAGAACTCATTCTATCTCTTAAGTGGAAACCCTAAAAATCCTCAAGGATTACATGTGTAAACTGATATAATATATAATGGAATAAATCATGATCCAAACTCTCATAATTAAGAATATTATTTCCTGCCTATTCTTTGAGTTCAAACAATTCCTGATGAATTGGACCAGCTAGGCCTTCCTGGATATTAAATTACCTATGATGAACATGTGTTTCACTATTAAAAGATATGCAAATCACTATCTAGTGATAAAATCAATGCATTTTTATTATGTAATTGGCTAGTACATCACCAATACTGGGTCACAACCTATCATATCAGGGATATAAAAGTCCCCAAGGAGGAGGTACACACCAGCCTTAGAAGAAAACTCTTTAAATTTTCAATTACCCTTCGATCTAACCCATAAATGCTTGTCTATAGACATAAATTCAAACATATACTATACTAAAAACTCCAAAACACTTGAAAAATACAATGATATGAAAAAAATAAAGTTTTCTATATCAAATAAATAACTATAAAGAATTGAAGATAGGTGAATAATACCTCAAATATTCGATGGTTTGGCATCGCAATAACTGGGTGTTGGAAGAACTATAAGTAGACAACTTATCCCTCTACCCTAAGATCCTTTTTAGGTCACATGCAGTATGTTACCCTAATGATATGAACTCTCATGTCCCAATAAAACAAGTCCTCCCCAAAAACCTATACATCTATTATAACTCTAACACACTTCATGGTGTAGTGTAATATACTCCAATCCATCAATTTATATTGAACATGATCCTCTATCACTACCCATATACTGTGGTTTCCTATAAAACCTATGTATAGGTCTCATCCTGTTGTATTCTTGGCACATTACTAGTTTTTAAGGACACTGATAGTGCATGTGTCCTAGCCAGCCACACTTATAGTAAAACTTATGTTCAATACCCGAAGAGGTTGATCATATACCTTTAATATTAATTTCACCACATCCTTGGAGAAACCTCTAAAAATTTAGCTTCCAACATTCATAATTTATAACACTTATCCACCTAAATGAAACTATATTTCTACCACTAGAATCATCTTTTAGTTTCCCTTAAGAAATGATTCTCATATCAACCACTATTTAAAACCTATTTAAATGCATTATATTCACATGTGGCTCGATCTCATATATATTAATGTTCAAAAAAATATCTTTGTTGTAATCTCATTCCCCTTAAGTGCGGGAAAAAAGCATGGAAAGTTGTTAATGCAACCAACATAATCATTTCTAGAAATATTCTTCGGTGCCAACCTCATAAATTCCATAACTCTCTCATATCACAGAGACTCAGAATAGAAATATTCCAAAATATTTTAATAAATCCTTCCAAATCATACATTTGGATTACTTTGAATAAACCAAGATATCACACTAACATTTACCTGGTCCTCAAATTATATATATAGACAACATGACCCTCTTATCATGAGGAGTCTCTATGTAGACCAGAATCATTTGGTTAAACTCTTCCTAGAACAATTCTTCCTTAGGTACACCCTTTTACAAAAATTGGTGGGTGTTTTATCTGAAACAATCTAATATTGTCAATCATACCCAGTACAACACATCCTGGGCCTATGTCCATAAACCAGATAAAATGAAATAAGTTTTCAAAGAACCGATATGTCTTATATTAAAGGGAATTAATTCAGGACCCTTGTCCCACTACTAGAGGATCAATATCAATGATATCCTCCTGTCACCGAACTGGAAAATGTTGTTATGGTGGGATCTCTCTAAAATTACAATATCACATCCCAATACATATAACATAGAGATTCCACAATTTATAAAGAAACTAGGATCACTACTAAACAATTATAATACACTCTACACACAGTATCATAGTGAATATAATCACATATCTAACACTACCCTCAACCATTACCATCATGGTTCATGGATAACATAGGGTAACCCCAATTTACATAATCACAAGCATTTCATTTGACACCATTTCAACTATTTAACATTCATGGAACAAAAATCATTGTTAGTTAGGCACCATTCTCACCATTCAATATAAAATGTTTCAATTGATAATGTTTTCATCATTCTTTTTAGGAAGTATTTTGTTTATGTCTCATGTAAACCAGAAAATTGATTCCATTACCTAAAACACATCATAGTTTATTTTTATGTGAGTTACAAATAGGATGCATACCATATAAAACATGATTACCTAACATTTAGCATTCATATACCAACCCCTTATCATTACATCCCATCAATAAAACCATATAAATCAATAACATCACAAAACAAGTGAATCACTGAAGGTTAAATAGCATTTAATGGTAACTAATAAGATACAGAACAACAATCCCACCCATGGTAATTGGGTATTACTCTACACATGAGTTAGACCATCTTATGTATGAGTTAATTTCCAAGGAATGACACATTCTTATATTTTTTCTAAATTCCATAAATAAACTAAATAATAGAATCTAAATTCTCTAATAAAAATATATATAATCTCAGTCTGGGATCCACTGAAATAGGGTCGATAGGTAGTGCACCACATGAACTCAAGATTTCCTCCTCATATATCATAGGCTTCCAAATAGTAGTGATGGTGTAATAGGACATGTGAGGATAACATACCCAATTTAACATAGTAAACATATAGTGTAAATCTTGATGAACATCAATAGGGGAAAATAATAAATACAACAGCATCACATACCACATTCTGAAGATGAGGAAGAACCAACAAATATAATTAGTAAAAAATTCATGTAATTATAGTCTATAGTGAAATAATATACCAAAAATATATATAAATACAATCATATGAGATGAGTTCTGCTGTCATAAATGGTTCCTATATAAATGATTGTCGCAAATCCCCTATCAAATATCTATCATTTGTCCATTTCCCTAATCCTGACCTCTACCAATAAATCCTTTTTTTGTACCAAGTGGTAGCCTAATTAGGGTGTGATTATATGGTATTAGTGAACCACCAATTATTTCTAAAATAATAATCAAACATATAAAAGTGTATTCATAAGTGTGATAAATAATAACCAATACTACAAAAATATACATATTTCATCTTAACAATCATTCATTAGAATCTTGGATTTTGAGTTCTACTGAGAAACCCAACTAAAAAACCTTCCTTAATAGATAACTGATTTTTGAAACATATATTGGTGGGGTCAATGCTTTACATCACATGGGAAATCATTTATTTGTGAAATTTTATAGTACACCATGGAGATTTAGTCTAGATTTATAGATCATGTCCATTCCAAAAGAGCTTAGAGCATCAGTCTAATGTCGAAATACTTATAATACATTGTTGGGCCTAGATCATCATCCTATCATGACCAAGGGGACATGAGCCTTAGTCCATCAACCCATCCAAACCATTTACCATTCATCATAAGTTTCAGCCCTGTGGCATTTCTTAAAAACATTAAAAACAAAGGTGTGCCACTTCGTTTATCATATTACTGATGTTTTTTTATTAAACTCTTTATTAAATTTTATCACTATACCATTTCAGTATTTAATACCAATTATATCCATTTTCACCTTATTAAAAACTTACCCACATAAAAATCTGTCATCAACTATTTATCACATTTATCCATTACAAGATATAACTCATATAACATATTCAAGTTAATCCAAACTCCCATTTATTTGACATTAATATTCTATGAATATTTCCTTTTATTTGGATCTTATTAAAAATTCAATGCATCATTTAAACCCTCAATAACAATGTCAAAAAGAGTGTCTTACTCCTTGTGTAACTATATCCCCTTTATCAACATTAAAAATATATCTCATGAATTATTTTAAAGGTCCAACATGCAATTGAGAAACCCAATTACTTTTTCCTATAATGGAACTAAATTCACAACACAAAAAAACTACCAAGTACACATGGATACCTAATAATACTATAGGATATAACTTCTAGACCACCTATCACAAATGTTTTCGAAAAATTATTTCTTAAACATGACCCTTGACTAAAGACCAAATATTCCCCAACAACTAATTAATAAATATGAGGGAAAATAGGGTTTTAGATGATTATGAAGGGGAACAAACAACACACCATGGTTATTTCATGAAATATATGTAAGTTGAGTGATAGAATCATGCAAAGCATTGATCCACAATTAAAAGCACTTCAAATAGATCAGAATCAAAGGATATTGATCATTAGGAAGATTTGTAAGTAGTTTTTATAACCACTAGATAATATATGTTGAAATGGATAAAAAAGTGAGTAACATTTCTTAATACTGAGGGGGTGAAAGAGAAATTCCAATATTAAATGGTGTGCATGGTTTCGTAGAATAGTTGGAAATCCCAAGAACAAACCCTGTTTCACCCTTTGTCTATAGCGGTGTCCCTGTCCAAATTATTTTTCTAGGCTACCCCAAAAAATTGAAAAATTATGCGGTTTTAATGATCTAACCACTACCAAACATATTTAGGCCTATGGTTTCTTAGGACAGGGCACACGGCTGGTACAAACCATGTATAAACCATACTCCAATATTATAGTTTTATGTTTTGTCATTTTTTTATTCCATAAACATGAAAACATGATCCAGTCCCCAAATTTTCTCAATAAACATTTCATTAACAATTATAAATGCAGTTAACTATAAATATAAACAATAATTTTTGTACTCAAAAGGTTAGGAACAAACAAAAAAAATAATAGTAAATATTTTTTTAAAATTAATATAAATTATAGGGAAGGTTTTTATCATGTATCTTAGGGGTCTCATAGAATAATAATTAACATAAATAATTCTCAAAATAATAATTAAATTAATTATTTATTGATGGTAAATAAATTATTAGTTAATTTATTGAATAGATATTTATGTGGACATGAATGAATGTTTTGTCATTTTGTTCATATGATTGATCAAGATAATTTAACAACTGCTCTATGGATTGGGTATAAATTTGATATTATATTATTATAGGGGAAAAGTATGTAATACTGTTTTAATATATTAAATATGATTCCCTATAATTCATCCCATCCACTTTGTTGAGTAGTACTTCTGTGTCAATGATTACTATATATAAAACCAATAACCAATAAAATGGTTATGTTAGTAAAATAATATATAAAGCATGGAGTCCATAGAGAGGCCGTAGTTTAGAAACTAACCTACAAAAAAACCAACCAAAATGATATAGAGGTAATTTTTGGAATGTTGAGACTCATGGTCAGCCTATATCATAGTGTTATTTCTTAGGGACAAATGTTGACTTATTTCCCAATAAATTAATGAAAAACTATAAGTCTCGGGATCATATTATTTTATATTATTTTATAATTTTTTTATACTTCATGAATGATTATTGTAGAAACTTTATTGTTATAATGAAAATGATTAATGTAGTAATTTAATCAATATTGAATTAAAATAAATAAACTATTAATAAATATTTTATCAATACATGGTTACTTAATAATTTAATATGTGATTAATATTAATAAATCATGAAAAAAGGATAATATTATAATTATTATACATAAAATATAAAATCCCATAATAAAATATTAATTTATAACAAGTCTTAAATTGTATAATTATAAAGGGAACCATAAATCTATGTGTGTATTTTTTCTTAATGGTGAATTTTAATTTTATCCATGGTTGCATTTTAAGGTTTTTATTGACATGACCATGTTAGAATCACAATCATTATCAATTTCTAATTGTTTTATGTCTTATAAGAATTTTAAAATGCTCTGAGAATTTACATTATATTATCTTAAATCGATACCGAATTATAGAGATTGCATCACATGAAACACTGAACAAAAACGAATTGATAAATGCATTTTTACATTGAGTTTCCTACAATTTTTAATTAGGAATGTTAATTCCTAATCCTCATTATGAAAAATAATATACGAGTAAAACCATGAAAAATTAAAAGATAATAATATGATTTTTTTTAAAAAAATATTTAAATTTATTAAATATAAATTTTCAGTACAATAAATAATAATTTTTTGTGTTATAATAAATATTAATTAATTAAAATTTAATTATTAAAAGATAACTAATTAATGTTATGAGGATAAAAACCATTATATCTAAAATATTTTTCACTAAATTGTTTAATAATTTTATCTTAAATTCTGGTTTTCAATTTTAATGGACTACTATTATAAAAACATTCATTGTGTAACAAAATTAAAAATTATTGACAATTGAAATTAATATGGTTATGAACACATATTTTTAAAAAAGTAAATTTTATAAAAAAAATTAGTATTTTACTGTATTTTATGTTTCTATTTAAAATCTAAATCCACGATATTTTTTTCAATTTCGTAAATAATAATTATTTTATCACTTAGACTGTCCTAAATAGACAGTTTTATTTCTTTTCTATTTTTTCAAGAAAGTTTATTTTTTTGTCAATAGGGAAAAATACACTTTTTATAAAAAATATATATTTTATTATAATGCCTTGATAAAACAATGAAATAAATTTTTTTGAAACCATTCTATAAAAAAATCATGTATTATATAAAATATTTTATTTCAAAATATTATTTTGTATTTAGAAACCCATGGGTGTCTTTTTTGATCTCAGGTGATACTCTTTGATAGCAAAATACATTTTTTATCAATTTAAATTAATAAAATTTTCAAAATATTTTATTTGGTTGTACATTGATTTTAAAGTCAATAAAATATCTAGTAGTTAATCATTAAAATATATACATATAAAAGGAATCAATACTCTACATGATTTGGTCGAAAATTCCTTTTTGTGATTAAAATGAATTTTTTTTAGAAACAAACTCATTTAGTTGCATGAAGCGTACTGTTATAAAAATAAATTTTTTACATCCACTAGAGATTTATTCATGTATAATGGTTTAAAAATTTATAATCAAGATGATTAAATTAAAAAATAGCTTCACTTTTATTTTTTGTTATAAAAATTAGTGGTCCAATGTAAAATATTTTCAACACTAAACTTGTTTAAATAAGCTAAATGCGCTTAGTCATGGGTTTAAGACTAAAAAATTCAACGAAGTATTATGTATATATTTTTTAGTAGACGATTTATTGGCATCCATATTATATAATTTCAATTTTAATCCATATTTCAACAACATTCCTTTAGATCGAGTTCCCTTTTTATTTAAAATAATTTTAACTAAACAATTCCACTCCTCTAACATATAAAAGGATCCAGCATATACCACATAAAAAGAAAACAAAAAACTAAAAAAATCCTCTAATATCAACCACTACATGAGTTTGATATATCATATTAAAAAAAACATAAAATATTATTTATCGTATTATTATAAAATAACATGAATCATTGAAGAATTATAATGTGATGTTGTTTTGGTTGGTTTTAATAACTAAATAGGTAATGTAACAATTATAATGTCATCAATGAATGAGAAGCGAAATTATAATATTATGTATTAATTTTTTTTAAATATGTCTAAATAATTATTTACTAGATATATGAAAAAGTATATCTCCCAAAAAATTTAAATCTCTTTAAATTTAATAATCATCGAAAACAATTTAAGAATTCCATGATAACATTAACCATATGTTCCATGAAATGGTTATAGGACTCTAATGGTATATTAAAAACATGAATTACCTTATCATGTTCATTCTATACAGGGTAAACCCATGATGAATGTTTAAGGCCATGAACCCTATGTTAAAGCATGTGAGGGAAATTGAATGGCTAATGCCTGAATGTGTATTTTAACAATAAATTGTTCACATTTGGGTTATAAGGAATGATATATAGTTTGAATAATAAAAAAACAATGAATAAATTTATTATTCCTATTAAAAATATATATAAATTTATTTTAATTTGATTTTAATGATATTCTAACTACGTTGGATGTCTGAGGTGCTGTTTTATGCCAACATATTCAAGTCATTTAAAATTGATTCATTTTTAGGACCATGATTAATTTAATGTAATGTTATTTTAATTCACTCATCATGATTATAATATAGAATATTTTTCTTTTAATTCATTTTAATTAAAAATAAATGTTATTATTTTTCTTTAAATGGTTTTTTATGAAATTGTTATAAATATAATGAGGTTTTTCCATCAAAATTTCTCTCTATTGAGATATGATTTATATTATTCTCTGATTTAAATTTCAATTGTGTGTATTTATAATTACCCAACCTTAAAAATTACATAATATTGATTATTAAGTTGAGATTTAATTTTCATACATTTTATGATTTTTGAAGATTATATTTATTGAGAATTAAGATATCACATTAACAAAAATAAATATTATAAATCAAAGTAGACACTCTAACTTAGTGTCCAGTTTTTTATAAACTAATACTTGTATGAAATTAAAAAATATTTTATATAATATCATTACTATATTCATATTGACTACATCCTTTTCAAAATTCATCCATGAAACCAAATGAAAAACATTTTAACACATAAGATAATCCCTAAAATCTATGAAGGGGGGATAAAATTGAAGAAAATAAATCATTAATCCATGAATACTTATGGTAAAATTCCATTTAAAAAACATTGGGTTGAAAATAAATATTTTCATACCCATTAAAAAAACATTCTCATAAAAAAATTTAAGGAATATTAAATGAAAAAATAAAACTCCCTATGGATTATTTTATGTATTGAAAGTATAATGATTTTTTTCAAAATCATATAATTTTCAACCCTAAGATGTAGAAAATACCTTTTTTATCATAATTTCATTATATAACATTGTGAGATCATAATAATTATATAAAAACTATAGAATCTATAAATGAGTCATGTAGGTAACATGAGAAATCATTGCTATATCAGTCATACAAATGGAAAAACATTAATAGTTACCATTGGAATATACAACACTATTACAAATTGAATAATGGTCAAGGTTATCATCAAACATAAATTTTACCCAATTATATAGAGGGATATCACATACCCACCTATCCTTTGTTTATAACAGAACCACCTTCTATAAAAATTCTTGGGAACAATATTTTAATCATAAAATAATTCATACAATTTGAACTAAAAATTTCACTCTTAAGAAAATACTTACCAATATTTATATAAACCATTCCAGTAAAATGCAACATTCAAAAGTAAAATTCTCAGAATAAAGGGAAAGACATTTTTAAATTTCAAAAAACATCAAAACATATAAATTAGTCAAAAATAAAACAATGGTTGTATTGATAGTAATATCACATAAAATATTATATGATAAAATAGAACAATAACATTCCCATTAGTAAATTATGAGGAACAATTATGTATAAAATATGAAAAAATATTACATTTAAAAACAATTAACTTAAATCCCAATGAGACATAAAATTTCATTTATAATTTATTCATTTCCATATAGTTAATTCAATAATGTAATTTTATGAATATAAACATAGAATAGAAGGATTTAAAAATATGTCTTCAAAATATTAAAAAAGGATTAATGTTAATGTTTCTCTTATAAAAAAAATTCAAAGATTGTTTTTAAAACACTGAAAACGAAGTCAAATATTGCCAAAAATGACCATTATCATTCATTTATGATTAAATAATAATTTTAAAAAATAGAATAAAAGTAAAATTTAATAGAATGAGTTGAAATTGATACTTCAAAATATCATTCTAAAATTAAATTCCCTTACATTGTGCCCAACATGTCCCTTTGATTTCTTATATTCCTATTTATCAAACAACAACTTAATGTTTACTCCAAAATACCACCTAGGATGAATTTATGATAAAACACAATCATATTAATAGTGGTTATGAATGTAAAGAATTTATTTCTTAATGTATTGGAAGAACCAAATGTCCATTAAATTATGAAGAAAATAAGATAGGTGGTTTTATTTTTTAAGGTATAGGAGGGGATCTTGAAATTTCATAAAGCATTATGTTAATAAAAACAGATATTTGTATTCATGCGGATCAAAAAAGAAAAATTTATATCTAATATAACTGACACTGGAAATACTCTATTCCAAAAAAAATCGAACAATTGTATGTTTGGTTTTCATCCTTATCATTTCGAACCTGTGATAACCCTTTTTTAAACATATCAAAGTAATGAATGTTTTACAATTTTGGGTCTAATATAGTTCTAATAAAATAATAATATATCCATGTATGGACCATAAATGATATTTTAATAATATGAAATTAATTTTCATATGATAAAATTTCATATAATTTAAAATCATTTTATAAAATATTTTTTCATTATAAATTAAAAATATTAAAATTATCAAAATTATTCATTTAATATGATATTGAATGGAACATTACAGTAATAAAATTCAAATATATGCTAATAAAGTATTTATAATATTTTTTATTAGTATTTAAATCAAATGGAATGAAATAATTTATCAAAATTAAATTACTTTTAATATTTTTAATATATTTATTTAATTTTTGATTAATTAAATAAATACATTTTTGCACTGAATAAAAATTTAATGAAATTAAATAATTTCTAAAAATTATATCTACATTACCATCATGAATATTATTCCATTATTATAAAAAAATATGACTCATTCACACCTTTTTTTATACTAAATTAACAATAAATATTTTATTACAAATAACAGTGTGATATTTTCTCTTTTTCATTACATAAAATATCATATAGGTCACTTTTATACACAAGTTTCAACTAAAAATTAAATATTGATCCTAAGGTAATAAGTGTTTAAATATATTCTTAAAATAGTATTTAATTTTAAAAATTATGGCCTTATCTGTTAGTTTTATTATCAGTAATCATGATATACCATTTTAATATGGTGAGTAATTGTTTCTGTAATTACTGTATATTATGAAAAAATATAGTTTTGAAATTATTAAATTTTATTAATTTTGAAGATTAAAAATATTGAATCCATTTTACCAAATATATTTGTGTGTGTGTGTGTGAGTGTGTGTTTGTGTGTTTTCGAAATTTATTTTATATGTGTGTCTAGTAATGTGTGGTGATAAACAGTTTTAAAGAAAAAATCTTTTTAATTTAAACTATTTTTATACAGATCATGTATAATGCTGATTATAATGAAAATAATGATATAATTTATAATTAATTCCTTTTAAATTAATTTAGGATCATATTTACAAAATGGTGATTTTTTAATTAAAAAATTGAATGTTTTAAAAAAACTGTTGTAACTATTCATTAAAAATCCATATTTTCATAAAAAAGGACCTAAAAATTCATCTTAAAATAATATTACATATTGAATTTAAAAATAAAATAAATATTTTTGAATTAAAATTAAATATTTTTTAAACTGAAATTTTAAATAAAACTGAAGGACAAAAAGGATTAATATAATTATTTCTTGTTTTTGTTTAAAAATTTCTCAATATTTTCTTAAAGAATATAAGAATATAAATCATAGATATTAATAAGTATGAAAATAATTTATTCAATAATTATCAAGGTTGTTAGGTTATTCCTCCCTATCTTATATCGTTTCTTCAAAATATTATTCACTTATAAAATAAATCGGGGTATGTTTCCTATAGTGCCTTTTTAATTTTCCCATGTTTCTTCTCTAATAATATCATTTCTCCAAAAAACAATAACCCGGTGAAACTAGTTCATTGAAAACAATATCTATATATAGATAATAATATATAATGATTATTCCTTATAAGAAATTTTATCATCTAAATAACCTCAAGGATCAAAAGGTGATATAAGTCTCACACCTAATTTTTTATCATCGAAACATTAGAAAAGTTATATACCTAGGATAAACTCATAGAAAAGAAAACATTGTATAAAATTGATCCAAATTTCATAAGGATTTCATATTTTATAATGAAACATGGACTTAGGTAACCCTTTTACCAATTTCCATAACACCTTTCATTGGTTATAATTTGAGAAAATCATGATGAACACCATCACTTTAAAAACCATTTCTTTAGTAATACACATAATGCTTATACATGCTCTAAGTTGTCCTCATATGTTTTTGAATCATCTTCACCTTATCAAAAAAAAAATTGTATCAAATATGGTTCCATCAACCTCCTTTACCCTCCTTCATCCCGCCAAAATTGATGTTGGTAGTACATTATATATAATGCCTCAAAATTGGATGTCTATATACTATAATGAAAATAGTTACTTTAAAAATCCATAAAAATCAATGATGTAGTTCACATATTCCATACTAATCCATTAAATAAAAAAGAATCACAACTTATAGGGTATGAATCATTCTATCGGACTATCCATAATATATTGGATTAAAATATGTACTCAACTTTACATCAGTATCCAAAGAATTTTTATGTACTTTTAAAAAATTAAAAGTAAATTAGGGATTACGATTAGAAACAATGGAAACAGGAACTCAATGTAACATATCTGTCTTCAAGAGGTATATTTGAGATAATTGATCTAAAGACATAGTATTTCAAATATGAAGGAAATATAAAAATATAGTAAGTTGATCAAAATAACAAAAAACACAGTATTACTTTATGATGTCCTTGGAAAACGCACCACAAAATCGGTTGATATATTTTTCCATTTCCACTTTGGAAAAGTAAAAGGATGAATAATACCAATCATTAAATTAATTTATACTTCAACCTGTGGATTTTTAAAGTATTTCAGGGTAAATTCAACAGTAGCTATTTTTATTCCCTCCCACAAGAAATTCTCATAAATTTCTCTATAAATCATAGTAATTCTAGGATGAATAAAAAATGGTGAACTACAAGTTTCCCTCAAGAGTTCTCTCCAAAACTAGGAACCACATGGCACAAATTAACCATTTCTAAATATACTTCTGCATATCTAATCTAAAGTCTATAATCAAACAATTTGTAATAGATTATACCTTTTCCTATAAAAAATGATCCTCCTTTGGGTGTTTTTAATTTATCCAAACAATGATGATTGTAAAAACACCAGAAACAAAACCATGTAATTTCCATCATCCATAAATTATATATCCAAATTCATCAAATCATTAACAAAATTATCATGTTTTAAATATAATATTTTTTACATTTCTTTGTTTTTTTAACTCAAATCATCCGATACATTGTTTTCGTTTATAGGACGATAATGTATCATGCAGTCGTATTCCTTTATCAATTACATCCATATCCTCAATATAATATTCAAATATTTATTTGTGAAAATATTTTTTAAACCATTATGAAAAGTATATATTTTTCACTTGTGTCATATAAATCATCTCTCCAAATTATTAATGAAAATTTTATATCTTCTAACTCATAGTCTTGGGTAAGATTATTTTTCTCATTTGGTTTTCATCATTTTGAAGAAAAATAAATTACCCATTCATCTTGTATTAAAACAAAAACTAGATCACTTTACAATGCATCATTTTAAGTACCAATGTCACTATTTCTAGTGGGTAGGGATAAAATGTACCATTCACTAATTTAATTTTTAATTCCTAAAAACATTCTTCACATTTCATTGTCCAGATGAACCTAACTCTCTTTTGAAGGTTCTGGGCATAGTAAAAGCATGTGATGGTTAATTACCATTATTTACATTATTAAGATTGGTGATAATTATGGGATTTATATGTTAATAAACACCATGATATATAAAATTCAATCAAATAATATAGACAATGGATAAAAGTTTGAAACAAAAGTATAGGATCGTCACATATTATTTAAAAATAATTTAAGTAATAAATATTTTACTAGTGAGAAATTTATTCATCATTTGTGGATATTAAAATGGATCTATGAAATACTATTAAATTAGTGATGGAATAAATAATAGATTCCTTATATATGGCATCCTGCCTTTTTATTACATAACTTTTTATTACATTTTACAAACAGATGATCCTTAAAGTCTAGTGTCTTGGAAATTAAGAATATAATACATAAAAACAACATAAAAAATTATTTTAAACCACTTTTAAGGCTTTATCATAGGTTCATACTATGTATATTTACTACATATCATATCCATGAGAAATACTTCAAAGGAAAGGGTGAGCAGAAGGCCCAGTAAGGGTAAACAAGGGAAACAGTTTACTTGTGTTATCAATAAGAACTTGATTAAAAACATAAAGACCTGAGCAATGGAATAATAGGCATATCATAATGAAAATAACATGGATAATAACTTGAATATGTGGCTACAACAATCCATTTAGACATTCAGGAACAAATCACCAAGGTTCATCCCCAAGGTGTCATAAAAATTACCAAGGTTATTCACCAATGTATCGTAAAACTTGTCATCTCTAGAGATTAATTCATTACACAATTCATTGGAGTGGTATCAGTGTGTACCCATAATATTTCATTACTTTCATGTGGTACATATAGATAATAATCAAACATTTAATAAATAACACATGGAGAATAAAATAAATGGGTTTCATTCCAAGATAGTGACGTTTTAAAAGTTCATAAAAAAGATCATTATGTCATTTATAACCCATTGAAGGGGAGTGAGGGTTATATGTTTTTCAATTCCAGAGTCAAATACAACATATATGTATTTATATGAACACCCAAATAAATTAAATTGGTCTCGGTATTCACATTAATAAAACCCAAGAATTTTTGGAGAAAAAGAAATAGAAATTTTATTGCAAAATTTCTGGAGCATAATGGCTATATAACAAGGTTTTAGAAAACATTAAAAAGAGGGGGTACAAGAGTAACCCACTCATAAATAACTTATAATACAGTATAAATACATAATTACATGGAGATAAGAACATGGTATGGAAATTTTAAGGACATACCACTTGAAAAGGAGACATTAAAGAAAATAGAAGAGGTGATTCCTTTTAAGAAAAATTCGGCATCCTAACAGCGTCACATAAAAATTGAGAAAATAAAGTTATGAGAGCATAAATGGACTCTCAAAAATTAAAAATTAAATGATCAGTAATTATAACATATATTAAAATACCCTCAACAAAAAATTTGGAAACTAGAAGATACAGCATAAAGGAAGTCATGGCTTAAAAGAGGAGGGTGAAAGATTCCCTTACCTTGAAGAGTAACTTCAAAAGATTGAAATTCGGGACCTTGGGAGGATTGAGGAAACCTTAGGAGGAATCCATGAGAGGTAAAGAGACCATAACATCATTGGGGAGGATTTGTAGATGAATATAATGAGATAATGGATTGGTATTTATAGGGGAAGTGAGGGAACAAAGAATTAATGGCCAAGGGACAGCCCATCGGTGGTATTGGAAAAACCATGGGCTAGCCCAAGGTATTTTCCCATTGAAGTGGCCACTTGGGAAACCACATATCTTATATTATTATTCATAAGTCGGCCATAATTATTACATAATTATTATATCCTTAATGATTTTATTAAACACCCGAAACTCAAAACTGCATTTTCACTATTCACTGAAAATTTAACTATTTCAAAAACAATCCCAAAAATTCACCTTAACAAAATATCAATGCTCTGATTTCCTAAATGAATTTTATGTTATGAAAATTATTTTGTAAATATTTTTAATTTAATTTTTAAATAAAAACACTATTCACTGAAAATTCTTCCATTTAAAAAAAATCCCAAAAATCCACCTTAAACAAATATAGATGCTTTGATTTCAAAAATGAACTCCATTTTAGGAAAATAATTTTCTAAATATTTTTAATTTAATTTTTAAATAAAAAAACTATTCACCTAAAAAAACTAATACTTATTGAATAATTTCTGAAATAATTAGTTACCTATTTTATGGAATCACATTACTTAATCTAGGTGCCTAAATTATATTAATACTTTCTTAAGTGAGGTTACTAATCCATTTGGTCACATTACTAATCACAAGCTTAAAATCACTATCCATAATTTACTATTCTCCAGAAATTATGTTTATCTTATTAGACTCTAAATTTCATACTGAACACAACTATAGTAGACAATTTCTAGAAAATCATTACACATTTTTAATTATTTAATGTTTACATCAATACTTTAAAATATTCATTTTCCAAAATTCATCATTAATATACATTTTATATTTATCCGAACACTTGAGAATCACAAACATCACCATAAGAATAAATGAAAATTTTTATTTATATCAAAGGATTACATAAGGAACCTAATGTCTCGTTACATAGCCCCTTATAACATGAACGTAGGACCTAGGTGTAGGTTTGCTAAGTTGATAGATTCCTGGGGCGGCACAGCCAACATTTCCGGAGTGGTAATTATTATATTAGCTTAAACTTCCCCATAAGGTGATTCCATTCCATCTTCACACGATGATGTTCATATTGTGTTTGGTCCAAAGCAAAGCCAAGTGGTGCTACCTCCTTCCCAAGATCCATCAGATGGGATTTGATTGGCCCGAGACAACTAGATCAGGCCATTGAATCTTCTTTCTGTATTAATTAACCAAGATCACTTCTATTTAAAGATAATAATCACAAAATTTAATTTCCAACGGTCATATTGACCAACAACCATATCGACCAACGGTAATATAACAGTCGAATCCCAATGGTCTCATTTTAATTATACTAATTTCATTAAATGAAATAGTTTGGTTGAGTATAAATTTAAATAACACACAAAATTAGGAATCAAAATTTATTCAAATTTTCAAGTCGTTAAATTCATACCCCCTTAAGAAATTGTGTCCCTGAAATTTTTAAACCATACCCTCAGAGGAGAAAAAGTGTGGGTACTTCTGCCTCGTAGTCTCCTCTGGTTCCCACATTTCTTCTTCACATTTGTGGTTCCACCACAACACCTTAAAAAGGTGGGTAGTCTTGTTGATTAGAACCTTGTCTCAACGATCCAAGATCTCCACTAGATGCTCCTCATTAGAGAGGTCATGTTTCGGTTGTACCACCACTAGGTTTAATACATCTTAAGGGTTTAGGATGTACTTTCTCGAGAGGGATAGGTGGAAAACATCATGAGCATGGCCTATATTTGGAGAAAGTTCAAACCGATAGGCCATTACTCCTACGCGATCAAGGATTCCATATGGGATAATGTACCTAGGGCTGAGCTTCCCTTTCTTCTGAAACCTCATGACTCTCTTCAAAGGTTATATTAGAAGAAAGACATTGCCACTGATATCAAACTTCATGTCCCTTTGATGGTTGTCAGCATAGCACTTTTTCTGACTTTGAGCAGCCTTAATGTGTTGTTGGATGGCATGAAATTTTTCTGTCATCTCTTGCACATGCTCAGGCCCAAGAAGCTTTGTCTCACCAGCTTCATCCCAAAAAGTAGGAGTTCTACATCACTTCCCATATGGAGGTCCATAGGGTGCCATTTGAATTCTCGAGTGGAAGCTGTTGTTGTAAGGGAACTCCACTAAAGGGAGATGTTGATCCCATCCACCCTTAAATTCCATTGAGCACATTTTCATCATGTCCTCGACTATTTGAATAGTACTTTCAGATTGGACATTAGTTTGAGGGTGATAGGTTGTACTGAAATTAAATTTAGTGCATAGAACATGTTGAAGACTTCTCCTGAATTTTTATGTGAACCTTGGATCACGATCAGATATGATAAAAAGTGGAACTCCATGCAACCTTACCACTTCTTTCGCATAAATCCTGGTAAGTTGATCAAGGGATAAATATTCCCAAATAGGGATAAAATGGGCAGTCTTGGTGAGACGGTCCACAATAACCCATATCACATTGTTTCTCTTGGAAGTTCTCAGTAGACCAGTGATGATGTCCATAGTGATATTGTCCCACTTCCATGCTGGTATGGGTAGTGTCTGCAACACCCCTTAATGATGTTGTCGCTCTGCCTTCACTTACTAACAGACTAGACACCTTATAGTGTATCCAACAAACTCCCTTTTCATATTATCCCACCTAAAATGATCACGAAGGTTCCTTTACATTTTTGTGCTTCCAGGATGTATAGAGAAATTAGATCTATGAGCTTCATCCATAAGCTCCTTCTTTATTTCTAGAATAGATGGAACACATAGTCTTATATGAAATTTCTATACACCTTCGTGATCAATATTGAACTTAGGAAACTTTCCATCCTTCACAGCTTCAAACATCTTCTATAACAAAGAATCTTCTTTACGATCTTTCTTGATATTCTCCAATAATGATGGTTGAAAAATCATTTGAGTTAGGGTTGACGATTTCACTTCCCTTATAACTCCCATGCCCACCTTTAATAGGTAATTGATCATATGATCTATTTGAATCCTCATCATGGAAATAACAACTGGGTATTTCTTACTTAATTCATTAGAAACATTGTTTTCTCTTCCGGGATAATAATGAATTGAACAATCATGGTCTTTCAGAAGATCCAACCATCTCCTGTGTCTCATGTTCAATTCCTTTTGTGTGAAAATATAATTCAAACTTTTATGGTATGTGTATATATCGTATTTCTCCCCATTAAGATAGTGCTTCCATATCTTCAGCGCTAAAACGACCGCATCCATCTACAGATCATGAATAAGATATTTCTGATCATGATTCATCGACTGTCGATATTCATAAACATTGACATTTTCATTTTCCATGAGGATGCAACCAATCCTTTTCAGATATGAATTGATAAAAATAATAAATCCTTATCCACTTGAGGGAAGCGTTAACATAGGTTCAATAACCAATATCTTCTTTAGCTTTTGGAAATATTACTCACACTCCTTTGTCGAGATGAACTTGACCCCTTTTCCGGTTAACTTGGTTAATGGATTAGAAATTCATGAAACGTTTTTCATAAACCTCTTATAATATCCTGTTAGTCCAAGGAAACTTCAAATCTCAATTATTTTTGTAAGATGAGGCCACTCTTCCATAACTTTTGTCTTTGCAGTTCAGTTGTGATTCCTTCATTGGTAACAATGTGCCCCAAGAAAGAAACTTGTTGTAACCAAAATTCAAATTTTATGAACTTCCCAAAAATCCTCTCATTCCAATGAGTTTTTAGAATATCCCATATATGATTCTCATGCTCCTTGAGACTTTTTGAATATATCGGAATATCAGCAATAAAAACTACCACAATGTTATCAAGGTAGTCCTTAAACACTATATTCATTAGATCCATAAAAATAGCAGGTGCATTAGTCAGTCTGAAGGGCATAACAACAAACTCATAATGCCCATATCTTTATAGGAAAGTAGTTATTGGAATATCTTTTTTCTTCACCCACAATTGATGATAACCAGATTGAAGATCTGTCTTAGAGAAGAATTGAGCCCCAAAAAGTTGGTCAAATAAGTCATCAATTCATGGAAGAGGGTATTTGTTCTTCACTGTGATCACATTCAGTTCTCTATAATAAATTCATAGCTGCATCAAAACATCTTTCTTCTTCACAAAGGGAAGTGTTGCTCCCCAAGGAGATACACTCATTCAGATAAACCCCTTCTCCAAAACATCATGTAGTTGTTTCCATAATTCCCACAAATCTACATTTTCCATCTTATACGGGGTCTTTGATATTGGATGAGATCCATATACGAGTTCAATGGAGAACTCTACCTCTCTTTTTGGAGGATGTCCAGGAAACTCCTCAGGAAATACATCATCGTATTCCTAGATGATGGGGACACTTTCTACCCTTAAAATCACATTACCTTCTTATTATTCACCAACCAACTCCATAATGAAGGATATAAGGGGTTCTTTTAAATAAAAATCGGGTTTCGATATCTATCCTTGGAAGATAAATGTATGTTCTCCATTCAAGACTACTAATATTTCCTTGCTTATGCAATTGATCATAGCATTATACTTTAAGAGCTAGTCTATCCCGTGTATAATGACGAATTCCAACAAGGGAAGGACCACTATATTTGAAATAAGATTGTGCTCACTAAAGTAAATACTAGAGTTTCTAAACACTGAAGATTCTTGGATAGTTGCACCAGGAGTCTTGAATGATATGTATTCTTTTATAAAATCAGGGGTTGATTCTAAATTCTTTCCAAACTTGAAGGAAATAATGGAATACGTAGAACCAGAATCAAAAAAAGTATTTTCATGATTTGAGAGGACAACTAGTGTACCTGCTACCTCATCATTAAGAGATTCAACTTCAGCTGTCTTGATTTAAAAATCACGGTCTTGATCCCTTGGCCTTTGCTGAGGCTGATGGTGGTTCCCCACTATTTCCCTCAGATTTGGACAGTCATTGGAAAAGTGCGCACATTTTCCACACATGAAGCACTGGACATCAGGTAGGACCTGTACCATCTTCCCCTTTTCATTTCTGTTTAAAAGATGTGGTTTCATCTCACGATGACAATTCCTTGAAATGTGGCAATCTCTACAACACTTGTAGCACTTCCCACTCCCAATTATGCAGTTCTCTAAATGATTCTTCCAACATTTATTACATGTGGGAATTTGTACTTTCTTGCCTCCTCTTCCTTAATCGAAACTCCTCCCTAAGCGTAGATACAACGATATATTCTGGTTATTTGATTTATCAGACCACTGCATCTCACCAAACTCTAGCTCAACTTTCCTCACACTCTGCACGATCTCCTCATAGCTATCATAGTCTCAGTTTTCTAGATTATTCCGCAGATGAGGTCTCAGTCAACCGAAGAATCTATCAACCATTCCATTTGGATCCATGAAAAAGCTAGAGGTATAACATGAAATTCGGGTGAAGTTCATCTCATAGCTTCCTACAGATTCATTCTCATTATGTTTTAGTATGATAAACTCCTTCTCCATCCATTTTCTCAGGGAATGAGGGAAATACATATTGATAAAAATCCCTCTGATCTCTTCTCACTCCATAGCTTCAACTTCAACTCTATGCCTTATTTTTTTATCAGTTCCCACCACTGATCAGCTTCTCCCTACAAGCAAAAGAAATGTAAGGTGACCTTCTCTTGCTATGAATAATGTATCACAGAAAAGATCATCTTTATAGAGCTAATCAATTTCTCAAAAATCAATGGGCCAATCGATATACTGAAGGTTGGTGGTAGTTGGTGCATGAAGTACTCAACAGAATGTTGATCCCTTTGCGGTGAGATCTGCCTCTCAGTTTGATTCATGTTATTACTCATAACTTGAGTAAGTTGTTTCATCATTCGCATGAATGTTTCTATTCCTGCTTCCATCGGAGGGCCATCAGTTCATGGTCCATTGCGGTCACCATTTACACAGTTCCTCCTATTGCCCATGAGTTTCTAAAAGAATAAATCTTTCTTGAGAAACTTATTTCATTTATGAATATTTTTTCTATAATGTATTTTATGTCTTAAAACATCATGCTTAAATAACTATATTTCCCTATAATTCATTCATAATGATTTGTAAAAGGCTTGTGATTGACCAAACATATCCCTTGGGAGTGTTGTAACTAAGAGTGAATCAAGGCCTATTGTCGTGTACCACTTCCCATTTGAGTCTAGCTCAAAGATGGTTTTCTGGGCTTTACCCCTATGTTCATCTATTCCAGAGCCACCTCTACCTGCTCATATCAAGACAAGGATTTATTTTCTTGATAAACCTCTTACTCAATACTCACCAAAATACTAGGATGTTTTCATATATTCAGACATTTTTATAGGGTTATTTCTAAATTATTCATAGACTAATTTCCATACATAACTAAATCTCCCATTGATACAAACTATGGCATCCCGAATTTTTATTACATATCTTTTCATTAAATTTTACAAACAGAGGATCTTTAAAGTCTAGTGTCTTGGAAATCAAGAACATAATACATGAAATCAATATAAAACATTCTTATAAACCACTTGTAAGGATTCATCATAGGTCCATCTTATGTACATTTATTGCATCTCCCATCCTGGAGACATATATCAAAGGGAAAGGTGATTAGAAGGCCCAATAAGGGTAAACAAGGGAAATAATTTACTTATGTTATAAATAAGAACTTAAATAAAAACATAAAGACATGAGAAATGGAAGAATAGGAATATCATAATGAAAATAACATGGATCATAACATGAATATGTGGATACAACATTTCATTTGAACATTCACGAACATATCACCATGGTCTATCCCCAAGGTGTCATAAAAATTGCCAAGGTTATTCACCAAGGTATCGTAAAACTTGTCATCTCTATTGATTACTTCTTTACCCAATGCATTAGAGCGCTATCTCAGTACACCCTTAATATGTATTTAATTTAATGTGATCCACATATATCATAATAAAACATTTCATAAATAACCCATGGAGAATAAAATAAATGGGTTTCATTTCAAGATAGTGACGTTTTAAAAGTTCTTAAAAAAGACCATTATGTCATTTATAACCCAAGGAAAGGGAGTGAGGCTTATATGTATGTCAATAATATAATAAAATGAATTATCATTATATATTTATTAACACCCAATGAAACTAAATAGTTATGGGTATTCATATAAATAATTCCATAGAATTTCTGGAGAGAAAGAGAGAAATTTTGAGGCAAAATTTCTACAGCATAAAGACTATATAACAAGGTTTTAGAAAACATTGAAAAGAGAGGGTACACGAGTAACCCACTCATTAATAACTTATAATAAATTATAAATACATAATTACATGGAGTTAAATAACATGGTATGGAAACTTTAATGATATACCACGTAAAACAGAAACATGGAAGAAAAGAGAAGATGTGATTCCTTTTACGAAAAATTCATTAGCTAAACAGTGTCGCATAAAAATTCAGAAAACAAATTGATGAGAGTGAAAAGGAACTCTCAAAAATTAGTCATGAAATATATTTTAATTATAAAATATAAAAACATACACTCAACAAAAATATATGGAAACTAGAAGACACAACAAAAAGGAAGTCCTAGCTTAAAAGAGGAGGGTGAAAGATTCCCTTACCATGAAGAGTAACTTCAAAATCATAATGGTTAGGACCTTGGGAGGCTTGAAGGGGGCCTTGGGAGGACTCCTTCAGAGGTAAAGAGACACGACATTTGTTGGGGAGGATTTTTAAATGAAATTAATGAGGGACTGTATTGGTATTTATAGGGGAATTGAGGGAACAAGTCATTAATGGCCAAGGGACACCACATCGGTGTTATTGGAAAAACTATGGGCCTGACCATGGTATTTTCCCATGGTATTGGCCACTTGGGACACCTCATACCTTATAATACTATTCATAATTCTACCAGAATGATTTCATAATTATTACATCTTTAACGATGTCATTAAACTCCAGAAACTCAAAACTGCATTTTCACTATTCACTAAAAATTCAACTATTTCAGAAAAATCCCAAAAATTCACCTTAACCAAATATCAATGATATAATTTCAAAAATGAACTCCAATTTATGAAAATAATTTTCTAAATAATTTTAATTTAATTTTTAAATAAAACACTATTCACTGAAAATTCAACTATTTCAGAAAAATCCAAAAAATTCACCTTAACCAAATATCGATGATCAGATTTCAAAAATGATTTCCATTTTATGAAAATAATTTTATAAATATTTTTAATTTTATTTTTAAATAAAAAACACTATTCACTTGAAAAAAATAATACTTAACCAATAATTTCTGAAATAGTTATTTACCTATTTTATTGAATCATATTACTTAATCATGGTTCCTAAATTATATTAATACTTTCTTAAGTTAGGTTACTAATCCATTTGGTCACATTACCAATCATAATTGGAAAGTAACTTTTCATAATTTACTATTCAACATAAAATAAGTTGTTCTTATTACACTCAAAATTTTATACTAAACACCACTATAGAAGACCATTTTTTTGAAAATAACTACACATTTTTAATTATTTAAGGTTTACATAAATATTTAAAAATATCCTTTTCCAAAATTCATCAATAATATACATCCTATATTTACCAGACACTTGAGATTTACAAAAATCGCCATAAGGAGAAATGAAAATTCTTATTTATATAAAATAATTACATAAAGTAGCTAAGGTCTCATTATATACCCCCTTATAACACAAGCATAGTACATAAGTGTAAGGTGGGCTAAGGTGATATAATCATGGGGCGGCTTGGCCAACATTTCCCGAGTGGTAGTTTCTATAATCTTGAACTTCTCCAAAAGGCGATTTTGTTCCAGCTTCACACGATGATGTTCGGCTTGGGTTTGGTCCAGAACAAAGCCCAGTGGTGCTACCTCTTTCCAATGTTCTGTCAGATGGGCTTTGATCGGCCCGAGACTACTGGATGTGGCCATCAAATCTTATTTCTATATTAACTAACCATGATCACTTATATTTATAGACAATAATTGCAATATTTAGTTTCCAATGGTCATATTGACCAATGGTCGTATATTAGTTAAAACCAAACAATCTCATATTAATTATACTCATTTAATTAAATGAAATAGTTTGGTTGAGTATAAAATAAAATAACATAGAAAATTAGGAAACAAAATTTTTTCAAAATTTTAGGCTGTTAAATTATAGCAGTTATCCAAATGTGATCCAATAATCTTCAAACATCACCATAGTAATCCAAAGGTGATATCATAGAAAATTTTATCACTTGTGCCATTATCCTTTGATCACCTTGAAAATTTATTCTATGGTATTTTCATTTATCTTTATTGAATCAGGAATGGATGTTGGATGATGATCATTCTTTGTTCATGTGGTCTTTCATAGACAAGGGAAATCTCTAATGCTTCACGAGGATCCTCCATATTTTGTTGTTCACAAAAAAATGAATTAGTTATCTTGTAATATAATATAATTTGGTTTACAAACCACTAGGGTCAGAAATAAAACAATTATCAAGTTTCATTATATATTTATTTAATCCCTATGGATCCGCGGGTATATAATAAAAATAATATTATTATTTATTAACATGCACTAAACATGAGAGTTATATTTAATATTATTTAATAAAATAATATTCAATATATATTATTATTCACTGGACCATTAAACTCTATCCATTATTCCTCAATAATATTTATCAGACCTTAAAATATCTATTTATTTAAATACTAAATATCATTATATTATTACCTAATAAAATAATAAATATTATATTATCTCAATAGGAAAGAAAATAATTATTAAATATTCCACTCACACAACACTCAATCAAATATATGGTGATAAAATATATCCGATCAGGAAAAATTAATGTTTATTAAAAGGTGTGTGGGAATATTTTTTTTCAAATTGTTAGTTAACAAATAATAATATATTACGTTACTAAGATTCTATATACACTTAGTGTGTGACCTTATAGGCCTCTTTATTAGTGGCATTAGGTGGAGTACCCTAAGTCCCACATATAGAATCTAGAAACATTCCATGGTACCCATAGAGAAGAAATTTAATTCCACAACAATATAATACCTCCTAAGAATACTCACTATATTATATAATCCCTTTATCTCTATATCTCTAATCAAGTAGGTTTCATGTCGGTACCATCAACCACTATAATCAATGTATCATTCTTTCGATTTTAAAAAAATGAACTCGCCTATAGAACACCATGGACATGGATTTATCTTGGATATATAATTTCCATAAAATGAAATGAGATCTAACATTCAATTTAATATCTTAATGTATGTATACTTTCTCACATTATTCATTAATTAAATATTAATTGTGACACACACATCGTATCCTACCTCAACCTGAACATATTTCATCACTATTTTAATCAATAAAAAATTGTATATAACTTACAACACTCATTAATAATCGTCTTAATGTCTAAATACCAAAAAAAATTGGTAGATGGGAGCATCAAATAGAAAAGATAAATATGGATTTATTATATTTTAGTCTCCTTGTTATAATATCCTATACTAGATATTATCAATGGCGTACACCATGTGAAGGTTCCCCAAAGTTCTATAAGTCTCCATGCTTAATCAGATATTGATATATTTAAGAATATATTTGTTGGAATTATAAGGAATTTATCAAGAGCCACAATAATTAAATTGTATTGAAATTTATATCATCACCTAATATAATTTATGTCCCTAAAATGATTTCTTATGAAAATATAATATAAATATATTTAATAATATAGTCACAGGACTTATGGATTACCATCAAAGTTTGGAACTTTTAGGGAATTTTACTGTCACATCTACTCTTAGGACATTATCACATAATATGTTATCTATATGAATAGTCATGATGTGATAAGAATTTTATTAATATTCAAAACAATGAATATATTATATCATAAAGTACACAAAATATTTTTATGGGGAACCAACTCTAATAGACTCCCAAAAGCACTAAAGACAACTAAAAAATGATATATCTTATATCCCTCCCCTGATAATCCTGATTTGATTGATATTGTCCATTATTCAAGAGGTCCAAAAAAATTATTTTATGGGAACTCTTGTAAATATAACTTTAACAATATGTGAAAAATTACACTAGAGGTGATACATTCAAAGTATGTTCTTTGTCTCTTAGTGTGACCTTGGCTATTTTTCATGATCCACCACTACTGTATTACCATAATAAAACATGATATGGTCATTTTTATAGGTACCATTTTAATATCTTGAATATTTTCATATCTAAATGGCTTTCCTGGCTACATCAGAAGCCTCTATATACTCTTACTCCTCTGTAAAATTTGTAAAAACCTATTACACTAAACACTTCTAGCTTCAAGCTCCCCTATTTGGATAGAAAACATATCCTAACTGCGAATTCACATCATTATTATTATATTAAAAAATATAATTTTTATAACCCATGATGACTTGCACCTTTTCTCCTGTATAAAACAAAAACATATCCTTAGTTGTTTTTTGATACTTGAGTATATCCTTAACAGCTAAAAATTTTGTTAATATATATCTCTTCCACATATTCCAACCATACTCAATGCAAATGATACATCAATTCGATTAAATAACATATAATATATGATTGATCCCATCACAAAAGCATATGGTGTATAAATAATTCTATCTTTCCCTTCTTTATTCTGAGGTCAAATCTTCTATGAATGCTATATACCATGTGATTCTATGACATATAAACTCTGGGAATATTATGTACTAAATTTATTTAGTATATTGAAAATTAATATAATTTTACATAGTTCTTGAATCCTCTTAGATATATACAGAATGATTTTGATCCTCAAATGATAGGAATCTTCACCTAAGTCCTTCATGTTGAAACACTTGATTAAAAAATCCATAAAAGATTGTAAGACTTTTATGTTGTTTCCAATAAGTAATATTTCATCAACATATACTACTAGGATAACAATTTAATTCTCAATAAACCTCATGTAAACATATGGATCACATTCATTCCTAATGAAACAAAATTAATTTTTAGGTTCTTTCAATCTATTTTTCCAGGACCTAGATTTCTTCCCCAATCAATAAATTGAACGGTTTAAATTGAAAATCTTTTTGGAATCACATGGAGTCACAAACTCCTCTGGTTGTGTCATATATAATTTTTCCTAAAGATTCCCATTAAGGAAATATGTTTGTGAATACATTATCTAAATTTCAAAGTCTTGGTGAGATGCTATATAAGGTATTGTTTTGATGGATTTAAACTTGGAAAATTGTCAAAAGACATCGTCCAAGTCAATTACGTGAAGTAGATTAATCCCTTTATCTAGTAGACTTTTGTGTGTTTTTCCATGACCTTCCATGTCCAGTTTTATCTTCAATACCAATTTTCCCCATATGGGCTTTACATTGACTAGAACATTGACTTGGACCCAATAGTTTTTCTGATACATGGATTTCCCTTTAAAAATCATGTATTTATCTCATCTTGATGGCTCTGATCTCTCTAATAGCTCTTTTTAGGAGAGGTGATCATCATTGTCAACCAAAAATGAATCATCATCATTGGTGACTAGAATAAATTATCATTCTTATTCTCTTACCTCTCTAGTTCTTCTAAACAATACATATATTTCATGAACTAGTTATTCTAAGGTGTCCAATGGAATATATTCTTATACCTACACTTGTGTGTCTTAATAATCAACATCAAAGAATTCAATATTTCTCCCACTGTCATTTTTTGGATATAATCCTTCTCAAATAATATGAATTCTCTAGTAATAGTTACTTTCTTTTCTAGGGAGGGGTTATATTGGTATTATCCACTTGTTTCATTAGGATTCCGTGTAAAGATAAACATTTTGACACAAAGTTCTATTTTGTTTCCAATGAACGCATTAACAGATGACTTTCAACACAATGAACATTTATGTAACAAAAAAAGTTTTTTAAACTCCTTAAAGTGAAGGGAATTAATTTTTCCACATTAGTTAGTACTCTGTTTAATGAATATTCTATAGTTAGTAATTTATATTCCAAAAAGATAATAAATGATTTTATAACTCATTATCAATCTTGCCATGTATAATTATGTATGGTTCCTCCATTTTGAAACAATATTCTACTATGGTGTTTAAACTGGAGTGAGTTGAGATAGAATCCAAAACTCTCCTAAATAGCTGATAAACTCTTATTTAAGATATTCATTACCTTGATTTGATAAAATCTTTATTATATTCATTTTGAGTTGATTTTATAATTCATTCTTAAATTCTTATAATTTATCAAAGGACTCAAACTTATACATCATTAACCAGTTAAATCCATATCTACAAAAGTCATTATAAAAGTTGTGATATAAGAATACCCACATCAACCATCTACTTGGTGTAGTCCACACACATCATTGTTTACTAATCCTAAAGAAATTGTCCCCTTCAATCTAGCCACAGAATGGTGATTTGGCCTTTTTATATTTTAAATTATTTCATCATTCATGTGGTTTTAAATTATAAGTGTATAAATAAAAAGCAAGATAGATATTTTTTAACCACTTCTCATTTACCTGACCTAGAGGGTGATTCTGTAGATGAATTTTATATTTGTCATGTGAAAGTTATTTGTTTTCTTTTTCCAATACTTGGTTTTATTAATTTAATACAAAAAATAATTATTTTAATGGTACATACCATAACATATGTAATATTTATAAATAAAATAATTTTTACATACATATTTCAATATAAATCCAATTGCATCTAGGAATGACACAGAAATAATTTTGTTGGTAAAAATTGGTAAGTAAAAACAATCCCAAAATACCAATATCATTTCTACTATAAATTAATTTTGTAAATAACTAATGGATAGAGAAAATACCCTCGCACTATTGGAACCTCACAAATCCACCACTCCTATATAAATATGTATGAATCTACATGGTTTTTTTGTATACAGATGTGAGAACCAAAAACCGTGTTTAATACCAAATGTGTTTATATTGAATCATTACACTCAATAATAAGTCAAAATTTAGCCTCCCCTTGATTTGCGGTCTATTAATTCTTCCATCGTCCTTACATTCCCCATGAAAAATATATTTCATATTTTACCTTTCAATTTTTTTTGGATATTAAACATCATTGAATAATGGTACTTGGGAACTTTAGACTTACTATGACACTTAGTCCCCTTAAACACATTCTTCCTTTTCTTATTCATTATAAAGACAATTTTTCGGTCAAACCTCATGTCCTTATAAATGTGGAGAATCAAAAAAAGTAGTTTTGAAAGACTCTTCTCATTATTAATCATGTAATAATTTACAATAAAATAGGAAAATGTATTGGGAAGTGAGGAAAGTATGAGATCCCCATGTAACTCATCTATTAATTTAATCCCTAAGATTCCTAAGTATCCAATATTTCCACTAATCTTGACTGCATGGGGATCAATCGGAGTAGACTCTCCAATATAGTTGTGAACAAAGCATATAAGATCTCATATATATATTGTATCACATTCTCTTGATAGTTATCTTACTTTTTAGACATTATACAATACAAATCAATATCCTCATGATTCTTAAAAATATCATTGGTCTTGGGTGATATCATAAAACACTAAACATATATATCATTGTTAAAATTATTTTCATATAGGGGTAACTCTACCATACTATATGTATATATTGGAACATTAAAAATTGGTTCTTCTAGCACATGGATTTTCTTTTCAAGGTGTATGATGACACACATGATCCCATTTTATTGTTTGAAATTTTTTATGATGAGATGGTTATTATTATCAATGAGGGATTTTTTTTTGATATGTCTGAAGTCATTTTCTTGTTTTTTCTAAAAATAATATGATCGGAGTTTTTATACTTTATCTAATGATATTTATATAAATAAATAAATGTTGAATTTATTAATCTCCCTCTGGGTTATTTAAACCCAATATCCCTCACAATTGTATTTATAATGTAATTCTTCTTGGAAATTATAGTGGAAAGGATATATATTCTCCTTCCAATCACCCCAAATTTGGATGGTCAAGCAATTTTAAGGGAATTTGGTAGGAATTCCAAATAATTAGTATATTTACTCATAGTTCCATGATCTATTGATTGAGATCCACTATCATGAAATCATTAAATTGAATTTCCACAATCCTTACCTCTCACTTACACCAAATTTCTACTTTGGAAGTCAATAATTGATGTGAACTAGGTGATTTCAAAACAACAAATCATGTTTGAATTCTTTAATAATCTAATGTAGCCCAAATTTTTCTATCCAATAACTTTGAACTATGGGTCTTTTTTAAATAATATAGGGTAAGGCTGTACTAACATAATATATATATATAAGGGAATTATTTTTTTAGGTAGAAATTAACAGTTATTTTCTTTATTACTTTATTTTTTATAATAAGTTGACTTACTTAAGTGATTATTAATATCATAGATAATATTTATTCCTAAGACAATTTATTTCAGTTCTATATTGAATGATTTTTAATTTATTAATTCATATGATCCTGAAAAACTACCATAATGAAATAACCATGCAGCTTGAAATGAATAAAATAATGAAGAGTTATGATCATATACATTTACTAGTTATTCTCTTTTCTAGTAGATGATAATCTGACCATCAACATAGGGGGAAACACCTTGAACCATTTATGGTTCATATTGTAGTTTTTCACATGTTCACCTATTTCACTCCCTTGGATTGGTTTCTCCTATGCTCCAAACATGAACTTCCTCCATTAGCATGGGATATTTATCCATTACATATATTGTTACTCATATATAGGTGAGTGGGAATGGGTTTACATAAATAATACCATGAGCACATGGACCCTGACATAAGAGGAGGTGATATAGAACACTATCCCATAATTTAATTTAATATTAAATTAAATTAAACTATTCACATAAAATGGTATGGTCTATGATCATGATCATCCATATTCAAGAAACAAGTGACATATTTATACAATATTAGTATTCATTGTTTAATCATTTTTATTTAAGATAGTCATTATCTAATTAAATAATTACCATCTTTAATTAATCAATTATTATGACTTAATTCTAATCCAAATTTATTTTATATTCTCATTAAATATAATTTTATAAAAATTTAATAAAAGTATTCAAAATTATGTATCAAAAATAAAACCCATTCTGTGGATTCAAAACAGTGAGTATCCCTCCGAACTACTCAACATTTATTATACTCATATACAATTTACTCTTGAGATATATAGAATAACTAACTTATCTAGTAATATAATGATGTGTACTATTAATATAATTATCACGATTTTTACATGATTCCATTTTTTAACATAGCATGAAATGAATCAATGTGTAGAGTAATAAAAGTAATGCAAATAATACATGATATATAGATGAGAACATTACAAAGATATTAATTATGCATTTACATATATAGAATCATATCACATGTAATGTCCTGTAAACATAATGACCAGATGCAATAACTAGTTGTCAAGGATTACACACTATAATAAATTAATTTTTAGTTCTTCAAAATTTAGTATAATTACACTAAATTTACAATACAACTACATGGTGTGAACTATTCTCACTGTCAATCTATGTCATAGGCATAGTAATATTGTGTGAAACTATTCCATATAAAATACTGGAGTACATGGGGTTTACATGTGATACATAGAAATTGGTCTCTCAGTTTCACTATCACCTGTCAGGTTGGACATGTATGTCGACACACATACAATTTATGACAAAGGATAGCACGCCGTGTGTTGAAATTACATGGTGTGTACATTGGATAACCATGAACATGGATTTCCTAGTAAAAACATGTCATATAATTAAATTATCCATATGTAATAAATGCACATTACTCAAATTAATTCTAAATAACATCTTAGTGAATTATAAACATGTACATATCATGTACCTCTAGATTACACAACATTTAATTATGTGTTATTCAACAATATTCCTCATAATATCTATTTTATATCTTTGAATTTATTTCATTCATAATATTAATCGATTTCATTATATTTATAAGAAAAGAAGTATGATAAGTTGACATCATGACAAGTAATTAAAAATGATTGAAATGGAATTGAAAAGTAAATTTGAATTGTGTAAATCAATCAGTGATCTTTTTATAATTATAAATAATTATGTGACATACTCTGATAACACATTAAGGTTTCAAGTGTTGTAGAAATTTGTGATGAGTTTGGGGAACACTTTTTTTCACGATAAATGATCAATTAATGAAGTAAATGATACTAAATGTCAGGATTAGTGGAATTGAATCAATGAATATATAAAGTGGGAAAGATGTGAAAACCAATATGCATGATCACCACATATTTTTTATAATTTATTTAAGTAATAAAGAAATACATTGTGATAAATAAATTTCTTGTTTATGGATCTATCAATGGATTTAGGTCATACTATCATTTCATTGTAGGAATCATATATATATTCCCTCAAGAGGTGATCCACAAATGCTTCAAAAATCTCTGAATATAATCCAAGGAATCTTTTGGTGCTAGCATATCAGATCCTATTACTTGAATTGTATGCCTTTGATGACCTAATGAATCACTTCTTAAATGTTCTCTTTGATCTCTTTTGACTCAAGAGTGTAAGGTGGAAGAGAATCACTCAAAATTCATGGGATTATTCATTGATAAAAGATATAACTAGTTATTCATGAATATTATCCATATTTCAATTTTCAAAATAATATATATTAATTGGCCTTGATGAAAAATCATATAACTGGGTTTATATAAAACTAGGGTTACAAAAAAAATATAGAATTTCCTTCTTGATATTTTTTTAATTGTTTTGGGACTCCAGGTGTATAATAATATAATTATTATTTTTTATTATTATTTTCCTAATATTTTTAATATTTTAATGTATTATTATATACTACCGTTACCGATTTTATATGAAATGTGCATAATTTGTGTGAAATATTAATGTTTTAATATTAAGTATATTTTTTGAGCATTTTTAGAAGTATTCCAATGGGGTCAGTTTACTGTTTTAATAATAACTGTCACTATACCGTTCCAAATTGTGTGTATCATGTTTTGTACGATTACACTTTAAATATAACACATTTCATCAGAAGGTACCATGAGCCAATTCTTCCATTTGAAGGGTCATATGGTCCTCACAAAAAAGACCAATGAATATGTGATGAAACTGGACTATTCATGAGGATTGATTTACTGGGATAAATAAAGAAGTCAAAATTCAATTAGTCTTCACCATAGTTTTGGGGACAATGTACGAAGTCCTTGATAAAACTTTCAAAGACCAAATCCAAAAACAAGGGGCCCTAATGAAGCTATGAAATCCATCCCACCATTCTGGCAGAGAATTCAAATCCGGACATTATTCATGACATATCTCATGATGTAAGCATCTAATAAAGCTAATATTTGGCAGTGTGAAAGAGGAGATATAGGCAGCCGACTTTGTTAAAGACATAATTCTGTTTTTAAGGTATCTTAATATTAAAAAACCCATTCACATTGTGTACATCAAAAAGATTGGATTGAAATGGACATATTAAATTTGTTTAATCAACCTGCCAGAAAATTGGATACATATGTCCAAGGGAATCTAAATTTTGAGAGAGGTCGGACAACATTATTATCTAAAAATTTGAAGAAGGATATTTCTCGAGATTCGGCTATCTGAATAGCCAATTTGTTGATGCAAGTGGAGGGACCGATTGGGAATGCAAATTGTCTACTCCTTGGGCTATAAATACTCTCCCATTCTCTCCTTGAGAGGGGTTGGCATTTCAGAATAGAAGAGATCATATTTTCAAGATAAAATATTTTCCAATGGAATTGGAGGACCTTCCATACTCATGTTTTCACTTGAGAGACCTTTCCACCTCTCTTTGTTTTCACTTACATTCATGTTCTTCATTTTAGTAATATTGTAAGTATCTTTCTTTGTAATTCTGTTTTAATGAAAATATTTTCTTCAATACCTCTTATTCTCATCCACCTTCGATAGTTTAATATTAATTTTATTAAAATATTTTAAATTCAGTTCATTCTCCTTCCTTTCATTTGCTTCCTCATTCAATTGAAAATCCATTTTAAATTTTCTTCATCATTTGTGTGTGTGTTCGGCGCACTACTCTTGTCTTTTCCCTTTCTTTTTCTGCTCTTTATAATTAATCATCATAAACATATATTACCAAATTAATAACCATATTAATTTCTGAGTAAATCTCTCATTGGGGTGAGTTTTATTTTAGGTATGTTAATTGATTGAGAGCTTTCTCTCGATGAATATTCTTTGAATTAACATTGTGTGTGTTGGACTAAACATGTCATTGATTAATGACATATTTTGTTTAAAATGTTGTTTCCATGGATTATTAGAACCATATATACACTACCATAAATAATTAATGGTAATGATTAGAACCCTAAGTTATGTTAAGGCGTTGATTAAATCCTTAACACTTAGTAATTCAAATCAATGTCGTCTTCTGACATGGGTGTTAATTTAATGCAATATAAAACAAAGCTCAAGGATATCACAAGCTTAACTACCTAATAATGAACCCACCCCAATATTCATCACATTGTTAACACAATTATAGTCAATAAATAATTTAAATTAATCTCTGCAAACAAACCCACCTAATCAAAATACAATCAACTAAAAACAAATGACTATTACAAAGTATCATTGCTGATGAATCGACCCGAGTGATGCTATAAACATTTGCAGACCACCAAATCTTTGACCAGTTGATATGATACAATAGGTCGTGCATTTCAAATGGAGCCATTTCCAAGGATGGTTCTTTATGTATTCATTAGTTTCTGGTTATTGTAAAAAAACCAAAAAAACAAAGTTTAAAAAAATGAAAAAAAACACAAAAAACTCATCTTCTCATAAAAATCAAAAACTAAAAAAATACAAAAAAAAAACATGTCATCCACTTTCTTCAAAAATCTCCTTGAATGTCCCATAGCCTTCCAAAAAAATCCCTCTGATTTGTTTCACCCTAAATTTGATTGAACACTTCACCAACATAGGAGGAACATAAGAGATAATCAAATAATTCATGAACCAGTCCTCATCCAACCAGTTGAATTTGAAATGGCCAATCCTAGAGAAAAACCCCTTAAATAACATGGTTCCCCTGATATGAATAACAACCTCTTGGTATTAAATATCCAAACATAGAGTTTGACTTCGAACTCAAATCAGGTTTGATTCATCTTCTTCCTCATTTCCACAGGCTAGCTGGTGAGGATCCACATCTCAACCATAAAGAGTTCTAAGTGTTGTGCTCTACCATGAAGCCCCAAGGGGTTTCTGAGGACCAAATCAAACTCTGAGAATTCCCTTTCTCCCTAGATGACACTACCATGTCATGGATTTACTACCTACCTCTTGGTTCCATAACCACATGGAATGACATGAAGCGACGCTTCTTAGAGAAAATCTGTCTTGCTTCTCGTACTGCTTCTATTTGAAAGGAAATAAGTGGTATCTATCAGTTCCCGAGTGAATCACTCCATGAATACTACGAGAGGTTCAAAAATATTATTTCAACCTTTCCACACCACCAAATCCCTAACTAACTCTTGATTCAATACTTCTATGAGGGGTTATTGGCTATGGAGAGAACTCTCATAGATGCCGCAAGTGGCGGTGCTCTTGTTGATAAAACTCCTGCAGTAGCAAGAGATCTAATAAGTAACATGGCTGCAAACACACAACAATTCCATACTCGAGCACATGCTCAATTCAAAAAATCCCAAGATAATCAATAATTTGAGCCAAACAAGATGACTGAGTGGATTAGTGAACTTATAGGTCTTGTGCGACAACTAGCTGTGGCTACCAAATCTTCAACCTCGTCTTCCCCACAATCAATGTTTCATGGACCTGTCAAAAACTGTGGAATATGTAACTCTCCATCTCATCCAACTTACACATGTACACAACTTCAAGAGGATCAATCTATTTCATCTGGACCAATGGAGTTCAATCCAACATATGCTCAACTGAACACCAATCCACAACTATCAGGTCAGTTTGATAGAAACATCAACCAACCTCACTCCGAGCCCTTCTCTTCTTCCTATAACCAAGGCCTGAGTTATGGTAATCCCGTCTCTCATCCCCCTCAATTCCCTCCTCAAAATCCAAACCAGTTTCAATACAGTCAAGGTGTTGGTAACTTCCAACAACCTTATCGTTTTCTTTGTCAACCTCAAATGAACAATCCTCCTCCTGGATTCCATTATCCTAGTGAGCCTTCCCAATTCCAAAACCAATACAATCGCTTTCCCCTGAACCAAAATCATGGTAATCCCAATTTGGGGCAAGCCTCTTCTTCCATGAAACCATTGGAATGTGCAGTGGAAGATCTTGTCTCCTTCACTCGTACAAGCCTCAAGATCATTGAACCCAAATTGGTCAACTTGCATCCCACATTAATCAGCCGCAGCCATCCAATTCTTCCCAACTCCTAGCTCAACCATTACCCATCCCCAAGGGTAATGTAAGTGCAATTGCACTTATATCGGGAAAGCAAATTTCTATGCCTCAGGATAAGTCCTCCAACCCTCCTTTGAATGTTGACCTAGAAAATGAAAAGAAAAATAAACTTGAAAAGGAACCTAAAACCATTCCCTCACCACCTTCAATTCCACTTAGGAACCCAATTACTTTTCCTCAAGAGATTTATAAGCCAAATAAGTCCTTTGAACCCGATCATGAAGTGCTCGACATGTTTAGATGTGTTGAAGTCAACATTACCCTCATAGATTCCATAAAACAAATTCCTAAGTATGCAATGTTTCTCAAGGAGTTTTTTACCCACAAGAGGTAACTTAGGACCTTCGAAAATTTTGCAACCCAAGAGTCCATACTGATTAAGTGCAATGATCTAGGTACATTTACGGTTCCATGCCAAATTGGAAGTTCACACTTTGATGATGAACTCATAGACCTAGGAGCCTCAATTAATGTCATGCCCAAATCCATCTTCTCCAACCTTGGTATAGGTACCTTACATCCAAGGGGTGTTGTCATTTAGTTAGCCAATCGAAGCACAACCAGTCCTGATGGAATAATTGAATATTTCCTTGTTAGTGTGAATGATATTATCTTCCCTGCTGATTTTTATGTCCTTGACATGTATGTTCAGACAAAATTGTCATGACCCGTCCACGGGACCCGTGCCGTAACTAACCCAAGCCCGCCTCCCATAGGCCAGGGGCAGTCGACTAGCACCAAGGCGTAAATCCCGACAAAAGGGGAAGGCATTTCCATTATAAAGTAAACAAAAACCATAGAGTAAACAAGTAGAAGTAAACAATAACTAAAACTGGGTACAATAGGAAGTGCGGAAGAGTCAGTGTGACAGAATAAAAACCCAAACTGAATGTAATGTACAACTGGAATGAAAGTACATCAACTGAAATGTAAAGCAGTAATGCTGAGGCATCCACTGGAAGTCCCACCTGAACGGTGGGTAAAGATAGCCTCCTCAGCTCCTTGGGCCCAGTCGTCCGCTCCGTGTACGTCCCGCCCAGTGGTCCACCTCCAGGTACTGACTTGCTCTACAATCCTTAACCGCGATCAACATTTTCTGTTGTCTGCATCCAAAACAACGTAGTGTGGGCATAGCCCATGCAGGGGTGAGTATACACTACTCAGTTGGGATCCTGAGACCCCCGAAGGTCTCTCAGAATCCACAAAGGATAATCCACAACAGAAAGATACAATCACGAAGTAACATCCAACACTACTTAGGTATATGCCCATACATATACCTAAGTCATCAATTCTAGTTTGGCTCCAACATCAGAGCCCATGTTCGATCACATCCAGACAGGATAGTAAAACCCAATACACACAGGAAAGCACAACCCAATCCACATAGGAGAGAATGTCAATCATATTTATGATAATGATTAAAATTCAAGACTCATCTAACACAGGTATACATCAATTGTAAAGCAAAAGGAGATGATCAGATGTAGTTACTAATTCATCTTGCTGGGACCCACGTAGGATACAATTACTCTAGTTGTCACCTACGAACCCGCAGAGGATTCCAGTACGTTTTTCATCACCATCAAACCCATATCTACTGCGGAACTCCTCCTCTATCGAGTACAGTGGGCCTGCTGCTACAACCAAGTGCTTCCCACTAATGATGGACTACTGTATTACTCCACCCATCAAGTACTGTGGCCCTTCTGCTACAACCATGCGCTTCCCACCATGGGTCTGCTGCTACAACCAAGCGCTCCCCCTCATAGCCTACAGAGGTACTCCTTCTATTGAGTACCATGGGTCTGCCACTACAACCAAGCGCTCCTCCGCCGTGGGTCTACCACTACAACAAAGTGCTCCACCAACGTGGGTCTGCCTCTACAACCAAGTGCTTCCCACTGGGCTATCAAAACACTCTGAGTCGATCGATCAGCAGTCGTCTAGTCTCAGCCAGCTCAAGGGTTTCTGCACACAGCACACTCGTTCCGGGAGGGTCCGCTCTATGAGCCAAGAGTTCGATACATCAACTGTCACTTTGACCAGAGTTGATGTATCACAAAGTTCCACCACATCAAAAGGAACACAACGCGATAGATGGCATGTCAATCAGACGCCCGCTCTGAGAGTTATTGTCTTTTTCGTTCCAGGGGCCCGGTTGGTTTTTAAACTAAAACCAACTCGACCGTACACTAGCTATGTCCAATCCTCGAGTGGAGTAATCCAAAAGAACCATATCACTAAGAGGAATCCAACAAATTCAATGACACGTCAATCGGATGTCCGGAGCTCAAGTTATAAGCATTTCCGCTCTGAGGGCCCGGTTGGTTTTGTGTTCGAACCAACCTGTCCATACCCAATGTTCTCTGAAACCTTTATTATAATATACTGAAATGACCATATCGATCCAATGATCACATCACAAATGACATTGCATCGATTGGAGGTCCGTAGCCCAAGTGACAGGCATTCGAACGCACCTGTCCGTTTTTAGGGGGTTTTGGGCCCAAACCGACCTTGGTCTGGCCCATTAGGACGCGGCCCAGCCCGGTTGGCACGGCCAGTCAGCTCGGCCGTTTAGACCGAGCGGGAAATAGGGGGGAGGCGTTGGCTCCCCCTTGATTGAAATGGTGTGGCGTAATGTCACGCCCTCCCCTAATTCTTGAAAGGGAAAAGCCGTTCTGGTCTGCCGCGGCTCAGCCGCAGCGGTCTCCTCCGGCGGCATGCTGCTGAGCCGAGGTGGCCCAACGCTGCCGCTCTCCGCAGACCTCCAGACTCGCATCGGTGGTCCATTTCGGCTGCCGTCTGCGTCTAAGGTCTTCCTGGGAACCGATCTTCACTGCAGAGGTTTCAAATCACCCTTTCAGCATGTTCTTTCATCGCCCGTCGATCCGCACATCAATTAAACAATCTTCGGAGTCTTCAAATTGCCTCTGCGGCCCCATTTCCTTGTCGCCGTCAATTCACAAATCAAAAACAATCTGAGGATGGTGGTCAGGCCGTTTTTTTCGTCTATTTCCCTCCTCGTTAGGGGTTATCCATAAATCAAGATTACACATGGTTTATAAAGAGAAAAAAATGAATTTTATTTAAATAAAATTGAATCAAATTATTCCACGATCTCTTTAATAAATTCAAAGCATACCAAAATTCCCAACCCGCAAATAAATCATTTGTGGATCAACATGATAATAAGTTGATCCACGTTCTTTTTTTTATTTAGAATGAAAAAAAGGGAATTAAATCATACATAATTAAAAAAACCCTACCTTGAAGAAGTCGTTGATCATGGTTCGTCGCAGGAAAAAGATGTCGCAAAAGACGGCATCAAGGGAAGAAGCTCCGTAAGCATCGTCGGTGTTCACCGAATGAAGGATGCGGCATCTCACTTCCTTCGATGTGGAAAGAAGATGCAAAGATGAGACGGAGTTCTTCGTCGATGTTTCCGTGTTCTTCGTGTTCTTCGATGAGGAAGGAGATGTTCTTCAGAGCCCAAGAGTCCTCTCCTTCTTTCCGCACAATGAAACCACCAGCCAATAAAATAAGTCATTGTCTTCTTTTATTAACACACGCAAGCCATTAATGTAAAGACCCGCAAATTTCAAGTAATTTTTTTTCTTAATTTTCTTTGGAATTTTACAAGAGCGCAGCTTCAGACGGCACCTGATTCCGAGGCCCGGTGTGCCCGGAATCAATTTCCGAAGTTTGGCTCGGGTACGTTCAGTGAACGGATGAGCGGGTTTTTCTATCTTTTGAACCGGTGCCCGGAATCGAATTCTGAGGGCACCGATGAAATCGCAGCGCCGGTATTTGCTTAGAAACGCCTCTTCCGGAGTTGTGTTTGCTCAGACGTGGTTTTTAAATTTTGCGGCTTTAAGTCAGAAATAAAATAAAGTTTGTGCGACAACTTTATTTTATTTCACTTAAGCTGCTTGGAAGTCACTTGGAAGCCACTTGAACTGAGTTAAAGCGGATAGGGTGCTATCCGGAAATATCCTACCCCTTGTTAGGATATTTGTGCGGTGGGGCCCGCACGAGCCCCGCCGTTTCTTTCGCTAAGTAACGCACCCGCGAAAACCCGTCAAAGTAAATGAAAAGTCAACCGACGTGTTTTCTTTAATTCTTAACAGACCATTTAATTGGGCGGTTTATTTCGTGAATTAAATGGGCTGTTTCTTTCGTGAATTAAATGGGCTGTTTCGCTCGTTGAATTAATTCAACGAACTGATGGGTCGTTACTTACGCTTTTGCGTTTGTTGGCATGTTTATAAAATAAGACCAACCTAAAAATCCTTTGAAAGGATTTGAGAGGATCCTTGTTTCTTCATCTCCCCGCGAAGAACGCGAAGAATGCGAAGAACGCGAAGAACGCGAAGAACGCCGGCGACCGGAATTCGACGACGCACACCGAGATCTGCGACGTCGACGAGCTTTACCGGCGACGTTCTTCGGCGACGCCTCTTCTTCCGCGGCCGATCCTCGTTCGGCAACTAAGGTGAGAATCGGATCGTTTAAATTCTCCCTTTTTAAATTTCATGGCAACGGATTTAATTAATTAAATCCGTTTGTTCTTGATCTGGAGATTGGCGACGCGACGCCGGATACCGCGACGACGCGACGATCTCCTTCATCCGCGACGAGCGATTCCGCGACGACCTCTCGTCCGACGACGACGACAAGGTAGGGGTTTATTTTTTTCTTGATGATTCTTTCCCCGTGTTTATTCTTTTAAAGTGAAGAACATGATCTCCGACAATTTTAATTTATTTAAAATTGTCGTTGATTATTCCTCCCGTGGTTTATGACTAACGCGGAGGATGCGGGTCTAACGAACAAGACCCGACAACCCTCCGCCGATCTCTTTTTTTGTGCGGATTTGGCGGACGACGACGAACCACGCGGCAGGGGAGATCTGTTGATCCCGCAGTGAAGGTCGGCCCCCGGGAGGAGCAACGGCGCAGACGGGAGGCAAAACGGGCCACCGGAGCAACTCTGGCGGCCCGCGGAAGGTGGCAGCGGCGCGGGTCGCCGGCTCGGCGGCGCCGGCAACCGGAGGCGGCGGCGCCCGGCGCGCCGCCGGAGGAGTCTGCCGCGGCCGAGCCGCGGCGGCGGCGAACCGCCGGACCGCGTCCGCGGTCCGGCCACCCAGCACGCGGCCCGCGCGGGCCGCGTTTCTCCAAAGCCGCGGGTCAAACCCGCGGCGGCTCATTCGGCCGCTCGGCCGAAGCCGAGCCGGCCGGTCCGGTCGGCCGGGCCGCGCCCGGGCCGGACCGGACCCGGCCGAGCCGGGTCGGGCCGGGTGGGGCCGACCCGGTTCGGCCGACCCAGGGGGGAGGGTTCGGGCCGGGTCGCCCCGGGCCCAGAACCCCCATTTTTGGGCCTCTTCGGTCTTTTGCCCATATCTTGGGCCTGGGACCTCCGATTGACGAACCGTCAGCGGCTACGCGATCCTTGGATCGAGGCGGTCGTTTCGCTATATTATACTCAAGGTTTCGGAAGACTTTGGGTTCGTCCGGGTTGGTTCGTACACGAAACCAACCGGGCCCTCGGAGCGGAAACGCTCATAACTTGAGCTACGGACGTCCGATCGACGTACCGTCAGCTGTGGTAGTTTCCTCTAAGTGAGAAGGAACTTTTGGCATACTCCGCCCGAGGATCGGATACAGGCGGAGTACGGTCGGGTTGGTTTTGCCCTAAAAACCAACCGGGCCCCTGGGACGAAAATGCCAATAACTCTCAGACCGGGCGTCCGATTGACGCGCCGTCTGTTGCGTTGAGATCCTGTTGTCGATACGGAACTTTTGGATACATCAACTTCGGACTACGTGTCAGTTGATGTATCAGCCTCTCGGCTCGTGGAGCGGACCCTCCTAAACGAGCTCGCTATATGCGGGAACCCTAGCGCTGGCTGTGACTTCGACGACAGAGAAGAGATCCTCCGTGGACTGCGACGACGGCAGAGCAGAGATTCTCCGTGGACTGCGACGACGGAAGAGCAGAGATCCTTCGTGGACTGCGGCGACGACTGTGCAGAGATCCTCAGTGGACTGCGTCGACTACTGCACTCAGCGATCCTACGTGGATCAGTGCTACAGGTTCTGTGTGAGCCCGATCCTATGTGGGTCCTTACTACCGGTTCTGTGTGAGCCACTGCCTACAGGTTCTGTGTGAGCCCGATCCTACGTGGGTCTTTTGCGGGGGTTAGTACCTATCGATCCTTGGTGGGTCCGACGACTTAGATGGATCAGTGATCATCTTTGACGTCATCTGAAAAAGTATACCTGGTTGAGCTAAATCTTATGTTACTCTCCTTCGTGGATTGTGTTGAACTATCCTATGTAGATTTACTGTTTACTCTCCTTGTGGATTTGAGTCTTGCTTTCCTTTGTGGATTGGGTTGTTCTTGAGCTCGTGAGCAGAGCTAGAATTGGGGACATAGGTATATGTATGGGCGTGTACCTAAGTCGAGTCAGATGTTACTTCGTGATTGCATCTTTCTTTTGTGCTATATCCTTTGTGGATTTCGGGAGACCTTCGGGGGTCTCGGGGTCCTTACTGAGTAGCTTGTACTCTCCCCTGCACGGGCTATGCCCGTACCTTGTTGTGTTGGTAGCAGACGACGGACAGCGCTGATCACGGTTGGGGCGTGGAGCAGGACGGTACCTGGAGGTGGACCACTGGGCGGGACGTGCTCGGAGCGGACGCGGGACCCGAGGAGCCTGGAGGCTATCTGTACCCACCCTTCAGGTGGGATTGCCAGTGGACGACACGAGGCCGCCGTCTTTTCTTCAGTTGCTGTTCTTTACTTTTCCTGTTGTACTTTCAGTTGGGCTTGTATTCCGGCCCCCTTTACTTTTCTGCACTTTACTTTCCGCTTTCTGACTCTGTGTGGTTGTTACTTATAAAGGCAATGCCTTCCCTGTTTACCGGGAATTTACGCCTTGGTGCTAGTCGCCAGCCCCTGGCCTATGGAAGGCGGGCTTGGGGTAGTCACGGCACGGGCCCCGAGGACGGGTCGTGACAAATTGGTATCAGAGGTGGTCGGTTCTACCGCATGCTCTGATCGTCTTTTCTTTCCATATGAAGCAATAGTGTTTAGTGTATTGAGTGTGGTTATCAGTTCAGGGAGCCCAGTGTTGGTGCGGCGGCCGACGTATCCGTACACCAGGACCCTGACTCCTGATTTCCGACTTAATGCATGAAAACATTTATTGCGTGTGTGTTTCAAGTTTCTTTGTGATTGCTTGTGTCAGCTCACCGGGTATACTGATCTGCTTCATGAAAGTCTCAAGTTTTCCTTGTGATTACTTGTGCCAGCTCACCAGGTATACTGTTCTGACTATGGTGCTCTTGTTCTCCTTTTCAGGATGGCCCCGCGACGACAGCCAGCTAGGGTTCCGAGTGTAGGGCGCGACGGCAGCCCACCGAGCGACGAGGCCTCGGTGCAGGGCCCTTTGCCAGCAGTGGCACCGGCGGTAGCTTTACCCGCCGAGCCACCGATGCTGCCAGTACCAGACGCTGACGATGCACGTCGCCTTAGGGCACTGCATGAGTTTCAGAGCCAGCGACCACCCAGGTTTCGCGGTGAGGCGGACCCCCAGGCCGCCGAGGACTGGCTAGAGGCGGTGGTACGGATCTTTAGGCTAGTGAGGACACCAGCGGATCTCATGGTGATTCTCGCAGCGAGCCTCCTGCATGCGGCGGCAGGACGATGGTGGAGCTTGATGCTCCAGGTTCACGATGAGGCATCCTTGCTCTGGACGGACTTTGAGAGCCTCTTCCGCTCTGAGTTCGTCCCGGCCACCCTCCGAGCGGTGCGCATCCAGGAGCTTCTCCAGCTGCGCCAGGGCAGCATGACGGTCGCTCAGTACGCGGCGAGGATCACTGACCTATCTCGCTACTCGACCGACATGGTACGGGACCCCTTCTTCCGGGCCCGGACCTTCGAGCAGGGCTTGCAACAGGAGACTCGGGCGTCGCTGATCTACCTCAGCATTCCGACCCAGGCGGGAGTGCTGGAACGAGCCCTCCTGATCCAGAGCTTCCTGGCAGAGCCTTCTTCAGCGGAGAGACCTAGCGCAGGGCGGCAGGTAGCTGAGTCTTCGGCAGCAGGTAGCCGACAGATGACTCTCGGGTCCAGGCAGACCAGACCCCCACGCAGACGGCCTCAGGACACCGGCTCAGCAGTGCGAGGCACACAGCGGAGTGCCAGCCTTCCGAGAGGCAGGCTGTGCTACTCCTGCGGCGGGCAGGGTCACATGGCTCGTGACTGCCCGACTCGCCGATCAGAGGAGCAGCAGACGGTGGAGGGGCCACCCAGGCAGAGGCAGAGGGTCGACCGTGGCGGTCCGCAGGGAGGAGGCGGACGAGGCAGAGGAGCTGGCCGAGCAGCGGGTGGTGGGCGACGCTTCCAGGCTCTACCCCCACCACCACCAAGAGGGCCACCTCGACCACAGGGAGCTGGCGGGCAGGGACAGGCCCAGCTCCAGGCAGTGGAGGCCTACGACCCCGACTTGCCAGAGATGATTCGAGGTACGATCTGTGTCTATTCCACCCTTTCTGCAGTACTTATAGACACATGAGCGAGTCACTCTTTCATAGCCACTGCCCTTGTTCGGAGCTCGGAGATTCCGACTGAGCCGTTGGCTCGATCCTTACGGCTAGAGACTCCTACGGGAGCAGACTCGACGATTACGCACTGGTGCCGGCAGTGTGAGCTTACTATAGGAGGCGAGAGCTTCGGCTGGGATCTCCTTGTAGCGGCGTCGAGGCCTTACGACGTCATCTTGGGCATTGATTGGCTATCCACGGTTCATGCCCAGATCGACTGTTTTAGGCGCAAGGTGCGATGTGTTCGCACCGACGGGAGCAGGTTTACCTTCACCGGCGAGAAGGGAACCTTTGCAGCACAGGATGGACTTCCGCGGAGGAGAGTGCAGCCCATCTCTCATCAGTTGGCTAGCCTCATCCTGGGAGAAGTGGACGTGCGGAGTCCAGTTTTTCCTGCAGTGGTGGACCAGTACGCGGACGTCTTTCCCGACGACGTTCCAGGGCTACCTCCTCGTAGAGAGGTAGACTTTTACATCGACTTGTACCCCGGAACAGCCCCGATATCTACTCCAGCATATCGGATGGCCCCCGCCGAGCTTCGGGAGCTGCGGGTACAGTTGGAGGACTTGCAGAGCAAGGGGTTTATCCGACCCAGTGTTTCACCCTGGGCTTCCCCGATTTTGTTCGCCAAGAAGGCGGACGGGAGCTTGCGACTATGTGTCGACTATCGTCGCCTGAACCAGGTGACAGTGAGGAACAAGTATCCGCTGCCACGGATTGATGACCTCTTCGATCAGCTCAAGGGAGCGCGGTGGTTCTCGAAGATAGACCTCCGGTCAGGCTATCATCAGCTTAGAGTTCGAGACGAGGACGTGCAGAAGATGGCCTTCAGGTGTCGGTATGGCCATTATGAGTTCTTGGTTATGCCGTTCGGCGTAACCAATGCTCCTGCAGTGTTCATGAGCCTCATGAACAGGATCTTCCAGCCATACCTCGACCGATTTGTCGTGGTCTTCATTGACGACATTTTGGTATACTCGACGACTGAGGAGGAGCATGCCTACCACCTGCGAGTTGTGCTAGACACGCTCCGAGAGCACCAGCTTTATGGCAAGCTCTCAAAGTTCTAGTTCTGGTTACGTGAGGTCCATTTCTTGGGGCACGTCATTTCTGAGGCGGGAGTTGCAGTGGATCCCGCGAAGATCGAGGCAGTGCTAGCTTGGGAGCCACCCAGGAGGGTGACGGAGGTGCGGAGCTTCTTGGGCCTAGAGGGATACTATCGGGGATTCGTGCCAGACTTCTCCAGAGTTGCGGCACCACTCTCAGCGTTGACGAAGAAGGGGAAACCCTTCGTGTGGTCAGACAGATGTCAGCAGAGCTTCCAGGAGCTGAGGCAGAGGTTGACCAACGCACCTATCTTGAGGTTGCCTGAGGAGGGAGTTGGATACGTAGTTTACTGCGACGCATCAGGGACTGGACTCGGATGCGTCCTGATGCAGAAGCGGGCCGTGATCGCCTACGGATCACATCAGTTGAGGCCGCATGAGCAGAACTACGCCACTCATGACCTGGAGTTAGCAGCAGTGGTCTTCGCTCTGAAGACTTGGCGGCACTATCTGATGGGCGAGCGCTTCACATTCTTTTCTGACCACCAGAGTCTCAAGTATATCTTCTCTCAGAAGGACCTGAACCTGAGACAGCAGAGATGTCTTGAGTTCCTCCAGGACTATGACTTTGAGATAGTCTATACTCCTGGGAAGGGGAACGTGGTAGCCGATGCCCTCAGCAGGAGGACGGGCATTCAGCTACTTGAGGAGGCGACAGAGCAGCTAGCCTCCTTACAGATATCCTTCGTGGATAGAGACGGAGCAGCCTTTCTTCAGTCTCTCACAGTCTCTCCTCCACTTCTACAGTGGGTCAGAGAGGCTCAGCGTGAGGACGCTGACTGTGAGACCCGGCGTGCACTGATATCCTCAGGTCAGGCGCCTGATGGCTTCTCCCTTGGAGCAGAGCACGACATCCTTTTCAGAGGACGTACCTTCGTACCAGTCGCTTTGCGAGAGGAGGTGCTGAGAGAGTTTCACACTTCTCCGTTGGCGGTACATCCTGGAGTGGCGAAGATGTACCAGGATCTCAGGCGACAGCACTGGTGGCCGGGCATGAAGAAAGCTGTGGCAGAGTTCGTTTCACGATGCCTCACCTGCCAGTAGGTGAAGGCAGAGCATCAGGTACCGGCAGGCTTGGTACAGCCCTTGGAGGTCCCGGAGTGGAAGTGGGATGGCATATCTATGGACTTCGTGACTGGACTTCCACGCACTTCCAGAGGTCACGACTCCATTTGGGTGATTGTCGACCGACTCACCAAGTCGGCACACTTCTTACCCATCAGAGAGCAGGGCTCAGTGGAGAGCTTGGGACGTCTTTACGTCCAGGAGATCGCACGGCTTCACGGTGTGCCATCGTCTATCGTCTCCGATCGAGATGCTCGTTTCACTTCCGGGCTTTGGAAGGGGTTGCAGGAGGCGTTCGGGACGCGGCTCCATCTGAGCACAACCTTCCACCCTCAGACGGATGGTCAAACGGAGAGGACCATACAGACACTCGAGGACATGCTCCGTGCATGTGTTCTCGACTTTGGTCGCAGCTGGGAGGACCACCTACCCTTGGTGGAGTTCGCGTACAACAACAGCTACCACTCCACCATCGGGATGGCACCATACGAGGCGTTGTACGACAGACCCTGCAGATCACCGTTGTGTTGGACAGACCCTGGGGAGTCAGCACTCGTGGGACCAGAGATTGTCCGAGCCACGACAGAGAAGGTCCAGATCATCCAGGAGAGGATGAGGACAGCTCAGAGCCGGCAGAAGTCATATGCTGACAGGAGGCGGAGGCCACTAGAGTTCGAGGATGGCGACCACGTATTTTTGCGTGTCTCACCTCGACGTGGTTTACGGAGATTTGGCCGAGGCGGCAAGTTGTCTCCACGCTTCATCGGGCCTTTCCAGGTCCTCAGCAGGATAGGATAGGTGGCTTATCACCTGGCTCTACCACCTCAGTTGCACCGGGTGCACGACGTCTTTCACGTGTCTCAGCTGAGGAGATACGTGCACGACCCGACGCACATCATCGACTTTGGGGAGCTGGACATGGACGATGGGGCGACTTTTGCGGAGGTCCCAGTGGAGATCGAGGATCGAAAGGAGCAGGTCCTACGTGGGCGGTCGATTCCTCTTGTTTGCGTCAGATGGCAGCACGGGAACCTCCAGGAGAGCACTTGGGAGCGGGAGGCTCAGATGCGTGCTCAGTACCCCCATTTGTTCCCCTAGTTTTTGATGTATCTTTACGGGGACGTAAAGCCCTGAGGTGAGAGTAATGTAAAGACCCGCAAATTTCAAGGAAATTTTTTTCTTAATTTTCTTTGGAATTTTACAAGAGCGCAGCTTCAGACGGCACCTGATTCCGAGGCCCGGTGTGCCCGGAATCAATTTCCGAAGTTTGGCTCGGGTACGTTCAGTGAACGGATGAGCGGGTTTTTCTATCTTTTGAACCGGTGCCCGGAATCGAATTCTGAGGGCACCGATGAAATCGTAGCGCCGGTATTTGCTTAGAAACGCCTCTTCCGGAGTTGTGTTTGCTCAGACGTGGTTTTTAAATTTTGCGGCTTTAAGTCAGAAATAAAATAAAGTTTGTGCGACAACATTATTTTATTTCACTTAAGCTGCTTGGAAGTCACTTGGAAGCCACTTGAACTGAGTTAAAGCGGATAGGGTGCTATCCAGAAATATCCTACCCCTTGTTAGGATATTTGTGCGGTGGGGCCCGCACGAGCCCCGCCGTTTCTTTCGCTAAGTAACGCACCCGCGAAAACCCGTCAAAGTAAATGAAAAGTCAACCGACGCGTTTTCATTAATTCTTAACAGACCATTTAATTGGGCGGTTTATTTCGTGAATTAAATGGGCTGTTTCTTTCGTGAATTAAATGGGCTGTTTCGCTCGTTGAATTAATTCAACGAACTGATGGGTCGTTACTTACGCTTTTGCGTTTGTTGGCATGTTTATAAAATAAGACCAACCTAAAAATCCTTTGAAAGGATTTGAGAGGATCCTTGTTTCTTCATCTCCCCGCGAAGAACGCGAAGAATGCGAAGAACGCGAAGAACGCGAAGAACGCCGGCGACCGGAATTCGACGACGCACACCGAGATCTGCGACGTCGACGAGCTTTACCAGCGACGTTCTTCGGCGACGCCTCTTCTTCCGCGGCCGATCCTCGTTCGGCAACTAAGGTGAGAATCGGATCGTTTAAATTCTCCCTTTTTAAATTTCATGGCAACGGATTTAATTAATTAAATCCGTTTGTTCTTGATCTGGAGATTGGCGACGCGACGCCGGATACCGCGACGACGCGACGATCTCCTTCATCCGCGACGAGCGATTCCGCGACGACCTCTCGTCCGACGATGACGACAAGGTAGGGGTTTATTTTTTTCTTGATGATTCTTTCCCCGTGTTTATTCTTTTAAAGTGAAGAACATGATCTCCGACAATTTTAATTTATTTAAAATTGTCGTTGATTATACCTCCTGTGGTTTATGACTAACGTGGAGGATGCGGGTCTAACGAACAAGACCCGACAACCCTCCGCCGATCTCTTTTTTTGTGCGGATTTGGCGGACGACGACGAACCGCGCGGCAGGGGAGATCTGTTGATCCCGCAGTGAAGGTCGGCCCCCGGGAGGAGCAACGGCGCAGACGGGAGGCAAAACGGGCCACCGGAGCAACTCCGGCGGCCCGCGGAAGGTGGCAGCGGCGCAGGTCGCCGGCGCGGCGGCGCCGGCAACCGGAGGCGGCGGCGCCCGGCGCGCCGCCGGAGGAGTCCGCCGCGGCCGAGCCGCGGCGGCGGTGAACCGCCGGACCGCGTCCGCGGTCCGGCCACCCAGCACGCGGCCCGCGCGGGCCGCGTTTCTCCAAAGCCGCGGGTCAAACCCGCGGCGGCTCATTCGGCCGCTCGGCCGAAGCCGAGCCGGCCGGTCCGGTCGGCCGGGCCGCGCCCAGGCCGGACCGGACCCGGCCTCGCCGGGTCGGGCCGGGTCGGGCCGACCCGGTTCGGCCGACCCAGGGGGGAGGGTTCGGGCCGGGTCGCCCCAGGCCCAGAACCCCCGTTTTCGGGCCTCTTCGGTCTTTTGCCCATATCTTGGGCCTGGGACCTCCGATTGACGAACCGTCAGTGGCTACACGATCCTTGGATCGAGGCGGTCGTTTCGGTATATTATACTCAAGGTTTCGGAAGACTTTGGGTTCGGCCGGGTTGGTTCATACACGAAACCAACCGGGCCCTCGGAGCGGAAACACTCATAACTTGAGCTACGGACGTCCGATCGACGTACCGTCAGCTGTGGTAGTTTCCTCTAAGTGAGAAGGAACTTTTGGCATACTCCGCCCGAGGATCGGATACAGGCGGAGTACGGTCGGGTTGGTTTTGCCCTAAAAACCAACCGGGCCCCTGGGACGAAAATGCCAATAACTCTCAGACTGGGCGTCCGATTGACGCGCCGTCTGTTGCGTTGAGATCCTGTTGTCGATACGGAACTTTTGGATACATCAACTTCGGACTACGTGTCAGTTGATGTATCAGCCTCTCGGCTCGTGGAGCGGACCCTCCTAAACGAGCTCGCTATATGCGGGAACCCTAGCGCTGGCTGTGACTTCGACGACAGAGAAGAGATCCTCCGTGGACTGCGATGACGGCAGAGCAGAGATCCTCCGTGGACTGCGACGACGGCAGAGCAGAGATCCTTCGTGGACTGCGGCGACGACTGTGCAGAGATCCTTAGTGGACTGCGTCGACTACTGCACTCAGCGATCCTACGTGGATCAGTGCTACAGGTTCTGTGTGAGCCCGATCCTATGTGGGTCCTTACTACCGGTTCTGTGTGAGCCACTGCCTACAGGTTCTGTGTGAGCCCGATCCTACGTGGGTCTTTTGCGGGGGTTAGTACCTATCGATCCTTCATGGGTCCGACGACTTAGATGGATCAGTGATCATCTTTGACGTCATCTGAAAAAGTATACCTGGTTGAGCTGAATCTTATGTTACTCTCCTTCGTGGATTGTGTTGAACTATCCTATGTAGATTTACTGTTTACTCTCCTTGTGGATTTGAGTCTTGCTTTCCTTTGTGGATTGAGTTGTTCTTGAGCTCGTGAGCAGAGCTAGAATTGGGGACATAGGTATATGTATGGGCGTGTACCTAAGTCGAGTCAGATGTTACTTCGTGATTGCATCTTTCTTTTGTGCTATATCCTTTGTGGATTTCGGGAGACCTTCGGGGGTCTCGGGGTCCTTACTGAGTAGCTTGTACTCTCCCCTGCACGGGCTATGCCCGTACCTTGTTGTGTTGGTTGCAGACGACGGACAGCGCTGATCACGGTTGGGGCATGGAGCAGGACGGTACCTGGAGGTGGACCACTGGGCGGGACGTGCTCGGAGCGGACGCGGGACCCGAGGAGCCTGGAGGCTATCTGTACCCACCCTTCAGGTGGGATTGCCAGTGGACGACACGAGGCCGCCGTCTTTTCTTCAGTTGCTGTTCTTTACTTTTCCGGTTGTACTTTCAGTTGGGCTTGTATTCCGGCCCCCTTTAATTTTCTGCACTTTACTTTCCGCTTGCTGACTCTGTGTGGTTGTTACTTATAAAGGCAATGCCTTCCCTGTTTACCGGGAATTTACGCCTTGGTGCTAGTCGCCAGCCCCTGGCCTATGGAAGGCGGGCTTGGGGTAGTCACGGCACGGGCCCCGAGGACGGGTCGTGACAATTAATTTGAAATTAAAAAAGATATCATTCAATTAATTTACTTAATTTATGAGCGTTTAATATTAAAATTAATTTTGAGGGTTGACTTGCCAATAAAATTGGGTTGTGGGTGAGTTACAAAATTAAAAGCATGTTGGAGGTTTTTAGGGGCTTTGAAGGGGTGGGGCTTGTGTGGGCCCCACTTCACTAATATCCTACCTTGTTGTGTTAGGATTTTATGGGTCCCACTCCAAAAACTATGCCTAGGTTATCACTAATTAGAATAGAAATAAAAATTTTAGCACAAATTTTTATTTCATTCTTTGGTTAACCCATTTATTTAAAAAACTCACTCGAGAAAACGCAACTCCAAAAAAGGTGTTCCTCAGAATATATCGGCGCTGCGATTTCATCGATGCCCTCAGATTTCGATTCCGAGCACTGGTTCCAAATTTAGAAAACCCCGCTCGTTCGTTCACTAAATGTACCTGAGAAAAACTTCGGAAAATGATTCCAGGCCTCAGAATCATGTCCTGTTAGAAACTGCATACTCGTAAAACCCCAAAGAAAATTAAGAATAAAATTTACGTTGAAATTTATGGGTCTTTACATTACTCCCAGCTTAGTTCTTTACGTCCCTATAAAGATACATCACAAACTAGGGAAATAAATGAGGGTATTGAGCACACATTTGAGCCTCCCGCTCCCAAGTGCTCTCCTAGAGGTCCTCGTCCTGCCATTTGATGCACACTAGACGAATCGACCGCCCACATAGGACCCGATCTTGTCGATCCTCGATCTCCAATGGGAACTCCGCAGAAGTCTCCCCATCGTCAAAGTTAAACTCCGCATGGTCTATGATATGTGTCGGGTCGTGCACGTATCTCCTCTGCTGAGATGCGTGGAAGATGTATGCACCCGGTGCAACTGAGTTGGTAGATCCAAGCGGTATGCCACATCGACTATCCTGCTGAGATCCTAGAATTATCTGATGAAGCGCAGAGATAACTTGACACCCCATCCAAATCTCCGTAATCCACATTGAGGTGATCCTCGAAAGAAGACGTGGTCGCCATCCTCGAACTCTAGTGGTCTCCGCCTCCTGTCAGCATAAGACTTTTGTTGGCTCTGAGCTGTCCTTATCCACTCCTGGATGACTTAGACCATCTATAGTCCTACAAGTGCTACTAAGATTTCTTCATTACAGATAAGAGAAAATTTGGTCTCATCCCCTGGGTGAACCATGTTCTTTGCATAATACATTCAATCCCAACATGGATGATACTAATCCATACCAAGGATAAGGTCGTAAGACCTCGACGTTGCTACCAAGAGATCCAATCGTTACTCTCGCCTCCAAGGGTTGAGTCACACTGTCATCATCAGTGTGTAGTCACTAGGTCTTCTCTAGTAGGTATCTCAAAAGTGAGGGTCAAGTCAACTGTATTTAAACCGGAACCTCTTAGTAACAACATAAGTGAGGACTGGAAAGTAAAAGACACAAAAAAGGTGTCTTTTATTACTGCAGCTCAAAGTACAAAGACACGTACAACCAAAACATCAACAAAAAGAATGCTAGAAGCAAAAAAAGAGGCCTCCATTCCTGGAAGTATTTTCTCTTCTGTCCGCCAGCTTCCGGAGCTCCATAGTCAAATGCCTCAGCTACCCGAAGCTGAGATCTCCCTTGTCCACATGTTCCCTACGGTCGTGGTAGACTACCTGGTGGTGGTGGTGGCAACACCTCGAATCGTCGTCCACCTCCAGCTGCACGGCCATCTCCCCTGCCTCGGTCTCCTGCTCCTTGCGATCTGCCCCCAATCGAAACTCTACCTATGCCTAGGAGGTCCTTTGTTTATCTGCTGGTCATCTGTATGGCGGGTCGGACAGTCACGAGCCATGTGACCAACCCCGCCATAGTAGTAACACGGTCTGCTCCTGGTAAGTCATTCTCCACCCTAGGTTCCTCACACACATGATCTTGTGTCATGCGGTCGATCACCTATAGGTTTCGTCCTCTTGGACCTCCGCCCCATCTGTCTACTGCCTACTGTAGAAGAATAAGATGCATGCCGGCTAGTGGTGGGTCCTGCTGCTAGAGACTGCTCAGCAAGGAAACTCTCCACTAAGGGGGCTCGCTCCAACACCCCTGTCTGCGTCGCGATGCTGTGAGAAACAACTAAAGCTATAATCTCTCACCTCAGCCCCTGCTCGAAGGTTCGGGCCTAGAAGAACGGGTCTCGTACCATGTCCATCGAATAGCATGAGAGATCAGCAAATCTCACCGAGTACTGGGTAACAGTCATGATGCCCTGCCGCAGCTGTAGTTGCTCCTAGATGCGCACCGCACGGAGGGTGGCTGGGATGAACTCTGAGCGGAAGAGGCTCTCAAAGTCCGTCCAGAGGAGAGATTCCTCATCGTGCACCTGGAGCATCATGATCCACCATCTGTCTACTACTGCATGCAGGAGGCTCGCTGCAAGGATCACCATGAGGTCAGCTGGTGTCCCCACTAACCTGAAAACTCGAACTACAGCCTCCAGCCAATTCTCTGCTACATGAGGGTATGTCTCCCAATGGAACATGGGTGGTCTCTAATGCAGAAACTCATGCAGTGCACTAAGGTGACATGCACCCTCAGTGGCCAGGGCTGGTGGCATCGGTGGATCGGCGGGTAGAGGTACCACCGGTGCCCCCGCTGTAAAAGGGCACTGCACTGAGGCCTCGTCGCTTGGTGGGCTGTTGTCTCACAAAAGCTCGGAACCCTAGCTGGCTACCTTCATGGGGCCTTCTTGAAAAGATACAGGTGTGCCGCGGTCAAAACAGCATACCTCGTGAGCTGACATAAGGTAATCAAAAAAGAAAACTTTTGAAACAGATGTACAATCAATGTTTTCGTGCACTGAGTCGGAAATCAGAAGTCAGGGACCTAGTGTACGGATACGTCGGCCGCCACACCAACACTGGACCTCCTGGACTGATAACCACACTCAATACCCTTAACATTGTTGCTTCACATAGAATAAAGATCAGAGTATTGAGTTCTGTGGTACAACCAAACTCCTCTGATACCAATTTTTCACGACTCGTGTCGTGACTACCCCAAACCCGCCTCCCATAGGCCAGGGACTGCCGACTAGAACCAAGGCATAAATCCCGACAAAATGGGAAGGCATTGCCTTTATAAATTAAACAAACCCTACATAGTAATAAAGAAGAAGTAAACACTAAGTAAAATTGGGTACAATAGGAAGTGCGGAAGAGTAAGTGGGCAAGAATACAAACCCAAACTAAAAGTAATGTACAACTGGAATGAAAGTACAACAACTAAAAAGTAAAGTAGAAATGTCGATCCATCCACTGGAAGTCCCACCTGAAGGGTGGGTACAGATAGCCTCCTCAGCTCTTCAGGTCTAGCCGTCTGCTCCATGTACGTCATGCCTAGTGGTCCATCTCCAGGTACCGACTTGCTCCACAAGCCTCAACCGCGATCAGCACTATCCGTCGTCTGCATCCAACACAATGTTGTGTGGGCATAGCCCGTGCAGGGGTGAGTATACGCTACATAGTGGGGACCCCGAGACCCACAAAGGTCTCCCATAATCCACAAAGGATAATCCAAAAAGGAAAGATACAATCATGAAGTAACATCCAACACTACTTAGGTTTATTCCCATACATATACCTAAGTCATCAATTCAAGTTTGGCTCCAACATCCGAGCCAAAGTTCTATCACTTCCACACAGGATAGTACAACCCAATCCACACAGGAAAGCACAACCCAATCCACATAGGAAAGCAAGTCAATCATATCGAAGATAATGATTGAAAGTCAAGACTCAGCTCACACAGGTATACATCAATTGTAATTCAAAAGGAGATGATCAGATGTAGATATTGATTCATCTAGCTGGGACCCATGTAGGATACAAGTACTATAGTTGTCACCACCGAACCCACAGAGGATTCCAGTACGTTTTCCATCACTGTCGAACCCATAGGTGCTGGGGAACTCCTCCTCTATCAAGTACAGTGGGTCTGCCGTTACAACCAAGCGCTTCCCACTAACCTTGGACTCTTGTAATACTCAACCTGTCAAGTATTGTGGGCATGCTGCTATAACCAAGTGCTTCCCACCATGGGTCTGACGCTAGAATCAAGCGCTCCCCCTCATAGCCTACATAGGTACTCCTTCTGTTGAGTACCGCGGGTCTACCACTACAACCAAGCGCTCCTCCGCCACGAGTCTGTCGTACAACCAAGCACTCACCACTGGGCTATCGAAACACTCTGAGTCGATCAATCAGCAGTTGTCAATTCTCAGCCAGCTCTAGGGTTTCCGCACACAGCACGCTCGTTCCGGGAGGGTCCTCTCCACGAGCCAAAAGGTCGATACAAAAACTATAACGTATACCAGATTTGATGTATCACAATGTTCTGCCATGTCAAAATGAACACAATGTGATAGATGGAGTGGCAATCGGACGCCCGGTCTGAGAGTTATTGGCTTTTTCGTCCTAGGGGTCCGGTAGGTTTTTAATATAAAACCAACTCGACCATACTCCAGCTACATCCGAACCTCGAGCGGAGTAAGCCAAAAGAACCTTCTCACTATGAGGAATCCAACAATGTTGATGGAACGTCAATCAGACGTTCGAAGCTCATGTAATAAGCGTTTCCGCTCCGAGGGCTCGGTTGGTTTTGTGTTCGAACTGACTCGGATCTACCCAAAGTTCTCTGAAACATTGAGTGTAATATACCGAAACGACCATCTCGATCCAAGGATCGCATCACAACTGAAGGTGCATCGATCGGAGGTCTGTAGTCCATGTTACGGGAATTTGAACTAACTTTTCCTTTTTTAGGGGGTTTGGGCCCAGACCGACCCGGTCGGCGACCCCCTAGGTCGGCCCGAACTAGGCGACCTGACCCGGGTCCGGGTCCAGCCCATTAGGGTGTGGCCCGACCTTGCTGGCGCGGCCTCGCCCAGCCATGCCGGCACGGCATGGCCCAGGGCAGCCCGCGCGGCAGGTCTGCTCGGCCGTTTCAGGCGAGCGGGAAAAAGGGGGAGGCGCTGGCTCCCCGCTTTGATTGAAACAATGTGGCGTAATGTCGTGCCCTCCCCAAAAACATGGAACGGAAAAGTTGTTCCGGTCCACCACGGCTCAGCCACGGTGGTCTCCTCTGGCGGTGCGGCGCCACCGCCGCCGCTCTCCGCGGACCACCAGACTCGCACTGGTGGTCCGTTTTGGATGTCGTCTGTGTCTAAGGTCTTCCCGGGACCCGATATTCACTACGGAGGTTTCAAAGCACCTCTACGGACCATTATATCATCACCCTTCGATCCGCACATCAATTAAACAATCTGTGGAGTCTTCAAATTGCCTCTGTGGCCCCGTTTCCTGGTTGCTTTCAATTCACACATTGACAACAATATGCGGAGGGTGGTCGGGCCGTGTTTGTTCGGCATGTGCCCTCCGCATTAGGCATTATCGATAAACCAAGATTACATAGGGTTTATAAAGAGAAAACAATCAATTTTATTTAAATGAAATTGAATCAAATCATTCCACGATCTCTTTAATAAATTCAAATGATACCAAAATTCCCAACCTGAAAATAAAACATTCACGGATCAACATGATTATAAGTTGATCTGTGTTCATTGTTTATCTTTAGAATGAATGAAACAAGGGAATTAAATCATACATAATTAAAAAAAACCTACTTTTAAGAAGTCATCGATCGAGGTTCGTCATGGGAAAAAGACGTTGCGGAAGACGGTGTCACGGGATGAGGCTCCGAAAGCGTCGTATGTGTTCTCCTGATGAAGGATGCAACCTCTTGCTTCCTTCGACGCAGAAGGAAGATGCAAATATGGGAAGACATTCTTCATCGAAGCTTTGGTGTTCTTCACGTTCTTCGACGAGGAATGAGATGTTCTTCAGAGCGCAAGAGTCCTCTCTTTCTTTCCACACAACGAAACAACCCCCCAATAAAATAATTCATTGTCTTATTTTATTGACACATGAAAGACATTAATTTGAAATTCAAAAAGATCACATTCAATTAATTTACATAATTTTAGAGTGTTTAATATTCAAATTAATATTGAGGGTTGACTTGCCAATAAAATTGGGGTGTGGGTGAGTTACAAAAATAAAAGCACATGGGTGGTTTTAAGGGATTTGAAGGGGTGGGGCTCATGTGTGCCCCACTTCACTAATATCCTACCTAGTTGAGTTAGGATGTAGTGGGTCCCACTCTAACCACTATGACTAGGTTATCACTACTTAGAATAGAAATAAAAATTGTAGCACAAATTTTTATTTCATTTTTTGGTTAACCCATTTATTTAAAAATCTCACTCGAGCAAACGCAAATCTAGAAAAGGTGTTGCTAAGCAAATACCAGCGCTGTGATTTCATCGGTGCCCTCAGATTTCGATTCCGAGCACTGATTCAAAAGTTAAAAAAACCTGCTTGTTCGTTCACTGAACGTACCTGAGCAAAACTTCGGAAAATGATTCCGGGCACACCGGGCCTCAGAATCAGGTGCCGTCAGAAACTGCGTACTCGTAAAATCCCAATGAAAATTAAGAAAAAAAATTCCCTTGTAATGTACAGGTCTTTACAAAAGTATTCTCAATCTTCCATAATTCTAGGAAGACCATTCCTCATGACTGCTAGAACTAAGATTGATGTCCATTCAGGCATCTTATCCATGTAATTTGGTGACTAAATGGTCAAATTCAAAATGTTTCAATACATTTGATACCAATCAGAGAATGAATTTGCATTATCTATCCATTCATCTGAAAGTCTCTCTGAGAGTGTGTTGAATCCCAATCTATCATGTTCTTCATATTCTACTGATAGAGGATTTTGTGAAAATTGCATCATCATTGACCAAGTGATTAATGGAGAAGTTGATGTTGACATTACAAATGAAAACACCATTGATCTAAAGGATCTTGAAAACTCTTTGAAATCTCTTCTCACCCATGACCTCCAATTCTACAACATGGATGGTAATAAAGAAAAAGAACCATAATTCTTATTTTTTGATTCAAATCTGATTACCCCACATTCATCATTTCCAATAAATGATTCTGAAAATCCTATTATATGTGAGGTGAACCCCAAACCAATTTGATTATATTTTCCTAATGGGAGTGAAGGTTGTGAAATTTTTTCCTTAATTAATAAAGTGATCACTGGTGAGGTTGAAATTGACAATCCTTTGGTGAACAAAATTGAAATAAAGGATTTTGAAAATTTTATTCAGTCTTATGACTCCATTGATCATCATTACTCTACATCAGTAAGTGATGAAATAATTGAGTAAAAACAATTAAGATCTCATACTGTGTTTTTGTGTTATCTGAACCTTACATAAATGAACCATCAGAATTGAGACATCTTCCTGAATTTCCAAGCATAGAAAACCATTACTTTGTAGATAAAATTATTACTCACGTTGAATGACTAAGGGAGGATAGTTTCATTCTCTTTCTACCTCCATTTATTTGTAAGCCCCATATCAAGGAAGGGGGAAATTATCCAATGAATAATCAGGAAACCCAGAGGAGATTTTTTTTCTAGAAGAAAACTAATGTTGAGAAAATATGATGGCAACCGTCAGACTATGGGTAGTCCACTGCAACTGTCCAGCTATAGACAAATAAATGCAGTAATTCCTGGGCAGTAACCCTTGTTTTCTTTTAATTTTGTGAAATTTTAATTTCATTTTAGTTTTTCATTATATTAATAATGATTTTTATTTTTCAGGTAACATCCCACAATCCTAGAACCACATCACTTCCACTGGATCACTATCTTCTCTAGTCGAACAACCACTAGATGGAGAAGGTGACCGGCCAAATCCAAACCAGGGGCACCTTTTTACCTTTAACTTTATCTCTATCTCTTCCTCTCTCTACCTCTTTCTTCTTCTTCCTCTCCCTTTCATTTTTTTACCACTTTCCTTTTCAAACCCTTTATTTTCTCTTTCTCTTTTGGGTGACCGTGTCTTTACTAAAAATTTAAAAAAAATCTAAAAAACCATAAAAAAAGAACCATAAAAAAAATAATACCAAAAAATTAAGAGTCATGCTTACTCACCATTGAGTTTTAAAATTATGTCCAACATTTTTGGGGTATCAAAAGATATGGTTTCATCTCAAAAATTTGGTATTTTTATCATGACTTTGGATAATGAATTTTGTGTCAAAATTTACAAATTTTTAATGCTCATTTTTTTATTTGGAAATTCATTTTCCCAAACCATGAGGAACAACATTTTCTTTCTTTCCAAGGCCACATATGGAAATCTTTTCAAAATGTGTGTTTTCACCCCCCATTTGTGAGTCTGTAGTTTGTGGACCTTTGAGCTGAATTTCCTACTTTAGTGTGCATTAATATGATAAAGGATTTTTTTTGAACCACATGAGAATCACAATAGCCAAATAGCCTCCCATTTCCCTAACATTAATTCTCTTTTTTAAATCCCCTTCAAGCCTATGAAAACATTTTCTTTGATAGCCACATTAAAATCCCAATACCTTTTCCCACCCAATATCAACATTGATTTTCATTTCATATTTTTTTGAAATTTTAGTGTGGGGTGAATGGATTTCGTTTTTTGGTTACCCTATTATTGATTTTCAATGGGTTATCATCTTCTTGAGGTAAAGCATCCATTTTAGTGTTGGGGAGAGGTTGTCATTCTGTGTGTTTTGGGGAATGTAATGTACTTACATTTATGTACTTTTTTAAATGTTATTGACAAGTGTTAAAAAATCATAAAAATGATGAAAAAAATAAAAAAAATGAAAAAATTGGTTGTGTCTTGGGTAGGTAAAAAATCACTCTTCCTCAACCTTTAATCTTGTTATAACTATTATAATTAGTGTCATGAGGAAATGAAACATGGGTTGGGACATGAGTGTGAGATCTTTTTCAAGGTCAACTTTCAAAAATACAATGAAAAAAAGCAAATGAAAAAAAATAACAATCACATTATTTTTGTATTGGGAGAATTTTTGTGTTTTGTAAATAATAAATCTTCTAATTACCTACATATTTTCATCCTCTATTGTGTCTTTCTTCACACAATAATTCCCTTTTAAATATGTGTTTTCATTTCCTTCCATGTTTTATTACAAAAAAAATGTGCATTACTTTTTCTATGTTGGTGTTTTAACCTTCTTATTCTCTCTCTTGGACATTATATTCATATTGTCCCATAGCAACAAAAAAAACCCCTTAAAAGGGCCTCTTGATTCTTCTGCACTTTGGATAGGTATTGGATGTTGAGAGCTCTTTCAAATTCTATGATTTTCACTTTCCGTTGGTGAAAGAGTGAACATCCAAAAATGAATTTTATCATCTCGAGAGGTGTGGGATTTGAGTGTCCACATTTTCCATTTCTAAATTTGATCATGAAAAAATGATTTAGTTTTTGAACATTGTTTCTGTAAAAACATGTGGTGGATTCAAAATTGATTAGTGAACTAGTCTAAACCTCCCCTGATTGAAGAAAACAAAATTTTAATATTTGTTGGTGAGTAAAAATGATTTTGCCATGTTTTTATATTTATTGCACATGAGGACATTCACAAGACTAAGTGTGGGGGAGTTGATATTGTTAATATTTTAATGTCTTATTATATACCCCCTTTACAGATATTATATGAAATGTGCATAATTTATGTGAAATATTAATGTTTTAATATTAAGTATAATTTTTGATCATTTTTAGAAGTATTCCAATCGAGTCAGTTTACTATTTTAATAATAACTATCACTATACAGATCCAAATTGTGTGGTTATTGTTTTATAGGATTCTCATTTAAATATACCACATTTCATTGGAAGGTACAATTAGCCAATTATTCCATTTCAAGGGTCATATGGTCCTCACAAACAAGACCAATGAATCATTGAAGAAACTAGACTATTCATGAAGCTTGATTTACTGGGCTAAATACAATAGCCCAAATTCCATTATTATTCACCATAGTTCTTTGGAAAATGTAAGGAGTCCTGGAAAAAAATTTCAATTCCCAAATCCAAAAACAAGTGGCCCAAATGAAGCTTTGAAGTCCAGACCACCATTCAGGACGAAATTAATATCCGGACACAATTCATGACATATATCATGATGTATGAATCCACTCAAGCTGGTAATTTCCAGTGAGAAAGAGGATATATATTCGGCCAACTTTGTTGAAGACATCATTCAGTTTTAAAGGCATATTCTTATTCAAAAACCCTTTCACATTTTGGACATCCAAAAGATTGGATTGAAATGGACAGATTAAATTTGTTTAATAAACTGGATATAACTTTGGCTACATATGTCCAAATGACTCCAACATTTGAGATAGGTCGGCCAACTGTATTATCTACAACTTTTAATAAGGAGATTTCTCAAGATTCGGCTGTCTGTATAGACTAATTGGCGATGCAATTGGAGGGACATATTGGGAATGCAAACAGTCCACTCCTTGGGATATTAATACTCTCCCATTCTCTCATTTAGAGGGGTTGGCATTTCAGAAAAGAGGAGATCATATTGGAACGACCAAAGCTTTTAAAAATTCTTGTGAGGACCTTATGTACTCAGGTTTTAACTTTAGAGACCATTCTGTCTCTCTTTATTTTAACTTACTTACGTGTTCTTTATTTGTGTAATCTTGTAAGTCTCTATCTTTGTAATTCTGTTTTAATGAAAATTTCCTCTTCAACAACTCTTATTCTCATCCACCTTATATATTTTAATATTAATTTTCTTAAAATAGTTTAAATTTAGTTTAATTCCCTTCCCTTCTTTTTCTTCCTCATTCAATCGAAAATCCGTTATTAATTTTCTTCATCTTTTGTGTGTGTGTTCAGTGCACTACTCTTATCTTTTCCCTTTCGTTTTCTTCTCTTTATAATTCATCACCATAAAAATATATTACCAGATTATTAGCCATCTTAATGTCTGAGTAAATCTCTAATTGGGGTGAGTTTTAATTTAGGAGTGTTAAGCGATTGAGAGCATTCGCTCGATGAATATTATTTGAATTATTATTGTGTATGTTGGACATAACATGTCATGGATTAATGAAATATTTTGTTTAACATGTGGTTCCCATGGATTACTGGAACCATAAATACACTAACATAAAACATTAATGGTAATTATTAGAACCCTAAGTTAAGTTAAGGCTTGGATTAATGCTTTAGCACTTATAAATTCAATTCAACGTCATCTTGTGACATGGGTGTTAATTTAATGCAATATAAAGCAAAGCTCAAGGATATCACATTTTTAACTACCTAATCATGTAATCACCCCTATCTTTATCAATTTGTTAAATCAATTATAGTAATTCAATCATTTCAATTAAGCTCTATAAACAAACCCCCTAATCAAAATACAATCGACTAAAAACAAACGACTATTAGAAAATATCATCGTCGAGGATTCAACCTGAGTGCTACTATACACATTAGCAGAGCACCGGAACTTTGACCTTTTGATTGGTGAAAATGGGCCATGGGTTTCAGTTCCAAACTCAATAATTTCTTTAAATATTATTTAATAAAATAATATTCAATATATATTAATTTTTTCAAGATCCTTAAACATGATTATTCATTCCTCGCAAAGATTTATTTAGAATTGAATAATGAATATTTATTTAAAAAATAATATCACTACATTATTATCTAATAAATAAATAAATATTAGACACACTTAATATAAATATAATATTTATTTAACTTTCCAATAACATATTATTCTCTTGAATAAATAGTGATAGAATTAATGTTATCAGTAAAACAATAATAATTACTAAATTGCATGTAGGGTTAATATTTATTCATCTATTTTTAATAAAAAAATTAATGATATATTTTTTAACTGGGATGATTTATAAACATAGTGTCTTATCCTCTAATAATGTTTCTCAAGAGAATTAGGTGGAGCATCTTAGTTTCAAAGGATAACATCTAACAACATTTCATGGGACTCATAGAGAATGAAGTTAATACCGAAAAGACATTATACCTCATAAGGAAACTCAATATGTAATATAATCTCATTATCATGATATCTCTAATGTAATAGGTCGATTTTTGGTTCAATTAACCTTTGTTCCAAATGCCTTTATTTGAATTTTAGGAAATTATTCTTTCCTATTCAACTCCATAGACATGGATTTATTTATGATTTATTATCTAAATCAAACAAAATTAGATATAAACCTCCAATAAAGAACATAAGTGTCACGACCCATCCCTCGGGCCCATATCGTGACTAACCCAAGCCTGCCTACCATAAGCCAGGGGCTAACAACTAGCACCAAAAGGCATATTCCCGAAAAAAGGGAAGGCATTGCCTTTATAACCTACAAACTCACAAAAATAAGCATAAAGTATGATACAAGCACAAAGTAAAACTATATATAGTAAACAAGATGTGTAATGAATGTAAAAGGGGCCAGGATATAAACCCAACTGTAAAGTACAAGTAAACTAAAATGTATAAGTAAAACTGAAAACAACTCTTATGAACACCCACCATTGATCCTACATAAAGGGTATGTACAACTCTCTAATGGTCATCATTGCGGTACACCTCTTCTACTATCCACCTCTAAGATACCTCTAGTCCTGTTACTCTCGTCCTCATTCAGCAATGTCGGTCGCCTGCACCATACACAACATGGTATAGGAATAGCTCGTGCAGGGGTGAGTAGAACAATACTCAGTGGGGACACCGAGACCCTCGATGGTCTCAAGAAATCCACAAAGTTTAAACCAAAAAAGTAAGAGTACAATCACAAGGTACGAATAACAACCATCCTTACTTAGGTGTATCCCATACATATTGCTATGTTGTCAAGATTACACAGAGCTCCATCTCTTGAAACAAAAGAACAACTATCCACGAAGGAAGAAGTACCATGAAGGTAACACCACACGGGTGGGTACCTCTTATGTAACACAAAACTGAGAAGAACCATAGTGTATTTGCCATAAAGATTATAACTCATCTCACACCAGGTATAACTTAAGTACGGAAGTATATATGATTAGTTGTATTGCTAGATCATCTTACATAGTTGATAAGCTCTATTGTTGACCCACACAAGATCGAAGATGACCCACACAGGATAAAATGATAACCCACATAGGATCTAGAGATGACCCACATAGGATAGGTATGTGCTAACCCACATATGATCACTCAGCGCTGACCCATGCAGGATCCAAAAATGTTTCAATACATTTGATACCAATCAGAGAATGAATTTGCATTATCTATCCATTCATCTGAAAGTCTCTCTGAGAGTGTGTTGAATCCCAATCTATCATGTTCTTCATATTCTACTGATAGAGGATTTTGTGAAAATTTCATCATCATTGACCAAGTGATTAATGGAGAAGTTGATGTTGACATTACAAATGAAAACACCATTGATCTAAAGGATCTTGAAAACTCTTTGAAATCTCTTCTCACCCATGACCTCCAATTCTACAACATGGATGGTAATAAAGAAAAAGAACCATAATTCTTATTTTTTGATTCAAATCTGATTACCCCATATTCATCATTTCCAATAAATGATTCTGAAAATCCTATTATATGTGAGGTGAACCCCAAACCAATTTGATTATATTTTCCTAATGGGAGTGAAGGTTGGGAAATTTTTTCCTTAATTAATAAAGTGATCACGGGTGAGGTTGAAATTGACAATCCTTTGGTGAACAAAATTGAAATAAAGGATTTTGAAAATTTTATTCAGTCATATGACTCCATTGATCATCATTACTCTACATCAGTAAGTGATGAAATAATTGAGTAAAAACAATTAAGATCTCATACTGTGTTTTTGTGTTATCTGAACCTTACATAAATGAACCATCAGAATTGAGACATCTTCCTGAATTTCCAAGCATAGAAAGCCATTACTTTGTAGATAAAATTATTACTCACGTTGAATGACTAAGGGAGGATAGTTGCATTCTCTTTCTACCTCCATTTATTTGTAAGCACCACATCAAGGAAGGGGGAAATTATCCAATGAATAATCAGGAAACCCAGAGGAGATTTTTTTTCTGGAAGAAAACTAATGTTGAGAAAATATGATGGCAACCGTCAGACTATGGGTAGTCCACTGCAACTGTCCAGCTATAGACAAATAAATGCAGTGCTTCCTGGGCAGTAACCCTTGTTTTCTTTTAATTTTGTGAAATTTTAATTTCATTTTAGTTTTTCATTATATTAATAATGATTTTTATTTTTCAGGTAACATCCCACAATCCTAGAACCACATCACTTCCACTGGATCACTATCTTCTCTAGTCGAACAACCACTAGATGGAGATGGCGACCGGCCAAATCCAAACCAGGGGCACCTGTTTATCTTTAACTTTATCTCTATCTCTTCCTCTCTCTACCTCTTTCTTCTTCTTCCTCTCCCTTTCATTTTTTTACCACTTTCCTTTTCAAACCCTTTATTTTCTCTTTCTCTTTTGGGTGACCGTGTCTTTACTAAAAATTTAAAAAAAATCTAAAAAACCATAAAAAAAGAACCATAAAAAAAATATTACCAAAAAAATTAAGAGTCATGCTTACTCACCATTGAGTTTTCAAATTATGTCCAACATTTTTGGGGCATCAAAAGATATGGTTTCATCTCAAAAATTTGGTATTTTTATCATGACTTTGGATAATGAATTTTGTGTCAAAATTTACAAATTTTTAATGCTCATTTTTTTATTTGGAAATTCATTTTCCCAAACCATGAGGAACAACATTTGCTTTCATTCCAAGGCCACATATGGCAATCTTTTCAAAATGTGTGTTTTCACCCCCCATTTGTGAGTCTGTAGTTTGTGGACCTTTGAGCTGAATTTCCTACTTTAGTGTGCATTAATATGATAAAGGATTTTTTTTGAACCACATGAGAATCACAATAGCCAAATAGCCTCCCATTTCCCTAACATTAATTATATTTTTGAAATCCCCTTCAAGCCTATGAAAACATTTTCTTTGATAGACACATTAAAATCCCAATACCTTTTCCCACCCAATATCAACATTGATTTTCATTTCATATTTTTTTGAAATTTTAGTGTGGGGTGAATGGATTTCGTTTTTTGGTAACCCTATTATTGATTTTCAACGGGTTATCATCTTCTTGAGGTAAAGCATCCATTTTAGTGTTGGGGAGAGGTTGTCATTCAGTGTGTTTTGGGGAATGTAATGTACTTACATTTATGTACTTTTTTAAATGTTATTGACAAGTGTTAAAAAAATCATAAAAATGATGAAAAAAATAAAAAAAAAAGAAAAAATGGGTTGTGTCTTGGGTAGGTAAAAAATCACTCTTCCTCAACCTTTAATCTTGTTATAACTATTATAATTAATGTCATGAGGAAATCAAACATGGGTTGGGACATGAGTGTGAGATCTTTTTCAAGTTCAACTTTCAAAAATACAATGAAAAAAAGGAAATGAAAAAAAATAACAATCACATTATTTTTGTATTGGGAGAATTTTTGTGTTTTGTAAATAATAAATCTTATAATTACCTACATATTTTCTTCCTCTATTGTGTCTTTCTTCACACAATAATTCCCTTTTAAATATGTGTTTTCATTTCCCTCCATGTTTTATTACAAAAAAAATGTGCATTACTTTTTCTATGTTGGTGTTTTAACCTTCTTATTCTCTCTCTTGGACATTATATTCATACTGTCCCATATCAACAAAAAAACCCCTTAAAAGGGCCTCTTGATTCTTCTGCACCTTGGATAGGTATTGGATGTTGAGAGCTCTTTCAAATTCTATGATTTTCACTTTCCTTTGGTGAAAGAGTGAACCTCCAAAAATGAATTTTATCATCTCGAGAGGTGTGGGATTTGAGTGTCCACATTTTCCATTTCTAAATTTGATCATGAAAAAATGATTTAGTTTTTGAACATTGTTTCTATAAAAACATGTGGTGGATTCAAAATTGATTAGTGACCTAGTCTAAACCTCCCCTGATTGAAGAAAACAAAATTTTAATATTTGTTGGTGAGTAAAAATGATTTTGCCATGTTTTTATATTTATTGCACATGAGGACATTCACAAGACTAAGTGTGGGGGAGTTGATATTGTTAATATTTTAATGTCTTATTATATACCCCCTTTAAAGATTTTATATGAAATGTGCATAATTTATGTGAAATATTAATGTTTTAATATTAAGTATAATTTTTGATCATTTTTAGAAGTATTCCAATTGAGTCAGTTTACTATTTTAATAATAACTATCACTATATGGATCCAAATTGTGTGTTTATTGTTTTATAGGATTCTCATTTAAATATACCACATTTCATTGGAAGGTACAATTAGCCAATTATTCCATTTCAAGGGTCATATGGTCCTCACAAACAAGACCAATGAATCAGTGAAGAAACTAGACTATTCATGAAGCTTGATTTACTGGAATAAATACAATAGCCCAAATTCCATTATTATTCACCATAGTTCTTTGGAAAATGTAAGGAGTCCTGGAAAAAAATTTCAATTCCCAAATCCAAAAACAAGTGGCCCAACTGAAGCTTTGAAGTCCAGCCCACCATTCAGGCCGAAATTAATATCCGGAAACAATTCATGACATATATCATGATGTAAGAATCCACTCAAGCTGGTAATTTCCAGTGTGAAAGAGGATATATATTCGGCCAACTTTGTTGAAGACATCATTCAGTTTTAAAGGCATATTCTTATTCAAAAACCCTTTCACATTTTGGACATCCAAAAGATTGGATTGAAATGGACAGATTAAATTTGTTTAATAAACCGGATATAACTTTGGCTACATATGTCCAAATGACTCCAACATTTGAGATAGGTCGGCCAACTGTATTATCTACAACTTTTAATAAGGAGATTTCTCAAGATTCGGCTGTCTGTATAGACAAATTGGCGATGCAATTGGAGGGACATATTGGGAATGCAAACAGTCCACTCCTTGGGCTATAAATACTCTCCCATTCTCTCATTTAGAGGGGTTGGCGTTTCAAAAAAAAGGAGATCATATTGGCACGACCAAAGCATTTAAAAATTCTTGTGAGGACCTTATGTACTCAGGTTTTAACTTTAGAGACCATTCTGTCTCACTTTATTTCAACTTACTTACGTGTTCTTTATTTGTGTAATCTTGCAAGTCTCTTTCTTTGTAATTCTGTTTTAATGAAAATTTCCTCTTCAATAACTCTTATTCTCATCCACCTTATATATTTTAATATTAATTTTCTTAAAATAGTTTAAATTTAGTTTAATTCCCTCCCCTTCTTTTTCTTCCTCATTCAATCGAAAATCCGTTATTAATTTTCTACATCTTTTGTGTGTGTGTTCAGTGCACTACTCTTATCATTTCCCTTTCGTTTTCTTCTCTTTATAATTCATCACCATAAAAATATATTACCAGATTATTAGCCATCTTAATGTCTGAGTAAATCTCTAATTGGGGTGAGTTTTAATTTAGGAGTGTTAAGCGATTGAGAGCATTCGCTCGATGAATATTATTTGAATTAATATTGTGTATGTTGGACTTAACATGTCATGGATTAATGAAATATTTTGTTTAACATGTGGTTCCCATGGATTACTGGAACCATAAATACACTAACATAAAACATTAATGGTAATTATTAGAACCCTAAGTTAAGTTAAGGCTTGGATTAATGCTTTAGCACTTATAAATTCAATTCAACGTCATCTTGTGACATGGGTGTTAATTTAATGCAATATAAAGCAAAGCTCAAGGATATCACATTTTTGACTACCTAATCATGTAATCACCCCAATCTTTATCAATTTGTTAAATCAATAATAGTAATTCAATCATTTCAATTAAGCTCTATAAACAAACCCCCTAATCAAAATACAATCGACTAAAAACAAACGACTATTAGAAAATATCATCGTCGAGGATTCAACTTGAGTGCTACTATACACATTAGCAGAGCACCGGAACTTTGACCTGTTGATTGGTGAAAATGGGCCATGGGTTTCAGTTCCAAACTCAATAATTTCTTTAAATATTATTTAATAAAATAATATTCAATATATATTAATTTTTTCAAGATCCTTAAACATGATTATCCATTCCTCGCAAAGATTTATTTAGAATTGAATAATGAATATTTATTTAAAAATAATATCACTACATTATTATCTAATAAATAAATAAATATTAGACACACTTAATATAAATATAATATTTATTTAACTTTCCAATCACATATTATTCTCTTGAATAAATGGTGATAGAATTAATTTTATCAGTAAAATAATAATAATTACTAAATTGCATGTAGGGTTAATATTTATTCATCTATTTTAAAAAAAAAAATTAATGATATATTTTTTAACTGCGATGATTTATAAACATAGTGTCTTATCCTCTGATAATGTTTCTCAAGAGAATTAGGTGAAGCATCTTAGTTTCAAAGGATAACATCTAACAACATTTCATGGGACTCATAGAGAATGAAGTTAATACCGAAAAGACATAGTACCTCATAAGGAAACTCAATATGTAATATAATCTCATTATCATGATATCTCTAATGTAATAGGTCGATTTTTGGTTCAATTAACCTTTGTTCCAAATGCCTTTATTTGAATTTTAGGAAATTAATCTTTCCTATTCAACTCCATAGACATGGATTTATTTATGATTTATTATCTAAATCAAACAAAATTAGATATAAACCTCCAATAAAGAACATAAGTGTCACGACCCATCCCTCGGGCCCGTATCGTGACTAACCCAAGCCTGCCTACCATAAGCCAGGGGCTAACAACTAGCACCAAAAGGCGTAATCCCGAAAAAAGGGAAGGCATTGCCTTTATAACCTACAAACTCACAAAAATAAGCATAAAGTATGATACGAGCAAAAAGTAAAACTATATATAGTAAACAAGATGTGTAATGAATGTAAAAGGGGCCAGAATATAAGCCCAACTGTAAAGTACAAGTAAACTAAGATGTATAAGTAAAACTGAAAACAACTCTTATGAACACCCACCATTGATCCTACATAAAGGGCATGTACAACTCTCTAATGGTCGTCATTGCGGTACACCTCTTCTACTATCCACCTCTAAGATACCTCTAGTCCTGTTACTCTCGTCCTCATTCAGCAATGTCAGTCGCCTGCACCATACACAACATGGTACAGGAATAGCTCGTGCAGGGGTGAGTAGAACAATACTCAGTGGGGACACCGAGACCCTCGATGGTCTCAAGAAATCCACAAAGTTTAAACCAAAAAAGTAAGAGTACAATCACAAGGTATGAATAACAACCATCCTTACTTAGGTGTATCCCATACATATTGCTATGTTGTCAAGATTACACAGAGCTCCATCTCTTGAAACAAAAGAACAACTATCCACGAAGGAAGAAGTACCATGAAGGTAACACTACACGGGTGGGTACCTCTTATGTAACACAAAACTGAGAAGAACCATAGTGTATTTGCCATAAAGATTATAACTTAGCTCACACCAGGTATAACTTAAGTACGAAAGTATATATGATTAGTTGTATTGCTAGACCATCTTACATAGTTGATAAGCTCTATTGTTGACCCACACAAGATCGAAGATGACCCACACAGGATAAAATGATAACCCACATAGGATCTAGAGATGACCCACATAGGATAGGTATGTGCTAACCCACATATGATCACTCAGCGCTGACCCATGCAGGATCCAAAGATGACCCACGTAGGATCTGAAGACTCCTCAAGTACAGCCAAACATAGGGTTCCTACACTAAGCATGCTTGACTCTGGGAGGTTCCACTACTCAATCCATCTTCTGATACTTCAACTACCATGATGTCCCATGAAGAAGTTTCTAAAATAACATCCATGTCATAAGGTTCCTAACACAACTGACGGAACGTTAATCAGATGCCCAGTCTGTAAGTTATTAGTGTTTCTCTTCTGAGGCCCCGGTTGGATTCAGGTTCAATTCAACCTGGCTGTATTCTAACATTATCCAAAACTCATGTGGAGTATACAAAAATGAACATCTCAATCCAAGGATTATGGAACCAAAGAGCGTTCAACAAACAGATTCCCAGTTCTTAAGATATGGCCAAAAGGGGGAAATTGGGTCCAGATGGGCCCGGGTCCTTCCCGGACATGCTGGTCCATGACGAGGAATCCCTGATGGGTTGCAGTCCAGTCCGGCCAGAAAAGTGGGCGGCACTGCCTGCTGGGTGTGGCCCACTCAGCTGGGTGTGGTCCATATTGGTGAGGCCCTCCCTAGTCGCTACCAGGGGAAGGCCCCCCTGGTATTCTGAATGGTACCAGGTACCATTAACCTTGGCCAACCTAGTGGTGTCATGTGTCACTACCTACTGGCATGCGGGACATGTCGGAGCAGGTCCTGTGTGACGTGGCATGGCCGGCCTGAATCCCGGACTACTCCCCCTTCCAGAAGCGCGACGGCGCCGCTTATCCCACGGACGACCGGGTGGCGTCCGCCCTCCGGGTGCATTGTTGCGATAAAGAAGTCTTGGCCTACTCCTCTACCTATGGTGCGGACGTGTGCCGCCTTGCCTCCACACAGCTAGCCAGTGTTCCAGCCACCATCTTCCACCGCCACAGCTGACGGTTCGCGGCCTCCTCTAGTGTTGCGGTTTCACCACCGCCACCGTTGCGGCCCACCGGTGTGCCGGCCACCACCTTGTACCCTACCGACGTTAGTCTCCATAGACGTTTTCGGGTTCCACTCAACCCATTGATTCGCTGTGAAGAACACTTCAATCGTGAAGTAGCAGAGGTACCAAGCTGTGTTAGTTTGGCACGTCCCCTCCATGTTACACCGATAGCATGCATATCGAGAAGATAGAATCAACCTATAACCATGAAGAACAATTATGAAGAACCCTACCACATTTGTTTGTTGGAGAACACTTGCGATTGGAGTTGTTGTCAGTGTTCGTCATCCACGTACAAGCCACCAACGACGCTACTCGAATGAAGATCCTCAAACCTTGCTTAGTGGATCTTTTCTTCATCAAGATCCTCCTCTCCCTTTCACCAATGGAAAACCAACCCCCCCCCCCAATCCCCTCAAGAAGACTAATTATTACTCTTCATTAACAATTTGATACATTAATTTAGAATTAATTAATCCTATTAATTAAAGGATAAAGTGATTACACATTTTTTGTAACCAAGCATTAAATGCCTATCATTAAATTCCCAACCACTCTCTTTGGTCCCCACCTCCAATGAATTTAAAATTGTATGAGAGGATTTTAGTAAAAATGAAATTTTTTTTTATTTCTATCCTCCACAAAAACCCTCAAATTCAACTTCCACCATCGACCTACTGTGGTTGAAGTGAAAGTCTCCTTAAGAGAATATCGGTGCTACGAGTTCAAAGGTGTCTTCAGATTTCAATTCTGAGCACCGGTTCAAAAGTTACAAAATTCTACTTGCATGTTTACTGAACGTTCCTAAAAAACGTTCCGAAATTAATTTCAGGCACACCAGGACTTAGAATCACACACCGTCCATTTTAGTGGAATCTTAATATTTCCATATACAAAAAATCACATTGAAAATTCCGGGTCTTTAAATTCTTCCCACTTCAGGGCTTTGCGTCCCCGAAAGCCACAACACTAACTAATGAAACAAGTGGGGTTGTTGAGCATGAATTTGAGCCTCTCAATCCTATGGGATCTCCTAGAGGTTCCAATGCTACCAGCGTACGTTCACTAGAGGTATTTATTTCCCACATAGTATTCTCTTCTATCGATCCTCAATCTGTACTGGAACCTTCGAAAACGTCGCCCCATCCTCGATGGCCAGCTCTCCCCAGTCAATGTTGTGCGACATATCATGTACATATCTCCTCATGTGAGATACGTCGAAAACACTGTGCACCTGGTGTAACTATGGGGGAAGAGAAAGATGTTATGCCACCTCACCAACACTACTAAGGACCTTGAAGGGTTCGATTAATCACAAAGATAACATGCTGCCCTGGCCCAATAAATGGAAACCTCGTCAAGGTGAGACCCATATGAAGACATGGTTTCCATCCTCGATCTCCAGAGGTCTCTGTATCCTGTCTGCATAAGACTTATGCCTACTCTGTGTAGTCTCAATATGCTCTTGGATGATCTGAACCTTCTTCGTGGCAACCCGCACCATCTCATTCTCAATGAGTGCTGACTACCCTGGGTTAGACCAGCAGAAAGGTGGTATAAAAGGTCGGCTGTACAGAGCCTCGAAAGGTGCCATCCCAATGGTGGGGTGGTAGCTATTGTTGTATGCACACCCCAAAACAGGAAATTTATCCTCCTATATGTGACCGAAGATGAATATGTAAGTACACACCATCTCCTCGAGGTTCTGTATGGTCCACTAAGTTTTTCAATTATTTTGAGGAAGGAAGGTGGTGCTCAAACGAAGCTGTGTCCTGAAAGCCTCATGCAACCCCTTACATTACTGGGAAGTAAAATGTGCATCACGATCAGAGATAATCTTGAAGGGTACTTTATGTAGCCGCACAATCTCCTGCAAATATATGAGTCCCAATATATCTATTTAACCCTACCCTATGTTCGATAAGAAGTGGGCTGACTTGGTGTGTCGATCGACGATCACCTAGATAGAATCATGACCCCAGGATGTACATGGAAGTCCTGTCATGATGTCCGTGGATTCCCATACCACTTCCACTTTGGGACCGTTAAAGGTTGAACTAAACATACTGGTACCTGATGCTCCACCAATATTTGGTGAAAAGTGAGTCACCGAGAGACAAACTCTCCCACTATTATCTTCTTTCGTGGACACCAGGGCTGACATCAAAGGTCTTAGAACATCTTTACTTCTCCTAGATATACCACTAGAGGAGATGTATGTAAATCCTTCAAAACATTATCTCATAGTTCCACTGGTACAATAGTACATCCTCTGAAGATGATTAAATGCTCTCCACCTTCAAAAAATCAAATTAGTTGCATGTATTATGGATATCTGAGCATGTTGAGCCTCACATTTCACATCCCCAAGTTGCACCTCCCTGACTCGCTGATGAAGTGGTGGTGTGACTGTCAGAGACAGAAGATAAGCTGATCCATCTAGATCCACCTAGGATATCTGCAAAGCGCCTAGCTGATCTATCACCTCACTCAACAACTATATACCTGATCTCTTGTTGAGTGCATCTACTACTACGTTCTCCATTCTAGGAGTATAGAATATCTCGAAGACATAGTCCTCGAGGAACTCAAGATAATGTCATTATCTCAGGTTTAGGTCCTTCTGATTGAAGATATACATGAGACACTAGTCATAAAAGTAGACTGTAAAATGTAAGACCATCAAGTAATGTTTTCACATCTTCAAGGCGAAGACCAATGTTACTAACACCAGGTCATGGGTAGCATTGTTCAGCTCATGGTGTCTTTGCTGTCGAGAATCATAGGTGATCAAAACATGCTCATTTATTAAGAAACATCCAATCCTAGTCCCTGATGCATCACAATAAACTATGTACCCAACACCCTCCTTCGGTAGCCCCCAGATGGGGGCACTCATCAGTCTCTGCATCAGCTACCAGAAACCCCGCCGGCATATCTCCAACCACATAAAGGGTTTCCCCTTCTTCGTCAACACATATATGGGTGCTAAAAATCTAGAGAAATCTGGAACAAATCCCTGGTAGTATCCTTCCAATCCCAAGAAACTCCATACCTCTATCAAACTCTTGATTGGATCCCAAGAAAGTACCACCTCAATCTTCCTAGGATCTAGTGCAACTCCATCCTCCGATATGACATGTCCCAAAAAATGAACCTCTCTGATCCAGAACTGGCACTTCGAGAGCGTACCATAATGCTAGTTCTCTCGAAGTGTGTCCAGAACTACTTACAAATGATAGGCATTCTTTTCCTCAGTAGCCGAGTAGATCAGAATGTCGTCGATGAAGAATACTACAATGCGATCAATTTATGGATGAAAGACCATGTTCATGAGTGCCATGAACCCAACTAGAGAATTGTTCATTCCGAACGACATGACCAAAAAACTCATAATGTCCATACTGACATCTCAAAGGTGTCTTCTGTAGATCCTTATCTCGTACTCTGAGCTGGTGATTGCCTGTCCTATGTTCAATCTTCGAAAGCACTGTGCTCCCTTCATCAGATCAAAGAGGTCTTCAATCCTCAAAAGTGGGTAACTGTTCTACACGGTTACCTGGTTCTGGTGCTGATAGTCAACAAAAAGTCTCATGCTCCCATCCGCCTTCTTGGGGAACAAAATCAGGGCTTCCCAAGGTGAAACACTGGGATGGATGATCCCCTTCCCCTATAAGTCCTCCAGCTGTACTTGCAGCGCACGAAGCTCTGTAGGAGCCATCCGAAATGCTAGTGTAGATATCAGTGTTATCTTGGGGTAAAAGTCAATGTAATAGTCCACCTATCTAAAAGGAGGTAGAACTATAACATCATCAGGGAAGACATCCACGTACTGGTCCACCGCGATAGGATAGCTCAGACTCTCCACATCAACCGCTCTGAGAGTAAGGCTACCCAAACGATGAGTGATTGACTATACTCTCTTCTGGGTAAGTCCATCATGTTCTGCAAAGGCTCCCTTCTCACCCATGAAGGTAGAGATAGTCCCATCCCTGTGGATACACCATACTTTTCACCTAATGTAGTCAATCTAGTAATGGAATCTAGATATCCAATCCATACCCATGATGACTTCGTAAGGCCTCGATGTTTCTACTAGATGATACTAGGTGAAGCCCTCACCTCCTACTGTAAGCTCACACTGCCATCACCAGTGTGTAATGGTCGAATACTCTCCTATATGATTCATTAGCCATAAGGATCGATCCAACGACTCCATCGGAATCTTCAGCTCCAAATTAAGGTAGTGGAAACAAAATAATGGCTAGCACTTATGTCTATAAGTACTGAAACTAAGGTGGAGTAGACACATATCATACCTCGTATCATCTTCGATGTGCTGTGATCATAGGTCTTAACTGCCTAGAGATGAGCTCACCCCAATCCACCTGCTCCTTGTGGTTAGGGTGGACCACCTGGTGGTGGTGGTGGTAACACCTTAAATCATCACCCACTACTAGATACATGGCCAGATCTTCCTCCACATCTGCCTTCTCCTTGCGAACCTCCTCAGACGAACCACTGTATCCGCCAGGGAGGACCTTCGACTGTCTGCTGTTCATCCGTACAGTGGGTTGGGTAGTCCCGAGCCATGTGAACCTGCCCGCCACATGCATAACACTACATGATCCTTTCATGACTGGCTCTGTCTCGAGTTCCCTTCACAACCGACCCTGAATCATGTGGTTATCCACCTATAGGACTAGTCCTCTTGGACCTCTGTGACATCTGTTTTCTACTATATATAGAAGACTCTGCTACGTTACACTTAGTGGTGGGTCTCTCTATAGGTGACTGCTCATTAAAAAAACTATCCACTAAGAGGGCTCTCTCTAACACCCACAGCTATATAAGGATTCTGAGAGAAATCATCGAATCCCTGAAATCCCACTTGAGTCCCTGCTCGATGGTCCGTGCCCTGAAGAATGGTTTCCACACCATATAAGAGGAGTATCATGAGATGTTGGTGAACCTCGCTGAGTACTGATCCATAGTCATGTTGTCCTACTGGAGATGAAGTAGCTCTTATTTTCCCACTGTGCGAAGGGTCTCAGGGAAAAACTCCACCCGGAACAGGCTCTCAAAGTCTACGCAGAGAGGTGTCACCACGTCGGGAACCTATATCATCAAGCTCCACCATCTTCCTGCTACTATCTATAGAAGACTAGTGGGATATATAACCATGAGTTCAGCCGGTGTCCCTACCAGTCAGAAGACTCTCACCATGACCTCTAGCCAATACTCAACCACCTGTGGATCCATCTCACCCCTAAACCTAGGTGGCCTCTGCTATTGGAACGCGTGCAATGTGGTCATGTGGCTTGCACTATCAACTGTGGGGGATGGTGGCATTGGTGGCCCAATGGGTAATGGTACCGCTAGTGCCTCTAATGGGGCCTCTACTGAAAAAGGTCCCTGCACCGAGGCCTTGTTTCTCAGTGATCTATCATGGCACGCTCTACCCAGAACCTATACTTACTGTCTATGTGGAGGCATCCTAAAAAGAAACAGGTGATCCATGGTTAATATGTTATACGAGGTGAGATGACTCAAAGAGATCACAAAGAAAATTTTCAACACACACACGCAATTAGTGTTTTCTTACACTTAGTTAGAAATTAGAAGTTAGGGTCCTTGTTTATGGATTCGTTGACCAATGCACGAACACTGGATTCCCTAAAATAATAACCACACTCATTAAACATAACACTATTGATGTTAAAACATCAAAGTCCAATTTTCTATTGTAGAACTGACTCCTCTAATAAAAATGTTTCATGACCCAACCCTTGGGGCCCATGTCGTGACTACCCCTTTACCTCCTTCCATAGGCCAAGGGATGGCGACTAGCATAAAATGGCATATTCCCTAAAAATGTGAAGGAATTTCCTTTATAACATTTAAACTCACAACAACTAAGCACAAAGTAGGATAAAAAAATAAAGTAAAACTATATATAGTAAAAATGGTGTGTACATAAAGTAAAAAGGGGCCAAATTACAAGCACAACTATAAAGTATAGGTAAACTTAAATGTACAAGTAAAACTAAAAAAACTCCTTTGAAACCCCGCTAAGGATCCTACCTGAAGGGTAGGTACATCTCTAGAATGGTTGTCTTTGTGGTACGCCATGTATAATGTCCATATCTGAGATACCTCCAGTCTTTGTACTCTCATCCTCAGTCAGCACTGTCTGTTGTCTGCACCAAACACAACAAGGAGAGAGCATAACCCGTGTAGGGGTGAGTATAATGATACTCATTAGGGACCCTGAGACCCTCGAAGGTCTCATAAAATCTATATATGATAAACCAAAAAATTAAGAGTACAATTAAAAGGTACGAATAACAACTATCCTTACTTAGCTGTATACCCATACATATACCTGATTTGTGAAGATTACACAGAGCTCAATCTCTTGGGCTGAAAGCACAACTGTCCATGAATGAATAAGTTCCAGGATAGTAACACCACACAGGTGAGTACCTCTTAAGTAACACCACACAGAGAAGACCCACAATAGGATCACCACAAAGATTATAACTAATCTCACAGCTTGTATTACTTAAGTACATAAGGATATATGATTATATATATTTTGATATCATCTTACTTCATCAAGAAACTGTGATGCTGACCCACACTTGATCAAAGATGATGGACACAGGATCAAAAAATGACCCACAGAGGATATGGAGATGACCCACACAAGATCAGTATGCACTAACCCACAAAATATCACTCAGCACTGACCCACACAAGATCGGAAGACTCCTCAATTACAGCCAGCAATAGGGTTCTCGCACTAAGCATGTTTGATTTTGAGAGGGTTTGCTCCTCAAGCCATCGGTTGATACTTCAACGACCACGAAGTCCCATGAAGAAGTAACCCAAATAACCCCCATGCCATAAGGGTCTTAACACAAATAACAACATGTCAATTGGAATCTTGGTTTGTAAGTTATTAGCGTTTCCCTTCCAAGGGCCCAGTTGGATTCAGGTTCGATCCAACCTGGCCATACTCCATCTTTATCCAAAAATTAAGTCGCGTATACCAGAACTACCTTCTCGATCCAAGGATTCTGGCACCGCATACGGTTCTTCGAACAGATGCCCAATTCTAAAGATATGGCGAAAAAGGAAAAATTGTGTCCGGATGGCCTTGGGTCCTGCCCGGATGGGCTGTGCTACCACGAGCCCAGCCTGCTGGGCTGCAGTCTGGTCTCACCCGCAAAGGGGGTAGCACGGCCCACTGGGCATGACCTACTCAGCTGGGTGTGGTCCGCTATGGTGGGATCTGCCCTAGCCGCTTCCTTGGGGAAGGTGCCCGTGGTATTCTGAAAGGTCCAACGGACCATTCTGATTGGCCAACCCAGCAATGCAATGTGTTACCGCCTTCTATAAAGAGGGACATGCTAGAGAAGGTCCTACTCGATATGATGTTGCCGGTTGGAATCCCGACCTACTCCCCCTTTCATCAGCGTGATGGCAGCACTTCTCTCGTGGTTGGTCGGGTGCCAGCCTCCCTCCGGGTGCACTGCCATGGCCTAGCACTCGTTGAATCCTGTTCTATCGGCGCCACAGACGTGAACCTCCTTGACTCCATGCGGCCGGTCGGCAATCCGGCCGCCGCCTTCCACCACCAAGGCCAACGGGCCCCAACCTCCTCTAGTGGTGTCGTTGCGTCACCACTACAGTCGCGGTCGATCGATGTGTCGGCTACCACCTTTTACCCTACCAGAATTGGTTTCCGGCGATGTGTTCGAGTCCTGCTCAACCCTTCGATCCGCCACAAAGAACACATCAACCGTGATGTTGTGGAGGGATCAGGATGTGTTTTTTTGGCCCATCCTCTCCGCGTTAGACCGATAGCATGGGGCACGAGAGGAATGATTCAATGTACAAACACAAAGAACAATTATGATCAAACCCTACCTCGTTTTTTTATTGGAGAATACTCGCAATTAGAGGTGGTGTCAGTGTTCATATTCCCTACACAAGCCGCCAATTACAATGCTCGAACGATGATACTCGGACCTTACATGGTGGATCCATTCATTGTCAATATCCTCCTCTCCCTTTTGCTAATAGAAAACCAACCCCCAATCCCCTCAAAAAGAGTAAATATAACTCTTCATTAACAAGTTGATTCATTAATTTAGAATTAATGAATTTTATTAATTACTAAAAAAATTGGTTACACATTTTGTGTAGCTGGGCATTTAATTCCCAACATTAAATACCCAGCCACTCTCTTGTGGTCACCATCTCCAATGAATTTAAAAATGGATGAGAGGAGTTTAATAAAAATAAAATGTTCGTTTTATTTTAATCCTCCACAAAAACCTACAAATCCAACATCCACCATTGACCTAATGTGGTTGATGTGAAAGTCTTTTTAAGCGAATATCGATGCTACGAGTTCAGCAGTGTCTTTGGATTTCAATTTTGAGCATAGGTTCAAAAGTTACCAAATGCTGCTCACGTGTTTACTTAACGTACCTAAAAAAAGTTCATAAATTCATTTTAGGCACACTCGGCCTCAGAATCATGCGCCATCAATTTTCATGGACTCGTAATATTTCAATATAAAAAATTTCACTCAGAATATTCTTGGTTATTACAATAATGTAAAACACCTTTATTAGATTATTCATTGATGAAATATTACTCATGATACACCTATAATATACAACCTAACTGAGAACATATGTCATCGTGTTATTCTTCAATACATCAAAGTATAAAATGTAGAAAAATCATTAATTATAGTCTTAATTTTTATGGATTAATACACATATAATTTGAAAGAAAAATCCAATGCTAAATATAAATGTGGATTTTCTACAATAATTTCTCATTCTTATAATTCCGTACACTGTATTTTATCAGGGGAATATGTCATCATAAGGTTCCTCAATTTCCAATTTGTCTCCTCCTCTAATAGACTATACAATTTTTGTTCCTAAAATTATTTCATCCTATTATAGAACACACACACACACTCACATATATATATATATGTAAGAATTTTGTTGTTTAAATTTTTGGTTCTCATCACATTGGAAAACTGATATGATCTTTCAGTGCGACAACAATTCTTAAGACATTATAACATATTCATTTTCATGTAAGAAAAATAATGATGTTATAAGAAGTATATTAATTTTCAAAAACATAAATAAATCTTATCATAAAGTATGCAATATTTTGTTCTAGGGAACACAATCTAACACCTTTCATATTAACATAGATAGTAGGCTGGATAACCATGAATGTTTTTCAAATAAAATTATAACAATTGAAATCTAATACAGGATGTAACACCAAAGAATTATAAAAGATTTTTTCTATAGCATGTGTGACACACAATGTAGATCACAAACAACCAACCAAATATATTCTTTTAAGATTAATATCATTGATAACTTGTGAAACATGCCACTCCAAGTAGAATGGAACAAAATTATACTATACTATTATAACATAATCATTATAAATTTGGTTATGAATTTTAATAAATAAATTATGAAAATTATGGATATCTATTGATTATAAATAAAATGTGGATCTTTCAAAATAAAAAGAAATTTTTTCTGAAAAATGAAATGTCTTAAAAGATTATTTAGACACTCATTAAAAAGATAATTAAAATCAATTATTACCAATTTTGGTTTATTTATTTGATAAAGTGAACTATATTTATGAAAAAATAATATATTAGTTTTCTTATTTTTAATTTTTCGGATTTTTTTGAAATGATTTATTTTATTAATTAATATCTTACAATAATAATTTTTAGTTGAAAATGTAATATTCATTTATATTAATTAAAAAGATAAATTATATTTTAATTTATTTAAAATAATTATTAGATCAATTATATATCCATTATTCCAATTTAACTCAAGGGAATAATTTTCTTGTTTAATTGTTATATATGAACTTTGTAAACCATTGAGCATTTTCAGTAAAAAACCTTGTTTCCTTATCGCATTTCCAGAATTAATTTTAAAAGATATTTTTTCACATATATGAATGGAATATATTAAAATATATTTAACATTTTTAACAAGAATAATTTATATTATCTAATAATGTAAATTTTTTTTTTACCATAATGAATTTAAAAAAATATAAATAAATATTTATCATTGTTATGGTAAAAATGGATTTACCATAGTGTTAAACTAAAAGGATAATGTTTAAAATGACCTAAAAACATGTATAAAATATATTTTATGGTTATATAAAGACCATATCATGGATAATGCCCAATAATATTTCATTTTATAACCCTTTTGGTATGTGAAAATGGTGGGTAAACATTATTATTATCACGAATTGTAATTGTGCCACTCACCTCACCTAAAAATGATACCACTATCCTCAACTCTTCACACATTAAAACCATTTTGGGTTATCTAATACCTATATAATTAACTTTAAAATCTCCCAAATATCATCATAGAATCCTTATTTTTAGCATAAATCTATCCTAATAATGCTTTTGGTTCAAATGTAATTAGGATACCTGAAGAAGTTTTTTCTTTATCAAGATATTTTATTTTATTTCTTCTTTAACCACATTAAATTTTTATTAGAAACTGACCCTATAATAAATACAATATATTATATATAATCATTTGTTTTTATGTTATTTTAATGACCTAAAACATTACCCACTTCCATAAAATTTTTTATGAAATCATAATTCATGTATGTGGCGAACAACTATCTAGCGAACTGATGTTTTTCGTTTTTGCGTTTCCACCAATAAAATTCATGTCTGAGGATTGATATAAAATATTTATATTGTATTTATAACATAATTATATCTATGGAGTCATTATATCATATATATCATTTTCTACTTTCTATTTTGTAGGGGATATGATAATGTCACTTGTGTGTATAGAGGTCTATCACCTCGCAAAGTGATGTTATTGGTTTTTTTAAAAATTACTTACATGGAAGACAATAAAGATAAATTTAATCAATATATATTATATAAATTAAATAATTATTGTATTAGTGAAATATCTATGATTATGTAAATATAATTTTTTTTACCATTTCACTCACTGAAATATTCTAACATCGTTCATGTATGAGGGGATTACAACCTTCATGAAGCAATGTGACTCTATTATCAGTACCGTATATTATGGATTATAAATATAAGGATATTTAATGAAATTATATTTTATTTATTATAGAATTATAAATATTTAAATATAAAATTGTATGCACCACCTTTCCATAATGATCATTGAAAAATGGAAATGTTACTTATGCATATGTACAGGCTACCATCTTCATAATTGTAAATTACATCATTTAACAAAACCACCATTAATGATTAGCATTAAAATTGTGTTTGATTTAAAAATATGAAATCTATGTCATGAGTATTATTATTGAGATGATGGTTTTTTATCATATACAAAAGAACTAGAGCTTTCATTATAAACAATGCATGAGAAAACAAGCCAATAATCACCTCAAATATTGAAAATAATGATAGATTAAAAACAAATGAGTGATGAGATGATACAAGAGGATAATATATGTTATTATAAATAATCATATGGATATTTTATAAATTAATAAAAATATTAAAACCATTATAAATTATTTTATAGTACATTAAAAAAAGCTTTAGGTAAGGTATTTCTTAACACAATTTACATTACTGGGTTAAACGTCCACTATATTGATTATATATTACTATGATTATGTGTGTATTTAGCAATGATTATTTTTTGGTTTATAAAAACATTATTAGGTGTATTTAAATTTTATAACCATTATGAACAAATTTATTAATCTCATCTTCAATGATATGATTTTTATAAGGGATTTCATATCCATATCTTGTCATTGAAGTATATTGTAATGTTATGCACATTATTTATTTATATGGTTTATATACATACCCATTTTTTATATAATATGCAGAATAATTTTTAATTTGGGATATAATATGTTTCAATATGAACTATTTAATCTTAGCCGATTTTAATGCTAATTCACTGAGTTGTAATGATTTTCTTAACACAATTTTATTCCATTTTGTTATATTACTCCTTCGTTATCTTAGATATTCTATGATTATGTGTATAATTATATTTAATGATATACTGACATATTTAAACATTTTCTATGTCTATTTATATTTTATATACACAATAACATCAATGATTAATCCTTATATAATGGTTTTTTCCATTATAAGTGTTTCTTTCACAGTCTTATTTTAATCAGGATTATTTAAACCTGGATTTACATTGAAGAAAATTATAGGATAATTTTATTATAAACTAATTTCATTTCATTATCCTCTATTAGATAATTATGTTTTCAATTAATAGTTCCAATTTTCAACTCATTCAAAAATAAAATGGATAGGAAAGAGGTTTCATAAAATACAGAATCATGTCTTTCTTCAGTCAGAAAACCTTTTTCTTCCAAAACCAGCTTCTCTGCAAATGTTTTTAAAAAAATTTAAAAAATTTATAAATTATTTAATAAATATTTTTTTACCCATTTTTACATGTAATATTTTTTAAGGGAATAATTTTTTTTTCAAAACATTGCCGGTTTGGATTTTATCAGAAAGTGAAATGAATAAAAAAAATATACCATAGTCAGTGTTGGTCAGAGTGGAATCTCAAGATGGGGTGAATTGAGTTCCAACATAAAATTTCTCTTCGAAATATTTTGACAGTGATCCCCCAATTTTGAAACTACCCAGTCAATTAAGGTAGTAGAGATATAAATGTTTAGTTGTTCAACAGGTTTTGAAAATGGTGATAAGTCTTCAATTTAATCAGTGTAAACACTTCTATATATTTTGAAAAAAGTTTACCGAATTAAACACATACACACACTTTTTATAACTAAAAATTTATGTAAATGTAAACCAGTTTTATATTATGAAAATAACGAGCTACAAAATATAGAAAAACAAAGTGTAAAAACGATTGTACATAGAGAAGTTAAAAAAGCGGATCAGTATCATGCTGAGACTTAATCCTCTCCACTTGGTGATCACCTGCCACCAAGCAGTTTATATTAATAATAAACATGATACATAGCTTTTCTCAGGCATTACAATTGTTTTGGAAACTTTCTAGGGATCACACCCTCTACCACAGTTCTACGTGGGAAAAATGAACAATATATACAACACACAGTCTCTTCCACAGTTTTGTGTTGGAAACAAGGTGTAAGTGAAGATTGATGTGATGATTTTTAGTATCCTCGGTTTAAGAACATGATATAGTGTTTGTAACACAAACACACTCTTCTCAAAAATGGAAAATAAAATAACATAGTAGAAAAAATATTAAAATATTGAGTTTAGATGTTTTTATGTATTTTTAGTTCATATCTTGACTCCTTTGAGTGAAGAAATTGTTGTTTGAGTCTTTCTCTATATGTTGTCCTCAAAAAATGAGTATCACAACTCAAGGTTCTAGAATTTATAAACTGAGGTATTATGCTTATTAGTTGGAAAGAGGGTTGATGAGACACAGAAGGAAGATGAGAGTTTGTCTCATATGATATTTTTGATGCTCTATGGTTTAGTATGTAAGTGATGGATGGTTCTTCATTGATCCAGTGAGTATGTTCTATAGAATGCATTCCTATCTCTATTCCATGCATTATCTCATTTTATTTTCCTCAGTCTTATCTTTAATAATTTATGACCATCAATGGGAATAATTAAATCAGGTTTGGTCCTCCTTGTACCTCGTACTGTCCCCAGATATGGCCCCTTGATATGTCTAAAATCATCATTAATTAATGTCTGAGCATTAAAGTTACCAAATATGACAGTTAGAATACTCTTAAGAATTTGTCGATGTATGGTGTAGAAGAGTGAGCAACGGTAGACTGGAAATTGTAGCCTTCAAAATAGTAGGCCTCAGTCGATAGACGTCAATGATAACCTTTCATTGGTGACCTTTCATCGGTGACCTTCAACAGTGACCTTGCATCAATGACCTATCATTGGTGACCTTGAATCGGTGACCTTGATCAGTTACCTTTCATCGGTGACCTTGCATCAGTGACCTTGCATCAGTGACCTTTGCATCCTTAGAAACAAATCTCACTGAGAGTTTAAACATGAAAGAAGTAAGATTAAAATTACATTGTGATTACTTGATATAAACATGATTTTCACATAAATGATTATCCATTAATAGAAACATGATTACATATATATAAATAAAACGTGATTTGGGATTGTCAAAATAGGTGAGTCAAACAATATCCCACTTTTTGATATTCACAAATTATGTCAGTAGTTTTTTTTAAATTACGTTAAATCACATTTGATAATATCTTTAGAGGTATATATATGCAATGATTCCAGGTAACTAAAAAACGTATTCCCCTTGCAGGAAAATAAAAAATTCTCCCCCATTGTGATTAACAAAAATACATGAAGACAAAAAAAATAAAAAAAAAAAGGAATTCATTATTAATGAAGTAGGAATAAATGATACAAAAAGTGTACAAAGAACCCTATAAACTAAGACATCAAACACTCAATCTACATCAGATATGTAAAAGGTAGAATTGTCAATGTAAGATGAGGAGTCAGGTTCTGAAGATGGAGGGATAGGCTGAGGGATAGTAGTGAGCATAGTTGGAGGAGCTGCAACAGAAGCATCGGTAGATCTTTAGTGAGTAGATATCTGAGGAATCATAGCGGTCAGGCTTCTTATTGCATGTGTAGGATTCATCAATGGGGCAGCACTAGTAAATCCTAAGGTAGTTGAGGAAGAAGGTAATGGTATAGGAACAACGATAGGAGTGTAGTCTTCATGGAGGTAGGGAAAAAGATGATTTATAAAATCCATAGTAATACTTCCTCCCCTTTCCATAGCTGAGATAAAATCATCTTTTTTCGCCATAAATCTCACTAAGGCTGGAGTCTACTCTATAAGCCTGCTAACTTGATCCTTATAGGGCTGAGTGATAGGTGGAATCCAAATGTTTTCCAATACCTTCTTAATGTTACCATCCATATGATTCTTAGTGTATACTCTTTTGTAATAGAAATCAAATTTCTCCTTGATGGACTTTTGAACAAAATAATCTTCCCTTAAATAATTTTCCATATGGTTATGAATTTCTCTAGTAGTAGAAATTACATGAGTTATAGACCGAGGGTCTGAGGTACATGAACAAGAGAACATCTCCACTTCTTCTCTGAAAACATATCTGAAATCCTCTAGATCATCTAGATGAGAGGCTGAAGAGGAAGCAGATGCATACAGAAGTGACATAGTGAAAGCCACTATATCCTTAAAGGATTTGGTCAGCCCACTGGTCAGCCTCTTCACATCATTATCTTGGAAACTCACATGTGCCTCCATAGACTTCTTAAAGTCCTCAAACGCTGTGACCATTTTTTGAACCAAACTTTTAATATATCTATGATCTCTTACCACTTTTTCCCTGGAATACTTATAGGATTCTAAACATTCAATAGACTGTTCACATATTTTTATAGATTCTACCAATGTTATGACCTGATTCTAGATATCTCTAACTTCATTTTTCAAGACTGATCGAAAGGTTGAAAATATCCTTTCCATTGTGGATGTCATAAATTCATGACTATGAGCTATTGTTCTCTCTATCATAATATATTTCTCATCAATGTGTCTCTGCAGATCTGACTTCAATGATTCCAAAAAATCCTTCTTTATATAGTCTCTAGGTAAAATTACTACTGGATACATAATATTAGTCTCTATAACTGAAGGAATTGGAGGACTTCTAATAGGATGGTCATCATTACAATCTCCATATTCTAAATCGAAGACCACAAATACAGGGTCTTCTGACCAATATTCTATTCCATGATTGAAAATAACTGAACATGTGGAAAGAAGTTCGTCCCTCTCACATGAAGCATTCTCTCAATCAATCACATTTAGCTCTTCCATACCTCTTTGAGAAACAGCATCATCAAGAGAGTCCACTTCCACTTCCTCTACAGAATCCTCAACTATTGTCAAAGTAACTCCAACATCAACTGAATTAATAGCCTCTTCATCTACACATTCTACCATTTTTTAATGTCTTATAAGAGGACTGAGACTTAGACATTCTTCTTTCCTTTCACCACAAGCTATCTCAAAGTCATCATTACTAGATTCAGTGTCATATTCATCCTCTAAGGTCTCTATAATGTCTCTTAAGATATTTTGATCTATTTCTTATTCCCTGGTTTCCTCATCATCACTAACCCTTAGGAAAGTCTACCTTCTAAGCAATATCCATGGTTGTCTAGTATCACTAAAGGATACAATATTTTCATATGGATTTGAGGGAGTTTTAGGATCTCCCCTTCCATCTATTAGTGAATCATCTCTTTCTTGCACTACAACAGCCTCTTCTTCATCATCTGAATATACTAGCTCCACGTCATCATGATTTAGACCAGGGTCTCCCTTATCCTTAGGCCAAGTAGGATGGGTAGAAAGGTTTAATTCCTTATATATCATGGCATCATAAAGCACACATATTCTTGTCCAAGTGTTAAAGTTTATCTTAATAAACTTGGAAATCATCTTTTTAAGGCATAAGTTTTCACTTAATACAACTGTTTCCTCCTTATTTCTAAGAAATCCTCTCACCTTCAACATCAAGGATATCAATAAAACAGGAAACAAAGCATTGTACTCAGAACAAGGCATTGTCATATCCTCTAATTGAATCCTCATCAACATACACAAATTTATCTTTAGTCTATAATTCAATAGATAAAAAATAAATATGTCTTGATAATTCATGGTAGCAATGTCTCCTCTCCTAGGACTCAAGAGAAGCTGAACAAACCTAAAAAGTAACATGTGTTCTCCTTCCATTTTAGAAGTAATGACATTCTATACGATCACATTCCCTATAAGGTCATCAAAATCTTCTTCATAATAGAATAACTCACTAGTGGGAGGCACCACTCCTATGTAGTAGCCAAAAATCCATTCATGTGGTCCTATTAATCACTCATCACATTCGACCGAGGATAAGATCACACATAATCCATTTACCCTTGAAGATATTCTTTTTTCATTCTCAGACTGTTCAAATTTCAATAACTCATAATAATCCTTCACTAAAATCAGGTAATATGGTCAATTGTTATTTGCAATGCATTCGAGCCAACCTTGAGTATCTAGTGCCTTCAGCACAAAATACCTGCTCGACAGTAGCCATTCGGAAATTATCTCTTTATAAACCATGATTTCCCACTACAACAGATGAGAGTTGATCTATTTTTCCAGTACTTTTCTTCAACAAATGGACTCAGGTCGAGGTATTTTATGATTTGGCGCATCTCCTTTATCCCTAAACAATGGTTTGGTCAATTTTTCCATGCGATCTAGAGTGGTATAAGGGTTTTGGTAGAAGGTTAGATTCTGAGGATAGGAAGAAAGATATTTTTTTAGATAGTAGAAGTGGATAGAAATGTTTTATGTTATTTATTTTTATCATTTAGGGATCCGAAAACAAATCGTGAAAAAGAAATAATTAATACTAGAAACTTTTCATATTCCTGTAGAAAAAACGTGAAGCCCTAGAAAAGTCGATTGTTGGTAAGGGGCCAATGGTGAGGTCCAACAGTGTTGTTTAGTAGTGAGGTCCAATGGTGAGGTTCCAATGGTGAGGTCTAACGGTGAGGTCCAACGATGAGGTCTAACGGTGAGGTTCAAATGGTGAGGTCCAATAGTGTGGTCCTAATAGTGAGGATCTAATGGTGAGGTCCAACGGTGAGGTCAAAAGGTGAGGTCCAACGGTGAGGCCCAATGGTGAGGTCCACCAATGAGGTTCCCAACATAACATTTTATCATACCTAACTCTTGTTTTATGTAATTTAACCTCTCAAAATTCAAAGTCTTTGTGAATATATTAGCCAATTGGTGTTCAATGCCAATGAATTCAAGAGTAATATCACCTCTTTGATAATGATCTCTCAAGAAGTGATGTCTCACGTCATTGTGATTTGTCCTAGAATGAGATACTGATATTTTAGAGATATTAAAATCACTTTTATTATTATAGTTTATATAGACATGTTTGAATTGATATACATAATCTAGTAAAGTCTGTTTCATCTAAAAAATTTGAGCACAACAACTACCAGTAGCTATATATTCAGTTTCTGCAGTAGATAATGCAACATAATTTTATTTCAAACAACACCTTGATACTAGTGACTTTCCGAAAATGTGACATGTTCTTGAGGGGATCTTTCTATCTACCTTGCAACCAGAAAAGTCATCATCCACATAACTTATCAAATAAAATGATTTTCCTATTTGAAAAAATAGTCCTATGTTTGTAGTATATTTGAGATAGTCAAAAAAAATTTAATAGTAGTTAAATGAGACTCTTTGGGATTGACATGAAAATGAGCACACATACATAAACTGAACATAATATCAGGTCTTATAGAAGAAAGATAGAGCAGACTCCCTATAATATTTTTTTAATTAGTTTGATCCACTGGTTTACCAGTTTCATCAGCATCAAACTTACAAGTGGTACGAATAGGTGTATCAATACCATTATTGATATCCAAACCAAAAAGACAAAATATATCCTTAGTATATTTTCTTTAATTTAAAAAAACTACTATTTTTATATTGAAAAATTTAAAATCCAAGGATAATTTTAAATTCCACCATTAAACACATTTAAATTCATCTTTCATCAATTATGAAAAATCAGTACATAAATAATTTTTATAAGATCCAAAAATAATTTCCTCTGTATAAATTTGTACTATTAAAACATCTTTGGAAATCCTTTTAATAAAAAGAGTACAATCCACTAATCCTTTAAGTAAAACCTTTTGAAATAAAAAAGTAACCATGACTATCATACCAAGTTCTTGGAGCTGGTTTTAGACCTTATTGGCATTTATAAAGTTTGAAGACATGCTTCGAAAAATGGGGATTTGTAAAACAATTGGGTTGTTTAACAAATACATCCTTAATGATTTACCCATTTTGAAATGCTATTTTGAAATTCATTTGATAATGTCTGAAGTTCAGATGAGTTGCATAATAAATTAATATCCTAATGGTTTGTAGTCTAGCTACAGGTGAAATTTTTTCCTCATAGTCTATTCCTTATTATTGACTCTATCCCTATGAAACTAGTCTATACTTGTTCATAACAATCTTTCATGATTATTCAACATTATTTCTGAACACCCATTTAGTGCCTATGGTCAAAGTGTCTTTAGGTCTTTCAACTAATTCCCAAACTTTGTTTCATTCAAACTGATTTAATTATTCTTTCATATCTATCACCCAAAATGATTCATTGATAGTATCATCATTATTTTTAGGTTCAATCTGTAAAATAAAGGCTTGATGTTCAACCTCATTTCCTAGAGAATCTCTTGTTTGTGATCCTCTATTTATATCACCTACAACATCACCAAAAAGATGATTCTTAAGAGTTATAAAACCTATATAATGATTTGAACTAGAGTCATCATAATTATCTATAGTTTCAGATTCACCATTCCCATATTCTGTAATGTTTCTAGAACTACCTAAGGATTCACTATGTTTATCATTGAGATCCATGATTTACATATATTCTACAAGATTTTCTATGGTGGTTTGGAGTTCATGGGTATCTGTATCATCAAATTTTACATCAAATAATTCTTCCACACATTTGGTTCTTCTATTGAATACTCTATAGGATTTACTAGATATTGAATACCCTCGGAAAATTCCATCATCACTCTTGAAAGAAAATTTTTCAAAGTTATCCTTAGTGTTAAGGATAAATACTTTGTAACCAAAAACTCTAAAGTAATTTACCTTAGGCTTCCTATTATTCAATCAATCATAAGGGTTTTTCTTATGAACTGGTATAATTAAGACTCTATTGATGATGTAATAAGTTGTATTAATAGTTTCATCCAAAAAATAGATGGGTAGATTATACTAATTTAGCATAGTCTGGGAAATATCTTGAAGTGTCCTATTAATTCTTTCTACAACTCCATTTTTTAGAGGTATTCTCGGAGCAGAGAAATTATGAGTATAACCATTATATGAGAAAAGGATTCAAATTCCAGATTTTCAAACTCACGAACCTGATCACTTTTCATGGTCTTAATTCTAAGTCTACAATGATTTTCTACAGACATGGGATATTTTATGATGTCGGAACAAGATTCACATTTCTGAGATATAAAGTATACATATGTATCTATAGAAAAATCATCTACAAGAACATAAACATAGTTCTTCTAATTTAAAATTTTAACTCTAGATGGAACAAACAAATCCATGTAAACAAACTCAAGTGGTTGAGAAGTAGAAACTTCTTTCTTTAGTTCGAAAGAATATTTGTGTTGTTTTCGTTTTTGAAAAGGATTATATACTTTTTTATGTGGGAATTCTAATTTAGGTAAGTCTCAAACTAATCTATTTCTAGTTAGTTTCCTAAGTGAGTGCACATTTCAATGTCCTAATATTTTGTTCCCTTACCATGATTCCTTATAAAAATAATTCAAACAATAAATATTTTTCTTATCTAATGAATTTAAATCAACCGCATATACATTTTCATTTCTAAGGTCATTGAATATTAAATCATTTCGAGAATTTAAAATATTTCAAGAATCATATTCAAACATTAAAATAAAGCCATCATCACACAACTAATATATAATTAGAAAATTATATTTCAACCCATCAACAAATATTACTTTTGAAATTAATATATTTTAATGGTTAAAAATTTGGCCTAAACGGATGATCTACCCTTTAGAATTATCACTGAATGTGAAATGTCCACAATAAACATTAATTAGGCTCTTGAAGCATGAATATTCTCCCATCATATGTCTTGAACAACCACTATCCAAGTACCATAGAGTTTTACATGATCTCTTTAGATAGATTTCTTTCAATATAGATTAAGTTTTGGGTAACTTCAGTACCCTTATTTTCATGGGATCAGAGAGGTAAGAAATAATGATTTGGGAACCCATACCTGTCACACGGGTTTCATATAATCAACAGATAAGTTTTGAGACCTGAACACATTTTTAGGTCCTTTAGAAAAGTTTTTTAATAGATGCTACAGAGATTGAACAAGTAGTGAACTGTTCATATTTTGAAACTCTTTTATTTTTAATAATCCTTCTCAATCCTAGATGATATCCTAGACCTATTGTATATTTTGGAGAAATCTATTTCCCTAGAGACTGGATCAAGGTATCTCTAACTGTAGTAAACTTCTCAAGATCAATTTTTAATTTCTTATTTAATCATTTAAGATCAGTATTTTCTTTTACCAACTGACCACATTTTTATTTCTTAATATCCAAATCAGACTAATAATTAGCATTTATCAAATGTTCTCATTTTAATAATTTATATTTATCATTATGATCATTAAAATTGTCCTCAATAATTCCATAGTATTCAAATAGTTCATCCATAGTCATATTCTCATAATTAATTGATTAAAATTAATTCCCCGAATAATAAGAATTAGTTATAGATGAATTGAGTGTTACCTCAGAATTTTTTATCATGAAACATATATTTTATAGTTTATTCTTATCAATAACATAAGAGTCACATCCACTAGATCAATCTACTGAAGCACTCCATGTATCTTTCTTAACCTTTTTATATAACATTACCTAGTCCCTATATTTCTTCTTAAACTTCATCTTGGAGAAATTATCTTTCACATGACCTTTTCTTTTACACTCATAGCATACCATCTCTTTTGCATCGTCATTCCATTTTCTGTTCTTTTTTCCATTTTCTATTATTTTCATAACTTCCTTTATAGTTTGATATTCTAAAGAAAATATTCTTCTGGTATAACATCTTCAATCTTCTAGTATGATGATCCATCCCAATCATCACTGTCAGAGTTTAAGTCTTCACTGGTATAGGTGTCTACAAGAGCTTTAACATTTTCATTGTCCTTATTCGTTTAGGTAGAAGTCATGAATGATACAAATTTCTTTCTTGGTTCTTCATATAATTCTTGATTTACCATAAGATCTTCTTCATACTTTATAGGTTTTAAAATTATTTCCTTTACTGGCATCTTGACTATGTCATAAGATTTTATGATGGAAATATAAGTTCCTCTCCATCTATCAGGTATGCATCTGAGCAACCTCATAATCTCATCCTTATAATCCACTAGTTCTTAAAGTATACTCAGGGAATTTAAAATTTCATTGAACCTGAGATACAATCTAGATATTTGTTTATCTAGATTCATTTTAAAATTATCATATTTCATAGTATAAGTATTTAATATCATTTCTTTAACATATTTTGATCCCTCATTGGAAATAGACAGAGTATCCCAAATTTAATAAGCAGATTTACAGGCAGATATTCTATTGAGTTCTTCATAACCTAGATAATAGTACAATGTTATCAATTCTTTACACTTATTATTATAAGTAGCTTTGGTCAAATAAGACCATGTGTCCCAAACTGTAAAAGGTAATACATATTGTTCTTCGATTATATCCTAGATTTTAGGACCCATTTTCTCTAGATACATTTTCATTTTTAATTTTCACTAAGAATAGTTATTTCCATTAAAGAAAGGTGGACTGCTAGTATCATCACCCTAAACAATGTTATCCATTATTAATTAAAATTTAATGAACTGAAAATTTAGATATGGAACAATTTTAATATCATTAAGATAGAACATAAAATCACAGTTAAAAAATAATTTTATAATTCTCAAAATAGTTCAGTTTGTAGCAATAAAAATCCAGATCCTCTAATACCAAATGTTGGTCGGAGTGGAATCTCATGTGTGGGTGAATTGAGTTACAATATAAAATTTCTGTTAAAAGCATTATGATAAAGATCCCCCAATTTTGAAATGTACCAATTAATTAAGGTTGTATAGATATAAATGTTTAGTTGGTCAACTGGTTTCTCAAAGGGTGATTATTCATCAGTTAAATCAGTGTAAAACACTTCTTAAACAATTGTAACATGATTTGTAAATTAAATACATACCCACACTTACCAGAACTAACTATCAATTTAAATGTAAAACATATGTCTATTTTGAAAATAATGAGCACAATAATATATAAATACAATGTATAAAAAATATAGTACATTGAAAAGTTAAACAGGAGGTTCAGTCTCAAGATGAGACATAATTTTCTCCACTTGGTGATCACCTTCCACCAAGAAGATTATATAAAAAATAAATGTGATACATAGCCTGAATCAGGATTTATCACAGTTTTGAAAAACTGTCTGGGGTACACACCCTCTACCATAATTCTACGTGGGAAAAACCAACAGTACAGACCACACATGATTGGATCAACATTTATGCATGGGAAATAAAGTGCAAGTGATGTTTGATGTGAGAATTTTAAGTATTCTTGGTTTAGGCACAAGATATATTGTGTGTAACATAAACACACAGTTCTCAAAAATGTAAAATAAAAGTAACATGTAGATAAAATATTATAAGATTGATTTTAGAAGGCCCTATGTCTTTTCAGTTCATCTCTCGACTCCTTGGAGTAAAGTAATTGCAGTTCGAGTCTTTCCATAGATGTTTTCCTCAAAACCAGAGTGTCACAACTCTAGGTTCTAGATTTTAAGAACTGAGGTATTCTACTTCTTTGTTTGATATAGGTTTAATGGAGCATAGAAGGGAGATGGGAGTTTTTTCCAAACGATCTTCATGATGCTCTTGGGTTTAGTACGTAAGTGCTGGATGGTTCTTCTTAGATATAGCAAGTAAGTTATTTCTAATGCATTCCTCTATCTAATCTTCACATCATCTCATTTTATTTTCCATGGTGTTCGCTTTTATACTTTATTACCAATAACAAGAATAATTAAATCAATTTTTGGTTCTCAGCATACCTTGTACTTTCCCTAGATACGCTCTCTTAAGATATCTACAGTCAGCATTATTTAATGTCAAAATCATTAAATATACCAAATATGACCATTAGAATAATCTTAAGAAATCGACTAAGTATGGATTACAAGGGAGAGAATTGGTAGACTGGTAGCAGTATCCTTCCCAATAGTAGGCTTCAATAAATATCCTTTAACGGTAACCTTTCATCGGTGACCTTCAATAGTGACCTTGCATCGGTGAACTTGCATTGGTGACCTTACATCGGTGACCTTGCATCGGTGAACTTTCATTGGAGACCTTGCATCGGTGACCATGCATCGGTGACCTTGAATACCTGACCTTGAATTGGTGACATTGCATCAGTGACCTTACATCTGTGAACTTTCACCGGTGTCCTTGCATAGGTGACCTTGCATCGGTGTCCTTCCATCAGTGTCCTTGGATCGGAGACCCTGCATCGGTGACCTTTTCATCCTTAGTGAAATTTTACATAGATATCTTAATCATGAAAGTATTAAGATTAAAATTACATATTTATTACATGATATAAACATGATATTCACATACATGATTATCCAGTAATTGAAACATGATTATTTATGTAAATGGAACATGATTTGGGATTATCAAAATAGATGAGTCCAACACTCATTATGTATGGAATTTACTTCCATTATAGCCCATAAATATTTTACAAATCCTCTATATGTTTCCAATATTATATCAAAAGAAAATAATTGTCAAAAAAATTTGTGAACTTTTATTTTTAAAATAGTATTTTTAAAATGAATAAGATATTTTTCTTCAAAATGTTTTAATTGTATTTTTATGTTATTACTATTTTTATGTGATACAAATGGTTTTTTTCCTTATACACAATTGGGGATACATTATGTTGATACCATACTTATTTATTCAATGGGTTTTCATCATTATGTTGACCAAAGAAGTTATTAACATTCAATTATTGATTCTTTTTCATTATCATTTACATTACCATGAATTATTTACTTTCCTTTGGAAATTAAATATCCCCTAAATATCCATATTATTTATCATGGATATTCTTATTATTTAAATTATATATAATTCTGATATACAGTGTTGTAAATTGATGTTTTTTTGGTTTAATGGGGGAAATATTGGTAAATCCTTATTCTCTACTCAATATAGTTATTTTATGAAAAGGAACATTATTTGTGTATTAAATCGATTATTCTATAAATGAGGAATACTTTGGATATTTAGTGATGGGTGGGGCCCTGAATTACAGATCTCTTAAATGCATTTGTGGGCCTCAAGAGACAAATCATCAATCTAGAATTACGGGGTTTTTACCTATGGTTTTAAACTATGTTGCAGAAAGATCATGATAGAAGAAGTATCATGATGCCTAAGGTCATGAAATCTAATAATTAAATATTTCATTAATATAGAATTATTTTACTATTATCCAAGATATATTCATAATTATTTTTTCATTGGATGAATTTATTTCTCAGTGTATTTATTAAAAGGAAATTGTTTTTAGTTATTTCCTTTACAAATTAATTATGACATATCAAGGAGTGATAATAATATATTAAATGGAATGTTTTCTTTCATTATTTATCTTTTTATATTGATTGTGTCTTATCTAATAATAATAGTAGTGTTTTTTATTTGAAATGTGTGTTATGTTATTTTCCTCTCGATGTCCTTTATTCTTAATGATTAATGATAGATTCAAATATACTTAACCCTTATTGATCATTTGATATCAGCCTTTTCATCCATTCCCAGTGATTCCATGAAGTGTACTATGATTGATGTCAAAGGATATGAGTTTAAGTTTGATTATGAATTTAAATTATTAAACACCTTTTTTTGAATTTTTCGGTAAGAATATAACATGATTGAAGAAATTTTTTGGAGAATGTTTCTGGGGATACAAACCTTTTTTAATATATTTTTTATTAAAAATGTTATATAAGTAATAATGAGCTTATGTTTTTGGAAAAAAATTTAAATGTACTGGTAACCATTAGGGATTATATAATTTTTAATATTGATGTAATTATAGGTTATTACCCTTTGGGAGATGGTATATAAATTATATTAATATGGTTTTAGAAAAAGGAAAAACCATGTATTGTGGCAAAACATGTCACGTATGGAAAGATCATAGAGAATGAACCCATAATTGAAGTATGATAAGAGTTTAATGTCTTCCATTGGCCTATGTGATATCCTAATTAATATATCATTATTTCAAATATTAAAAAAATAAATACTAATTATGAAATAGTGGTTCATCTATTGTGGATTAGAGATTTATGTATTGTATTTGATAACATTTACATGCCATATATGTTTTCTAAAATAGTTTGTGATAAATGGAAATAATATTTACTTTTATGTATCAAAATAGCCTTAAAATTTAATTTTAGTTCTTCAGGGATAAAAAATTTATTTTTATATATTCATTTCCTAGGGTAAGAATTGAATTTGAAATTGATCGAACCATACCCAAGGAAATAAATTGTTCTTATAAAAATAATTTTATTAAGTAACTATATGTATATATATTATTAGACAGTAAGAGAATTACTCAATTTGGAAAATTATTTTGAAAAAAATATAATTTATCCAATTTACATCATATCTTTTGAATCAAATAGTCCTTTAAATCTTCACTGATTTATGCTTTTTTGGTCCTTAAATTTCCATTGATCATTCACTCTATTATGATCAATAACCTCTATCATTCTTTATAATTATTTATGTTTTTCATCCATTACAACATTTTCACCTGCCTCCAATTTTACCATGCCTATAAACTTGTTGGTTTGTTATTCCAGATGACAATTTTACTTCTACTAATCTCTTATTAAGAGGATATTTTATTAACCCTTTTGTGAGATGGGTTTTTAAAAAAATATATATTCAGATGCCAAACTAATGATTATCGAGATCATTTTTAAATTTAAAGAATGAAATTTATTTATGGTTATTAGAATTTAACATAATGAAATTATAAAATAAGATCATCCAATTAAATATAATATTTGATACACAAAAATAATCATAAAAAACCCATCAAATAATTTTTTTTTTTAAAATTATTCTCTTCGATAGCTTGCAAAACACGTACCCATAAGTCGAAATGAACAATAATACAATATACCATTATATAAAAACTGTCAAATTAGTGGGTATGAATAGTACTAACTTTATAATAAAAGTTATGTTTATGTATTTATTATAAATAAAATAAAGGCCATTTAAAATAAAAACAAAATAAATTCTTTTTAAAAAAATTGAATTTTTCAAAAAGAAGGAGTAGTCACACATTTCTTGCTTAATTTAAATTAATTTTTAGAAAATTTTATAAATTTATTTTATATAAATAAATGAATTTTTTCATCATAATAAAAAATTTATCTCTGGGTTTTTTTTGGTATTTTTCTGAAAAGTTACCTTTTTCCCTGAATGAGGAGAAGTATTTGATTTTAATTTAAAATTTCATTTTCATTTTAATTATTTATAATGTTATTTATATTTTAAAACGGTTTCAATGTTGAAGTAGTTAAATTTTATACTTTTTAAATAAATTCACGCCATTAGAATAATTTTCATATTTAATTTTGATATTAAAAATTTATATTCTTTTCAACATTTTCTCTTGAAAAACCAACTTTCTCGTCATGTCTGGATGATTATTTTTAAAATAGATTTTCCCAAATTGATGAATTGAATATGAAAAAATCGATTCAATATTTTGAATCAGAATTATTTGTATTATCTATCATGAAAATATTAATTTTTTACCATAATTAATAGTTAAAACATTAAGATTTGTTTACCATAGTTAAGGTAAAAATTGGTTTAGAGAGGGATTAAACTGAAAGGATAAGTATTAAAATCACCTAAAAACTTAAATAACATATATTATATATGAGTATTTATTCATATTAATTTATAATAATTGAGAATAGTCTATTTTATATCCTTTTTTCCTGTTCAAAAGATGGTTGAACACATTTATTTTAAAAAATTACATTGTGAGACTCATCTAACAAATAAAAGGCCACCGCTTATTCTCTCTTCTTCATACATAAATGTGATTTTAATTCAATAAATACCTACAAAATCTATTATAATCCTCCATAATCTCATTATAGAATCATTATTTTGGGTATAATGACATCCTAGGAAGGATTTTTGTTCAATCCTATGGAGGATAATTGATGTAGATGTAGCGTACTTTAACTGTAATTTTTATTTTATTTCTTCTATCACTTACATAAATTATGATTAAACTATGTTGATATAATGAATCCACTATACTATATAAAATAGAATTTTTTTATGTTAATTTAATATCAAGTGATATTTCCAACATCTACAAATGATTTTATGAAATCATTATTCGTCTGTATAGTGGTATACCGCCTCGTGAACTGATATCATTCATATTTCTGTTACCACATCTAGAGGTGGGGGATGCTAATAGATATGAAGTATATAAATGCTATAAATACCATAATTATAAATTTGGGTCACTATAATATATATACCTTTTTACATTCCATTTTATATTTGATACAAAAACATGGCTTATTTTTACGATATATCTCCACCTCGTGAAGCGATGTGATTTATTTTCAACAAACGATTTATATAAAATATAATAAGGGTAATTTTAATGAATATATATGATAATAATGAAATTAGTTTTTAATTAATGAAATATTAATTATTCTAAAATTATAAAATATGATTTTTTCATACCATTTCAATAAATGGAATGATGATAACCTAGTTTTTCTATGTGTGGACTACAACCTTCACAGAGAGTTGTGGAAATATTTTCATCAACCAAAGCACAAGGATGGTATATATAAATATATTTAAATAATATTTTATTTAGATTATCATTATCATTATATTTGGATATATTATTATTTACCACCTTTCCATAATGATCATTGAAAAATTGATTCTTTACTCATCCATACATAGTGTCTACCATCTCCATGATCATAATGTACATCATTTCTCAAAAACACATTTCATGATTGATATTAATATTCTAATTGATATTTATATATTATAATTATTTAAATAATATAATTATGGAGATTATGATCCTATATCATATACTCAAGAACCAAAACATTCATGAAAAATGCATGAGAAAACATGGAAATTGACAACTAGGGCAATGAAAATAATCAAAGATTAATAATGAAATAGTGACAAGATGTAATAAGAAGATCATATATGATATTATAAATATGTAAATGGTTATTTTATAAACTTATAACGTTCTTAAAACTATTATAATGATCTTATTGTATGTTTAACCAAAATGAAGTGTTAGATAAGGGATTTACAAACTCAATTACCATTCACTGGGTTAAACATATAATTTATTCATTATGTCATGATAAGATTATGTGACTGATTATAATAAATTATTATATGTTTTGTTTCAACTTGCTTTAGGTTTACTAAAATTAGATATATATAATCAATTAATTTATAAATCCTCACATCTAAGATGTGATTTTTCAAATGGATTTCACCTCATTTTATTTTTATTCACGCAAATTGTATTGTTTTATTACTAATTTATTATATATATTGTATATACTTCCCCTTTTTCATATAATATCTGGAATAATTCATAATTTATGATATTTTATATTTTTCTCTGAATTTTTCTATCTGATGGGATTTTAATTAAGAGTTACCATGTTGTAAATAATTTTGTAACTCAATATTTTTTACTTGGTCAGATTACTCTGATGTTGTCTTTGATATTCATAAATTATGTGTCTAATGAGTATTTAATAAATAATATTTTATTTGAAAATTCTATATGTGGATTTAAATTTAATACATTTATTGAATTCATTTATTTATCCTTACTTAAATGTTTTGACATTTTAAAGGCTTTATTTCACTATCTTATTTTAATAAAGATTATCTAATCATAAAATTACATTGAAATAATTTATTTGATAATTTGATAATAAATCCATTTTATTTTATTCACATTTTTAATAAATGTTTTTCAATGAATCTTATAATTTTTATAAACTTTTGTAATTCTAATGAAAATATAATTTTTTAATAAAACCAAACAAATTTTCTATCTTGAGTCGAAATTTTTTTTTCATCACAATCCATTTAAAAAAATTCAAAAAATGTGTTTTTATCAATTTTAAAAATTATCTATTAATTCATTTTGACACATTTTTACTTATAAAAAACATTGGAAGTAATCTTCTTATTGTTTCCAAAATAAGTCTCACTTGGATTCTCTCGAAAACATGTAATGAATATTTATTTTAATATACTTTTCATTTATGAAATTTCCATCCATCATGACCAATAGATGTTTTAATACATCTTTTATAATTTTAAATGGTTATTCCCAAAAAAATATTTTCAATTTTATTTAAACTTTTAGCTTTCAATTTTACTTTCAAAATGAATAGGATATTTTCTATTAGAATGTTTTTACAAATTTTTTATTTTATTATAAATCATCAATGACCAAAACCATTTATTATTCTTTAAATTATAATGGTATGATGTTTTATACAAACCACCCTTTTTTCTATTGATGTTTTGTGATCAATTTTACCCAGTGATGTATTGATGTTCACATCCTTGATTAATTTTTCATTTCATTATCATTCCCTTGATTTATTCACTTTCATGTGGTTGTTAAATTTTCCCTAAATTACTATATTGTTTATCATGGATATATTTATCTCTTAAATCATATATAATTTCTACATGTTGTGTTCTACATTGAATGTTATTTTTTTTATTTGAGGAAATATTGATAAATTCAGATTCTTTACGCAATCTGGATATTTGATGATAAGGCACATTTTTCATGTATTAAATCTAGTTTTAAATATATAGGTTATTAATTAGAAATCTAGTAATGAGTGTGTCCAAATATTATATATCATTTTGATTCATCGGTATATGTCATGATAAAAGTCAATAATCAATCATTAAATATGTTTTTAGTTATTTTTCTAAATTATCTTTAAGAATGACCTTGATGGTAGAGTTATCAGGATGCATATATATCATAATTAATAATAATTAAGTATTTAATTCATTGAGAATTTAGTTCTTTTTATATATTATATTTTCATAATTATATTATATGTTGTTTAATTTTGTTCACATTTTATGTATCAAATAGAATGCGTTTTAATTTATCTACCTTTCCATACTAATTATTCATTATACGGTTATGAAAGTCATGTTATTGATTAAATGGCGTCTATTTTTAGATATTTACCTTTCATATTAATTATGACTTATGTAATCATGATAGTAAAGTTATATAAATAAAATGTTTGTTTAGTAAATTAGCATTCAATGTTGAATATTGTTATTAATTAATAATATCTTCCACTATACATAAATATTATTGAGCATTTGAGCTGACCCATATATTATTTCCCATCCTTGTGATTCCATCAACTGTATTATGATTGATGTGCAAGGATATTTAGATGGAATAATTTTATTCTCGGAAAAATAGTCATATTGAAATGTTTTTTCATTTGTAATATGGGAGTCAGGTATGTATCTAGTTTTCTGAGACTTATAAGATTATCATCCCTTTAGTTTTTAATTCTTTATATCTTATTACAGTGGATTAAAGAATATATTGGTTTTAGGATATAGGTTCTGGGATGCTACATAAGAAATAAATGAATCTTAGTAACATTTTTAGGTCTTTTCCATTCATAAATAACATTAATTTATTTGGATCACCTATTGTGTAATCATTATTTATGATGTGTCCATGTAATGAAATCTGTTATAACCAAAAATAAAAATTCACAAATTTTTCATGTAATTAATATTATATCATAGTTTTTTCCAGAATATTTTTCTTTTTTTCATTATCCTAATAAATTTTTGAACATATAAATTTGTCATAAATAAAAAAAAGAAAATAAATTAACCAAATATTGATGGAAGAATTTGTTCACAAGATCCAAAAATATAAATGGAGAATTTTTCAACCCAATGAGAACAACCATAAACTCATAATTCCCATATCTAGTATAAACCATTATATTTTGAGTGTAATCTACTTTGATATTCAGATGATCGTACTCCCATCATATAGAAGCCCTCAAAAATTTGTGAGCTCTGATGAGCTGATCAAATAAGTCATCGATATGAGAAAATTGAAAATTACTCTTCAAAACAATGTTATTAAAAGATCTATTATAAATGAAAAGACTCATTGATGTATGTTTCTTTTAAAAAAAATAGTATCACCCCTAGTAATGTTCTAATATGAATGATACCATAATAGAGTAACTCTTATAACTTCCTTTTCAATTCCAAACATAGTACTTGAGCTATACAATAAGGGAGCTTGGAAATTATCTTTGTTTTAGGAACTGATTCAATTGAGAATTCAAATTCTTGATTAGGTATATTAGTTCTAAAAATATTAAGAAAAAAATCCATGTTTTTTTCTTTTACAAGAACATTATTGATATTAATAGTTCCTTAATTCACTACAATATGTGGAACATAAATTTCCTTTCTACCATTTAATCTTTTTTAGCATCATGATATGGTATAAAACTTTTGGAATCATTCATGTATACAAACTAAAAATTATTCTGAAATATAAATTACATAGATCTATAATCTATCATACCATGGTAAAGTGAGTTCCAATCCATACACATAATAACATCAATCTCTACTAAGGGAATGATAACATGTTTTTAAGGTAAATAATTTCTAAAAACAATAACAAGAAGATTCTAAAAATTTATTTTTACCAAATAAACCCCCTAATTGTTATTAACCTATGTTTTAGCTTCAATTAAGGAGTTAAAATTTCTATGTTACCAAAAATAATTCTAAAATGAAATAATGTGTATATCCAGAATCAAATTAGATATTATCATAATCTAAATAAAAAAATAGTATACATGTAACCACTTCATTCAATGTCACAAAATATTTTAAATTAGTTTAAAAGGATTCAACCATAACCCACATATTATATCTTATTGTAAATATCATTCATGTTTTTATTCTGGCACTCATATTCATAACAAACCATCCCATTACCTTTAAATAACTTTACGATCTTCTAATCAAAATAGGCCTTTCCCCAAACAAGACCATTTTCAATATAAATAAGATCAAAATTACATTAATTTATATATCATACACACATAATATATTTCATAAGTCATTCATTAATGTTATTTTTACCACCTCTATAAAAAACATGAAATTGGATTTTCATACCCATATATTTAATAAAAGGGTTTTTCCCATTTCCTTCCACCTGGACCTGTTATTATTTTTTCTATTATATAACATGTGATTATTTAAGGAAAACAATTCCAATCTATTGATAATTCATACAATTTTCTTATAACATAAAAATTACAATGAATACAGTGAACATCTTTATAATTTCTTCAATCCTAAGTAAAACCAATCAAATTTACTATCATGTTTCATATAATGAATTTTGTGTGAAACTTTCCAACTGAGTCATCTTTTCTCCATACACAACCACCATAGATTACTAATTATATGAAAATTCCATGTATTCTCTTTCCATGCTTTTTCAAAAAAACATTAATAAAATATTCCTAAAAGAAGATATTCTAAAACTCATCTCATTTAATAACATAAATATCGACTCATTCATTAATATTTTAAAAAATTTACCATTACTAGTAAGCTTCATCTTCAAGAAATTAAATAAAATGAGTAAACCATTAATGATCCAAGTAACTCATTAATTCTAATTTCATTTCAAAACAATTAATCCACCCGTCATATACCACCATTTTAGAAATTCAACTAAATTTTGGAGGTTTTTCTCTCATAAAATGCTCCACTATAGACAAGTTCGTTTGGATTTGATTTGGTATATCTCTATCATTGATGAAACCACCATTTATAGTTTATATCAAATATTCCATTAATACAAAAAAAATTCATTTTCAATCTCAACAATTATTAGTTGTTGATTTGGAAGGATATTGTCCTCATGGTTCCATGCCAATTCAGTTTCCCAATTTCCTCTATAGAAAAAAATTCTAAAAAGACATAGTTTATAATAATAAGCAAAGAGTTATTAAAAATATATTAAAAACCATAAATTAAAATATATTAATCTTATTTAAAAATTATGTTTTCCCCTTAAGTAATATAAATCTTTCCTCTGATACCAACTATAAGAAATCGACCTTAAATATTACATAATCTTGAGTTTTATGTCATGAATTCATTTTATTAGAATTGAGAATCTTAATAGTTGTATTATTTGGATAATTAGTCCATGTTCATTTTATAAATAAATATTATAACTCAATCTTGATTCTTCCACTAAGTATCCATTTTTTCATTAAGTAAATTGTTTAGGATACAAAAAGTTATCTTTTAATGACATTTCTTTTCAATTTTCATCTTAACCTCATCCTTGTCCCAAATTTTCCATAAATACCTATAAAAATATATTATAATGTGGAATGGGAAATAAAATATATTAAGGGACATAAAAATGAAGAAATATACTATAGTAAGGGACACCAAAATAAAGACATTTATTTTTAGTCAATGAATACATATAAAAATATTACTTTTTAGAAATGAACATTTGGTTCAAACTAAACATTTTCTTACTGAATAAATATACTTCTCTACCACATTTTCCCCTAAAAAATTTATAAGAAATACTAAAAGAAAAAACCAAAGAGTTTCTTTTAAATCATTAAAATATCATGAATTTTTTTTTAAAAAAAGGTCATAATTTTACCGAATAAGAAGTAACTAATACTTTTTATAAAACATAATCTCATTATCATGACTTTAAAATCATAATATGTTTTGTATGTTTCTTATAAATCATAAATATATCAAGTATTTTAATTCAAATATAATTTAAAAATATCTCTTATATATTGAATGACCTTAATAGATATAAATGGGAAAACATTCAGGGTTACCATTAGATTAACTTTCAATATTATAAATGGAATAACCTATATGTTTTTGGAATGGATTTTCGTAGGGCCTGTAATAATTAAAGGCCTTTTGTTTGAAAAAAAAATAGGGTAGGAGGTGAAATCTTTTACAAGAGGGGAGTGGTACTCATAGAATTTTCTAAATCATTAAATCAATGTAAACTAATTTTAATATTAAAATGGTTTTAAATTACCTGACTAAAATCTAGTATATGGAAGTGTCAATATAAACATATGCAATAAAAAATGAAAAATAATAGGTTATCTTTTCACCATTATTAATCCGATTTAACAATGGTTAACATTTTTGGGAAATTCTAATAGTAATGATGTTTTTACTATTTGGGAATTAAGATGTTAAATAAATTGGAAATTGGTCCATTAATGGATAATAGATAGTATTTCAAAAAACATACAAATCACATGATATATGAAATGGTTTATTCAAATTTTAAATTATTTTATAAATTATTATTTAATACCAAATAACATTAATTTTATTTCAAAACTATTAATTTAATTTGAATTTAGAAAAAAATATGAGAGAATAAGAATTTAAATATAGTTCATTCACATCAATCTGACATGTAATATTTATCTAAAAAATTTATTTAAGTGAATAATTCCTTAAATTTGTATTATTATTAATATTTTTAAAATCATCTACTTTAATTTTCTAATTTAATAAATATTTTGTGAGTGTATCATAAATATATAATGTAATTATATATTTACAAAAAATATATAAATAAATTACAAAAATGAATAATATTCTATTATTCTCAAAATCACTATTAAGATTCATTCACAACATTATTTTTCCACTATGTGAACATATAATATATTTTTAAAAGAAAGATATTGATATATTTTTTTGTTTACAAAAAATATTATACAGGTCATGTTCACGGTTAGGTATCCCATAAACAAATAAATATAGATCCTATGGCTATAAGGGACTAAATACATTCATCCAATAAGATTCAAGTTCCAAAATAGTGGACTTATCACGTAGTTTTATCCCCAGTTAACCCGATGTATCCTTTTACCATGGGGGGAATTATTTTTATTTTTTCTATTTATTATAATCAATATCTTAGTTTTTATTATTTATTAATATTAACTATGATGATTAAAAACGTGGAAATAATTTTACCAAATTAAATCTATATAATTTTCATAACTTCATTTCATAAGTATCTCGAAAAATGTGATGAAAAACCATTTTCCAAATAAATTATTCTTAGGTATAAGAGTATATATATACAAATATAAATTATAATTTTGTTATTTTTTGAATAATTGAATTATTTCAAAATAATAATGTTTAATACTAATTTATGATCAAATTAAAATATTTATATAAATTCTTTAGGGAAAACAAATGAAAATTTTATAAAACTTTTAATTCATCACTATTCATTGGAAAATCAATACTTTTAGAAAAATCCTAAAAATTCATCTTAAGATAATTTGGACATGATGAATTGAAAATTAAAATTCATTTTTCCATATATTAATTTTATAGTTTGAAAATTAAAATTCCAAACAAAACCTTAAATGAAAAAGGTTTAATAAAATTATTTTCCTTCTAATTTGAAAATTGATTGATGCATTAATAAATAATATATCTATCTCATTCATGACCACTAATAACTCTATGTTTTATTTATTCTATAATTACCAGGTTTTTTATATATACATTTTATTTGATTTATTATATCATAATTTTTTACATCCATTATATACAATGTTGTATTTAAAATTAAAACAATAAAAGTATTTTCATTCAAATGATATCAAATCTGTAAGGGTTCATTTTAAAAAAAAATATTTGTTTTACTTTTTAAATTAATATTTATATTGGAGGAATTATATCCACTCTCTTATGTCCTATTTATTTACTTCATTACATGATTTTTTTGGGATTGTCATATAAAGAGTCGTTCCTAAAACATTACATAATCCTGAGTTCCAAATAAATAATCCATTTAATTGAATTACAGATGAAATTTCTAGGTTTAGAGGTTTATATTTATTTTCTTAATTCATACGTAATAGACCTACAGAATATAAATTTGATACATTCACCTCAACCCCATGTTTTCCCCAATACAATACCCTTAAAATGAAACATATTTTATTTTAATAAAAAATATTCATAATTTTCATAATGAGGACATCATTAAATTAAATCATCCATATAACCCTTTAAAGAATAGTTGAAATCCTAGGATTATAAATAATCACTATAAGGTACATAAAAAATATGAAAATAATTTGTTTAGTCTATTTTAGAATCATGATATGATATAATAATATTTTCATTTAACATTATAAGAATTTTGATGAAATAATTTTTTATATACATATGAAATCATCTTTGCTGTATAATTATTTTCATAAAACACAAAATATAACAACATAACTGAAAAATAATTATAATTTGGGTTTCTAATAAAACATTACATCCCATGAAAATAATCTTCATAGAAATTTTCCTTTTTACCATTAAATGGAATAATCATTCATTTAAAAAATATCATTATCTTACCTTATGGAATAAAAATATTTCCATGAAACATAAATATAATGAATATAAAATTAATATAGGTTCTTTGTGAAATCATATTCATATAACACTGATAATAACTATTCCTAGAACCCTTCAAAATGGAATAACATAGGCAGTTATTTCAAACAAAATTATTCTGAGAATATAAGAATTAGACAATGATTTGTACTGCTATATCAGGCACATACCTCATCATAAATAACATCCAAGGACCATAACATACATGTAACATAAAAAAAATATTCATTTACATCATCATACACCTAAAAATATAGATTTGAACCCATCAGAAAAACTTTTTAATATACTGATATATCTTTCTTCATTAAAACCATATTATTAAAATAATATATAAAACAAAATTGAGGTTGGTTTTTATTTATAGAAAAAATGAAATATTATCATGTAATAAAAACAAAAGATAAATATTGTGTTTGAGGGTAAATATGTTGAAAGTTTATATGTTATTATAAATAATTGTTTCCATTTTGTAAATAAATTCAAAATAATCCTGATAAAATACATAGAAATATTCCATTTGAAATCCAAAGAAAAATGTAGAAAGAAATATAAAATGTCCCTTATAATTTATTTATTTCAATATAAATACATAAATATAACTATTTTAAAAATATGTAAATTGAGGAAATGGATTTAAATTTGAATTATTATAACTTTTAACAATAAGTTTATGATAAAGTATCCCTTACTTAGGGTGAACAGTTTCATTAACATACTATATCTTGTTATATTTAAAACTTATCTTAATTTTTTAATTTATTAATTACATTTTTAGGTTTATTATTCCTTTTATTTCAATTATATACATATTTTATTTTATTAAAATATTGAATAATACCGTGCCCCATTTTTAATGATTATTCAGATTATAAATCATAGATTTCTTGGTCAAGAAGACAATATTCAAATTGATTGTGAGTATATAATTTCAGGAATACTATATATTATAAAATTATATTTTAAAAAAAATTATTTATCATTCCATTACCATCCATGTGTGATGGTTATGAAATATGACTTATGTAACATCATGGAGATGGTATTATGTACATACACATGAGTACTGTATCAATTTTTTAAAGTATATAAGGTAAATATGTACGTAAAATTTTCCATTTCAATGATTATAATTTTATTTTAAATATAGTATTATTTATATAATAAGACTATATATACACGTCCAATGAGGAGGTGATGAAAAATAAAATAATTCAGTTCATAAGGTGGTGGTCCAAACGTAAACACAAGATACATTTTTATTTTTTATTGAATAGAAAGTGAATTTTTATAATATTTATTTACCATTAAAGAATTAAATTTATAAAATATATATTATATTATTTCATTTTTATCCATAATTTTGTAAAACTATAATATTCAACGATAAAAAAATACATTATCCAGCTAGGATGTAGTACCCACGAATGTAAGAGAAATGTTTATATTTTCCCATAGATGGGTATATATATGTGGAAAAGGATATAACATAATAATAATAGAAAATATATATGAATAATATTAATTTTATTACTTGATAATGGGTAATTAAGATTTTAAATAGGTATGAGAAGAAATAAAAAACACTCGATTAAGTATTATACCTCTTCTTCGGAATAACCTCTTTAGGATTAAAACTAAACCATACCTAGAGCAGTATTATTGTAAAAAATAACTCAATGTACACTTTTAGGGTTTATAGTAATGGATTTATGTTGTAATTTTTTGAGCTAAGTCACTCCTGATTTATAAATAATAGAATATAGAGGGTTCCCTTTTATAAGTGATTGAGAGGGAAGAATTGGATCAACTTTCCAAATATTAAAAAATATTAACATATTTAGTCAAGTATAATGGATCTAAAATTACTCATATTGAATGAATATATAATATATAGATTAAATATGAAAATCAAATAAGATTTAGTAATGTTTTTAGGCCACTTTAACCATTTTCATTTTTTCCATAATAAATTTAAATCATTTTAACTCTTACCATGGTCACTCTCATTTTAACCAATGGTACTATTAATAATGAATAAAAATGATTGTGGAATCACTAGAAAATTTGAGTTTTTTTAAATATGGAGTCCATTTTATCTAATCCATGTTCTATGAGTGGAATATATTCCTTTTAAAATAAATATGTAAAACCCAATGATAATATGTTTTCCTATAACTGCATTTATACATATCTATATATATTTTATTACAAAAAAATATAGTGTAATGTTTATTCAATAAAATTTAATGAATTAGTTTTTATAAAAATAAACTAAGGAAATTTTTAAACCAATAAATAAAGTCTATTAAAATACCAGAAACAAAATTAAAGTTATCTTTAAAAATTAGTGTTCGGTACTGTTCACGCAAAAAAATATATTCTTTTCATAATATTTCCTAAAAAATCATCTTATGATAATTTAGACATTATGATATCACACATTAATAAAATTTCATCAAATAAAATTTCATCAAATAAAATTCTCTAATTATGATTTTATGCTTTAAAATAAATACATGGAATAAAAGTTTTTATGTATAAACCAATTTTGTTTTAGAATAAAAAATTAATTGATATTATTATAAATAATATAAATATTTAGAATATAATCCATTAATATTATTAATTAATTGACGTTATTTCTTATAAAAATTACATATTATGTTACATTCTTACCCCATTTGGAAATTATACCCACACAATATTTTTCATTAACCAAAAAAGGGGGAATATTTTTCCTTAATAGCATTTTATCAATTTGGTTAAACAAAATAGATATCAATATATGATCATTTGAAAGAATAAGATAAACATATAGGTATGTGATCATGAACATAACATAAAAATTTCATACTCAAAAATTCATTGATCATAACCATGATTCAAATCATAAAAATTCATTATTCCAGAATGCATGGGTCCTAAGAGTGATAAATTATCATTAATCAATCATGAACCATAATTTAATGTCATAAAAGTGTCGAAACATCATAAATACATAAAACTATTTCATATATCAAGTATTACTACCAAGAAAATTAATATATTGTATTGGGATATATCACCTATTTCCCATTGTTGTTCAGGACACACTTATTTCCCAAAGATTAATATGATGCACCAATATCCCATAATAGATCATGACTCACATGTTTCTAATAATGTATCAAGACCATATACATGCATACCATTTTTATCTCATGAGATATAAATCTTTTCCCAATCCATTTCATGGAGATGTAGGTTATATCTATATCATAATGAAAACCATACTTATGTGATCCATGATATCATAAAAATTCACCATATAATAACTTTATAGCCCATGTAAGTTTATCATTTTTATAAATATTTCATCAATTCACCATAAAATAACCCATTAAAAATAAATGTATTTCATAAAAACTCCATCGACATAGTCATTAACCATCTAGAGAAATAATAATTATGGTATCATTTGATCTTATACCATGTAAAGTATAAGTAATGTACCACCCCAAGATTTTATAGTGTGTTATTTCTTCAAAATAATTCAATAACTTTCCCTACACGCAACACCAAGTTCAATCGCACCATGACTTAACAAACAAGCCATTCAAAAGAGCTTATGAATAGTGTTAACTAAATTTTAAACTTTATATAATCCTTGTAATTTTAGAATCCATATTATGAGTTTCTTAGACATAATGTAAGAACAAATTCATTTTCAGTATTGCACTTTCACCAACTTTTAATAGTGAAACCTTTTTAAATACAATATTTTAAACTTTTTAAATAAATGGGGACATCAAAAAAATTTAAAATGAAACATCCCAAGCTTCCACGGTATACTTTCCTTTGAATAATACAGTAGCGTGTGTTGTACGCAACTTCGAGTTCTAACACACACCACAACCAATCAAACTAGCCGTTATGAATAGTAATACCTACCTTTTGAAATTATATATATTTTATATTTCACAATGGACTTAATTTTTGGATTTGGAATATTGAATTTAGCCTAAGGTTAAATTTTGGTACTTTTCGGATAACATTCATATTTTGATGAATAGTGAAAGTTACTAAATTTTAATTAAAAACAACTTTTTTAATCAAAATAATTAATAGTGATAAATTATGAATTTGAGTGGTTTTAAAGTATATTTACAATATATTTTTACTATTTAATATAATGTTGGTCATTGGACACAATTTTACAATTAAACCGAACATAAACAAGTGTCAATCTTTTGATAGTTATTATCTCTTAAAAACACGCTTTGTGTTTTAACAACGGGAATTAATTTTAAATTAATTTCTGCCACTTTTGTGTTTTGAATTTAGAAAAATGGATTCCATATTTGAAATCAGGATGTCCAAATTGTGTAAATAGGTAACTTTTATTTTTAGACATTTTGAATAATTACTGTGGTAAATATTTTATTTACCATGGTTAAAGGTAAATCTGGTTAATAAGAGTAAAAAATAATATTATAATAATACTAAATTACCCTAAAACGTGTCCTAGCCTTGTTGGTTGATACAAGTTCGACCATAGGAATCTTTTTGTCGATTTTGGGACCCCATGGTGCCACTTGTAGGTGATAGGGACACTTTTGTTTAATTAAGATAAAATGAATACAAAAATGACACAAGCATATATCTTTTAGAAAAACAATTTTTACATAGGGTTATATATGTTGTAATTTAGATTATAAATATTCATTAGAACGATAAAACGATTTCCTACATAATGATATTTTATTTATAATTTTTAGACATACAATATTATAATTTATTTATGACACAATGATGATGTAGTAATTACTATAATAGTGAAAAATTAAAATAGTTGATATTATAAATACCCAAATAAATATAATATGAAACTTTTAATGAATTAAACTAATTTTATAGGATACTATGATATATTAGTATTTATTTAATTGACGTTTTTAGAAGTAATCAATCTGTTATGAGTTTCACAAAAATCAACTATTGAATAGTGTCAAAATTGACATAAAAGAGTTCTTAAAACAAATATTATATTATTAATTGATATTAAATTCCTAAAAATCTAATGTTCGGCCAAGAGACTTATATCATGATAGGTTCATCATTAATGGACCACTTTGGGGGTCTATTGGATGTATATAGTATGTTTATTAACCATATTATATAAAAATACAAAGAGACATTGTAAAAGTGAAACTAATTAACTTAGAGTTAATACTTAAAGATAAGGTTAATATAAGTACCCAAACCTGTCTAAATTCTATTGGTTGAGTTGTTTTAGACCCATACCCACCTTAACATTTAAATAATCAACTTTGGAGAAATTATAAACTGAATATGCATTTATTATAAATTAATATTTCTAGATTTTCCAAAGGTGCCCCTCACCCCTCTTATAAAAGGGCACTCCTCATTATCATTTCTACACACCTTCAAAGCCTTTTGGTTCGGCCAAAATCTGCCCAAATACTCTACCAACTTCCCTCACTACAACCTAGAGGCCTTAGTTTGATCAGAAATCCATCCTAAGTATCCCTTTTGATCAAATCAAAAGGAAGAACCCGAAGAAGAGGTAATGATTTCACCACCCTTTTCCAAGTTCCTTTCTTCTTCCACTTCTTCTTCCTTTGTTGTTAACATTCTAAAATAATAACTCTAGTATCATATATATACTGTGATTTTATTATAAATATGGTACAACCATATTCAGTATTCTATCCACCCTTTGAATAACATGTCACCATACGTGTGTACGTACGGCTTACCGTCTCCACGTCGTGGTGTAATTGTTATTCAATATAATATTATTTGGATGGGTATAATAATGATGTGTAACTCATGTAAATAATAAATATAACATGTTAATGATTCTGTATATATGATATACCATCCATTTATATATTATTTTAATATCAAAAGAATGATATTGTCGCTCGTGCGTACGTACGGACTACCGTCTCCACGAACGTGATGAGATTCATTCTCCATCGTATCCATTCAAGTATAATTATCATTTGATGATTTAAAAAATGATGTTTAAGGACTTGATATCATTCTGTATATGAATAATATACAACCTATCATTTACATACATGTCTTACGTAACAAAACATACAAAAGAAAACAAGTAAGTTAACACCCGAAACAACGATAATACTAAGATATTATTATCAAATCAATATTAAAAGATCATATATGATATCATATTAATGTATATGATTCTTGTATAATTTAATAACAATTATTTCACCATTATACAGGAGGTTAACCTACCCCAACCAAGGAAAAGTACAATGTAAGTGGTTTTAATCTCACTCCTTATTCCCGTGAGATTCATGCCATATTGCCACCATTACCTTTTGTGTGGTGTATGTACTGACCATAATTATATTCTTTGTGTAATACACTTTAATTTATGTGTATTTACATATTCATTTTATGATACCTATTTCATGGGTTGTATGTTTCATAAGTTACCAAATTGGTAAGGGTTATTTCACAATCTCTTCATTATCCGAGGTTGTTTATATGTAATAATCTACTAGGATCTCTTTATCATCCACATACATGTTTTCTTAAAAATGTATTTCAAAACATTTTTATTATTTACAATAATATGGGTTAAAGACATTTATACCCTCGTTTGACTTTTTATAAGAGGTTTATAAAGGAATCTTTCCGTCATTTTCCAAACAAGGTGCTTTTTAACCTTTTCGACAAAATTAAGGTAAGAATGTTTTTTTAACATATACGGCGGGTGCGGCTATTTTCCGCCGTTATAAACTCATCGAAGCTTCCCTTACAAGATAATAAGAATATTTTCAAAAAAATGTTTTATTTCATAAATATAAGACACTTAAATGATTTCAAAATAGAAAGATATATTTTTCTAAAATAGTCTTTATTTCATCTATGTCAACATCCTTTGATTGATTTTAAGCTTATTTGAAGCTGATTTATTATGACACAAAACATCCATATTTTATTGAAGGTTTTGTGATATTTTGACTGTGGATAAGTTATTCTTATGTCACTCATGGTTTTTGTTTAGAGTATTTACATTTCATAAGTTATTTGTAATCTGAATGTTTATGTTATATTTTAACCTTTCATTCAGATGAATGTGTTAGACAAGTATGTTCTGGGTTGGGGACCGGTAAATGTAAGCCCTCCGGTTTGGTCTCTGGTTATTATAGGAACTCCGGTTTGGTCTCCGGTTATTAGAGGAACTCCGGTTTGGTCTCCGGTTATTAGAGGAACTCCGGGTTGGTGTCCGGTTATTAGAGGCACTCCGGGTTGGTCTTCGGTTATTAGAGGCACTCCGGGTTGGGTTCCAGTTACAGTTAGCCCCTAGGTCTTGGGACGAGGCCTTGAAAAAGAAATTAAAGTTCATCATTATGCATTCCAACATTATGAAAGTGGTTAGTGATTTTGCATGTGATTATTCGATTAGTAGAATATCCATGTGAATGAGTAAATGGCATTATTTCATTTTATTTATGCCATACAATGTTGAATGTTAAAGTTTGAAAGGCTTTTGTTTTAGTTATACATTGCCTTAAATGTTTATTCTTATTTATGAATGTTTCCGCTATATTGTTATCCTTACTGGGAATTTGAGCTCACCCCTTTTCTATGTTTTATTTTTCCCAGGATGTGAAGAAGTAAGTTATGAATGACCTGCAGGGATATTATGAGGGGATAATAGTGTGGACTATGGAGACATTATGTTGTTGTAGTAGTTTTTCATTTTATGATGTAATGTAAAACTTATGAATATATCTAGTGTTTCCAAGGCTACTAAACCAATCGGTCTTTCGAGATTTGATCTTTCTTGTGATCATGCCAATGTTATGTAATAATGCACCGACTCTGGGTAACTAGGTTCGGGGCGTTACAGTTGGTATCAAAGGAAGTTTAGTACAAACCTTGGAAGCTAGATTTAGATAAACTCTAATTAGAGCACGTAGACCTAAGATGAACTTTGAGGATTAGTATAGAAGAACTTCCTAGAATTTTGGTATTGTAGAGATTTTGTGAGTTTTCCGAGCAATACATCCCTGTCTGGATACGAGCAGGTAGAGGTGGCTCTGGCACAGATGTACATAGGGGTAAAACCCGAAAACACCGCTTTGAGCTAGACTCAAACGGGAAATGATGCACGACAACGGGCCTTGCTGCACTCTTGGTTACGACACTCCCGGTGGATATGCTTAGGATAACTCTCATTTTCTTTACAAATCATTATGAAGGGTTTATGAGTATATACTTCCTCAAAGGAGACATTTTTATGATTATGGATTATATCCATAAACTATTTAATTTATGTTATGTGTTTGGGATTAGGTATTGTTATTAATAAACTAACCTAATGTATGCCATTGTTTAGAAATGGCGCCTAGTAGAAGGAATGAGAACTCTATCAATGCACATGATACAAAGAGAAAGAAGGATCATATATTTTATGGTCTTAAGACAGAATTTACAAGAGAAATAGTCTCGCATGTATTATAATGATATGAAGAAATAATATCATGTGTTGATAAGATAAGTAAAGAGTTTACCGAGTCCTATGACTTTGAAGGGAAGCAAGAGAAGAAAAGGATGGAAGAGAGAAACATGGATAAAGGGAAGAGGGAAAATAAGAACTTTCCCATATGTGGTAACTGTGGAAAGAAACACCCTGGAACTTGCCTGAAAGGAATGGGAGTTTGTTGTAAGTGTGGAGGAAAAGGGCACAAAGTACGTGACTGCAAGGGTAAGAAAATGGTTTCAAATGTACAATGCTTCATTTGCAAGGAGTTTGGACACTACGCGAACCTATGTCCTAGTCATCAGACTATGCCGCAAATGATGCTATTGGATAATAATCAAGTTATGATACTACCACAGATGAAGAGGAATGATTAGAGTTCTTATGTTGATTATGTCAATTGAGTGTAGTATCAACAATGTACTTGTTATAATAATTATGGAGTATATAAGGATTGTAATGCAGTACTATTTCATTAAGGACTTGATATTGTGTGGAATAAAGAAAAGTGACTCAATAGAAGGTTATATTTTTGGAAAATATATGGTTGAGAGAAAGATAAACCATAATATGGTTCTGATACCGAGGTAGTGATTTTAGAATAATACATGATTGATTTGGATAAATTATATTGGATATTCTTGACTACCTTGAAGCTGATTAATGATTTGTATATTCCATCATTGTTGGGGTTTAAAACATTTTGGATTGATGAAGTATATCCAGCATTCTATATGGAATAAGGGGGCATGAATGTAATCAATAAGGATTATGGTAAATCAGGATGTTTCAGTGTTTTAAAAGAATACATGATGAAGGTATTAATAATCTATTACAGGGTAAAAAGGATCTACATTATGTTTACCTTCCTTATAAATGATGGACTGTGAGTTTGGACAGAAGTATTTTGGATAAATTCTAAGTTTGAGATTAATTTTGGATTGCCATAAAAGGACAACCCGGAGGTCGGGCGGCAACCCGTCGTGACCGGAAAGGCCGCGAGCCTTAAACCCGCAACTGAAGGGAGACAAGGATGTATCACCTACCAATGGCCCACAAGATGTCCTGGATTAAATAATGTAGTTTTTATTAAAAGATCTTGTAGATGAATTATAAATTCGTTTATTTTGGAACCCTATACGAATAGTGTAAATAGAAATTTTTTTACGTTCTATTATCTTTTAGAGTGAAAGATGAGTTTGTAGTAGAAATTTATTAATGGATAAAACTCTAATTATAAAGTAAGTATATCTCCTTATGATCTTAGCCAATCTCATAAATAAATTCCTCAATGTTAGTAAAAGTAACTTAGAACAAAAATTTTGTCCTTGATGGTACCTTAAATCATCACTAATTCATGGCTTTGGGATTGTTGGCCTTTTCATAGACATGTTCTCTACCACTCTCCATCAGATAATTGATGGTTAGATTTCTCTTCCATATCCATATTTTTCCTACATGGAACCCTAGTATGTGTTATTTTCGGTAATCTTCATACTTTCCACTCTTTATTTTAAATAGAGGCCTCGTTAATTCATTTTTCGATGTGGGATTTCAACTAAGATATTTTGAAACGTCAAAAATGTGTTATCCTAATATCCTCTGCATTGTTGAACCAATGGTATTTCAATTCATCATAGATTGATGAATTTAAGGACCTCAATTATACACTTGTTTTTTATTGATGATCTCAATCACTACCTATAAATATTTATGTTTTTCCTCCAATTATATGTCTCTAATTTCCACCAATGTTCTCCTAATCAAGATCATAATTTGGTGGTGACCCTTTCATTTATCTTTTCCCCATATTAAGACTAAATTTTAGTAACCTAATTTCTGATGTGGGTTTTCCCCCAAGGATATTTTCTATTTTCAACCTTTTATTTTCGACGAACAATTTCAAATTGCGAGGACGCAATTTATTGAAGGAGGGGAGAATGTAACACCCCCAGAATTTATAGTGTGTTATTTCTTCAAAATAATTCAATAACATTCACTACACGCAACACCAAGTTCAATCGCACCATGACTTACCAAACAATACATTCAAAAGAGGTTATGAATAGTGTTAACTATATTTTAAACTTTATATAATCCTTGTAATTTTAGAATCCATATTATGAGTTTCTTAGACATAATGTAAGAACAAATTCATTTTCAGTATTGCACTTTCACCATATTTTAATAGTGAAACCTTTTTAAATACAATATTTTAAACTTTTTGACTAAATGGGGACATTAAAAAAATTTAAAATGAAACATCCCAAGCTTCCACGGTACACTTTCCTTTGAATAATACAGTAGCGTGTGTTGTACGCAACTTCGAGTTCTAACACACACCACAACCAATCAAACTAGCCGTTATGAATAGTAATACCTACCTTTTGAAATTATATATATTTTATATTTCACAATGGACTTCATTTTTGGATTTGGAATATCGAATTTATCCTATGGTGAAATTTTGGTACATTTCGGATAACTTTCATATTTTGATGAATAGTGAAAGTTACTAAATTTTAATTAAATACAACTTTTTTAATCAAAATAATTAATAGTGATAAATTATGAATTTGAGTGGTTTTAAAGTATATTTAGAATATATTTTTACCATTTAATATAATGTTGGTCATTGGACACAATTTTACAATTAAACCGAACATAAACAAGTGTCAATCTTTTGATAGTTATTATCTCTTAGAAACACGCTTTTTGTTTTAACAACGGGAATTAATTTTAAATTAATTTCTGCCACATTTGTGTTTTGAATTTAGAAAAATGGATTCCATATTTGGAATCAGGATGTCTAAATTTTGTAAATAGGTAACTTTTATTTTTATACATTTTGAATAATTACTGTGGTAAATATTTTATTTACCATGGTTAAGGGTAAATCTGGTAAATAAGGGTTAAAAAATAATATTATAATAATACTAAATTACCATAAAACGTGTCCTAGCCATATTGGTTGATACAAGTTCGACCATAGGCATCTTGGGGTCGATTTTGGGACCCCATGGTGCCACTTGTAGGTGATAGGGACACTTTTGTTTAATTAAGTTAAAATGAATACAAAAATGACACAAGCCTATATCTTTTAGAAAAAAAATTTTTACATAGGGTTATATATTTTGGATTTTAGATTATAAATATTAATTAGAAAGCTAAAAAGCTTTCCTACATAATGATATTTTATTTATAATTTTTAGACATTTAATATTATAATTTATTTATGACACAATGATGACGTAGTAATTACTATAATAGTGAAAAATTAAAATAGTTGATATTATAAATACCCAAATAAATATAATATGAAACTTTTAATGAATTAAACTAATTTTATAGGATAATATGATATATTAGTATTGATTTAATTGACTTTTTTTAAAGTAATCGATCTGTTATAAGTTTCACAAAAATCAACTATTGAATAGTGTCAAAATTGACATAAAAGAGTTATTAAAACAAATATTATATTATTAATTGATATTAAATTCCTAAAAATCTAATGATCGGCCAAGAGACTTATATCATGATAGGTTCATCATTAATGGACCACTTGTGGGGTCGATTTGATGTATATAGTAAGTTTATTAACCATATTATATAAAAATACAAAGAGATATTGTAAAAGTGAAACTAATTAACTTAGAGTTAATACTTAAAGATAATGTCAATATAAGTACACAAACCTGTCTAAATTCTATTGGTTGAATTGTTTTCGACCCATCCCCACCTTAAAATTTAAATAATCAACTTTGGAGCCATTATAAACCGAATATGAATTTATTATAAATTAATATTTCTAGCTTTTCCAAAGGTGCCCCTCACCCCTCTTATAAAAGGGCACTCCTAATTATCATTTCTACACACCTTAAAAGCCTTTTGGATCGGCTAAACTCTGCCCAAATACTCTCCCAACTTCCCTCACTACAACCTAGAGGCCTAAGTTTGATCCGAAATCCAACCTAAGGAGCCCTTTTGATCAAATCAAAAGTAAGAACCCGAAGAAGAGGTAATGATTTCACCACCCTTTTCCAAGTTCCTTTCTTCTTCCACTTCTTCTTCCTTTGTTGTTACCATTCTAAAATAATAACTCCAGTATCATATATATACTGTGATGTTATTATAAATATGGTACAACCATATTCAGAATTCTATCCACCCTTTGAATAACATGTCACCAAACGTGCGTACGTACGGCTTACTGTCTCCACGTCGTGGTGTAATTGTTATTCAATATAATATTATTTGGATGGGTATAATAATGATGTGTAACTCACGTAAATAATAAATATAACATGTTAATGATTATGTATATATGATATACTATCCATTTATATATTATTTTAATATCAAAAGAATGATATTGTCGCTCGGGCGTACGTACGGACTACCGTCTCCACGAACGCGATGAGATTCATTCTCCATCGTATCCATTCAAGTATAATTATCATTTGATGATTTAAAAAATGATGTTTAAGGACTTGATATCATTCTGGATATGAATAATATATAACCTATCATTTACATACATGTCTTACGTAACAAAACATACAAAATAAAACAAGTAAGTTAACACCCGAAACAACGATAATACTAAGATATTATTATAAAATCAATATTAAAAGATCATATATGATATCATATTAATGTATATGATTCTTGTATAATTTAATAACAATTATTTGACCATTATACAGGAGTTTAATCTACCCCAACCAAGGAAAAGTACAAGGTAAGTGGTTTTCATCTCACTCCTTATTCCCGTGAGATTCATGCCATATTGCCACCATTACCTTTTGTGTGGTGTATGTACTGACCATAATTATATTCTTTGTGTAATACACTTTAATTTATGCGTATTTACATATTCATTGTATGATTCCTCTTTCATGGGTTGTATGTTTCATAAGTTACCAAATTGGTAAGGGTTATTTCACAATCTCTTCATTATCCGAGGTTGTTTATATGTAATAATCTACTGGGATCTCTTTATCATCCACATACATGTTTTCTTAAAAATGTATTTCAAAACATTTTTATTATTTACAATAATATGGGTTAAAGACATTTATACCTTTGTTTGACTTTTTATAAGAGGTTTATAAAGGAATATTTCCGTCGTTTTCCAAACAAGGTGCTTTTTAACCTTTTCGACAAAATTAAGGTAAGAATGTTTTTTTAACTTATACGGAGGGTGCGGCTATTTTCCGCCGTTATAAAATCATCGAAGCTTCCCTTACAAGATAATAAGAATATTTTCAAAAAAAAATTTTATTTCATAAATATAAGACTCTTAAATGATTTCAAAATAGAAAGAGATATTTTTCTAAAATAGTCTTTATTTCATCTATGTCAACATCCTTTGATTGATTTTAAGCTTATTTGAAGTTGATTTATTATGATACAAAACATCCATATTTTATTGAAGGTTTTGTGATATTTTTGACTGTGGATAAGTTATTCTTATGTCACTCATGGTTTTTGTTTAGAGTATTGACATTTCATAAGTTACTTGTAATCTGAATGTTTATGTTATATTTTAACCTTTCATTCAGATGAATGTGTTAGACAAGTATGTTCCGGGTTGGGGACCGGTAAAAGTAAGCCCTCCAGTTTGGTCTCTGGTTATTAGAGGATCTCCGGTTTGGTCTCTGGTTATTAGAGGAACTCCGGTTTGGTCTCCGGTTATTAGAGGAACTCCGGGTTGGTGTCCGGTTATTAGAGGCACTCCGGGTTGGTGTCCGGTTATTAGAGGCACTCCGGGTTGGGTTCTGGTTACAGTTAGCCCCTAGGTCTTGGTATGAGGCCTTGAAAATGAAATTAAAGTTCATAATTATGCATTCCAACATTATGAAAGTGGTTAGTGATTTTTCATGTGATAATTCGATTAGTAGAATATCCATGTGAATGAGTAAATGGCATTATTTCATTTTATTTATGCCATACAATGTTGAAAGTTAAAGTTTGAAAGGCTTTTGTTTTAGTTATACATTGCCTTAAATGCTTAGTCTTATTTATGAAAGTTTCTGCTATATTGTTATCCTTACTGGGCATTTGAGCTCACCCCTTTTCTATGTTTTATTTTTCCCAGGATGTGAAGAAGTAAGTTATGAATGAGCTGCAGGGATATTATGAGGGGATAATAGTGTGGACTGTGGAGACATTATGTTGTTGTAGTAGTTTTTCATTTTATGATGTAATGTAAAACCTATTAATATATCTAGTGTTTCCAAGGCTACTAAACCAATCGGTCTTTCGAGATTTGATCTTTCTTGTGATCATGCCAATGTTATGTTATAATGCACCGACTCTGGGTAACTAGGGTCGGGGCGTTACAAGTAACACCTCTGAATGTCATCTTAGATGGAAAACTATTTTTTTGGATCACTAAGAACATTTCTTGATGAAAAAATCCTTCCCACCCTGATAAATTTTTTTCAAAACATAATAAAATTAATAATCCATTTCCTTAAAATATAAAATTGGAAACTTATAAATAAATCATTAAAACCCATTTAAAAAATTTTATTAAGAAAATATCCATTCCATATTAAAATTTAATTTTTAATTGTAAAAATTTATAAAATATTTTTGAAATTATTTCCTATGAAAAAATATGTACTCGTATAAGGGATGATTTCAAATAATGATTTTTTATGGTAGGAAATATTTTTCTTACTATACTTATTGAAACAAATATTGCATTACGATTTTCTGTAAAATCCAAATAATAGCTATATTGAAAAAGACATGAATATTCCTTAAATATAATTATAATATTATAATTTGGGTAATATATTTTCTATTAAATTATTTAATAAAATTTAAAAACTTTTTTCATGAAATTATTAGAATACTTGAAGTTGGAGGAAAATTAACTTTCGACCAATGAGAGAAATAATGTCTCTTTTATTTAAAAATGTTCTTTTGAAATATTATGTAAAAATGGGGATAAAGAAAAGGGAATAAATTTATTATCATGAAATAACTATTGGAGAATAAATTACCATGATTTATTTAGAAATATAACATAATATTTCATCTTTAAAAATATAAAAATAAATAATCCTCGTAAACATTGAGATTGTGTCATGAAACCCAAACAACTTTAGTAAATTTTGAAATGCAAAGCCCATGAAATAAATATCAAAAAATGGATATGTAAATCCCAATAATTATATTAACAATAATAATAAAATACATTCATGTTTACAATATACACCACATAAAAGAAATAAGATGTTAATATGGTATGTGTCTCATTGATGTAAAATGTGATGTGGAAATTCCATACCATAAGTCCGGAATTCTATCAGATGTGTTCAATACTATTATATAATAAATGTAATTATGATTTATATTTAATAATTAAACATAATTATATATTTCATACCATATTTAATTTATTTTGAGTTTTTATTACCCAAATGTTCACAATTCCTTAGTAAAATAATGTTTTCTGTAATAACATCTTTATTTTTCTAGTATGATTTGTTTTGTAATTTATTGTACTATAATTTTATCATTGTTCCAACATATCTATAATGTTAATTACATTATAAAAATCATATATATTTATTATATATGTATTTATTATAACACATAAAATATAAGGATAGAAAATGAAATCCACTATTCAGGGAGATGGTAGGTCTTCCGTATGCATGAACATTGTTTCCATTTTCTCGATTGAATGAATGAAAGATGGATAAATAATATATGAAAATTATAAAATTATATCATATATATATATATATAATATTTTTCTTTAATCCAATCCTTATTACCTTCCATTTATTTTGTACATGAAAAATTAATCACATCACTTTGTGTGGCTATAGTCCACTATACACACGAACGATGTTATTGTGTCACCCAAAGAATATAAATTAAGATGGTATATGTAATATCATTATTAAAATAGTATAAATATGTTATAGATAATATATATATATATATATATCATTTAATCTATACTAATTACAGTCCAATTAAAATATAAATGAAAAATAGGTCAAATGGGTTCATGTGGTGGTAGTCCTCCATGCACATGAGTGACGTTATTATTTTACAACAGGTTAGTACTTATAAATTAATAGGTGTTATTATAAATTAACAGGTTTAATAATATCATAAATATTATATATAACCATTACATCCATCATTACATCTATTTGTGATAGGTGGTGATGGAAAATGAATAATATCGGTTCACAAAGCTCTAGTTTGTTGTATGAACAAATTATGATTTAATTTCCCCTTTGATGGTATTTGAGATGGTTGTTAATGAAGCTAGAATTTTCAAATATTTCATACTGTACTTAATAGTTATAATACCCACCATATTGTTATTTTATGGGCAATTCTCACATTTTTATGTTTTAGTGGCATTTTGATCTCAAATGCAAACATGACCTAATTTTGGGATTTAACTGTTTTATTTATATTATGTGTTCTGGCCGTATCATTTTCTACACTAAACCAAATTTTGAAATTACTTTTTTTAGTTTTACTTACATCATGGGACGAATTAAATACTTCTAGAGGCCTAGCTCAATGAATCATTTGGAGGCCCAAAATCCACAAACAATATGTGCCTCATAAACTGTGTGCAGATTTGGAATGTTTTAAACATGAGATTGTATCTAGAATTGTACATGTCCATTGGAGCTGATATATAACACAGAGCTGAAGGATGTATTAATTAATATCTTTCATTAAGGAGGCCATGTCTTAATCAGATGATTACAAGGTCTTAATGGCATTGTAATTTGGTGTTGTAGAAGACATAGGGTCACCTGGACAGATTAAATGTGCCGCCCTCAAACAGCCATAAATCCTTCATACGTGGACCGATCTGGCTGAACTTTTACGGGGGACGCGCAAGACGATATGGAAAAATGTTCCAAAATTGACCATTTACCAATTATTCCATTTAATGGTCGTAAAATTCATGCACTTTGGGCAGATAGAATTGAGAGATATTTATTCACACATTTCACCTATAAATATGTGTCTCTTATCCCTTTTTCAAGGATAGCCATTTTTAAAGGGTAATGTTGAGTGTTGCTTTTGTAATAGTTATTCTTATTTTTATTATATATTAGTTATGTTTTCCTCTTCATAACTCATTTATTTCATTTATTTTATTTTATGTATTCTCCCATTGTTATTCCCTTCTTAACTGCATTACAAATTGAGAACTAACCTCGGTGCTTTTTTGAGGGAGGGAGTGGAGATTTGATTGAGTTTCAAGTACATTAATTTATTATCCCTTTATTCAATTATAAGTATTTTTGTGGTGGTTAAATATATTATAGTGAGCGTTCGCCATGTTTTCACTACCACCAATTTCTTCTTCTTGTTTATTAATTTTCCTTCCCTTCACTATTTGTGTCGTGCATACAGTGGAGTATGGCATGAGTAGCGATGGTCAGAGAAGAAGTCTCCAAGATGAAATTAGGAAGAGAATTACCCATATGAAGAGGTCTTGGTATGGGGTAATGACATTTCAAATGAGAAGGTGAGGTGTGACAAGTCTTGATCACCTCATTGAGTTGAATATTGAGATTCTTTTTAAACAATGATATCAGCCACCACGACCTCCTAAGAACAACTGTCTAATTTCGTTCTTATAACTTCATTTTGTATTTCATAGAATTATTATATATTTTATTTATATTTTATGTATTTCAATATCCCCACATTTATATTAATATTATATTTTTATATTATTTATATTATAAATAGTGACAATAGAAAGATAGTGCACGTGAGCACCCTACTTGTGATCGACCCTAGGGTGTGCCTCTATGGTTCATTTTTAGTTAAATAAGAATTTAATTGATTTTTGGTTCATGAAAAAACTACTCCCGTCAATTTGGAACCATTTACAGGGAGGGGAAATGCTTACACACACTATTTTTTAAAAAAATCTAAAAAAATGAAAATTTCAAAATCTTAAAAAATATAATTTCATTGCATATCATTTTTCATTGAATCATGGATTATTTTAGTGATTTATCATATGCATGGACTATTTATGAGTTTTCTATTAGGAAATATACTTTTATGATTCAAATGGAACAAGATTCTACAATGATTCAAAATAATTTTAATATCCTTGAACAAGCAAGGAAGATGGTAACATCATTGGCAGCTGAATTTGAAGAAGTTGAAGCTCTATGGATGGAATGTAAAAAACAAAAGAACCATGATGAAAAATAATTAAATGTTCTTCCACCAATATTTTATGTTCAAGAACCCAAGGAAGACTTGAATATTTAGAAGATGCAATCGTCCCACCTTGGATACTACTTGAAGAGTTTCTTGAAGATGACAAGCTAGCTGATACAACTATGGGAGATCAACATTATTTCGATGAACATTGGTTAGATTTTTTTAAGAAAAAAATCTAAATGATCCAACAATATTTTTAAAAGAATAATTAGTACCTCTATACCCCTCTCTTTTTTAGGAAGAAAATGAAGAAGTTCTCACTAAAAATGAATTCCCAGTGGCCTTGCCTGAAGAGATTGTATTTCAAGCTAACCTACACAAAATTAAGGTTTTTATATTGATTGTTAATGTTTTAATAATATCCAGGTTGAACTATTTTCTAACTTCCCTTATAAATATTTTGACCTAGCATCACATGTGCAATCCCTGGATGTTAATGATGAAGAGGCCATACCAGTTTTGGTAGTGAACAAAGAGGACTCATTCTTCCCCCTTCCTGCATCATTTAGTTGTACAACCTTAAAATGGTTAAGGAGATGATTTACTCTATATGCAGGTTTCTCTAAGACCTATATAAGTTTATGTTCATTGGAAGAAATAATTTTTGGTGGTTTCTGAGCAAGAAACCCTATCCACCATCGGATTGGGATTAGAGCGCTGCAACTACCTTCCTAGGGGTAGTAAAAACCTATCACCCGCTTGGGGGTCAAACAAAGAATTATCCTCTTTCATTTCCCTTCCTCTTTCTATTTATATATTCTTCACATATTTTATATATTTCGTGTCATTTAGGTAAAGTCTATGTATCTAGGAGCTTTACTCAATGCTACCACTAAAAAATAAAGTCAGTTTTATCTTTACTTCCCTTTATTTTCCTTCCCTTTATTTTCCCTCCGTTATCATTATTTTTTTGAGCTATACTGAGGGATAATGAAATCTTGGTGTGAGAAGAGTTTCAAACTACATATTTGTTTTTTGTGCTTTATTTTTCTTTTTTTTTTCATCATTTTAGTAACCTTGAGCTTCAATGAACATTCTAATTATTTTTCACACATAAATTGAATTTTTGGTGGTTTAAATTATTTTTGAATAAATGGATTTTAAATGATTGTTGATGTGAAAACATTTTCCTTGAATTGAATTTCCATGTATTTTTATGAGTTTGACTTATTTTTGAAATCTATTCCCATGAAACAATGACTCAAATATTTTTCCAATAGCATGAGGTATATGAACCACTTTTAAATATTCTTTCTAATACCCAAACTTTCTTAAGAGTAGCATGGGTTTTTTGTGAGAACCAGAACATGGGACTTTTCTTGTTAAAAGCATTATATTTCATGTAATTATTTTGGTGTGATTGAGGCACTTGATTGGCTATCCACATTTTACATTGAGACCTACATCAACATCTTTACTTCATTATCCCTTAGATTCCATGAATTTCATTATTGGTTTAAGCCACATTGCATGCCAATTTTTCTTTACCTACCTGCACTCATAGTATAATTGTGTGGATATTTCAATTTTGAGTGTGGGGGAAGGGCCTTTCATATGTGTTCTTTGGATTTGATTCATTTATGGATGATGTGAGGTATGTGTCAACATTTTCGGAAGTGGATAATAAAGATCAAATTGGGCATGGGTAATCCTTTAATTGTGTAATATTTTTTCATCTGGTTCTCATTCAAAAACATGAAAAAATAGAAAAATAATGGAAATGAAATTGAATTTATCATTGTACATCTTTTTTATGACTCATGTCCCTCTCTAAAATAAAGGAAATGATGATAATTATTTCATTGTATTCAATTTTCATCTCATTCTCCAAAAAAATAAAAAAATATGAAAATAAAGTTGTGCCTTTCTGGAGCATTACAAAAAAAGGAAAAAAAGGAAAAAAAAGGGAGAACATGGATGCAATCATTCTTTGGAATCATTTCCTGGATCATGTCCCATGTTATTAAAATAGGGAGTGGTGTTTTTCCTCACATTATTAAGGGGATTTAGTGAGTAATTTTTCTGTTTTCACTTTAATATTTAGGCATTGTACTTAAAATTATAACCTCCTCTTTCTAGCCTTAATTTTTTCAATAATTTTACCATAAACCCTATACCATAGAATTCACTTGAAATATTCCTCATAATCAAATTAATTTTCTTGTTTCGTGTTGTAGAGAGATGATATTTTTCACAAGCCTATGGTGATACGTGCACATTCCATGTATGAGCATAACTCCATATACAATGTATCTTGAGTGAAGAGTGACACAAATTTCAAGGTGAGGTAGGTTTTGATTGGTCCATGGATGAATTTATGATGTTGAATAAATTTAAATTTGGGGAATTAAAATGATTGGGGATTGTTTTTCATAGAGGAGACATGATGGAATTTCATTTTGGAAGAGATCATTAATGTTTTCTTATTTTTTATTTTTGTCTGAATTTTGAGTTGAATATATGATGATTTCCCAGGAGTGAATTTATTAAGTGTGGGGGAGTGATGAACCTATAAATATCACATATTTAATACGTTATATAATAGTTCTAATACCAATAATAGTTTTATTTTATGTGAAATTGTCACATTTTTATGTTTTAGTGGTATTTTGAGCTCAAATGCAAACAAGACTTAATTTTTTGATTTTCCTGTTTTATTTGTATTATGCATTTTGGCCATATCATATTCTACACTGAATCGAATTGTGAAATTATTTTTTTGTAGTTTTACACACATCATGGTCTGAATTTCATCTCTCTGGAGGCCTAGCTCAATCAATCATTTGATGGCCGAAAATAGGCTCACAATCTATTCCTCGTAAACTTTGTGCAGATTTGGAATGTTTTAAATCTATGTTTGTATATAGAATTATACCAGTCCATTGGAGATTATATTTAACAACTAGTTTTAGGATCTACTAATTACCATCTTTTATTAATAAGGCCATGTCTTAATCGGATGATTACAATTACTTAGTGGGATCAGAATTTGGAGTTGTGGAAGACAAAGAGTCACCTGGACAGATTAAATGTGCCACACTCAAATAGCCATAAATCCATCATATATGGACCGATCTAGCTGATAGGTTGTTTGGGGATGTGAAGGACAATATGGAACAACTTTCAAGAAGGGAACATTTACCAATTATGCCTGTTAAGGGTCCTAAAATTTGTTCACTTTGGGAGGAAAAAATTGAGAGATATTTCATCACCCATTTCACCTATAAATATGTGTCTCTTATCCCTTTTACAAGGATAGCCATTTTTCAAGGGGCAAGGTTGAGTATTGTTTTTGTAATAGTTTTTCTTTATTTTTATTATATATTAATTAACTTTTCCTCTTCATACCACATTTCTTACATTTATTTTATTTTATTTATTCTCTCACCATTATTCCCTTTTCAACACCACTAAAAATGGAGAACTAACCTCAGTTCTTGTTCGAGGGAGGGAATGTTGATTTTATTAAGTTTCATGTCCTTTAATTTATAATCCAATTATTCAATTCTAATAATTTTGGTGGTGGTTAAATCTATTATAGTGAGAGTTTTCCCTGTTTTCTCTACCACCAATTTCTTCTTCTCATTTATCAATTTTAATTCCCTTCGCTATTTATATCGTGCATATGGTTGTATATGGAATGAGTAGTGATGGTAAGTGAAGTGGTCTCCTAGTTGAGAATAGGAAGAGCATTACCCCAAATGTAGAGGTCTTAGTATGGGGTGATGAAATTTCAAATGAGAAGGTGAGGTGTGACACGTATTGATCACATCATTGAGTTGAATATTGAGATTATTTTTAAACAATGATATCAACCCCCACAACCTCCTAAGAACAACTACATACTTTCTTTCTTATAACTTCATTCTGTATTTCATAGAATTATTATATATTTTATTTATATTTTATGTATTTCAATATCCACCCATTTATATTAATATTATATTTTTATATTTGTTATATTATAAATAGTAACAATAAAAAGATAGTTCTTGTGAGCTGCCTCCTTGTGATCGACCCTAGCGTGTGCCACTGTGGTGGATTTTTAGGTAAATTATAATTTAATTTAATTGTGGTTCACAACAAAACCACTCTCATCAGTTGTATATAGTGAAATTAACCTAAAAAATATTTATATGGAGATGATGATATTATTATATTGGAATGGTTTAATAATAATTTAATGATCTAGAGTAAGAAATTAAATAAAATGATTCCATAGGGACGTTACCTCTACTTAAAAAACATATTTTTTTTGTTCCAAAATCCATCCTTGGTTGTATTTGTGAATAAAATAAACATTATAGAGTTATAGGATGGTTCTTATTATTTTCTTTGGTTAGGTATTTTCTAAACCAATGGTTTCTGTGTGTGAGAAGAGGTGGAAGAGGCGGTGGACCTTATATGTGAGGTTAGTGGAACACTTGTAATTTTCGAAAAGTAAAAGGTGCACCCACATTTTTCACATAACACAAGGCTCTAAAATGGGCCGCTATAGATCCTTGATGGTGTTAAATTCAATATATGTACATTCTTTTTGTTTTGAAATGGTATCTATGTTATTTTACCCTTTATCCTTTATATTAACCCCCTATTAAACACAATTTCACATTACCCATGATAATTAATTTTCACTATTCTTACTATGCATTTTGGTAAAAAAAAATTATAGTTTCCCACCCCAAAATTCACATAATGATACCCAGATATATTAATCCACCTGGAATCAATCATGCCATCTTATATTCCATAAGCTGCCAACTGAACTTGAAGTCCTACTTTTTGTTAGTTGGGAGACCATTCCATCATGATCTAGAGTGCACACATTTATAAATAAAAAATAAGTTCAAAAATAGAAAAAATAACAACAAAGTATCATAAAAAACAATAATAAATGATCAATGATTACAAAATAGGAGTAATATTAATCAATTATAGATAAAAAATTGATGATGATGATCATGTCATGTATCTATACAAAAATAAGTTACATGTAATAGATGGGAGCAAGCATATATCTCACGATATAGTTCAAATATAAAAAAAACAAAAGTTGTCACAACTTGCATCATGAGCATAGGCATTACCCTCTGCACCCGTACTCTATCCTAGTACTCATAATCAAACATTGTTATTTTGTTTCTTTACTTATTCTACACCTACAACCATGAATTTCTTTTGGGATCCATGGGAGGCCTAAGTAATGTGTGGGTTATACTCAATTGGCTACCACCAACACTTTCAAGGTCAATACATTTTATGCATATAAAATGGCGGTTTTAGAATCATAATAAATTAATGGAAATAAATAAATAAAATACATTGGATGGTTTCCTCTTGGGATACCTGATTGATACTATATACATCGGCCTATGAAAAATGTCATGGAACTAGGAAAACTTTTAAAAGTATGAAATAGCTTAGAATTGAATCATCGTATATAAGTATCACAATATGTATTGAATCCATGATGTGATTTTTCTTAGTGGATTCATCATTTAATTGATTAAATTTACAGTTGGATTTATATTAAAAACACATCACTTAATTTTTATAAGTATCATCTTACGCCCGTCTAAGTTGAACCATGTCAATGAACCCATGTATTTCACATGGAGATCAATATAAACTCAACTCTGTAAGAGTCCATACAAGGTGATCCATAACTACAATCCCATGTATCACTCCGGGTATGGTGTGAAAACAAAAACCCTTTGAACTTATCCTTGGTATCTCACATGGGGGGACCAAGTATCTCTTTTTCCCTAGTATAACATTTTACTAACTAATCCTTTGCATTATTTCTCCTTTAGGAAACCACTGTCACTCATACGGAGGTGAGGAAAATTCATGGTGATCCATTGTAAGGAATACCAAGTATCACCCCCAGCATATTTAACATTCATTAACAATTCTAATAATAAAACATATTGACCCCATACAATGTGATTATTAAATGCAATCACACCTGTCTATCAAGGATTAGTATATAATAAGAGTTTAATAATAAATAGTTTATACTAGTAAAATAGGTAATTCTAATTATTATACTTAACTCAAGTTGGCCAAAACATTTATTTCCTATAATTTAATTATGGAATAAGGCATAGGGGCCTTAGTCATGGCTTATCATTTCACTCAATTCATTTCATCATTCAAAATAATTTATTCATTGGAAAATACACTCCTCAATGTTGGTATTGTAATATAAGGTAGGGAACATATGCCTTTTATGGAAGGAAACACACAAGGTGTTTCTTTATTTAAGGTGATTAATCAAAGGTGTTTATTTTACATTAACTAGGACCATATTATGAATTAAAGATCGTTTAAATTGATTTACTTCAATTTAAGGAGGAAACCCTATAGGATTATAGTGTAAAACACAATGGAGCATGATTTAAAGGTTACTAATCTTGAGGAAATGAAGCCAGAGAACCTGCCTTATATCCATAGTAATAACTTTGTCTAGTATCAACCCTTAAATCAATCTGGAATAAGAGAAATCATAATAATAAATCAATTCCATGAGAATTTGTAAAATTTTATCTCACAAAAATAGGATAAGTTATATGAAGATAAACTAAATATAGAAGGAATGGGAGTGTAAGGCATACCTAGAGGAATCTAACTCACCCAATGACGAAAGAAATAGGGTTCAGATGCTATAGTTATCAATGAACCAAGATTGGCTTGAGGGATATATCATGGGAGAGGTTAAAGGGTGACTATTAGGGAAGTAAGAAAATATGACAAAAAGGTTTTTAAAACATTTTAGCGGTTAATTTGTTAATTACCCCTTAATAAGGTGTCGCATGGTTTCAAGGCACAATTAGAAAAACCATGTTCCAATAGTGTTCCAGCCCCTTCCCAAAAACACACCTCACACAATCTAAGAGCACAATTTGGATAATTGGGTATATCCTAAGAAAAAATACACTTTAATTAAAACCTATAAAACTTCATATTCATGCGGCCAAGATTGCATGATTCTTTAAAAACTATGTGGCCACCCCTATACCCTAGGTGTATCCCATGTTTGAGGTGCCTGGTTAGAACTAACCGTGTACTAATAGTGTGGATCAATTTTTCTTCAATATTTGCAAAGACTCTAATTCCAAAAAATAACATAACTATCTTGAAAAACTTATTATAGTTTATAGTACATTATTATCATAAAAGTATTAGTTTTAACAATAACATAAGTTTCTATAACTCTCCAAAAATTTGGGATATTACCACATCCCATCCCAAAATTAAATCATCCTTGAGTTTCCCTTTCTATGGTGGTAGAGAATCATCTAAGAAAATTCCCATACACACATCATGTACATCAGCCTCCTACTACAACATCTCATTCTATATATGGTTGTGATTCCATAGCACTCGGACTAGTGAAACTGACCAATCTCAGAGTGACTTCATGCTCTGATCAATAATACATAGCAGATTCACCTAAAAGGAAACCTAATCCACTACCTTAATTTCCATTGAGGCAAAGGATTGAGATAGGTCTTTATAATACCAGTTATGTTTTGATAAATGATTGACATCATTCATGTAATAATACCTATGAGTTAGCTACAAAAAAATATTCTATAATCCTAATACTAAATTCTTGAACAAACCAACATAATAAGGCAATATCTTTCTCTATATTCGAATCCATATATGACCCAGTATATGCAATACACATATAAATACATGGTTTCCCACCTTGATATCTATTTGAAAGTGGTGATTATTGGAAGATGAATTATTCCTAGACTAAACTAACACCATATTCATTTGTATCAACTGCACTTCCTCTGATGTATCCTGAACGATATGAGGACCTAGTAGGGCTATCAAACCCACGTCTAACCATCACAGATGTGAACAAAATGAACTACCATAAATGGAATCATATTGATCCATTTAAATCATTTATTGAATAAAACTTTATAAGAAAACTCAATAAGAGGTATATTTTTCTCTAATGAACCTTTTTAAACAATAGTGTGTGCCTAGAGTAGGTCCTCCAACACCGATATTATCTACATAGATTTCCCGTCAAAGTGTGGGAGACATGTTATAATAAATATTAAAATTAAATTTAGTTCCTTTGAAAGCACTATAATGAAATATGATTTCAGTATTCCAACTCAGTCTGATCTGATGGAATGGCGAACACTTAGAAATCACACAAACATTTGGATATAAAGCCTGTCTAACTTATCAACTGAGAAGGTGTCATGGATTGGTAGGATGTGTTTGATCATGGAAAATATTTAAAATATCACAAAAAATTAATTTACTTATATTTGATATCTAGAAAGTATTAAAAAATACATAGTAATGATAGTCCACTTCTAATCAATATTGAATAGAGGTAGTAGAAGTCATGCATGTCGTAGGTGGTCTACTATCACCTACTGGAAAGTGGGAAACCTCGCTATAAAACATAAAATCTTCCTATTCAAACATGACCAAAAATACTAATGACATATGTCTTGTTATATATTGGTCATCCCACTGTGATCATCCAAAATAGAAGAATGATATTCCAACTTCAACTCTTAATTTATCTCAGAAGGAATGCATAGAGACCTTAAGATGTTCAAGATCTTATTCTCATCAGAAAACCAACCAGATTGTGGTTTCTAAGCTATGAAACTCTTTCTTAGGATTTTTTACTCATGTTTTAATAGCTATCTCATCCAAACCCATTCAAAAAGGGAGGATGGCACTAAAAGAGATACTAAAATAGGCTTCCTATGATATTCTTGATCCTCTAGATGAATCTTAGGAAATAGATCCATCAACATCCACTCAATACTATCCACCTAGACCTAATGTGTCTAAGTCTTCCAAATAACATCCCTAACATACTAATTACCCAATGCTCAATGTTGAATAAATATTGGAACTATACCCACCTAAGTGACCTAAGATTCATGTCTCACTATGTGTAGATGTATTTAAGGATTTTATGATCAATGTAAACAAAAAACCAATCCTATAAAACTTATTTCTTCCAAAATCATATATACTAAACCACACATTCATACTCTAGGTCACGTGTAGAGTAATTCTATTTATTAGGTCTTAGTTGGAGTGATTCGTATGATTCACCTTGATTTCCCTATATGAGAACGACTCCTAGACCGATTCTTAAAGAATTAATGTTAATATTATTGTCTCTTCTTGACTCTAGAATAATGAGGTTCATTATTAAAGTCAGTATCCCCTTAAACTACTAAAATTATGTCTCAAAATATTTAGACAAATTAAATTTCACACCTTTTATTATCAATCATGTGTGATGTAATCCTATGTCTTATAAGTCATGTATGAATCATTTGTAATAGCTAGTTCTCCTTCAAATACATTCTTGGTATGCACCAATGAAACATGGTGATCATATTTTCTGATAAAAAAGAAATACCTTCCACTAGAATGATTTAACCTAATAAGTGAAAAATATCAATCCAAAAGTGTAATTTTCTAAGAGGATCATATAATTGGTGCTCTATCTACATATTTAGAAGGATATAAATGGAGTTAGAATGGTCATTTATAATGAGTGAATACACCAATATGTCATCTAAAAAGAAAATCACAAATAAATCTAGACACAAGACAAAATCTGATTAATCAAGGCTATAAAAATAGATGGTGTGTTCGTAAGGACCAGTGGCTTAACCAGATAATCTTTTAATCCATACCTTCATCATAATTCTTTACTGTGTATCTTTGATGGTCTCAATGCACCAGATGGTAGTCAAACCTCAAATTGGTCTTATCGAAAATATTCACTCTTCATAGCTAGTCTAAGAGGATGTATATAGGAATAAATTGATACCAGTTCTTCACTACAAGGTAATTAAACTGTCAATAATCTACACACAACCTAATATTATCATCCACCATCTTGAAAAAAATGATAGGTTAATCCCACTTTGTGTTATTGGGTCAAATGAAACTCATGTCCTGTAATTTTTCTAGATACTTATTTTGTTCTTGGATCTCTATATGTTCCATACTATATGTAGTAATTGACATCGGTCATTCACCTAGAACTAGATAAATTGTCAACTCCACCTATCTCACTAGAGGTAAACCAGAAAAGAACTTATGGAAGACATCACTAAAATAATCCAAAATATGAGATATTTCAATAAGATGTTTCCCATGATCACTCTTAAAGAGACTTTCCGACTGGATTGTCATCCATACGAGCCCATTACAATCGGGTCTAGGTCAAATCACTAGAATTTACTATTCATCCTTATGAATATACATGTTTCTATTGGGTGATGTAAAAGACACCCTCTAGTGTAATCAATAAACTTGGTTATGGAAAGGAACATTCCTGTCCATTCCAAGAATGAGTTCAAATCCAGTCATCTTAAGGAACATGAAACTCTACAAGATATAGTACCCACCCATCTTAAAAAACACCTTACACTAGCGCAACCTTCTAATCAAACCACTAACAGTGTTTTTTGATTCATCTTGCTGATGAATTACTCTATCTCTAGGCCTTTAATTTACAAAATTTTAGAATATATAATGTAGTGTGATTCAACTATATCAATTGGGGAATAAAATAATGTAAATTCTAAAATAATTGTATGTATAACAATAAAATGTATTGAAATATGCTCCTAAAGTGTAGAATATAGTGTAAAAAAATGGACCAAACTGTATCATTGAGATGAAAGATGACTAACATGGGAAGGTACACTCTGTTTTTACTACCCCTCAGATGTGTTACATATTCATCCACGACCACCTCCTCGGTTAAATCAACCAGTAGTGGACTAGCTTCTTTCTTGACATACTAATAATGACACTATATCTGATAGTGGTGTCAAAAAAGATACCTTCTCTCCAGTCAACGGAGGTAAATTATGGTAGAAACATTTTATGTGACCCATCATGCCATAATCTCAACACTCTATGGGGATTTTTCTAGCCTATGTCTTCTAATTAATTTCCTTGTCACAATAGTGGAACACCACATAGCTATTAGTGCATGAAATCGGGCTAGAATTTCTCTTTTCATCCCTATAAATGATTCTTCCTACCATTGGATAAACCATACCTCTTCCTAGAAGTTGAAATATCCCTACACACACTACTAACTCTACTCAGGTTCTGCTATGTGATGGGAGCTTAATTCACTGTCTCTGGAAATATTTTCATCCTAAAAACATTCACCTATGATCCGATGTAATACACAATCTGGTCCTCAAATCATCTCACATTCATCATCCTGATTCCTATCTAGGATAGCATGAAGCACTATATTTAGATTAAATGGGTTAAATACATCATCACTAACATGGTTCCGTACTATAGTTCAGAAAATCTCAAGAGTGGTCTTCTCTAAATTACTGGGGAAGGAAGTAATAAAAAAAGGGTGTTTTGAAACCCAACAAACCATACCCTGATGAAATATGGACACATTAATGATATCCCTCAAACGTTTATCTGAATAACAGAGCATATATGTAGCGATATTGATTCTATTCTCTAGAGGAATCTCTAGATTCTCAAAAATTGACAACACAACTTCTAACTATGAGTTTATAGCCTATGGACTTCCATCCCTAAAAAATATGTGAGGATATTGCTACTTGAATTCCCACATCATCTCTTCCATAGTAGGTATAATAATTGAGCACCCTACATAGACTACATGACGTGGTAAAGGATATCTTAGAACAGAGAATTGGTTCTCTATAAGAGATCAATAGAAGGTGCCTCATTATGAATTATAAAAGGTAGTAACGATATATTAGGGCCCACCACCTCTAGAGCATGGCCACCATCGCCTTCCTAGAATACCACATCAGAATGTTCAGGCATTATAGGCCAACAATTTCTATGGGAATACTTCATTTAATATTTAAAATAGATATAAAAATTTAAATTAGTAAACGACACACACAAGACTTTCTATGAATAGGTCACACCTCTCTTCCTTCTTAAATATCCAAGACTTGGTGGTAAGGAATATCACATAAGTCTCATACGACAGTACCCACTTCCCACTTCTAGGGTTGGTCAGGATTCATAGTCTTAAATAACATAGAAGTGTTTATAGTATATGCAGTTACATAGAATTGTATTGGGGAAACACCATTTACATTGTAATTGGGATCCCCATTTGTTGGAAGAATATTATTTTAAAACTGTAAATTATTTAATATTTTTATTATTTATGTTTTAATAGATATCGTTGTCTAGCAAACTGTGTCACCAGTCCTAATTGATAAAGGCATGTTCTCAATATAAATTGAAATTGGTATGTCAAGTAACAATGAAATGACCATTATGTCTAGTATCAAGATGTAATTGGTCATGTATAGTGATTTTATTGAATATGATATCATTAATAATGTATATATGTATATTACTAATAAATTAAAATTATATTTCATCAATTACGTGAACTATTATATCATCCCATAGAACCAGTGTCTCATGGATCATACATGGCATAGTTAGTAAATTATGGTTTCATAATCAATTTTGGTGGGAAATCATCATTTACATTTATGGGAGAATAATAATTTATATAATTATATTATTCTTGAATAGAATGATAACACATTGAAAATCTAAATGATGGGTCCTAAAAATTATGCAAATAAGTAGAAAACAATTACATCAAATTTTTAAAGGGTATAAATTAAATTTTAAGAGGAATTTGATGGACAATGTGAAAATGTACAAATCCATGAAGGAAAAACTGATCTACATAAGTGAAAATAACATCATAGATCCCTACACTACATGGTGTTTTTTTCACTTTTCCAAGCACCACATGATTTAAATAGCTTGTGAGATGAGGTTGTACTATGGGCTCCAAAAAATGAATTGAATTTATTTGTGGTACAGGGGAGTGGTTTCGTCACATATGAATGACTATCCCCCTATACTAAACAATTTCTTCGACCTGATGGTCCATTGTCCACTACGGATGAATCCACATTCATTTGTGTGACTAGATTGTGATTTTATCCTATAGAATCAACCATCTTCATGAACTAAAATGTTTTTGACACACTACTTCCATCCATCACCTGTAGACAAAACCACATTTTATGCAGGATGGAGGGTGATTTTCAACCCCCCCCCCCAAATAATCTTTCTCCACTGATGAATTCTTTCATGAGTTGGGGCATTATTATTTATCTCCAGTAAAATAATCCCTATGAAAAATCATGGGTGAGTATCCATGATGGAATCTGGACTCTCCACTCTTCTATAAAAAGGCCCTAAGGTGGGATGAAATAGGGGATAAACCAAACAAAACTGAAGGAGACTAATGGGAGGATATAAAAAAATTAGAGCCTCCCACCAAGATGAGATAAATCAGTTGATTTCCAATAGGTAAAACACCACCACATAGTAGTGAGGAAATAATTAAATGGCCTTCTATCCGAAACCCAAAAACACCATATTAGAAACCATTTTACAAGACATTAAATGAATGGACCCTTTTTAGATAAGAACACATCACAGTGAAATGATATAGGGGTGGAACCCTTCCATTCATAGAAAATTATTTGTGGGAGGAACTCAGCCCCACGTTTTGACATGCTACATGGATGTAAACTAGCCCCATATAGAAACTCACTATGTTAGAACAACCCAGTTCTGCATAGCACAATGTCATATAGGTTGTTCCCTAACCCACATAGCTTCATGATATGCAGAGGAAACCCCATCACACTTATGAACCTACATTGAAAAATTGGACATCCTAGGGTATTCTACTCACCACCTCCTCTCACTCATATCCATATTTTAAATAAGCCCCATATTGTTCTGTCTGAAAACCAGTCCAACAGAATCAATCTAACACATTTTTTAAAGAAACCTGCCACATATGATTAGATCATCAGGCATATCAACATGTCCTTTAAGGTCTAAACTCCAATGGTAAGTAGTGTCACATGTGTAAATTTTATAAAAATGAATACACTTAGAATGTTTCCAGGTTTACATTCCAATGGTTATGAGGGTTCCGACCAAGGGGTGCTCACGTGAACCTCCCCATTCCTACAGGTGAGGGAATGTATTTGACATTCATTTATTATTTATAGGGAAGGATATCCTCTCCCAGTAATCAATTTTATTTCATACCTACTCGATTAATCCACTAGTCTCTCTTGCTAGATGTGGCATTATTTCTCTTATTCACCACTTCATAGGATATATCCTAATAGATCACCAATCATGACTATCCCAGTGAAAAAAATAATATAGGAGACAAAAACACTCAAATCCCACTCACATTATGCTTCAACGCCATATCCATTAGTATAGCGAATGGATCATGTGATCTTCATATCTACATCTTCCTATTGCTCCTTACACTGATCCTAAATAACATGTGTGTAGAGGTTAGGGGTGATCATGACATCCTCAAGATCCAAAACCACCTATGGGCCTCCTATTTTGTAAATGCTCCAACCATATCATCTCAAATGAGCCTCATGTCTTTTATAATCCCCAACTATACACATATCCAATTGGGCCTTCCCTATAGATATATTCTCCGATCACTATTCAAATGGGCAATTATATATGGTGTCATACCAAAAACCATACCTCAACATTATAAGGTACATAATACAAATGAATAAGCACCATATGGGTATCCTTCTGAGTATAATCCAAAATTATTCCCCTCTAAATTGGGAGAAATAATGTGTATGACCCAATTTCACCAAACTACATGGGCTCTGATCCGCAACTAACTAGGATACATAAGAAGCCTCTTTTAGGGCCAAACCTAGCACTAAAATTTACCATATTGTTATCTATGACATATTCCTAGTAGTTTCATATCTACGTAGGAGACCATTTCTCTTCTAGCTCCCTTGGGCCACCGTAGTGTTGGGACCGAGTAGATGATATAGGTGATGAATTTTTGAAGAGTTTTCTTTTATTTTCAAGGTTGGTTTTGATGAAAATAAATCACTTCCCATTGTTTGTAAACAATTTTTTTGGTTTTTTTTTCAAAAAGAATTGGACTCTTGTTTTTAGAATGTTTTTCCTTAGGATGAGAAATAAAGAATGAAATTTGAATGAATGAAAAGTTGTGATATCTTCCAATGTTAAATTTTATGATGATTTACTATTTTGGAATTCTCATAAATCACATGTAATGTGGTATAACTTATCATTCAAGCTTAATGGAAGAAAGGGGTATGTAAAATCTGTGAATGGTGGTGACTATTAAAATGCTATAAAAGGTGTTAACTATTTAAAAGCTATGAATAGTGATGACTATTTAAAATCTGGGAATGGTGATGACTATTGAAAATATGTTAATCGTGGTGATTATTGAAAATATGGGAATGTTGGTGACTATTTTAAATCATTGAATGGTGGTAACTATTGAAAAAGATGAATGGTTATGGAGATGGAATAGTCCTGACGATTAAATAGTCTTACTGATGAAAGAAGAGATGATCCATGTCATGGAAACATGGTAATGACTTTGTTTTGGATTAGACTCAGAGTTGTGTCAATGGAATAGTTATGGTGATGGAATATTCACAGCAGTTGAATTGTCATTCTGATGAAGGAATAGATGATTAGTGTTATGCTGACATTTTAAGTAATTTTTTTCGGTCTCAGATTCATGTCGATGGAATAGTCATGTTGACGGAATAGTCATGTCGATTGAATAGTCTTGTTGATGAAAGAAGAGATGATGCATGTCATACTGACATAGTAATGAATTTTTATAGCATCAAACTCAGAGTCGTGCTGATGTAATAGTATTGCCGATGGAATAGTCATGCTAGTTGAATAGTCATGCAGATGAATGAATAGATGATGCATGTCATGCAAAAATGGTAATGAATTTATTTTTCATCATATTTGGAGTCATGTCGATGGAATATTTGTGCCGATGGAATAGTCATGTTGAGGAATGAATAGATGATGCTTGTCATGCCGACAAGGTAATGACTTTGTTTTTCATCAGACTCGGAGTGATGTAGATGGAAGTGTAAAGAGTTGTACCGATGGAAAAGAGTAAAAATTCTTGTCGATGGAATAGTCGTGCTGATGGGAGTAGTCATGCTGATGGGAATAGTTTTGCCGATTGAAATATTCATACTGATTTAAATAGTATTGTCAATGGAAAATAGGAAAGATTCATGCCAATCGAAATATAATGTGAATAGATGATGTGTATCATGCTAAAAGGGTAATGACTTGGTTTTACATCAGACTCACAGATGAAAGAGAAAGAAAAGATATGGTGCCGATTAAATACCATCGTACCCAAAATCAATCATACTCAACAATTGTACCCACATTTATTGTTTTTTAAAAGAAATCATAATTTGGATTTCTAGAATAAGAAATGGGTATAGTGATACAAATGAATGAGCTGAACATTGAGATGACATTTGGATAAAATTGGAGAATCTTAGAGAAAATTTGACGATGACAAAATATTTCCATTAATTTTAGGGGGAAATTCAAATTTGGAAAATTTTGAGTGAGCGGGAAAAACTTTTGGATTCCCAAAAATTGTCACCTATTAAAGGAACAGGTTCTTCTAATTTCTAACAATGAGTATTATTCATAGGAGAGGAGAGAGAAGATCTGGTTTTTAGAGAGAGAATGAGTGGTTTTGAAGTGGTGTCAATTCTATATATATTGACTACTACATACATTTTTTGAAGTGGTGTAGATTCTATTTGTATTTACTATTAAATAAATTATTCAATGTTGTGTTAATTCTATTTTTCTTGACTATTGTATACAAGTATTAGAATGGTGCTGATTCTATTCTATTGTATTCAACTGAAAGATCGGACCAAGATGAATTTGACTGGGTGTAGAGACCTGAAGCCTGACGTACATGGACATTACATTACATTTGCGGAATACTTAGTACATAACAAAAAACACACACACAAGGATCGTAATAGTTTAGTGTCTTTGGAAACTCGGAATATAATCTTCTAATCGTGGTGAAAGATCTTCAACATCTCCCATAAAGATCTTCCTTTTTTTACCTAAAACCTTTCTTTATATCCTGGGGAAAAGAAAACATAAAAGGGTGAGCTCAAATGCTCAGTAAGGGTAAACAAAAGAAATGTCAATCACCATCGTATTCATTAGAACATAACATTTTGGAAATCATAACCTGCAAAAGAGAGCATAATTTCAAAACATGGGATAAATCATGGTAGTGAAATGTAATCACAATAATCATAACTTAAAACATGAAACTTTGTGGCATTCACACATAATCATAGAGAATCATTTCTTGTTAGTCAAGACTCATTGCCAAGACTATCTTAGTGGACAAAGTCCCTTTATGAATCGAGTAACCCTCGTTTCAGTCCTGTTTCACTGAACCGGTATAACCTACCATTCCATCCATGTCTATCTCATGAGATATAAAATCTTTACCCAATGCATTGGAGGGAGATATAGGTCCCACCCATCTCATAATGATACCATTCTTATGTGTGCCACAAAATCATAAATCATACATCGTTGCATAACCCATGTAATAAAAATGGGATTCTTGAAACATCATGACATCATAAAACAAATCATATAAGGTAAAGGAATTCATAAAAATATTTCCATCACAACATAATCAAATCCATGTAATAATAGGATAAAAAAACAGAACCCTTTATTATCTTAGATGGAAAATAATTTTGATAAAACACTTGAACTCCATTCTTGAGGAAAATATCCTTTCTTCTTCAAAAACATTTTTCCTTTCATAACATGTCATACGACTTTAAAATAAAATAAGTTGATTAAAAATAAACTTGAAAACATGTAATGTAAGCTTCTTGGAAATAATGTTTTAAAAATCCATTCATGCCGTATAAGTTAAAAAAACATTCTTCGTACTTTTGTCAGAAAAGTCAAAAAGTACCTCGTACGAAAAACGACAAAAGATTCCTTTCATATCTTATACTAAAAACTCACCGAAGGGTAAAATTGGATTTAAACAATTTTAGGTGGATGGAAATAATATTACATATTGAGGAAACATTGATGTGGATGATAAAATACACCCCAGTAAATTCCAAAGTATAAACAATCTCGGATAAAAATGAGATTGTGATATTTCCCCTACCTTAGGTCCGATTTGCTTCGTATGTGTCCGAACCTCCTGTATAATGATTTAAATAATGTCATTGACTTATTACAGAATCATATTCATTGTTATGATATCATATATGGTTCACTTATGATATTATATTACCCGTTCTTTTGTAAATTCCATGTTAAAGAAGCGTTTTGGGTAAAATCGTTTCATTTATCTTAGGTGTTTTGACTTGTTGTTCTTGAAATTATTATTACTTATATCATGATTTACTTACTTCCAGAATATAAAATATGATTTATATATCATATATATTCAGTATATATATATATATAATAGATAGATAAATGAAATGAAAAACACCGTTCATGGAGACGGTAGTCCGTACGTACGCATGAACGCTGTTTTCGTTTCCTTATTGAATTGAATGAAATTAAGTAGATGACATACATATAAATATAAATAATTCCAGTATCATTATTAGGTCATATATTTCATTATTACTTATTATGTATACATTATAATCATTCATGAATGGTTAATCATTGAGAATGAATCTCATCGCGTCGTGGAGACGGTAGTCCGTATGTACGCACGAGCGATGATATCGTTCCCATGGTCGTGGAATTGTGTTGAAGTGTATGTATACTATTTCAGTATCAATATCAATTTATAATAATAATATATTGTCACTCATTACACCTTTATACCCATCCAATTAAGGTGGTGGCGGAAAATAGATTACACCACGGCGTGGAGACGGTATTCCGTACGTACGCACGCGTGGTGATTTCCTTTTTCCGTAGGATGGATAGAAGGTTAATTAGAGTTGTTTCATATTTATAATAACATATCAGTATATAAGAAATACTGATGTTATTACTTTATCGTGAAACAACTAAAGAAGAAGAATTTGAAGAAGAAAGAAATTGAAAAAGATCGGTAATGGATATTACCTCTTTTTGACGCGCCTTTTATTAGCCTCCACTTAAAGAACTAAGGATGGTCTTTGAAGAAGACCATAACCTCTAGGATGATACTAGGGAAGTGGAGAAGAGATTTTGTCAGTGGTTTTCCGAGCTTTAAGGCTCAAAGTTTTGTGAGGAAGAGAGGGAGGAGGTGCCCTTTTATAAGGGAGGAGAGGGGCACCTTAGGAATATCTCAAAATATTATTTTATATTAAAGTCAAAATTGGTTTATAATGGTTCCAAATGGTCTTATTTCGAAGTTAAAGTGGGGATGGGTCGAAATCCTATCAACCAATAGGATTTAGACAAGTTTAGGTTATTATTTTAACCTTATCAATTAGATTTAACTCTAAGTTAAATAATTTAACTTTTACCGTGTCTTTTTGTTTTCTTTCACTATATGGTTAATACACTTACTATAAATGCCAAACGAACCCCAAATTGTTTATTATTAATACATATATCCTTATCTAAGTCATTTGGCCGAACCTTAGATTTTTAGGAATAAAATAACAATTAATAATATAATATTTGATTTAAAAACTATTTTGTGTCAATTTTGACACTATTTGATATATGATTTTTGTAAAAGTCATAACAGAATTATATGTTCGAACCAAGTTTATTAAATAAACACTAATATATCATATTAACCTAGAAAATTAGTGTAATTCATAAAAAGTCTCAAATTACATTTATTATGGTATTTATAATATCAATTATGTCAATATTTCATTAATAAGATAATTATTGCATCATCTTTGTGTCATAAATACATTACATTATTTGATGTCTAAAAATTAAAAATAAAATAACAACATGTAGGAAATATTTGTATCTTTCTAATGAATATTTACAATCGAATTTATCATATGTACAACCCTAATTTAAAAATGTTTTAGTAAATAAACTTTGATTTTAACTCTTTTAACACTTCTTTGAATTAAATAATAATAAATGTCCTAATCTAATCCAAGAGGGCCTAAATGGTCATATTTTATTCCTATGTTTGTTTTTGATCTAATTTCACTTATCCAATAGAATTAGGACATGTGTTATGGTAATAACAATATCATTTTTACCCTTAATTACCCTATTTACTTTTAACCGTGGTAAAAAAAGTAAAAAGTTACTATTCACCAAAAAATATTTTCTTCTCATTGAACCACATTTTAGTCCTTGATATTAACCGTGTCTCTCGGATTTTCGAAATTCCATTCACAGAAGCGGTAAAATTATGTTTTATGCAAAATTCAGTTTTTAACCTACCACTTAGTGGTTTCACTATTCATCGAAAATTGAAAGTTTTCAGAAAAATACCAAAAATTAGGCCTAAGATATATTTGATATTATGAACTAAAAAAATGATGTCTATTTTACCAAATTCAAAACATATCAGTTGCATTAACTAATTTAAAAATTAGTTCTCGTCGTCAAAACAAATAGCGTGTTTTTAAGAGATAATAACTATCAAAAGATTGACACTAGTTTACAACTGGTTTAAATGTGAAATTACATCCAATGAAAAACATTGTATTAAATTGTAAAAATATATTCTAAATATACTTTAAAACCACTCAAATTAATAATTTATCACTATTAATTATTTCTATTAAAAAAGTTGTTTTTAATTAAAATTTAGTCATTTTCACTATTCATCATAATATGAAAGTTATCCGAAAAGTACCAAAATTTCACCCTAAGCTAATTTCGATATTACGAATCCAAAAATGAATTCCATTTTGAAAAATAAAATTTACAAAATTTCAAAAAGTGGTTATTACTATTCATAACGGCTAGTTTTAATAATATTTTAATAGCATATCGTTGTTTCGTGAAACTCAGTATTGCGTACTACACACGCTGTCGAGGAAGGTTGCGATAGCGTGTAATGCAAGGCAAGTCAAGGATGTGTGTTGTGAAAGCATCTTTTGGGGTAGCGTACAACACAAGACATTAGTGAAATTAAAAAGAATATTTTTCATAAAATCTCGGGGTGTTACACTGGGAGAATCATACTCAGTGTAATCGAACTAATTTTTTTACATAGTCCAAGAGTTTCATAAATTTTTTCAAGGTAAGTAAAAGAATAATTGTTTTATGATTGAATACATTTGGTGAAATGAAAATAATCACAGGTAACATGAGAAGATTCAAAACAAATGTAATACCCTATTGTGTTAAAAGGGTGCACATTCATTAGTTGTATTATTTCATAGTGCAATTGAAGTGTAAGGGTATATCCTACTCATTGTAATCCAATGATTTATTTCTACAGAATTGTATTGTATTGGATCATTTCCAAACCATACCAAGGATGTAGCTATTCTTATCGAATAGTGATCCATGTAAATGATTGTGTTCCTTTGGATTTGAATTGATTTCTTTCTCATCTGATAAGTAAATTCTTTTACAGGAAGATAAGGTTGTTTCAATTGAATAGAAGTATAAAAGAAAAAGAATATCACTAATTCACCCTCTCTCCCTCTCAGTGATACAATAATCTTACTAATCACATTCACATAGCATAATTCCCAAACAATATTTGACTATGAACCTTTCACCTGGATGTCCTTATCGCATGACATTAAACTTTATGGCTGGCTCCTTGTCACACAACCATAAAATTTTATCTCCCCTATTAATTCATAGAGAAATACATGGGTTTTCTTTGTTATTGTGAGAATATATAAGAATTCCATCTTATGAGTTTGATCCCAACATCAAGACAACTTTTTTATCACTAGATGACAACAATGTCTGGAGTTCCTCACTATGTAGATTAAAACAAGTATCATCTTACTAAATGAAAAAATGAATCTACAATCCTTCCAAAAAGGGGGAACATTGATGGGAAATCGTGGATACATACAAATATCCCTATTAATATAGAGCCACATACACATAGAGATGATTCAGAACCCACATGTAGTCATAATTGATCATTACCTCGAGGGAATCTACGTGTGTGTACTTTGTAATGAACATAAGATTCAAAAACATTAATTAAATATATAAGAGAGTCCTAGAATATGAAATAGTTCCCCCCAAAATGGTGTGATGATCCTGAATTCCCATCCTTATGATTAATGTGAGTACTTAATTGTTGTTGTCCATGTCACTTGAGGAACTTATGCCTTTAGAATGTTGATTTTCGATTCATCATGGATATAAGAGTCATTTTTCTTTTTTTTTCTCCATAAAAACCCCATCGATGAAATTTTATGGAAGTTATACCTGATGTCAGTGATTACAAAAAATTCAAACCCATACAGTCAATTGTTCGAGTGAAAATGGTTTTCATCAAAAACAAAATGGTGAACCTGACATGAATCTTTAACAAAGGTGGTGGTGCTGCCCACATCGGGACCCTTTCACATCAATATTTCAAGAGGTACAAACAAGAGCATCAGTTACACATGTGGTCATGAGATGATAATTTGAAGAGTTTTTTAAATTTGTATTTTTCAAATATATTGATGAAAATATTCACTAGAACTCTTTTCAATCCAATAGAGTCATACTAGTTCACATAGAGACACACATCATCTATTATATAATTTGGGTCCTCAACAAACTATAGGACGCCATCACCCACCCATTATCTTTAATGCTTGCTTTCAAATGCATTGGTCTAAGATTAACACAGAAAGGAACTCTCCCAACCCTATAGGAAACATGAAATGGAATCTAGTCTGTGAATCCCCAATAACTATCCTCTAGATGATGGTATGTAGTCTAGAAAATGATGGACCTATTATTCATCTCCAATTATTTTAGGGGCCTATCCCTAGAATATGATAATGAGTTCCTCCCTTACATTCGGGAGACTGATGATGTCACTGGCAAAAATGTTATCCCACCTAGACAAGGGTCCCTCTAAAAGGACCCAACTATAAATAGTAAGTTTCATCGTCATGTGACCATGTTTCCTTGTCATATGTAGGATAACACCCTATGGGACCCAACCAAAGATATGCGAATCCAAGTTCCTTGGGTGTACCACAAAGGGATACAACTAGAAAACTAGAAACATGCCCTCATCCTAATTCCTCTTGAAGAATCCTTCAATATAAATACAATAGAAACCCACGAGAAGGATTATATTTTTAATGATTCTCCTAATGATCATCAAGAAAATAAAAATATAATTTATAGGTAGATGTATATATTTTCTGAAAAACCAAAGTCTCTTAATTAAAATATAGTGGAAAATAAGAAGAAGTAAATAACTGCTCACAATTAGTAATCTCATTTTTCAAATAAGATGGTCAACTAAAATGAGACAAAAATTCATGTTCATTCACATCACAACAACCGTGATAATTGGGAAAAAATTATAGCTACACACAAATACTTGCTAATTCATATCGAAACCACCAGTCAAATACAGTGTCAACCAAATACAATTTGATAATAAATCATGTAGATTCATATCAATCCCATCAGTAAAATACAATGGAAACTAATGAAAAGAGGAAAATTATTTCTCCTTAATATCAAGACCTCCATGTAAATACAGTGGAAAACATATAAAGAATCTAGTGTATCTTTGTTTTAAATTAGGTGAAGACTTTTACCTCTTCCCCAACACAAGAGAACTATTAGTACACACTTGATGCATATTGAGGAATCAAGCACACACATATTTCATCGCCAACACCAGAATAGAATATTTCTTGTTCCTTCCAAGGAAATATCCCAACACATCCTAGAGATAATGGAGGATCAAATTTTCATGACCCTTCTCAGTGGGTACCACATCGTGATTCCCCATGCCCACCTCCAATAGGACAGGGGATGGTGACTAGCAATGAGTAGGAATATTACTAACATGAGAGGCATTTCCTAAGAACCTGTACACACACACACATCTCCATGCCCACAAATGTTGAAATTTAAATACCACTAAGGGAAAAAAATGCATGCATACAACTAAAACCAACCAATTGAGTATTATAGAAAGTAAAGTACAGAATGTAAACTTGGTCAAAATACAAGCCCACTAAAAACAAGACTCTGAGAACTCCAGAGTCCAACCTGTAAACGCCAAGAGGTACCTGGACTGCTGCTCATAGACATAGAAATGCCTCATCCTGTAGGGAAATCAAAAAGTTCAGTCCTATCCTGGTCCACCCTAGACTCTGTCAAAAGGTTTCTCATCTTCACAAGACATGAAACGTGTGGTAAAAGACCATGCAAGGTGGAGTATAGCAATACTCAGTAGAGGTCCCTGAAAAACAAAAAGCAATATACAAAGGAAAGGCATAGTCATCTCTACACAGTATATGTCTACTGAACATTTAATATGAGAACATAAATTAGATATACTCAAAACCTAGACTCGTAGTCTAGAGGCATGTCACACAACCACATACCCTCGTCTAGGGATTTAGTTCAAATATTTCCAAGAAGCAATTGTTCCAGGAGAATACACTCCACGAGTCTGGTAGCTCTGATGACATTCGTCCGAGAAGTACTATTCTTCAGGAGACGTCATAAAATGTAATTACACTCATTATGGGAGACACACCCTAGAGTGGGAAAGATCATGATACACATATGGGAATCACTGGTAGGGCCATGGAGGATACCAAGACTCATCCGGATTCACCAGCTAGGTAGAGGATCAACTCCCAGTTGAGTTGTTATTGTCGATGCCTCACTCTACCTAAGGTCAGGAATGGATAGAGGATCTCACTCTGGGCCTCTCGGAGGAATTCCAACTCTATCACAGAAACCCATACTAAAGGGACCATCATATTGTAGAAGGAAATGATGCCTAACCTTCAGGGGAACAAGAAGAAGGGGCACTAACCAAAACAAAACATGTCCAAGAAACAGTGTACAAGAGGACCATGCCATTTTCTAAAAAGTACATTGTGTGTAGAAAAGTTACATACCGTGTCGTCTGACCCCAGATAATGCTTGTGTACAAGGGAATGTGTCGTAAGGCAGGTTTTATAGAAAAGTTAGTACAACGTGTGTAGTATGGTGTACAAGCTCTGTCTGAGTGAGTGGGGTCGGCTCCATGTACGCTGGCCATGTGCACGTACATGGCCTAAACCTATGTACTCCAACCCGTGTAATCGGTACATGGGGTAACCTGCATTACTAGCCTCACCTAGCTATGTGATGGAGTAAATGGCCATGTACCCCATCCTGTGTCTGTGTATCAGCTGGATACATGATGAGTCTCGTGTAACCGCATCTTCCATGTTGTGTAGAGAGTACACACTGTATTGTGAAGCCGTGTAGTCCATTTTGTGTCCATGTACTTTCCAAAATACTGGTCGAGCTTAAGGAAAAGTCCAACACATCGTGTTACTAAGGCCACATGCCATGGGTTTCCTCTCTCACCCCTAAAAACCTATCTATAATGGTCTGGAATTACTTCCAGTGGAGTATAATTGATACCTATCAGGGAACTCCATGGGAGGCTACAGACCCTGGGTGGGACACACCACCATCCCCAGTGGAAGCCATTTCCTCATGAAGACCTTGGGTGGAAAGCCATACTTCGTCCAACACTCACACGTGAGAGTTCCCAAGGATCAGATACATTCCTACCTCCTTTGCCTCTGATACCAACTGCAGAGACCCAAAGATTGAAAAACATAGACAATACATTAATTTTTCGGAATACATAACACATAAAAAAACAGACACCAAAGGACCATAATAGTTTAGTGTCTTTGGAAACTCAGAACGTAATCTTCGAATCATGGTGAAAGATCTTCAACATCTCCCATAAAGATCATCTCCTTTTGGTTTTATTACCTAAAACCTTTCTTTAAATCCTATGGAAAAGAAAACATATAATGGGTGAGCTCAAATGCTCAGTAAGGGTAAGCATAGAGAACATAAATCAATCCATAAACATTTGAATGAAAAAAAGTGAACAAAAAATCTAAACTTCAAAATCATGATCAATGACATAAATTTTGGAAGTACCCAAGGAATAGATCATAAAGGAACATTAGTCATGAGAAAATATCATGGTAATAAAACATGTAATTGTGGCATACATTAAGCACATGTTATGATTTCCATAGTATCCAAGGCATTGCTTCCAGGACCATCTTAGTGGACAATGTCCCATTCTGAATCGAGTTCACTCCTCATTCCTCTCCTGTAACACTGAACCGGATTAACTTACCATTCCATCCTTGTATATCTCATGATATATAAATATTTACCCAATGCATTGGAGGGAGATATAGGTCCCACCCATCTCATAATTAAATCATTCTTACTTATGCGACAAAATATACTTAAAACATTCATCATAACCCAAAGAATAAAATGGGTTTCATAAATATCATCCCATCATCACATAATCCATATAAAACAAATGGATATTTCATCATAAGAAAATTTAAACCATGTAAATCAGAGATACATTATACTTGAAACATTCACATATGAAATAATGTCATCTTAGATGGAAAATGGTTTTGATAAAACACATGAAATGAATTCTTGAGGAAAATATCCATTCTTCTTCAAAATCATTTTCCTTTCACAAAATTCAATGAAATTTTAAAAGAAAATTATTTTGTTGAAAATAGTCATAAAATCTTGTATTGTATGCTTCATGAAAATGAGGTGTTATGAAACAGTAAAAATCCATTCATGCCGTATAAGTTAAAAATAACATTCTTCTTGTACTTTTTTTAGAAAAGTCAAAAAGTTCCCCGTGTTGTAAAAGAAGTAAGATTACTTTAATAACATGAGGTAAATTTCAAAAATGGGTAAAAAGGACTTTAAAATTTCATGAAAACATTTTTAGAAAACATGGGCATGGATGATAACAATAACCCCAGTAAATACTTACGAATGACAATCTCGGATAAGAACAAGATTTGAATAGTTATCCCTTACCTTAGGTGGGATATGCATCATATTTATCTGAACCTCTTGTATAATGACTTAAATTTTTTCATTGTCTTATTACAGATTCATATTCATTGTTATGATTTCATAAATGGTTCACTTATGACATTATACTACCCGTTCTTTTGTAAATTCTATGTTAATGCAGTGTTTTGGGTAAAATCGTTTTATTTATCGTACATGTTTGGACTTGTTGTTCTTCATATAATTACTTATATCATGATTTAATTAATACCAGAATCTAAAACATGATTTATATAAAATATATATTCATTATATACATCTATATATGGTAGATTGATAAATGGAATGAAATACACAGTTCATGGAGACGGTGGGCCGTACGTACGCCTGAACGCTGTTTTCATTTCCTTATTAAATTGAATGGAATTATGTAGATGACATAAATATATTTATACATAAATCCATTATAATTATTATGTCATATATTTCATGATTAATTATTATATATACTTTATAATCATTCATGAATGGTTTACATGAAGAATGAATCTCATCGCGTTGTTGAGACGGTAGTCCGTACGTATGCACGAGCGATGATACCATTCCCATGATCGTGGAATTGTATTTAAGTGTATGTATAATATTTCATAATCAATATAACATTACAATAATCATATATAGTTTTTCATTTACACCATTATACCCATCCAAATAAGGTGGTGGTCGAAAACAGATTACACCACAGCGTGGAGACGGTATTTCGTACGTACACACACGCGGTGATTTCATTTTCTGTAGGTGGATAGAAGATGAAATAGAGTTGTTTCATATTTATAAGTACATATAAATATATAAGTAATACTTATGTTATTAATTTATAATGAGACAACTAAATAAGATGAAGTTGGAGAAGAAAGAAACATGAGAGAATCGGAAGAAGAGATTACCTATTCTTTAACACACCTCCTTTAAGCCTTCTCTTAAGGAAGTAGAGTTGGTCTTTTGAGAAGACCAGAACCTCCAGAATGTTTCTACGGAAGTGGAGAAGAGAAATGGGCAGGTTTTGGCCAATCTTCAAGGCTCAAAAAGGTGTGAAGAGAAGAGGGAAGGGGTGCCCTTTTTATAAGGGAGGAGAGGGGCACCTTTGGAAAAACTTAAAATATTATTTTATAATAAAGTAATATTCGGTTTTTAATAGCTCCAAATTGATTTATTTCGAATATAAGGTGATTATGTGTCAAAATCCTCTCAAAGAATATATTTTATATAGGTTTGGGTCATTATATTAACCTTATCTGTTAGTTTTAACTCTTAGTTAATTAGATTGACATTTACCATGTCACTTTGTATTTTTATATTATATAGTTAATAAACTAACCATATACATCCAAGAGACCCCCCAAGTGGTACATTAATGATACACCTAAAATTATATAAGTATCTTGGCCGATATGTATATTTTTTGGAATATAATAATAATCAATAATATAATATTTGTCTTAAAAACTATTTTATGTCAATTTAGACACTATTTGGTAATGGATTTTTTTTGAAAATCATAACAGCATTATTAGATCAAAAAAGGTTAATTACATCAATACTAACATGTCCTATTAACCTATATAAATAGTGTAATTCATAAAAAGTCTCAAATTACATTTATTTGGGTATTTATAACATCAATTATGTTAATATTTCCTTAATAAGAAAATTACTGCAATCATCCTTATGTCATAAATAAATTAACTTATATAATGTCTAAAAATTATAAATAAAATACCATTATTTAGGAAATAATTTTATCTTTCTAATGAATATTTATAGTCGAATTTATCTTACGTATAACCCTATATTAAAAATTATTTAATTATTAAACTTTGATTTTAACTATTTTAACCCTTCATTAAATAAATTAATAATAAATGTCCTAATATAATCCAAGTGTACCTAAATTGTATTATATTATTCCTAAGGTTTTTTACGTCGAATTACACTTATCAAATATAATTAGGACATGTTTTAGGGTAATAATAATATCATTTTTACCCTTAATTACCCTATTTTCTTTTAAACGTGGTAAATAAAAGTAAAAAGTTACTATTCACCAAAAATTACTTTCATCTAATTGAACCACATTTTATTCATTGATATTAACCATGTCTCATAGATTTTCTAAATTCCCCTCACAGAATTGGTAAAATTAATTTTTATGTGAATTTCCAAATTCTCCTAGGAGGTGGGTAAAAGACGGTGAAAAGTTCATTAAAATTTTTATATATCTAAAATTATTATAAAATGACTACAATGAAATAAATTGAACTTATATAGGTATTATGCATCAATTTTTACCTACAATAAATTTAAATAAAATAAATAATTATTTAAATAAAAAGTTGGTTTTTAAATAGTAACCCAGTATTTTCACTATTCATCAAAAATTGAAAGTTTTCAGAAAAATAGCAAAAATTAACCCTAGGCTAATTTTGATATTATGAATCCAAAAATGAAGTCCATTTCAAAAGATAAAATTTATAAAATTTTAAAAAGTGGGTATTACTATTCATAACGGCTAGTTTATATAACATATCGTTGTATAGTGAAACTTGGTATTGCGTACAACACACACTATCGTGGAAGCCCGCGATTGCATGTAATGCAAGCCAAGTCAGGGATGTGTGTAGTGGAATATACTTTTGGTTTAGCGTATGACACAATACATCAATAAAATTAAAAAGAATATTTTTCATAAAATCTCAGGGTGTTACACTAGCCGTCACCGCAGGTACTACACGACGTGTTCTTCAGAAGTACCTGTCGTGTATCCCATAATTTTCCAAAAATGATGCTCTTCGTAGGCATTCCTCCCATACTGCCTCATTCACTTATCTGGTATTACGATTGCCACAAAACTATAGAATCATGGTTTCCCCGACATGTCGAGGTCTTCTCCGTTGTTTTCAGGCCCCTAATCAGCTCCGAAAATTCGTTTTTATTCCCCCGCATGAAGAACAGTCTAAGAATTATCACTCACAATATGGTCCGATTCGTTTGAAGATGTCATTGTCGCAGTTCTTCTAGGCCATCACGATATTGGATCTCCATTTTTGGATCATTGAATAGAAAAATGGATGCACAACAATCTGTTGTTCGTAAACCCACGAAGAATGTGAATAACGTACGAAGAGAAAAAGGGAGAGGAAATTCAAAACAAGAAAATTGAGGAACGAACCTCCACCATCATTTTTCATGTAATTGATCCTCTACAATTAGTAGGATCAAATGGAGAAGGATCAAAATAATAAACAATAGTTATGAATTAATTCCCTGAGATCAACCCGAGGAAACCCCCCCACCAGAACGCATGAATTCGCAGATCAACCTGATCGTGGTTGGTCCCCGTTCGTCATTTAAATTCCAAAATGGGAGAGGAGAGTCAAAATTACAACCCCTACCTCAAATGGGACCAATCTCTAATGTATAGGTTTTTACCATCATCATCTAGATCCTTCTACCCATTGGTGCAGTGATCCCCAGCTTTGATTCGTCGTTGTTCATCACTGAGAGTTTTCTCCAAGGCTCTATGGATTCTCCAATGTTTTTTCTCAATTTTTCACCAATGACCATCATTCGATTAACCCATTAAAAATGGGAAGAGAATTTTGGAATTCCATCATGATGTGGAATTATTGAGTCAAGTTGTTATTTCTATATAATTATGACATGGAATTAATTATTAAAAAAACTACACTGTCGTTGGGCTGCAGCGAATGTTTCCATATAAAAATAAAATAAACTTTTTTATTTATTTTATTTTATTTTTACTGAAAACGTCTGAAAATTAATTTTTTCCCTTTACCCACACTAGTCAAGGTTAGACCCATTATTAGGTAAATTCTTCCGCCCGGACACAACGGTACCCTTATATTTTCAATCCTAGCATTTGTTTGGAAACTGCCACAACTGCGCACAAGTGCTGACTCATTAAAATTAAAAAAGTTCAAACCACCATTCCAGGATCACCAGGCCTCAAAATGATGTTCTTTCACTATGCCTGGTCTCATAATAATTCCACATAATATGTATAAAATAATACATGGAAAATCCAAGAAATTACATTCTCCTGACCATGGGGAATTGCGTCCCAAAAATCCAAAACAAGACTACTTAAAAAGATGTGGGTACTACGCACAGATTTGAGCCTCCTGCTCCCATGTGCTCCCCTAAAGATTCCTATGCTACCACGAAATACACCCCAAGGGGATTTATTGCCCATGATGGATCATCTCCTACTGATCCTTGATCTCCAACGGGTACTCAGCAAAGGTCACTCCATCCTTGATGTCCAGCTCGCCCTAGTCGATGATGTGAGATGGGTCAGGAACATACCTCCTCAACTGCGACATGTGGAAGGAATCAGGTACTTGATGCGACTGTGGTAGTAGATCTAGGTGGTACGCCACATCGCCAACTTTGCATAGTATGTCAAAAGTTCTGATGATCCTCAGAGATAACTTGTCACCCCGGCCAAATATCTATAACCCTCGTCGAGGTGAGACCCAAAGAAAGACATGGTCTCCCTCCTCAAACTCCAGGGGTCTCTGTCGCCTGTCTTCATAAGACTTCTTCCAGATCTGTGTTGCCTTCATCCACTCCTAGATGATCTGCACCTTCTCAGTGGTATCTCACACCAACTCTGGATCCACCAGTGCTGACTCTCTAGTGTCGGTCCAGCTAAGCGGTGACCGGCAAGGTCTCCCATATAAGCCTTGAACAGCACCATTCCAATGGTGGAGTGGTAGCTGTTATTATATGCAAACTCCACCAGTGGTAGGTGGTCATCTGAACAGAGATCAATGTCTAAGATATGTGCCCGCAACATATCCTCCAGAACCTAAATGGTCCTCTCCCTCTGACCATCGGTATGGGGATGGAAAGCTGTGCTCAAGCGTAACTAAGTCCCAAAGGCCTCCTAAAATTCCTTCCAAAACAGGGATGTAAAGCAGGTGTCTCGCTCTGAGACTATTATCAAAGGGGAGACATGAATTCAAACTATATCTTGCATGTAGAGATGTCCCAATATCTCTACGGAACTCTGCTCCCTGATAGCTAGGATGTGGGCCGACGTGGTGAGCCGGTCAACGACCACCCAGATGGAATCATTCCCCCTGTACGTCCGTGGTAATCCTGTCACGAAGTACATCGATATTCCAACCCACTTCCACTCTGGAACTTCCAGGTGGTCAGCTAATCCCACTAGAAAATAGTGCTCATCCTTCACCTACTGGCATGTAAGACATCGAGAAACAAACTCTGCTACTATATTCTTCAAGCCTGACCACCAGAACTATCATCGGATATCCTGGTACATCTTTTCCACTACAGGATATACCACCAAGGGGGATGTATAGGCCATCTTCCTACAATGCTACTGGTACAACAGTGTGTCCTCTAAAAATAAGTACATTCTCCCCACCTTGTTAATATCTATCAAGAGAATGTCATTAGGATAACTGAGCACATAAAGCCACACAGTCGACATCTCCTAGCTGCGCCTCCCTAAACCGCTTTATGATTGGAGGGGCGAAAACCGTAGACTATAGGTATGTTGTATACTCTCTGTCCATGAAGGATAACAGCAACAAAACTAACTTCTCTATCACCTCACTCAACATATGTGAGCTTGACCTTCTACTAAGAGCATCTTCCACCTTTTTCCCCTTACCAGGAGTATAGATGATCTCAAAATAATAGTCCTGGAAAAACTCTAGCTAATTCCTATACCTCAAATTCAAATCATTTTAGGAAATGTTGTTCTTGAGGCTCTTCTGGTCCGAGTAGATGATAAGATGCTTTCCCATAAGGTAGTGTCGCCACTTCTTCCATGAAAAGTCTAATGATTCCAACTCAAGATCATGGGTCATATAGTTCTGCTCAAGTGGCCTTAGCTGGTGTGAACCTTAAGCTATCACTCCCTGTCTTTACATTAGGACGCAGCCAAGCCCGGTCCCTGAAGCATTGCAGAAAACAATATACTCGACATCCTCCTCTAGTAATCTCAAGATTGGGACACTCGTCAAAATCTTTCTCTACTACTCAAAAGCCTATTGGCACCTCTCCGTCCACATGAAGGGTTTCCCCTTCCGGTTCAAGGCCTTCATCGGTGCTGCTGTTCAGGAGAAATCAGGGATGAACCTCCGTTAATATCCTGCCAACCCAAGGAAGCTTCGCACCTCTATCACGATCCGAGGAGGCTCCCATTCCAGCACTACCTCCACCATGGCTGGGTCTATAGCTACTCCATCTACTGAGATGACATGTCTCAGAAAGAGGACCTCCTGATTCTAGGACTGGAACTTCGAGAGCTTCCCAAAAATCCAGTGCTCTTGGAGTACGTCTAGAACTATCCATAGGTGTTTAGCATACTCCTCCTCTGACACAGAGTACACAAGGATGTCATCGATGAAGACAACTGTGAAACTGTCTACGTATGGATAGAAGATCTGCTTCATCAGTCCCATGAATACTATGGGGGCTGTTGTCTCACTAAAAGGCATCACCAAGTACTCATAGTGACCTAGCAGCACCTGAAAGCCGTCTTAAGTATATACCCATCCTGTAATCGTAACTGGTGATAATCAGATTCAAGGTAATCCTTTTAGAACCATCGTGACCCTCTCATCTGATCAAAGAGTTCATTGATTCTCGGTAGAGGATACATATTCTTCAATGTCACCTAGTTCAACCACCAATAATCCATGCATCACCTCAAACTCCCATCATCCTTCTTGTAATACAAGACTGAGGCCACCCAGTGTGAAACACTAGGTCTTATGAAACCCTTGTGCTTCAAATCCTCCAACTACACCCTCAGCTCATGAATCTCTTTGGGAGCCATCCGATATGCTGGTGAGGAAATCAGTGTTTCCCTGAAGTGTATGTCGATGCAGACGTGGATTTCCCGGTGGGGAGGTAGTCCTGTCCCATCTTCAGGAAAGATATCCTTGTACTCCTCCACTACGGTTGGGAACTGAGATCTCACAACATCTACTACTCCGAGGGTAAGGCATTTCATCTAATGAGTGATCAGCTACACCCCCTAATTCATGATCCCATTCTGTGCTACCTGGGTCTCCTTTTCTTTGACAAATGAAAACCCCATCCCATCATGGTGGACACACCGCACTCTTTACATAAAACAATCAATCTGGGAAAGGACAGAAGATAACCAATCCATAACGAGAATGGTGTCGTAAGGCCTCAACTCTACCAACAAGAGGTTTAAACCGAAAATATCACCTCCAAGGTTAAGATCACATTGACTGAAAAGGTGTGTGATTGTCGAGTTTCCTCTTGTAGGTGTCTCCAAGCATAAGGATCAAATCATTGGTTCTACCGAAATCTCAAGGTTTCGCACAAGACATGTGGTGATGATGGAATGACTGGAACATGTGTATATAAGTATGACATCTATGGTAGAGAAGAAACATATGGTACCTTGTATCTTCCTTGGAGCCCTTGGGTCGTATGCCTCTATTACATGCAGCTGTCCCCACCCTAGTCTCCCAGCTCCATGAGCCTAGTGCGGACCTCCTGGGTGGTGGAGGAAGTAGATCGAAGCGTCTGCCACCACCTACATTTCTCTCTAGTCCTTTGAAAAGTATTACACCTTTTGGGTTTATCTTCACCAATCTCTACCACTGACGCAGTGGTCCATCCACTGCTTCCTTGTCAGCAGCACGATGGGTCAGACAATCTCTTGCGATATGTCCCTTACTGTCGCAAGCATAGCACTGCTTCTCTCTATGACAACTGGATCCAGCCTGAGAGACATGGACTGTCAGTACCCTATTCTATGTACTGCTCTAACGTATCTCAGATCATGATCCCTGCATCCGACGTTGGCTCACTATTGCCGAGGTCTCCGCACCTGTTCGCCTGATACTAACTGTTATCAGCTGTCTCTACTCCGCCAATAATTTCTCGATCACCAAAGACTGATCGAGCACTCCAGCATAAGTCGAAATGCATAGAGTCATGACACTATCTCAAAAGACTATTCATAGAACATTCTCAAAGGTCCGAGCTCTGAAGTACTAATCCTTGACCATATCCATTAAGTGCCAGGAGAGGTTAGTGAACCTAGATGAATAGTCAGTTATCGTCAAAATGCCCTGATAGAGCTGAAGAATCTCTTGGATGCATAGGACTCTCAGCGTAACAGGAGATAACTCATCCCTAAAGAGTCCCTCAAACATCATCCATGAAATAATATTCTCATCATGAGTCTGTGCGTTCAGACTCCACCATCATCCTATCGAACCCTGAAGAAGGCTCAACAATAGGATCACATTATGGTCTGCTGGTGTCCTTACTAATGGAAAACATCGGTCACTGCCTCAAGCTAGTCCTCAGCCGCCTGAGGGTCGATCTCACCTCGAAACCTAAGGGGACATTGTCTTTGGAACTCATGGAGCGCGCTTAGCCTATGCTTCTCATCAGTCTGTATAGCAGGTACCATGGGCTGCTCAACTTGTGGTGGTATAGCAGGTGCACCCCTGGGTGGCAACGCCTGGGGAACTTGTCCATGTATCGTAGCTTCATCACTGAGGGGGTTATCCTCATGATAGTGCTACTAAATCCAAGCAGGTATGAATCACAAAGGTATCCAGTATAGAAACAATATGTACCGTGGTCAATGAGAATATATGGATAGCTAACACAAAGAATACATAAACACAACCCATTCTTATATAATGCATGTGCCATTTTTTTATTCCCCGGTAACTAGTTTTTCCATGTACTGAGTCGAATAGTATGTTATTAGAGTCCTGGTGTATGGATATATAGGCCGCTGCACCAACACTGGAGTCTCTAACTTGAATGCTGATCTTGAAACACTAAACACCATTTCCATAAACCAATCTCACAGACTCTTGGTCCTATGGTAGAACCAACCACCTCTGATACCACTCTTTCACGACCCATCCTAGTGAGGCCTACACCGTGACTCCACAAGCCCACCTCCAATAGGCCAGGGGTTGGTGACTAGCATTGAGTAGGCATATTACTAACATGGGAGGTATTTACTAAGAACATGGACACACGCACACATCTCCAAGTCCACAAATGATGAAATGTAAAAACCCCTATGGAACAAAATGCTTGGATACAACAAAACCCAACTAACATAGTACGATAGAAAGTAAAGTACTGAAAGTAAATTGGGCCCGAATACTAGGCCACTAAAAAAAGAGTTTGAAAATTGTAGAGTCTAATAATTAAACACAAAGAGGTTCTGGGACTACTGCTTGTAGCTCTAGGAATGCCTCGGCCTGTAGGGAACACAGAAATCACAGTCCTGTCTTTGTCAACCCTGGACTCTATCAAAAGGATTATCATCTACAGAAGACATGACATTTGTGGGAAAAGTCTATGTATGGGTGACTATAACAATACTCAGTAGAGGAACCCTATATACAAAAATCAATACAAAAAAGAAAGGCATAGTTAGCTCTACCCAATATATGTCTACTGAACATATAATATGAGAACAGAAATAAGATATACTCAAAATCTAGACCAGTAGTCTAGAGACAAGTCACACAACCACATATCCCCATCTAGGGATTCAGTTTGACGATTTCCATGAAGCACTCATTCTGTGAGAAAACACTCCACAACTCTGGTAGCTCTGATGAAGTCTGTAGAAGATGTACTATTTGCCGGGAGACATCACTAAAGGTAATTACACTCATTATGGGAGACACACTTTTGAGTGGGAAATATCACGATATATATATATGAGTATCACTGCCAGGGCCATGGAAGATACTGCGACTCATCCAAATTCACCAGATACGTATAGGATAAACGCCCGGTAGAGTTTGTCACGTTGATGCCTGAATCTACCTAGGGTTAGGAATGGAAAGAGGATCTCACTCTGAACCTCTCGGAGGGATGTTGAATCTAATACAGAAAGTACTACTAATGATATCATACTCCTGTAGAAGGAAATGATGCTTGACCATCAGGGGAATGAGAATAAGGGGAACTAACTCAAACAAAACATGTCCAAGATACGGTGGACAAGAGGACCATGCCATTTTCCAACAAGTACACGGTGTGTAGAAAAGTTATATTTCGTGTCGTTTGACCCTGGGTACTACCCATGTACAGTGTCCCATGTCATAAGGTTGGTCATGTATAAAATTTAGTACACAGTGTGTAGTACAATGTACATGCTATGACCGAGTGATTGGGTTCGGCTCCGTGTACACTCACTAGGTGCCCGTACATGATCTAAACTCGTGTACTCCAACCCGTGTAATCAGTACACGAGTTGACCTGTGTTATTGTCCTTTCCTAGACGTGTGATGGAGTACATGGCCTTTTACTCCATCCCATGTCTGTATATCAGCTGGATATGCGCTGAGTCCCACTTAGCCGCCTCTTCCAAGCGATGTAGAGAGTACACTCTGTGTTCCAAAGCTATGTAATCTATCCCGTGTCCGTGTACATTCTAAAATACACACTGAGCATCCAATAACGTCCAAAACACCTTGTTACCAGGGTCACATGCCGCGTGTTTCTTCTCTGACCCCCGAAACGCTAGTTGTTGCCACTGGTACTCACGACGTGTTCTTCAGAAGTACACGCTGTGTATCCCAGATTTTTCGAGAAATGACACTCTTGGTTTGCTTGCCTCCCATGTTTCCTCGTTCATCTATCTGGCTATCCAATCACCAAGAAACACCAAAATCTGTGTCACCCAAACATCCCATGGTTGTCTCCGTTGTTTTGTGGCCTCTGATCAGCTCTCCAAATGCATTTTGATTCACCCGCACGGAGAACAGTCAAATGACAATCTCTCCTGATCTGATCTAATTCATCTTCTTCCATCACTATCGCACTTCCACTGGGTCATCATGATGTTGGATATACAGTTTGGGATCATTTTGTCCCAAAATGGATGTGAAATGGTCATTTGTTCGTCACCCCACAAAGAACGTGACAAACACACAAAGATAAAAAGGGGGAGGAAATACAAAAAAAAGAAAATTGAGGAATGAACATCCCCTGTCATTCATCACGGTGTTGATTTGATTCTATTAGTAGGATCAAACAATGCAGGATCAAAAGTTTAAACAATAATCATGAATTAATTCTCTGAGATCAACCTGATGAAACCCTCCCGCAAGAATGCATGAATCCGTGGATAAACTTGTTCGTGGTTGATCCATATTCATCGTTTAAATTCAAAAACATGAAATGATCATCCAAATAACTACCCCTACCTTCAAGGGGATCGATCGATGTTGAGAAGGTCACTGTTATCATCATAGAGATCCTTCAACTCAATGGTACAACGATCATCATCTTTGATTTATCGTCGTTCGTCATCGAGAGTTTTCTCCAAGGCTCCGTGGATTCTCCAGATATTTCTCTCAATTTTCCATAAATGACCATCATTCGATTAACCCATTAAAAAGGGGTTGTGTGTTTTGGAATTTCATCATGTTGTGGTATTAATGAGTCAATTTTTCATTTCTGTGTCGTTATGACATGGCATTAATTACTAAAAAGCCTCCATGTCTTTGTGATGTAGTGAATGTTTCCATATAAAAATAAAATAAACATTTCCATTTATTTTATGTTATTTTTAATGAAAACATTGGGAAATTAATTATTTCCCTCAACCCGCACCGGTCGAGGTTAGACCCATTCTTAGGTATATTCATCATCCAGGATGCAACGGTGCCCTCAGATTTTTAATGGGGGAATCTATTTGGAAACTCCCACAGTCGCATACAAGTTCCGACTCACTTTACATAAAAAAGTTCAAACCATCATTATGGGATCATCCGGCCTCAGAATGATGTGTTGTCACTGTTCCTGGTCTCATAATAATTCCATATAATATTTAAAATATAATACAAAAAAATCCAAGACATTACACAAATATCAATCTATGAATGTGTCATATATACATTATACGACTTAATCCCATATTTTGACATATCAGGGATCGAGTCCCACAACTCGACCACCCCATGTGGTGTGACTCATCCAGATGATGAGGTGGTCACTCATGAGCTGATATGCATCTCTACTCCACTCAATGATGATCTTCAGAAATATTTTCTGACAAATGTATATAAATATTGGGAATATATACCCATTATAACTTGGTTTCACCAGTACACTTGTATGGATACTCTAGGATATACTTTTATCCTTGTCAAAATTTTGGAAGCTTACCAGCATATCCCAACATCACCATGAGAACCACTCATGTTGAAAACAGAATATGCAGGCCATCAGCTAGAGAATGTAGCCTCGATTTCCTAGAAGATACCACCTAAAATGAAGTATCACAAAAAGGTAGCTAGAAAATGAAGAGAAGACTCACAACTATGCTCGCTATATATAGTGTTCTAGAGGCTATCAGACATCTAATACTAGGAGTCCTATGATCTTGGAAATCTATTAATCTACATATGTGGAATTATAAATTTTCAAGGCCCTACACAAAACAATGTTACCATCAAATCAAAATGTTCTCCCTATAACACCTACCTTGAAGGCCACCTTCATGAGTACAAGTTAATCGATCATTGGAACAGATCTTCTGATGAAATTCATGATAGTCCTTTACATGGCTAGAATCAAAAAGAAATAAATCCCTCAATATTTTTTTTACACCCAGAAGGTCCTCCCTAGGGTATAAGTTGTAGAAATTCTCTCTAAGGATAGACATCAAGTTATTATGCTAGTCATCACCATGATGGAATGTGTGACAGAGCTCCTCCCTATAGTTATATTTTGTTTTAGTAAGATGGTCCTCTCCCAGATGTAATCCACCATGATGGTCCTCCACATCGGATATGCAATATAAAATCTCCTTGTCACTGGACATCGAGCTATGATTGTAGTCACTGAAATGATCGAATGTTTTTTGGAGGTCCTCTCCTTAGTGATATCATATTTTATTAATCAGGTCCTCTCCTTGTGATCTTAATCCCTAAAGGTCGTTCCCATCATATACCCTATAGAAACTCTCCCTTCAAACAAGCATTAAGGAATGATTGTAGTCCTCCCCATAATGGAATGCACTTTAGATTTCCTGGGCATAGTGACATCTTAAGTTATTAAGAAAGTACTACAAATTATGTAATCCACCATTATGATCATCCTTAGGGTGAATGATATAGAAATTATCCATGAAATTTTTCATCGAACTATGATGGTATCCCACACCATAATGGAATACATTTTGGAGTTCATCCTTGCAGTGACATATTATTTCAGAAAGAAGTTCCTCCCCTTACTATTTCCCACCCTGATGTTCGTCTCCAGGGTATACACTATAGATATATTTCATAAATATGAGCATCAAGCTATGATTGTAGTCCACACCATGACACCATGTGCTACAATGGACCTCTATATAGTGAAATCGTATTTTTTTAGAAGTTCATACCCTTATGGTCTTATTCCCTAAAGGTCCCCACTGATTATATGTTGCAGAAATGCTCCATACATTCAGACATCATGTTATTATGGAATTCCTTTTCATGATGGAATTCATTGTAGAGGTCCTCCCCCATAATGGTATCTTATTTCAGTAAGGAGGTCCACCCCCTTCTGAGTAAAATACCAGGAAGCCCTCATATTAATTGGTTCTTTGAAATATGGTTTAATTCATGTTGGATACACTATAAAAAAAAGTAAAATATTCTCCAAAATAGGAGATGTACTAGAAAAACACTTATCCTCTGAGCCACTACTATGAAATTCCCATATCAATGAGACCCCTAGTATCCCCACTACTTATGAAAAAATTATCAAGAAGAACCCTTGTTTGAAAAATAATGTTGAGTAATCTCTAGAAGAAGATAAAAAATATATGATGATCCTAAAAATGAAATTTTCTAGGGATAATATACCAATTATTATTTGGACTTGTCTTCATCTTAGTTCAACATATTAGAGGCATTGTTATAACTATGGGAACACAATATCCATATCAATATCTAGAATTCTCTTTACCAACTAAATTATAAATTCATTCCTTGTGAATGAATTGGAGACCATGTAAAAATATTTGGAGATCTTCTTCTTCATATCCACCTGGAATCCCTTTCATCTAAATGAGAAAAAAAATCAGAGAAGTGATAGAAAATTCTTCAATTGTCATGCCTCAATTTATTTTCTCAATTTCATTATTTAATTTTTGAAACCTCTCCTGGTGTTGTGTTTATATTTTAGTATAGGGGGAACATGAATCATTTATTTCCACCTCAGGTCTTGTACAGTAGAACCTAGCGTAAATGAAATCTTGTAATGTCATCATTCCTAGGAATTTGTCATGGAAAAAACCATTCTCATGAAAGATGGAATGCTAAACAAGAATTGACCTTGATTAAGTCTTAGAAATGTTACTCTTGATGAGATAAATCCATCAAGAAGCTACTAAAAAACGTGAATAATAAAATCTATAAATCTTATCACATATGGGAATCCAGTCATCAGGCATTGCAATCGTCCTTATAATTAAACAGTTCATGTGCATGATCATCATCTTATCCATCTCACTCTCAAATAAGTTTGCTCAAGATCAAGAGAGAAATGAAGAAAACAATAGGTGAAAAAATCTGGGATAATCCACAAACTATAGTTATGAAGGAATTTTTTATCAAAAAATAGCCCTATAAGACTGAAAAAATAAGAATAGGGAACAACACTAGGAGAATGGGTTAAACCCCAGAACATTGGGTCGGAGGAATTTTTACCTCAACCACTCCCTTAGTGTATATCAATTTTCTCTCTTTTAGGGAGGATGATAAGAGGAACGATCTCCCAGTTCACCCAATATTTTGATATAGTTACTTTATAAGGTAGGTGTATTTCAAGGCTGCATATGTGCTCCCTTTGATTCACACCTCATCAAGTAGCACAAAGAGGATCTTAGAATGGATATGAGAGATCTAAGAAAGGACTAAAATAGCCCACTTATCCTTCATTATGCAGTACAAATATTGTAATGACTAATGAATAGGTGATCATCATAGAAATAAATCATATAGATGGCAATAAAAATGAAACAAATGAATAAGATAAAGGATTGGATGGTTCCACTCAGAGTACAGTCCATATCGAGAATGATGGTGTGCTCACCCAGAACCATAGAATCGCTCTAAATTTATGAAATCCTTGAATCAATCATATATTTTCTCTTTAGTGAATCACTTCTAGAAAGAATAATAAATCCAAAGCCTTATATGACCCACCACCTCCTCTCAATGCGAACTACTCCCTTTTTCTCCAACAAATATTCGCTCAATAAGAGGATGAAATGAAATATTTAAGGTTAATCAATGATGATATTATCTAAGGAAGTGTTACTATAAAATATTCTCCCCCATTAGATCCCTAATATGCACTTCAAGAATGTGTACATCAGCTATAAGAACTCATCTTAATGATTTAAGCAAGGCTGGGACATCATCCCAACCCAGTTCCATGATCATCATTTCCCCTAGACTCGATCATGGATGTATATCAAGATTTTGATCCATGAATGAGAAAACCAGAATAGGTTCATAAAACCCCTCAATAAATTTCCCAATTCAAATACCCGCCTAAAATTATAGCATAACCAGCACATAAAATCCTTCTTCTCACATCACATGTCCAAGATCATGTTCGACGGAACACTGATCAAGGGCTTATTGACACCATTGATTTATTGGCACCTCAATTGGAATACAGAGAGGATAGGTGTGCACCAGTATAATCGAAATAAAAACCTTACCCCAACTAGGTGAGTGAAACCCTATCACTTCCAAAATTAAAGATGATATGTTTATCATATTCCATGAATTTGGTGACCTAGAACATCAGATGAATCATTATGCATCCCATTATGATCCAATTATGGGAACTTCAAAATACCAAGAAGTAGTGAAACTCGGATGCTAGATGAGAAACCTACAAGGGTAATCCATTGTATGGTGTACCATTTATTCGAATATATTGATCATGGGATGGTATGAACTCAATTGGAAGTTCATCTTCCAGTTCAGTACAGCACTGTAGAAGACAACAAATAGAAACCTCTCAAACTATGAATTGTGATAAAACGATAGTCTTCGATTTAAATTCTAGATGGAAAAGGGATGAAATACAATAGGAACTGACTGCTTCCCCATGAAGATATTCTCTCTCTCTACATTGATGAACTCTATAAAGGTCATGGAATGAATCTCTTTCTAGTAAAATATATATATTTCGTTTTCCATATTTCTTTTCCATTTCTTGAACAATGAAAGACTCTATAAAATGGGATACGCTCATGTCCAAGATTACTCCCCCAATCGTAGGGAAATGAATAGGATAGTCTAAAGAGGTATATGTCCCAATGAATTTGTTCTCTTTGATTTCTCCATAAACTAATCCAATGATATATTGGGTAGCACTCTACTCATATCAATATAAACCCCTCCTTGGTAGGATGAGTGGAGGGGGCCCATACGAAATCTATTTTATGAAATAATTATAGAGTCTTCTCATTCAGATATGATAATGTCAATTGATATTTTATAGATTGCATTTAAAATGATTTACTTCACCTGACACAACCTAAAAAGATCAGTTAGGTAGGTCCTGAGGATAGGACACATTATTTCCCCTTTCATTAGATATAGGGACACAATATTATGTAATGATTCATCTACAAATACCTCCTTTAGAAAATGGTGGATTTTGGGTAGGTAAATTTGGGAAGGATACAATCACTAGTATTAAGTGTTTTCACCATTTCAATGATGGAAAGAGTCATGTGGTAAGATGTTTTTTAAAAGAAGGTCAAAAATGTTTCATAATTGGATGGCTCAGAATATAATCAACCAAAATCAATATATTCTAGAAGAACATTTAAAATAATAAAATGTGCCCACATCCACTTATGCTGCAACATAGTCAATGTCATCATCCCAACAGACCTTGAATGGTTTTCCATTTAAAAATATTTTGGGCCATAAAGGAAATGAAGTGTATGATGATAAACCTACATCAAGGCTAATGTTGGATTTGACCCTCTAATATTTTATTCCTTAATATTTTAAACCATGGGCATCACCGCACCAAAACACTCCACCAGAGATGGTCAGCTAGAAAAATTCCATGTTAAATGAGGGTATATCTTTTATATCTATTAACATCATTCACTTATTTTATACATTATTCAATAATGAGGGTGAATATGATTCCAAGTTCCCCACATCAGATTTGGGAACTGGAGGTAGGGACTGTAGTAATCAACAATATCAGGTAAGGTGTAGCCATAAAAGAAGCCATACTTCAAGACACTCCCCTACTCAAACATTCAATGTTGCAAAAACTCATCAAAGAGACCTTACTCAAGTTCACCGGGAATAGGGAAATACTATTTAATCAGTCAGAATCCACCCAGATCCTATCACTCTGGCATGTTAATAAATAGTGGAGTAGATGTAAGATCTCTCTCAATAGGTAGGTTTAAATTCCCAAACCAAACAACTGAGGTAAGGATCAACTCTAACTCTAGATTCAAGGGTCGGTCCATCTATATAAAATAATTTATCCCCTATATATCCTAATAAAGTTAATCTACATACATGTAAACGCATGCCTTCAGAATAGAATTATTTAACCTTGAATTGTTATTGTTGGTACTGGCTATGCTATCAATTCTAAGTGCACTGATTGTTTCAAAATATCTGTGGGAATAACTCATAGAGGCTTCGTTAATCCCCCTGGAGTTTTTCTATGAAGTGGATGTTGTTGAGGTCTATGGGAATGAAACTGTTTCTAAGGAATGTGACATAGTTATATCCTTCCCAAATAAAGATGAATATTGAATTATAAAGAAGTGAATCAGACCCTTCTGTGTATCCCGAAGGATAAATGATGTCGATGTCTGAATTTTTTTTCCATAATGGATATATAGATTGACTCATCGAGTGAGAACAACCATTATTTTATGTGGAAATGAGGATAACCTAACACCTTCTTCTGTAACACTACATGTCTATGAAAAAAGTGAGAATAATTCATTAGGATAAAATGAGCATAATGATATGTTTGCAGACCTCATGGATGACTCAAAATTTCATGCAGTTCGATAGAACATTACCATGAAAGTATTTCTAGGAAATACCTAGTTGCATAACCAGGTTGAAATCCCCTCATCATAACATTAAGGAATCAAATATTTCATTAATGGATCAATAGGGAAATTTCATGATGAAGATGCCTTGTTTGAATCTTACAGGACACAATATATCAAAATAGGATTCTATAATGGGAAATAGAAACAAACCTTGGTTGGTGTTGTTGATTCAATCACTGCCCTGAACGGTCAAAAAATGATCCCAACCTATCCATTAAAGTAGATCTATGAAAAATATGACTTTCACTATCAATCAGATCAAGTATATGAGTCCATATTTATATGTATATATTTTATTATATTCATCAGTTCTTCCATGACCATTGTGTCCAATTGTGTTGAAAAGTTTTTCGATTCTCTAGACTATGGTGTAATTTTAGATGAAATTCCTTAAATCAATTAGTATAGCTATAGGAAATCCGTTTTTCACTAACTAAGGAATATGAGGTTGTCTCATCACACAAGGGGGATGCAGACATTCATCCTTCTTCCCTCACTCCATCCTCTACCTTGTTTCAAGGAAATATCTCAATATTAGTATCTTCAATGAATGTTGGTTAATCTTGTGAATATCAAGATTAAGACTCTTATCCTAAATATGGAGAACATATCCCATTACATGCTCCTCATGTGGTATTAAATGAAGAAAATAGGATGAAGAAGAAGAGGGAGGGGCCTTAGGGATTCCCCTCCACCATTTGAGTAAGGCATCTCTACCACCAATAATGATATCAAATAAATAAATATTGGTATATAAAAAGACCCATGACCCACCTTGTTAAGTGAAGCCATGTTTTCTTAAGAAAAAAAAGTATAAAGATCATTATTAAAGAATCATTAGGATGTGTTCTCTTAGTGGTACATAGAAATTCCAGGCCTCAATCTCGTGTTATCTACTCATCACCCAGGCCATCTAGAAGACTATAGGGGCTATAGAAAGGTAGCCAGACGAATACACCCAACCCATGCTACCAAAATATATTCTCAACATCAAAATATCATCAAATTAATATTCATTAGAGAGATCCAATATCCCAAATGGTTGGCCAATATCATCCCCGTCAGGAAGAATAATGGGAAAATCATAGTCTTCATCAATTTTAGGGATCTCAGCAAGCTCTACTAATGTTATGAATTCCTAGTTCAGATCATTGAACAACTAATTGATTAAATAGTCGTATATTAGGATCTCTATTTTATTATTAGATATTCCTAATATAATAAAATAGAAATGGCCTAATTAGATGAAGACTACACTCTCTTTAAGTCCCCAAAGATTATTTTTTCTATCAGGTAATTTAATTTGTATTGAATAATTTAAGTGCTACATACCAACATTACACACATAAAATAATTAATCACTTCATGGGAATTTTGTAAAATTCTATGGTGATGGTCTGGTGGTTAAATCTAAAAAAATTATTAGACCTCCTATAAGATCTTGAAAATGTCTTTAATAAATTATGGTAGCACAACCAGAAAATGAATCTTTGAAAATGTCCTTTTGTTTTTACCATAGGGAAATTTCTTAGCTTTTTCATACACCATCATGTAATCGATGTCGACCTCAATAAGGAAAAGTATATCCATGATTTTTTAAATCCACACAACAACATAAAGTTGAGATGAATTCAAGTAAACATATCATACATCTTGTGCTTCATAGAAAACCTTGATGGAAAATTCTTTCCATCACTAGGTTGATAAAAAGGGGGATTTTATATCAGGGGACTGGAAATTTTCTGGAAGTTCTAAACAACATCAATTGATGTCTCTTAAGATTAATAGTGCTAATTCCACAAGTCAAAGGATGGACAGTTATTTTTTATATTAAAACCCTATAATGATCAATGGGTTCCTTTCTTGCACAAAAGAAAAATGTCGGGAGTGAAAACACCTTTATTATCTCAATAAAACCATGACCAATACTGACACTCATTATTCTGATATCGTGAAGAGTTTTATGGTGATAATCTCTATGGTCTAGAATTTGATGAACTACCTACATCATCCCAAGGCCCATTTGGTCTCTTATAGAAACCCACTCAAATATATCCTCATACATCAAATGTTGACCGGATGACTATGATGGTGTCTGATCATTCAACAATAGTTTTAAATCTAGTTTCTATATTCGAAATTGGTTAATGTCCTGGAATTAACATATTTTTTGGAAGAGAGACCCTTAGATAAATTGAATTCATAATATTTTTAATTGCATGTTAGATAGGTTTGCTATGTTCAATAGGACATCTATATATGGGAAATTAATTTTTATAGTGCATCTGGATAACTGATATGAAAAATTATGGAAGCCCCCATGTTAAAAAAGTGGAGTTGGGAGTTTTTTTAATTTATCTAATAGAAGAAGTCATTTTGTGATCTTTACAATTATCAAAGGGATGTATGAAAAATGTTGCAAAAAAATAATCTCTCATTAAAGGGCTATATCACGAACAACCAGTTAAAGTATATCACTTAAAGATAAAGCAAGACTCAGAACTGGTCATTATAGTTTTTCTTGATGATTCTGCTATAAAAAAGGATGATTCAATCCCCCTATTAAACAAAATTGAGGGACTAATTCTAGAATTTATATTAGTTCAAACATTGACTCACATCCCATGATTGCATAATTCCAAAGCTGATTCATTGGAAAAGGAATCAACAACTCTAGCTAATCTAGACTAGGATGAAACGGTCATTAGTATTTCACATCATTAGATGGTATCACCCTTCGTTCTAACCCATATATAATTGATCAATGAGATTAGTACCATCACCTAACCATACAATCGTACTACCATTTAAATTAAACCATTTGTGGACTACCTTACTAATGGATAACTCCCATTGGAATGAACTAAGAGAGAGAAAATCTAAATATGAGAAATTTACATTTTCTTATAAGACAGTACAAATAATCAAAAGGAACACTATAAGAGGATTATAGATGGGTTCCATCCCTAGTGCATTGATGGAGAAGAGACCATCAATATCATGTAGTGGAACGACCCATAATTTTATTAATAAAAATTCATCTTGATCAAATTAATTGTATTATGTAAAATAGTTATATAAAACATATTCAATTATTGTGTTTTATGTTTCTGGATTTTAAAATACTATTAAGAAATGATACCATTGCTAATATAGTCATTGAAGAGTGATCACATGATTAGTATAAATTTATGTCTTTAACAGATCCAATTTACTCTAAAAAAGGAAGTGATGGCCTCATCCAAAAGAATTTCCCCTTACAAATACAATTTTTTAGAGCTCGTAAAGGAGGTGGCATCATTGGACTTCGCTCTAGACCATGCCCTAGCCGAGGTTCAACATGTTAAGCTCAAGGGGAACCGCCTATGGGAGAAGTGTAAACTGATAGATATTACCACCAAAACAATGTTATCTGAGCCACCCCATGATTTTTCACCATAAAAAACAATTCCCTTCGGTCTTTTGAGGGTGTTATAAGGGGTTATATAACAAGACCCTAGTTCTATGATTATGTACATTATTTTTCTACAGAATCAATAGTATACATTCATTTAACTATTGTAACTTTGTAAATAGATTTTAATGCCCAAATAGTATTTTTAAATATTCCATTATGAAATTTATTTTGATGAATTGTTGGATTTTTGAATGAAATAATATTTTGATAAAATATTATTACTAAATTAATTTTCATTAAATATGGATGATAATATTTTTTTATGAATACAATGGTAATTTTTATTAGGGGTTGAACGCTATTTTCTCAACACCCATGAATTTTTGATAAATGTCTGTATATATTTTAATAGTAAGAATTCACATATTTTAAATATTATTTTGATAAAATAAATATTATTTTTGGAATTAGGATGTTGAATTTATCCCACGGTTAATTTTTCATAATTTTCTCAGATAGTCAAATTTTGGGTAAACATTAAATACCATGTAATTATAAAATGTTTTTTATTATATCATAATAATACTAATAGTGATGTAATAAAATACTATGAAAATTATGTTCATCCCATATATTTTTACCATTAAAATAATGTGATTTTAGGATTATTTGATTTATTTTACAAATCCATAGTGGAACCTCTAAGACATATAAAACATTTTAACTTTTTTAAATGATATCTTTCATAGTGTGACTCACCACCGCATAATAATGACTAATATTTTAAAATTTTCAGTCATTGGGCTTATAAAATATTTTTTCCACTCACATTTAGAAAAAACCAAGGGAAATCACCATGGGCTAGTTTGTGGTTTAGATTATTTTAATGTGTGGTGACCCAAACCAAAATAATAATTAATTCCCACTCCTTTCCTATACAATCCCACCAAAGATACTACTTTCTATTCACTCAATGACATTGGAGCTCAACAAACCCCTTCCCTCCTCTCTCTAGAATCCTCTGAAAGGCACCCCAATATCTTAATAATCCTCTCTCAATCCTCTCCCAAGCCGTTGGGACACACTTCCATGTTAGAGATTTCTTCCTTTCTCATTTTATCCATGTTTCATAATATTTTTATGCCCTTTTATTTTTTATTTTAAATGTTAGAGTGTGTTTTCAAACCTCCCTGTTTATTCCCTCTTTCTGTTTGAATAATGAGAAACTCCTTTCTCTCTCATCAATGCCTCACATGTACACCTGTTACCATGCCGAAATTCAATAAGAAATTTATCTCTCCTCATTTACATTCATGAATTATTTTGTATTGTGAATCTAAAATTCCATTACTTATATTGGGACATGTATCTATATGACCCCCTAGCATTCCATTTTAGGTACATATGATGTGACTCCCCTTTCTCTCACATAAACGATTTTTAATAATTGTTTTGTCATGCCATTATGCTGTCAAAATTACACTATGATTTTATATGACAAAGTCATTATGTAGTGAGTACCATTTCTATTTCTCTATCAAGGGTATTCACCTTTATGAACATATTATTATATATTATAGAGTTCCATGTAATAATTATTCATTCCTATATCATGTAATAAATAGTGATATTTAATTATTTCATGTTGTATGATCTAGGTGGAACAATTGTACATGAAATGAAATGTTTAAGAAGGGTGTCCCCTAATAGCACTCCAATGCATTGGGTAAAGATTATTATCATGATACATCAAATGAAATGTGGGTTTACTCAATCTAATTCTAGTGCAATTAGTGTTTACTCATTCTCCATGTGCAACGAGCCTTGGCCGATTCTAATACCATGTAAAATGTTTTTGCCACATCTCCATGTTATGATAATCATGACTTCATAGTCATTTTTATTTTATGCTCCGTTGATATGCTTATTTCATAACATGTATTGTATTCTTCAAGTTATTCTTGGTTTACTCTTTTACTGTGCTTTATTGCTCACCCTTTTCTTTGGCATTCTCTCAGGGTATCCCATGCATTGCTATGTATGGAGGAATATAGTGGTCATGTAAATTAATTTTTCAATAATGTTGTTGTTTTTCATGTTTAAGGTTATTATCTAATGTTCCTAATCCTCAAAGTCACTAGCCCTTTTGATATTCTATGTTGTATCAAGTGTATATTTTATGTAATAAATCATGTCTATGTGTTTAATAAATAGTAGGGTTGTTATAATTGATATTTGAAGACCTGATTTGTTATTTTTTAGATTAGTATTATAAAACCCTAGTGAAAACCTTTGGGATACGACTATGTATAATAAAACATACCATAATTTTGGTGAGTATTGATTATGTGGTTTATCAAGAAAATACATCCATGTCTGGATATTAGCTTGTAGGGGTGGCTCTAGTGATGATATACCTTAGATTTAAAACTATGATAAGGAGTTTCGTGCATGACCTAGGGTATCTTGGTACACAATAACTGGCCTTTCTGAAATCTTTGTTAGGACACTCCTGGAGGCTATTCTTTCATAAATTCACAAGCATAGTATGAACCATGGTTAATGGAATAGAAACATTTCTCTAATAATATATGTTGGGAAGTACATCATGGATAACATAGGTTGAATCCTATAGATTCATAATTTATGGAAATAAATATAATTTATAAGTAAATCATTTCTTTATTGGGACTAACCTTTATTTATTACCGCTAACATTGCTTTATTCCAGCCAATATCCAGTAATATGAGGACTCGAGCTAACAACCGATATGAATATCAATGTGATGACTACTCTAATGAGATGCACAATCTGTGGGTAGTAGGAATTGAAAAAATTATCACAATAATCTCCCAGTTAAATCATTCATTGAATAGAAACATAGGCCAATAGTAATTTTCATCCCCCCACCCCATATGAAAGAATAAGTCTCAATCGAGAGCTTCATGAGACAATGTCATACTACTTTTACTGTGTCATCTGATTCATCAATCACTGAACAATGGATCAACTCTATTGAGAATATCTTCTCTATCCTTCAATATTCTGAACATGAGATGGTTCTTTTGGATGATTATCATATAGAAGGTTGAGTCAATCAATGGTTTAAAATGATCAAAAATATAAATCCTGAGGGGGAGATTGAGGCGTTGGAATGAATGGATTTCTAAGAAAATGTGTTTCGACAAATATTTTACACAAACCCTCTGACATAAGATGGAAAGGGACTTTCTTCCCTCAAGAAAAAAGGTGATGAATCCATTGGATCATAAGATAAAAACATTACAAGGCTTGCATGATACACCTACGACTTTGTTGTTTACCCCGAATACAAGGTTGGCCGCTTCTTTGGTGGGCTGAAATCTAGCATATAGAAATCCGTGGTGATCTGTGACTTTGATATCCATAAAGAAATTATTTGATGCTCCCTCAAGGTCTAAATGGAGATTTGATAATATTATGGGTATCATGTGGATAAGAAGTGCCAGGTATAATTCAATTCTGGCACTTTGATGGGTAAATCCAACGGTGCTAAGAAAATATTACACACCACTTTGCAAAGGTTTGTAAAGAAGCACCCTAGAAATTTCTTGAAAGAGATGAGGAAGTCCTTTATTTTTGGATGTGTAGGACAAATATCCATTAAATTCCAATAAGAAAAACATGCTACTATGATGGATGAGACGAACTCTCTGTTTAACACTCAACAAATTGTTCATTACTTCAACTACAAAAAACCATGGCACCATGCAAATTAGTTCCCAAATTCAAGGGCTTCTGGAGGCAACCAATAATCTCCAAGGTAGCAAGGGTTAGCTTTTACCATCACTACCACTGAAGTGAACCCCTACAATGAAGTGTTATTAGGTATGCTAGTTATTCATTCAATAATAGTTAACATATATTTTTATTTTGGTTTTATGCATCCTTTTCTATCTTAGATGATTAGTAGAACAATCCCAACACCACTGAAAATCATGGAAGTAATGATGTAGGTGTGTATGGTAAATGTAGCAGTCATTCAATCGCATGAATATAACTCCTCCCATACCATAATTTGTGGATTCAACTTCCCAATGAACCTCAACATACTCTCTTTGGTGGAACTTGATGAAATTATCAGAATGAATTTACATTCCTTATAAGGAGCCAACATAAATTACTATGAGTGGGAAATCACTCTCCATATAATGAATCAACCCTTGATTCTATACATGTAAAAGGAGGAAGATGAATATTATTTAGCACCATCATCTCAAGTGTCAATATTACTGCCATATAATCATGTGTATCTAGCTTAGAGGTTCGAGCATAAGGAAGAAACCATCTTTTAAGACATGCTTATTGTGAGGAAATTCACTGAATTGTTTCTTGAGAAATTTCCTAGTCTTTCTCCGAGAAGAGATGTTGAATTATAAATTGATCATATACTTTGGGAATTTCCAATATTAATGATTCTATATATAATGGATATTGTGGAAATTGATGAGCCGAAGACACAACTACAAGATAATCTAGATAAAGGGTTTATGCATCCATGTGCATCACCATTAGGTGCACTAGTACTGTTCATTAATAATAAGGCTAGGTCAATGCACCTTTGCATTGATTGTCGTGAGCTCAAAAAAATCACGATGAAGAAAATGTATCCTCTTCAATGATTTGATGACTTGTTCAACCAGCTACATGGAGCACAATACTTTTCCATGGTGGATTTGTGGTTGGGATATTACCAAGTAAGAGTGAAGGAGGATATCCCCAAGACTGCTTTTTGTACAATTTACAGGCACTATGAATTCTTAGTAATGCCTTTCGGACTCACAAATACTCTAGAAACCATTTTGGACAAGATGAGTTGAGTATTTAGAGATTACCTCAACAATTTTGTAGCAATCTTTACAGATGATCTTCTAATATACACCAAACCCAGGGGGATCATGAGAAGAATCATATCAAAGTACCAGAGACTTTGCTAAAGGAGAAGCACTATGAAAAGTACAACTGGTGTGAGTACTAGTTGAAGTAGGTATCATTCATAGGTCATATCATCACAATAAATGGGATATATGTGCATCCCTCTAAGACATATTCAATAGAGGGATGGTTGATGCCAACATCGATAATGGATATCTGAAGCTTCCTTAGGTTAGCAGGATATCATACCAGATTTGTGAGAAAATTTTGATGATAGTAAAACCCTTTTACCAAGATAAATCAGAAGAGACTGAATTTTTCTTTGAGTGATGAATGTGAAGAGATCTTGAAGGTGTTGAAAAGGAGGTTTTTCACTAATCCTGTGCTGACATTACCCGTGAGTGGATAAATTTTTGTTGTATTTAGTGATGATTCGAAGAAGGGCCCAGGTTTTGTGTGGATTTAGAATGAAAAATTCATTTCCTATTATTCAATGAAATTGAATGTTCATCAGAAAAAATATTAAACAAATGATCGGAAGTTGGCTTTAGTGATCTTCTCATTAAAAATTTGGTGGCATTACCTCATTGGGGAGAAGTGTGAAATATATACAGACCAAGAATTCCTCTAGTATATATTTACATAGAAAGAGTTGAATATACTCTAATGAAGATGGTTGGAGCTAAAATAGGACTATGACTGCTCAATCCATTACCACCATGGTAAATCAAAAAAGGTGGTGGATTCTCTAATTAGAAAGGAACCAGCAATTATATCCTTGATGAGAATTGAAAAGTGTCCAATCTTTTTAGATTTGATGAAGATGCGCACGAGAATCATAAATAGAGGATCATAATCAATACTTTCACAAATGATTGATCAAATTCCTCCATTAAAAAGTTTAAAGGATGATATGGGAATTCAGATGAAGGTTCAAACTATTAGAAAAGGAAAATCCTCATAGTTAAATGTCAGTAAATAAGTAATATTGTGATTTGGCTCCAGACTAGGTGTTCCATCGAATATATTTTTCAAGAAGGAAATTTTGGAAGATGGACATAGTTAAAATTTATCCACTCACTTAGGAAAAATGATGTATTAAGATCTCTGAGAGAATTATTGGAGGAATAACATGATGATGGAAATTGTTGAGTATACATCAATATTCCTAGTATTTTAGCAAGTGATGGATGAGAGGAATAAGACTGAGGGGATGATTCAACCATTACACATATATTCATGGAAGTGGGAGAACACCACCATGGACTTTGCCATTGGACTTTCAACGACATCCAAATGAAACAACTCTATATGGGTTATTGTGGATTGTCTTACAAATACTACATTCTTATTTGCAATTTGGGAGGATTTCTCACTAGATCAACTAGAATGTATATACATCAAATATGTGGTGAAACTTCCTGGCATACCACTTTCTATTGTATATGATCAAGATCCAAGATTCACCTCAATGTTTTTGAAGAGTCTTCAACATGATATGGATATTGAGATGAACTTAAGTACATATTATCATCCCAAAACAAATGTCCAATCTGAGTGGATTATCCAAACACTTGAGGATATGTTGAGAGCATTATCAATACACTTCAATGGAGGATGGGATCAATATCTTCTTCTAATTGAGTTCTCTTACAACAATACATTCCACTCAAGCATCCAATTTGATCCTTATGGAGCCTTGTATGGGAAGAGGTTCATGAAATTAGAATGTTGGTATGAAGTTGGGTAGAGAAAAATACTAGGCCTTGAAATGGTCGAAGAAATGGTGTATAAGGTTAAGACCATCCAGTGGAACGTTAATGAGGCTCAGAGTCAACAAAAGACCTATGTTGATAATCATCGATTAGACCTAGAGTTTGATGTCAGAGACATGGTATTCCTCTGAATATCACAATGGAAGAGAGTTATTAGATTTGTGAATAAGGGAAAGCTTAGTCCAAGGTACATCGACCCTTTTGAGATCCTTGATCAGATTAGAGTGGTGGCCTACTGACTAGAACTCCCTCTAAACCTAACTCAAGTACATGATGTATTCCATGTATCACTATTGAGGAAGTACATACCTGACCCATCGCATGTACTCAATCCAAAGGTGGTACGATTGGAGAATGATCTCTCCTATGAAGATAATACAGTTAAGATCTCAGATTGTAGGGAAAATGTTCTATGAAATAAGAGAATTACCCTTGTCAAGGTGTTGTGGTGAAACCAGATGTTTGAAGAGCCAACCTAAGAATCAGTGGATGTGATGAATCAGAGTTACCCGCGTCTATTTTAGGGTGGGAAAATGAAAATTTTAGGGAGAAATTTCTAATGGGGAGAAGATTGTAACGACTTAATCTTTTATAAATGAAAATTCCTATTTATCCAATTAAATGTAGTATTATGTAAAATGGTTATATAAAACATATTAACTTCATTGGTTTTATGTTTATATATTTTAAAAAACCATTAAGAATTGTTAACATTACTAATATAGTAGTTGAATAGTGATAACATGATTAGTATAAATATAAGGTTTTAAGACATCCAATTTACGCAGACAAAGGCAGTGATGGCCTCATACACTAGAATTTATCCACAAGAAGATCATTCGTTGAATCTTTGAATGTTGGTGGCTTCATTAGGCTTCACTCTTGACCATGCCCAATTCTAGCTTCAACACGTTAATCATGGGCAGAACTACCTATGGGATAAGTGGATGTTGATAGAGATTACCACTCGAGCGATGTTATCTAAGCCACCCCAAGAGTCTTTCACCATCTCACACCTTAACCTTCAGTCTTATGTAGGTGTTATAAGGGGTTATGTAATGAGACCCTTGTACTATGATTATTTACATTAATTTTTTTATAGAATAAATTTTATACCTTCATTTTACTATTGATACTTTGTAAATAGTTTTTAAAGCACAAATAGTAATTTTTTAATATTCAATTAAGAATTTTTTTTATGAATAAATGGATTTCAGAATTAAATAATATTTTAATAAAATATTATTAATAAATTACTTTTTATTAAATTTGAATGATGTTATAATTTTTATGAAGACAACTGTAATTTTTATTAGGGTTTGAAAGCAGTTTTTGTCAAAACCCATAAATTTTTGATAAATTTTGGTATTTATTTTAAAATTAATAATTAACATATTTAATAAATTATTTAGATAAGAAAATATTATTTTTGGAATTAGGATGTAAAATTTATCCAACATTTAATTTTTCTTAATTTTTGAGACCGTCAAAATTTACGGTAAAATTTAAATACCGTTTAAATATATAAATTGTTTTATGACATAATAATGACCCAATATTGATGTGATAAAATACTATGAACATTATTTTATGCCAATATATATATTACCATTTAAATAATGTGATTTTTGGATTTTTTTTATATTTATTTTACAAATCCTTAGTTGACCCTCCAAGACTTATAAAACATTTTATCATTTTAAAATGATTTCCTTAAGAGATTGACTCACCACCTCATAATCATGCCTAATATTTAAATAAGTTCGACCATTGGACATAAAAAATATTTTTTTTCAGTCCCCTTTGGAAAAAACCATGGGAAAAATCATGTGCTGGTTTGTGGTTTGGATTAGTTTAATGTGTTGTAACCCAAACCTAAACAATAAAGAATTCCCTCTCCATTCCTATATAAACCCACCAAAGATCCCACTTTATCTTCACTCTAATACGTTCTAGCTTGAAAACCCCTAGAACTCCTCTCTCTATAATCCTCCAAAGGTTCCCCATGCTCTTAATAATCCTTTCTAAATCCACTCCCAAGCCTTTGGTATCACACTTCCAAGTATGTGATTCCTTCCTTTCTCATTTTATCCAAGTTTCTTAATATTGTTATACAATTTATTTCAATTGAATATGATAGAGTATGGTTCCAAACCTCCCCCATATTTCCCTATTTATGTTTTAATAATGAGATATGCCTTTCACTCTAATTAGTGCCTGCCAGGTACACCTGTTACCATGAAGAAATTTCATATGGATTTTCTCTCTCCTAATTTACATTCAAGAAATTATTTTGTATTATGAATATAAAATTACATTACCTATGTTGGTACATTTATCTATATGAACCCCTTAAAATAAATTTCAAGTCAATATTATGAGACACCTTATTCAATCTCATCAACCATTCTTATGAATTCTTATGTCATGTCGTTGTGATTCTAAAATTGCACTGCCGTTTTCCAAGACAAATTCATCGTGTCCTGAGTACCATGATCATTTCTCTATCAAGGGTATTCAACTTTAGGAAATTTTTCTTATTGATTATATAGTGTCATGTATGAAATATTCATTCCGTTAACTTGGAATAAATGATTATCTTTAATGATTCCATGTTGTATGATCCATGAGGCGCACATATACATGAAAAGAAATGTTTAAGAAGGTTGTGCCCTGAAAGTACTCTAATGCATTGGGAAAATATTAGTATCATGATATTTGAAGTGAAATGCAGGTTTACTCATTCTAATTCATGTTCAATGAGGGTTTACTCATGATAAATTTGAAATGATCCTTGTCTCAGGCTAATTCCATGTTAAGTGTTGTTTCCACATCTCCATGTCATGATATACATGATAGATCATGCCTTCATGTTCATGTTTCTTTTATTCTCCATTGATATGAAAATTGACTAACATGTATTTTAGTCTTCATTTTATCAATAATTTACTCCCTTACTAGGCTTTATAGATCACCCTTTTTATGAATGTCCTTAGTTTATCCCATGGAATGCTACGTTCGAGGGAATTTAATGGCCATGAAATGAATGTTTTCAATAAATATGTTGTGTTTCATGTTTTAATTCATCATGTAATGTTCCTAATCCATAAATACACTAGACCTATCTATATTCTATGTTGTATCAAGTGAATATTTTATGTAATAAATCATGTTTAAGTGTCTAATAAAGAGAAGGGTTGTTATAGTTTGTATCAGAGGATTGGTTTAGTTATTTTAGGGATTAGGATTAGAAAACCCTAGTGAAAGGCTTAGGGATAAGACTAATTATATAAAAAACATCCCAAAATTTTGGTGAGTATTGAGTAAGTGTTTTATCAATAAAATACATCCATGTCTGGATATGAGCAGGTAGAGGAGTCTCTGGCACAGATGTACCTGGGAGTGAAAACCCCGAAAAAAAAGTTTCAGGCATGTCCAAGGGTATCCTGGTACATGAAAATGGTCCTTGCTGCACTATTCGTTATGACAATCACATAGGATATTGTTTGGTAAATTTACAAGCTTACTATTAACCATTGCTAAGGGAATAAAAACAATTCCCCTAAAAATATGTGTTGGGGAGTACATCGTGGATAACATAGATTGAAGCCTAAAGATTCATAAGTTATGGAAATAAATGTATTTTATAATTCATCTTTCTTTGTGTTTCGATTACCATTTATTAGTTACCCCTATCATTCTCCTATTCCATCCAATGGCCGATAATAGGAGGACTCAGGCTAAGAATGGATGCAAAGATCAATTTGAACATAGTTCTAATGAGATGCCAAATCTGATGGGAGCATGAATCATGAACTTTTTCATTATACTCTCTCAGTTTACTCAATATTTGAATATAAACATGGGTCAATAGGAACATTCACCCCCCTTAAGGAAGAACAAGTCACAATCGAGAGCTTAATGAGACAAAGGCCTCTTATTTTTAATGGTCCATCTGATCCCTCAATAGGTGAATAATGGATCAAATCCATTGAAAAGATCTTCTCCATACTTCAATGTTCTGAATAAGAGAAGGTTCTTCTGGATATCTATCATATAGAAGGTGAATATGATCAGTAGTGGACATTGATAAAAAATACAAGGCCTGAGGAGGAGACTAAGGCGTTGGAATGGACGGATTTTCAGAAAATGTTTTTCGACAAATATTTCCCTTGCACCCACAGACTTATGATGGAAAGGGGCTTCCATTCCGTCAATAAAAGAAGACAATAAATCCATCAAATCACATGGGGAAAAATTTCAAGGATTTCATGATATGCATATGGCTTTTTTGTTACCCCTGAATACATTGTTGACTGAATCTATAGTGGGCTGAAACCTAACCAATAGAAACCCATAGAAATTCAGGACATTGATAGCTGTGAGGATATTATTTGATGATCCCTCAAGGTTGAAATGGATACTAGAGAATCTCAAGGGTATCATGGGGATAATAAGTTCAAGTTGGAATTCAATTTTGGTATCCCAATTGATGAATACAATAATACTAATAAAATCCAGAACCCCACTTGCCAAAGGTGCGGAAAGACGCACCCTTTAAATTGCCTAAAGGGGGCGAGGAAATGATTTAGGTGTGGACGTGAAGGGAACCGATCCATTAACTACTGACAAGAAAAACCTATTGTTGTGATAGAGGGAAGGAACACTCCATTATACTCTCAACGCATTGTTCATTGCTTCAACTACAATGAACTAGGGAACCTCGTAAATCAGTGCCCAAAGCCAAGGGTTTTTGGAGGAAATCAACAACCTCCAAGGCAACAAGGGTGAGATTTATTCATCACTACCGCTGAAGTGAACCCCAAAAAAGAAGTGGTGATAGTTATTCTAGTTATTCATTCAAGAATAATGATTATAGTTTTTGATTCTAGTTATATGTATTCTTTTATATCATGAATGATTAGTAGAACAATCCCAACACCACCATGAAATCATAGAAGTAATGATTTCGGTGAGTATGGTAAATGTATTTATCATTAAGTCCCCTGATTATAACTCATCCCCTATCATAATTAGTGGACTTAACATTTTAGTTAACCTCATCATGCTCAATCTTGTGTAATTTGTGAAATTATTTGAAGGAATTGGCATTCATTATATAGATCCAACATAAATTTCCAAGAGAGGAAAATCACTCTCTATATAGATAATTGACCCCTGATTCCATACAAGTGAAAGGATATAAATTAATCTTAATTAGCACCATCATATCAAGTGTGGATATTACTATCCTATGGGCACGTGTATCTGGCTCAGATGATTGAGTCTAAGGAAGAAACCATCTTTGGAGACATGTCTATTGTGAGGGAATTCACTAAAGTGTTTCTTGAGGAATTGCATGGTCTTCCTCCTAGAAGAGATTTATAATTCTCAATTGATCTTATACCAGGGGGCATTGAAAATATCCAAGATTCTGTTGGAATGGTTATTGTGGAGCTTGAGGAGATAATGTAACAACTATAGAATAATCTAGGTAAAGGGTTTATACGCCCATGTGATTCACAATGGTGTGCACCAGTCCTATTCATCAATAAGAAGGATGTGTTAATGTGCATTTTCATTGATTACCATGAACTAAACAAAATAACGATAATGAATAAGTATCCTCTTCCACAAATTGATGAATTGTTCGGTCAGCTGTGTGGAGTACAATACTTTTACCAGGTAGAGTTTCGGTCGGGATATTACCATGTAAGGGTGAAGAAAGAGGATATCCCCAATATTGCTTTTCGAACAAGTTACATGAACAATGATTTCATAGTAATGCCTTTTTGGACTTAGTAATTCTCCATCAATCTTCATGGACATGATGAATATATTCTTTAAATATTACCTAGTAAAATATTTTTTTAGTCATTATAGACGATATTCTAATATACTACAAAACCAAGGAGGATCATGAAAAGCATATTGGCATTATAACAGAGATCATGGGATAGGAGAAGCTCTATGAAACATACATAAAGTGTTAGTTCTAGTTTAATGATTTATTGTTCTTGGGTTATATCATCACAAGCAACGAGATATCTATGAATCTCTAAAAGATAGCTGCAATAGAGGGATGGTCGAGGCCAACATCGGTAATGGATATCGGTAGCATCCTTGGGTTAGCTATATATTATTGTTGATTCGTGAGAAATTTATTATGATTATCCAACCCGCTTACCAAGATAACTCATAAGGGAGTAATGTTTTCAAGGAGTGGTGAATGTGAAGAGTGATTAAAGGAGTTAAATAGGAGGCTTATCATTGCATCCGTTCTCACATTACCCACATGTGAAGAACATTTTTTTGTTATTTAGTGATGCTTTGAAGAAGGGCCTAGGTTTTGTGTTAATGCAGAATAACAATGTCATTGCCTAGGATTCCCAGAAATTGAATTTTCATGAGATAAACTATCAAACACATGATCTAGAGATGGATACAGTGACCTTCTCTTTAAAAATTTGGTGGCATTAACTCTTTGAGGAGAAGTATGAAATATATACGGACCACAGAAGCTCCATGTATATATTCACACAAAAAGAGTTGAATATGTGCCAATGAAGATGGTTATATCTAACCATAGACTTCAACTACTCAATACATTACCACCCTAGGAAATAGAATAAGGTGGTGGAAGCTCTAAGTAGAAAGGACCCACCAATTATATCATTGACGAGAATTCAAAATGAACCAATCTTCTTAGATTTGATGAATATGAACATGGGAATCATAAATAAGTGGACATCATTAATCCTTTCAAAATTTATTTATCAATCGTCTATTTTTTGAAAGAATAAAGAATTCTCCAAAGAATGCTGTGGGAATTCAGAATAAGGTGGAAACTATCAGAAAAGGGAAATACAAAGAGTTCAATGTCATTGAAGAAGGAATTTTGAGATTTGGGGAAATACTAAGTGTTCCATAGAATCTAGAGTTCAAGAAGGAACTTTTGGATGATGCACATAGTTCAAATTTCTCCATTCACCCAAGAAACAAAATGATTTATAGAGATCTCTAAGAGAATTATTGGAGGGATAACATGAAGAAGCTGATTACTGAGTATATGTCAATGTTAATGGTATGTCAGCAAGTTATGGCTGAGAGAAAGAAGTCTAAGGGGATGATACAACCATTACACTTACAAGAATTGAAATGGGATAACATCACCATGGACTTTGTCACTAGACTTCCAAATAAATCCAAATGCAACAACGCTATATTGGTTGTTATAGATCATCTTACAAAGACTGCACACTTATTTTCAATCCAGGAGGATTTATCACTGGATCAACTGACACAGATATAATTTAGAGACATGGTAAGGATTAATGGCATTCTACTATCTATTATATCTAATAGAGATACAAGATTCATCTCTATGTTTTGGAAGAGTCTTCAATATTCTCTGGATACTGAGCTGAACTTCATTACAACTTATCATCCTCAAACTGATGGCCAATCTGAGTAGACTATCCAAACACTTGAGGATATGTTGAGAGAATACCCAATGGACTTCAAATGAGAATGTGATCAATATATTCCTCTAGTTAAGTTCTCTTACAAAAATATTTTCCACTAAACCATCCAAATGGCTCATTATGAAGCCCTCTATAGGAAGAGGTGTAGAACACTGACATGTTGGGATGATGTTGGGGAGGGAAAACTACTAGGGTTGAAAATGGTCAAAGAAATAGTGGAGAAGGTTAATAATATCCTAAAGTACATTAATGATGCTTAGAGACGAAAAAGTCAATATTCCTATAATCATCAACAAGACCTAAAATTTGATGTTAGAGACACGGTATTCCTCTACATATCACTGTGGAAGAGAGTTATGAGATTTGTGAAGAAGGGAATGCTTAGTCCAAGGTACATGTGCCCTTTTGAGATCCTTGATCACATTGGAGTGATGGCCTATCGACTAGCACTCCCACCGAACCTATCTCATGTACACGATGTATACCATGTATCACTCTTGAGGAAGTACATAACCGACCCATCACATATACATAATCCAGAGGTGGTATCATTGGATAATGACCTCTCCTATGAAGAGAAGTTAGTGAAGATCATAGATCAGAGGAAAAAAATTCTACAAAATAATATAATGCACCACGTCAAGGTGTTTTGGTGAAACCACATGTTTTAAGAGGCAATGTGGGAATCAAAGGAAGTGATGAATCAGAGTTTCCCTCATCTGTTTTAGGGTGGGGAAAGCAAATTCTAGGGGTAAAATTTCTTATGGGGGGAATATTGTAATGACCCAAACTTTTATTAATGAAAATTTCTCTATATCCAATTAAATGTATTATTATGTAAAATGGTTATATAAAACATATTCACATATTTGATTTTATGTTTTTGGATTTTAAAATACCATGAGGAATTTTTACTATTTCTAATATAACTATTTAACAGTGATCACATGATTAGTATAAATATAAATATTAACAAATCCTATTTACATAGAAAATTGAAGTGATGGCCTCATCCATTTGAATTCTCCTTACGAATCCCATTTGTCGGATATCAGAAAGGAGGTGGTGTCATTTGGCTTCACTCTTGACCAAGCTCAATCCAAGCTTCAACATGTTAAGCTTGAGCGGATCGACCAATAAGAGAAGTGGAATTTGATAAGATAACCACCAGAGTGATGTTATCTAGGCCACCCCAAGAGTTTTTCACCATCACACACCATACCCTTCGGTATTATGATGGTTTTAAAAGGGTTTATGTAACATAACACTAGTACTTTGATTTTATACATTATTATTGTATAGAATAAATAGTATACATTCATTTTTCTATTGTTACTTTGTAAATAGTTTATAAAGGACAAATAGTATTATTTAATATTCAATTAATAAATTAATTTTAATGAGTTAATGGAGATTTAAATTAAATAATATCATAATAAATTATTATAAATTAAATAATTTTTATTAAATATGGATGATCATATAATTTTTATGAATATAATTGTAATTTTAATTAGGGTTTGAAAGCTAATTTGGTCAAAACCCATGAATTTATTATAATTTTCTTTTATTTTTAATGTATGAATTCAATAATTTAGAAAATTATTTAGATAAAATTAATATTATTTTTGGAATTAGGATGTCAAATTTATCCAATGGTGGATTTTTAATAATTTCATGAGACAGTCAAATTTTTCGGTAAAAATTAAATACAGTTTATATATATAATGAGTTATATGACATCATAATGACCCAGTAGTGATGTAATAAAATAAAATGAACAATAAATTTGACCAATATATGTTTTACCATTAAAATAATGTGATTTTAGGATTAATTAATTTATTTTAGAAAGACATAGTGGACCCTCCAAGACTTATAAAACATTATATATATTTTAAATAATTTCCTTGAGAGTGTGATTCACCACCACATAAGAAAGCATGATATTTTAAGATGTTCGTATATTGGGATTATAAAATGTTTTATCCCACTCCCCTTTGGAAAATATCATGGTAAAAAACCATTATTTGGTTTGTGGTTTGGATTAGATTAATGTGTGGTGACCCAGACCTAAATAATAAATAATTCCCTCTTCTTTCCTATATAAACCCACTCAAGATCCAATTTCCTCTTATATATAATCCATTGGTGCTCGACCAACCCCTTTCCTCCTATCTCTAAAATCCTCCCAAGGCACCCAAAGATCATAAAAATTCACTATAAAGCCCCTCCCAAGCCTTTGGGATCACACTTCCAATTAAGGGATTCCTTCCTTTCTCATTTTATCAATGTTTCTTAATATTGTTATGCCATTTTATATTCCATTGTAAATGATGGGGTATTATTTTGGACCTCTAACATACATCCATATTTATGTTTTAATGGTGATATACCCATTTTTATCTCATTAATGCCTCTCATGTACATATGTTACCATGCCGAAAGTCTGTAAGGAATTTCTCAATTTTTATTTACATTCAAGAAATTATTTGTATTATGAATCTAAAATTCCATTATTTTTATTGGAAAATGAGTCTATATGACCCCCTTATAGTATTTTTCATTTTAATATTATGATAAACCCCTTTATCTCTCATCAACCATTTTTAATAATTCTTATTTCATGTTGTTATGTTGTCGAAATTGCTCTGCGATTTTCCATGCCAAAGTCATTGTCTCATGAGTACCATTCCCATTTCTCTATCAAGGGTATTCAACTTTATTCACCTTTACTAATTGATTGTAGATTTTCATGTATTAAATCCACGTTCATTTTTAAAGGAATAAATGATGATCTTTAATTGTTCTATGTTGTATGATCCATGTGGCGCACATATGCATGAAATGAAATATTTAAGAAGGGTGCGCCCTGATAGCGCTCCAATGCATTGGGTAAAGATTAGTATCTTGATACGTTAAGTGAAATGTGAGTTTACCCATGCTAATTCATGTTCAATGAGGGTTTACTCATGTTCCATGTTCAATTATCCTTGTCTCATCCTAATACCATGTTATGTGTTGTTTCCATATCTCTATGTCCTGATAATCATGATATATCATGACTTCATGTTCATGTTTCTTTTATGTTCCATTGATGTAATAATTTCCTAAAATTTAATTTTATTCTTCAATTTATGGCTTCTTTACTCACTTACTCTACCTCATAGCTCACCCTTTTCTTATTCATGTCCTCAGGTTATCCCATGTAATGCTATGTTCGAGGGAATGTTGTTGTCATGTAAATGAAGTTTTCAATAAAGATGTTGTGTTTCATATTTTACATCATTAAGTAAAGTTCCTAAGCACAAAAGACACTATACATATCAATATTATAGGTTTCATAAAGTGATTATTTTATGTAATTAAACATTTTTATGTGTGTACTAAAGAGAAGGGTTGTTATATGAAGGAAGTGCACACTGAAGCCTATTGTTCTCACTAGTAAGGACTCAATCATTCCCACAAAATTTAGAGGCTTGGATTCAATTATTCCTCTCAAACATAGAATGGAACTGACTTCAAAAATAGGATCCATTACAGATATTTTCATTCCAATTTCATTCATCCACCCTAATTTTTCATCACACATCCAAATAATACTATCCATTTTACATACGAGGAATGGAAATAATGCAACCATATTTTCATGCTACAGTGATTTAGTTCATGTACATTCAGACAACAACTGACTAATTCTCTACGTTGGTGGAAGCCATGCCCCTCAATGTGGTAGGGGTAGGGAACATTATCAGCCTTGATATTTATAACATCATCAACATATTTGGTGTCCATCATACAATACTGATGGCAAACAACACCAATTTCTCTTCTTCGGAATTTTGAAAATTATATTATATCATGTCCAACCATTCATTACACTACCATGTTGCAGGAAATAGAAATATTGAGGTCTTCATCAATACCATATACAATATAATTCAGAATATTGGAGATATGGATAAAAATCCTTTGATGGAAAATCTCATAAAAGGATTTTTAAATTTCCATAGCACAAACAACATTTCCGACTAGGAAACCTAATGCACTTTAGAATATGGGAAAGATGTGTTCATGCCCATCAATGTTTAATTTACCTTTCTCCATATCCTCATTGGTGATTAGCTATCAAAAGATGACCATTCCAAGAAATTGATGAATGAATTGGAGCAATAGGATGTGAATATATTGTATACCCTGCACCATTTGGGGTTCCACGAAAGCTGTATTGAACGATATTTTAATAAGAATGTTTTCCTTATATATTTCCTTGAAGGATAGATGATGTTAGTCCTTAGTAATCTAATGATACACAAATATAATCCTTCATGTTAGAGCCAAAATAGGAGGGACCCTATACCATACTTAAAGTCTACTCCAATGGAAATTATTCTTCAATCTTGTTGGAATGTCACCTCAACATTGATCTTAAAATTCAAGGTTACTAGATAAGTATTTTTGTGTAATCATTAGGTTCCATAATCCTGATTTCATGAAGTTAAACCACGTGGGTACTTCATCTTATCAACCATATGTTAAATTTTATAGCATCCATAGTCCTTTTAGCATGATCTTACAACAAACATACTAGTGTCCCATCCTAATGATAAAAAACTATGTGTCCACATCCTGAGCATATGATGTTAAACGTTTCACATAATATAGAGTACAATACCTAAATCAAAAACTCATTTCCAAGTATCATGGATGAAAACTATGTGCATGACTCATTTTGAATGAATACATGTTGTGTGGGCCTACTTGATCATTATTCATGTGGGGTTTGTCATGCCACTACAATATGCAATTCCATTTTAGTGTGATATCCCCTTTTTACAAACTCTACGACATTAAACTATGAGTTAAATGTTGTGATCACATGAAATTAAATTTCACACTAACTTTTCCCAGCTACATGATGTTAAACATTGTAGCCAGTATTTATCACAAGATCCGAAAAAAAGAACCACACCACTACTCATTTCAAATGCCAATAAAATTCATGACATCAATGTCCTTACCATATTATGCTAAAATGACTGGGAATCAACCCTAAAATTGGAAATTATCCACACATGAGCAAGATCATTGTAGGAAAATGATAAAATAACTCTTTCCGCACAGGAGAGTTCGATCCATGTTAGGAGGATATTTATCAACAACTACATACATATTGATACTTGTCCATGAAGGATTTGTATCAATGTTAACATTTTATATCCTGATCCTATAACCAAAAATAGAAATGTGTGTCCCCTCCCAATGTATGGGTCAGACCTATATAGATTGGTTGATATTAAGAACTATATATAGATTCATTCCTGCTATCAGAAAATACATAGTGACATTGATACCTCATTATATGGTGACCACCATAAGATACAAAAAAACTACCCCCTATCTAGAATAAACAAACTCAATCAATAAAAGGGAAATTGATGTATATCCAATTTATAGGGTTGTTCCAAGAAAAATTCCATTTCCGAACACATTAGTCAGATCTGTGTAGGGAGCCTCATCAAGAACATTTTGTGGGTTTATTCTCATTTCAATAGGAGACATAGTGACGTCTGGACCATAATGTCATGGAATAACATTGGAATATAAAAACAGTTCCCTCTTATATAATGATCAAACATGCATAGATAGTTTTCTTCGGGAACTACATGTGTCTTGATTCATGTCCAAGAAGGATATATAGTGATTCTTGGATTTACACTCTTTGGCCAAGTAAGAGCATTCCACACTTTCATATTGGGTCACCCCTATACTTAACACATGAACTTAAACTTCACGGGTCTCGAAAACTATGTGTGTCTTGATTCCTTTCATTAAAGGATACATAGTGATGCCTCGATCTTAAATCCTAGGTCCATCCATGAAAAGAAATAAAAAATTGCCTCCCCCTTATGAACAAGTCTAACATACACACAGATCCATTTTCAAGAACTATGTATCACTTGATTCATGTACACTGAATATATTAAGAGTCATAAGGATGTTATATCTTGGCCCATTAACCCCAATGAAAAAATTACCTCTCCCTATGTATGGGCTAGACAAACACCTAGATCTTTTCATCGAGAACCTCATATAGATGGATTATCAGCAAAATGTGATCTGTAGTGCTTCTCGGATTATATATCATGTCTAGTCCCCACCATCCAAAATTATTATATATTTCATTTTATCACCTTTATGTGAAAAAATAATCCCTTTTTTCTCATACTAAGAAATTCTCGCACGGGTTTAGGAGTTTCAAAAGTGTTATTTCCCATGTGATAAAGATGTTTCAATCCAACTCTAGGTTTTCAATGTAATGGTAGTAAGTCCATAAAAGATACACCAATTGGTCTTCCTGAATGACATTAAACTTCTTGAAAGACATCCTTTATATGTGATAAAAACTATAAAAATCGGTGATATCCACCGTCATTCATTTCCATTAACATATGTCCTTACCTCAAGATGTCACATTGTATTGATAGTATCATTACTGCATGATGTTAAACTCACATGTTTTCTAGAACTACGTATGGCTTGATTCCTGACATCACCTGATACCTATTGAAACATAGATCCTTAATCTTGGGTCGAGCCACAATATTTCATATTCGCATTATAGAATCCATATCCTTACCCCAGTAAATTAAAAACAAGATTGTAACTCAATAAATATGTGTGGATTGATTCCCATTTTGATGAAATATGTAGTGACACCAGGCGTAGTTCCCTAGTCCAAGAAACGTGTTAACGAAAAATTATAAACAATGTCCCCAACTCCTATATACATTCAAATATCTATGTAGAAGAACGTAAGTCTATGTTCCACATTCAGGGATCTATCATGGAAATATAAATGAAACCCCCTATGTACAAGTTAGGTATATGTATAGAATTTTACACTACATAGAAAATCAGGGAATGAATGTTTCTCAAATACCCGAACACATCCCTTCTATTCATCATATTAGATGCCCTTGGAAATTTATGATCCGGATAATCTTCCTTAGACCATCGAAAATATTAGTTCATTGTACTACGAACACCTTTATATTTCTATAAAAAAAATATTTCCTTGTTGGATCTACAAAATTTTCCCATAAAAAGGCCTATCAACAAAAGGAAAATTCATCCCATGAGAGGATTTTCTTATCTCTGTATTCCCTAGTGAAATTTGTTCCTCATATAATTTCTGATAATCTAAGAAACCATGAATTCATGGTTTACACTTTCCTTCCCCTTACATGTCTATGGCATGTCATAACATCCCACCCTAATGATCCTCCAATTAATCATCATTTCTATGACATATAGTCATTTCGATATGACCTAGAACAATAATAGCCTCTTATGTCCTCACCACATGACATAAAACTCAATGACTGGTGTCCAAGTCTCATGATAATAAACTATTTTATTCTAAAGAACTACATCCGGATTGATTCTCATTTTGAAGTGAAACATTCTGACACCAGGATCTTCAATTCCCGGACCACCCCAAGATACAATTTCTTCTTTTTCTTAAGTATTGGATAGACCTTAACATGATATTTTTAATAATAAAACTGTATGAAGTCAAGAACTATGTGTGGATTGATTCCCTCCATCACTAGATGCATATTGACACTTGACTATCCAATCTCAGTTCTAATCATAATAAATGTAAAAAATAACCTCTCTCTATTTGTGGGTAATACATGTGTGGGTAACTATATAAAAAAATCCGTATGGAAAGATTATCACTATGATGATTTTCGTAGTGACACTTGGATCTTCAATTATGGGTCTAATCATGAGGTAAAAATGTGTCCACTTTTTCTAGTGGATCAGTTAGATCATCACATGGATTTTCACACACAAGAGATATATACATATTTATTCCTTCCCACATAGAGTACATAGTGATTCCTACATCTTTATACCTAGGTCCATCTGTAACAAAAAAAAATGTTCCTTCCATTTCATGGGTCAGACCTCCCTTGAGAATCTTCTCATAATTGGATAATGGAAACAATTAAACCCGTTCTTACTAATTTTCAATATAAAATTCCCCCTTCATGTTTAGGCACTCTCCTATCCCAAACCAAACACTTTGTCTTGAAATTTATGAATCCCCATAAACCTTCCCAACCATTGAAAATGGAGGGTTAGTTTCATGGGGAAACCATTATTTTACGATCAATAATATGACCCAACTGGTTCTATATTTGTTTCCCACACAAAGGCTTATAAAATAGAGTAAAATTATTCCACATGAGTAGATTTCCCAGTTTATGTATTCCCCAATGATGTTTACATCCCATATTAATACTTGGATTTTGAAAACCATATATTTTAGAATAAAACATCCCCACTTCATTCTATATGATGATATAAAAACATGGATAAATTAATTTGATAAGGGCATATTCTTTATCCCTCAGATGATATTAAATGACCATAATTTCTTTCCCTTCAACATCCTCACCATAAGACATTAAACTACGTGGTCATTATCTTAGATTCATGATATTAAATTTCACTATTCTATTACCCTAATTTAGATATGAAAAATTCAAGTAACTATGGTTTCTCATTCATGTTTACTTACAAGGCATATTCACTCTCCATTTTTATTCAGCATTACATTGATAAGACACCCTTAATGGTCTTGATAAATCCAAATTTTCACAGAATACATGGGCATTGGAAGTGGAGGGTCAGTATCCTAAGGGAACCATTGTTTGACTATTGACAATATGCCAAATCTTCCTCGACTTAAGTTTCCCCAAAAAAATCATGTCATGCAAAGAAAAATTCTCCCTAGGAGAGTCCATTACTACCTTGATATTCACTGGAAACATCATTTTGGAAAATATTAATATATTTACTACTTGATTTCTTTCCACACATCAGGAATTGGATTTAGAAATCATAAAACCACATTCAATAAATGTGCCTCATTCCTATCTAAAATATTTTTGGGACATTCTCGGTCATTAAAAACTATTGGGGCCCTCAGCCCATAATTCATGGTCAATGATCTTTGACATAAACATCAGTTGCATTAGCTCAATTTGAAAGTCTCTAATCTGCCAATGAGAAAGGGTATTAAAATTTTTTAGGTCAAAAACCCAAAAAGGCATGCCTAATAAAAATTAATTTTATGCCCACTAAGTCCATGTTATAATGGGCGTAGAAAAAAATATGGTTAGAAAAAGAAAAGACATAATGTTTGTTTGAATTTACATAAACCCATATAAATATTCAATCTATACTCATTGATTCTCTCATATTAGGAAAATATTAGAGCATAATCTGATCTTTCACTCAAATTTGGATGGCTTCTACATTAGAATAGTCTCCACATCATTTTGATTAGAAACCATTATGATGGGGAGAATTTGTTGGGTCCTGAAAAGAATTCATATTGGAGGAAGATAATTAAATCAATTTATATAAGGGTAGTCTTAAACTCCAATGAATAACTGAAAGGGAAATTTCCAATGGGGCAAAGCTATGAAGGGAAGATTGGTACTATAAAGCACAAATTGCTTCATAAACTATTGCTCTAAATGGAATTACATCACATCACAAAAACCTCATGAATGGAATTGTTTATGGGAAGAGGATGTATCTATGGCTCCCAAAAACAAAAAATAATGTAATTTATGGGACTGGACAGCGATTTCCTCCTTGGAGAAATAAAATCCCCACAAACTAAGTTGTATATAGGATGCAACGATATGACAAACCTTGTGAATTAAACAACATTCATTTGTTGATCCGGAAGGTTATTTCTATCCACATGAATGACCATCCTCATGAACTAAATAGTTTGTGGGGTGTGACCACCTACCATCACCTGTAGATGAAACCAAAATCTTTTCCATGTCCAACTGGTGATTTTTTCCTATGAATGACTACTCCACACTGACTAAGTTGTTCATGGAAAAGGGGATCCTCTTGGTCTTATTCAAAAGAAGACACACAACTCACCAGGTATGGTAGACCATTTTGGTATCTAGTCCCTATGATCTTCTATAAAAAGTCCATGAGGGGGACAAAAGAGGGACTAAAGTGAAGAGAACCTAACAAGATAAGCTAGAGGATACAAAAAAAGTAGACAATCCCAAATGATTTATGTGAGATCTATCAATTTCCAATAGGTAAAAATACAATTCATAATAGTGAGGAAATAATAAATCATCCCACCAATCAGGAACCAAAAACCCCTTCGAGGGTACCATTCATTGGAATATAAAATTTATTCTCCATTTACGGAGAAACACCCCAGATAGTGAAACTCTATGCAGGGGGAACATTGTCGCACTGAGAAACATGCTACAAGGGAGGAACTCGGCCGCACATAGAAACATTCGATGTGGATGGAACCTTGACCTACATAAATACATGTAATGTGAGAAGAGTCTAGGATCACATAGCACTATGATGTGTATATGGTACCCTCAACCCTATATAAACATGCTAAACTGAGGGAACCACATCCCACCTAAGAAACTATTATGTGTAATGGGTCATACTATGGTGTTATACACTTGACCACCTCTAACTCACTTATGTCAAGTCATTGGGCCCCATATTGGCCTCTCCATGAACAAGCCCAAAGTTATTGGGCCAAGGCCTCTCCCAAATCCATCAAACTTAGATGATCTGATCATTGGGCACATAATCAAGTAATTTCAGTTATACATACACATGGTAAGTGCAGTTAATTCTACTAATATTGAAACAAGGAAGACCTTTGTATTGTTTTTAGTTTTATACTCACATGGAAAGGATAGTTACGACCATAAGGTGCTAACATGAAACTCCCCGTTCTTGATGGTCGAGTAAAGGATCGCGCTTGACATTCCATTTGACAAAGAATGATATCATCCCCCAAGAATCAATTATAGGGCATTTGTCCTAGAGTATTCCCCTAGTATCTCTTGAGGGAGGTGAAAAATTTTATCCTCTTCACCACTACTAGGGATGTAGCGGGACCGATCTCCAAATACAACTATAGTAGTTACCATGATAATATAAGATATGGACACACTCAAATCCCTCTCCCTTCCATTTTTGCTTCAGCTCCTCATTCATCATTAGACCTAATAGATTGTGTGATCATCAAATATACTTATTCCTCTTGTTTCTCAGACCATGAATGAATCATTTGGGCATATATTTTAGTGGAAATAATTAAATATTCATGATCACAAACCTCAAATGGGCCTCCTTTCCTATATAAACCCCAAACATATCCAATAAAATGAAACTAATGTTAAGTATAATCCCCAACCATACCGAAATACAAATGGACATTCCCCATATATGTAAGCCCCAACCTTTATTAGGATGGGATTCCCACATCGTGTAGGCCCTAAAACCATACCTCAAACTTCAATAGGACATATTACCAATAAAGCAGCACCCTATGGGAATCCTTTGGAGTGTAATACCCAATCACTTCCCCATAAATGAGAAAACAAATCATGTTTAATCAACAATCTTACCAAACTAAGTGGGATTTAATTCCCTACTATTGTGGGTATGTTAGAAGCCTCTCTGAGGTCCCACCCCAACACTCAAATTCAACCAAATGTTTTGTGGGCCACATTCACAATAGGGTCATATCCACATAAGAGACCAAATCTGTTTTGGGTCCCTCAGGGAGCCTCAGCATAAGTCTAACACCATCATTCACTAAGAACCATTCTCCTATAAATCCTTATCACATGACACTAAACTACATAGTTGGATCCTCCTCACATGATCATAAAAGGACTTGTGTACTATTAAGTGGTTCTGAGCTATGTGGGTCACATTTCCTCTCACGCAGAAACATAGGAATTCCATATTATTGGTTTGAACCACAAATCAAGACATATTTTGTCTCCATGGATGATAGAAAACTCTTGAGTGCCATACTATATGTCTTAAAACCAGAATCATTAAAAAATGACCAAGGAATTTTTAATACATCCATAAATGGGATCCATTGATGGAAGGCCTTGGATACATACAAATATCTATATAAATGGAGAAACTATGTTACATATGGATGATTTTATACTCTCACATAGTCATAATAATTCATTACCATAGATTAATTTGAACTTGTGATGTTGGGAATTAACAAAGGACTAACAAAAATAGCATAAATCTGAAAGAGAGTCTGAGAATAGGCAACAGTTCCCCCCAAAAAGGTGTGATGAGACCGAATTCCAATCATCTAGACCAATGTGAATTCTTAAGTATAGTTATCTAATTTACCTAATGAATCCCTTCATTCGGAAAGAATTTCCATGAGTCATCATGGATATAAGAGTCCTTGGAATTTCTGGCTCCATAAACAAAACCTGTTAGAGAAGGTTCAAAGATGTTCTACCCAATGTCAGTGATCGCACATAATTAGACCCCTTGAAATCAATAGTCTGGGATAAAATGGTTTTCTTGTAAAACTATATCAATAAAGTCACTCACAACAATAACATTCAATACAAAAAGGCATGAAGAAATAAAAATATTGAATGAAATAATGCATGTAATCAATGTCTTAAGGTTCTTAGTATGATATAAGAGTTAATACCTCCCTATGGTACCTAGTGAAGAAAAAAATACAGAATAATAATAATAACCACATTAATAATCACATAAAAAAACAAATGTGTCACCCAATGGTGAAATTAGTAGAACTATAACAAGATCATTAAATAACAGCAATAACCCATTCCTTATAATTTGGGTTTCCATTGTTTATGGACCACCTACACTAAATAAATTGATAATTATGAAATTATGATACATCCTATTCTATGGTCAAATACAACAACTATAATATAGAAGGAAAAATTGTCATCTAATACCAAATTTTAACATACCACCCCAGAAGCAACTTATTGGTGTACCAAGATTGTTTGTCATATGACCTTAAGCACATTTTCCCATATTATTGAGGCAACCAACTAATAGTGAGGGCAAGAGGTACATTTTTTGGGAGTTTATTTCCTCATGACAGAGTTCACAAAGTGGTAAAAAATTATCAATCGAAAACATCAGTAATATAAACAAACAAAAAAAGATTGGAAATAAAATAATAAATTATCTAAGATAAATAATCCGAAGGTAGTTGATTCAGTAATATTTAAAAAATGATGACGATGTTCATGATATTTATTATAAATAACATGGTAAACTAGATAAAGGGTTTAGAAATATACCTTATTCTATAACAAAATTATAAGAAAAGAAAAATCTATCATTACCAGAATCATGATCATATTTTCAGTATTATGCTCTTATACTCCATCCAAGTACTTATAATGAAACATTATAAGTTGGAAGCTTCCACTTATCAACACATACAACCATAAAGTCTTATTTTGTACCATGGGTGACCCAATCAAGGTGCAATATATATTTAGTTGACCATAAAAACTGGTTTCCTGATCAAACCAGTATGCGCATATAAAACGGGTGGTGTTCTAATAAAAATAAATTCAATGAAATAAAAAAAATAAACTACATAAGACTCATCTCCTTGTGGGATACCTAGTTGACAGTACCTATATTTTCCTAACTCTGATGTCTTTGAACCAAGGTATCATATACATGTATGATATAGAATATAAAATGGTTATCCTGAATAAGGTATCACGATATGGGATAACACCAAACATGTGATTTTCCTTGCATTATGAATACTTTAATTAATTGAATTAACATTTTGATTTATATTAATAATGCTTCACATGATCTAGATAAACATCATCCTAGTCCCATAAATGGTGAAACATTTCATGGAACTCTTATATTGTATCCGGACCACAATATATACTCAATGTTGAAAGAGACCATCTAAGGTGATCTATAAATAGAATCCAAAGTATCACTCTCAATATGGTGTCCATATGAACAACCTTCAAGCCCATCCTGGGAAACTCACATAGGTAAAATTTTATCACTAATGTTCTGGTATAACCATCTATCAACCAATCCCATCTATGGTGTCTCCCTTGGGGAACTGGTGTCACACATATAAAGATGAGGAAAATACTTGGTGACCCCATCTAAGGAGTACAAATTATCACCCCTCTGTATTTATCATTCATTAAATTTTTAATAATAATGCCTAATAATCCCAACCAAGGAGATCCATAAATGGAATCCATTGTATTTCCCCCATCTATGTATAAATAAGGGAACAATCAACTAGTTCATATCAATTCAATAGGAAACTCTGATTATGATACTTTAATCAAGTTATTCAAAACATTAAGTTAAATTAATTAAATTATGTAATAGGTTTTAGGGCCCTAATTAATGACCTATTATATTACTAAATTCATTAATCATTTAAAAGGTATTTATTCAAGGGGAACCATGCACCACGTTGGTGGTTTAGTAATTTAAGGCAGGTCACCTGGGCCTATTATAGATGGAAACACTCATGGGGTGGATGAAGTCGAGGTGATCAACCAATGCTTTTTATTTGAAATTATCAAGGATGATATTAAGTATGAAACCCCATTTAAAATTATTTAGTAATATATAGGGTGGGACACCAGAGGATTATAACATACGGAACAATGGTACATGATATAACTGCAACTAAACATGAAGTAAATAATCTATAATACCTATATTAGACACATATTTCTCGTATCATATAGTATCTGACCTTGAATAAACATATTAAGGGATAAATTGGAAGAACCTATTAATTATTTGAAAATAAAGAAAAGTCTCTCTTCCCAAGATATTGAATGAAATTGGAAGATAAACACTGAATAGAAGGAATAGGAATTTAGAGCTTACCGAGATGAATCCAATATGAATGATGGTGAAATAAATGGATTTAAGACAAAGGATTTATCAATTAACCTAGCTTGGATTAAGAGAGATCTCACAAAAGATGAATGGAGGGGTTTTACACAAGAGTATCAAAAGAGGATAAAAGGTTTATAAAACATTTTAGTGGTGAAATCATAAATCCCCCCTTAGTAAGGGGCCTCGTGGAGTGGCATTATGATTTTCTAAACCATGCTCCAACTATGTTCTAAACGCTAAAAAAGAACCCCCCCTTTCATGAGATAAGCATTGGGTTTGGTAATTGTGAACATCCAATTTAAATGACCGCTGTTAATGAAACCCACAATACTACCTGAACATCTGGCCTAGCTCGCATGGTTATAGAAAAATCATGTGTCCTCCCCTGTGCAGTGGGTACCTCGCATGGTTGGCACTAACCGTTCCCTAAACACGTTGCCCAATATTTATTCAAAAATTATAGAGCTATTCTCACCAAACAAGACCTGAAAACTAAAAAACTTCTCCTTATCCTTTATATTAAAATTTTAGCATAAAACAATTTTTAATTGGTAATGTAGGAGTCCATGCCTCTATAAAATTTTCAGGAAATAAATTAACCTTTTTAGATAATATAATTTATCTTTATTCAAAATATAGAATCCATTTTTACAACTTTAGTTCATGGGAGTGGAAAAATTAGCCTCACAGAAGTGATGAAACATCTATTTTTTGTAGATAAAATATTAAAAATATTAAAAAGAATAATATAAATATTAAATATCAAATTTATTCTCATAACCCAAATTGGATTTATAGATATATAATAGAATTAATTTTACTTTTAAAACATTATTAAGTGAATTTGGATGTTTTCAAATGCTTTAAAATAAATGACAATTAATAATAAAAACAAGTATTTATCATAATTAATTAAAAAAATTATATTCTATGAAAATTATCAAAAATTAACCATAAAATTTTATCACATGGTGAATAAAAAAATTAATTTCATTTTTTTCAAATAAAATTTCAAAATGTTAAAAAAAAAATTCACAGAATGTGATAAAACAGTTTTTAAAAACAATATTCTTTAAGCTTGAAACTGTATTTATTATTATCTTTTTTCTATTAAAAAATTAATATTAACATTTTTAGAAAAAAAAATATTTCAAAAAATCCCACGGTGTTTCACAAACATGTCAATGTTAATGATTCATTATCATTAAAAATTAAATAACTATATAGTATTCTTTTATTTCCAAGATGAAAATGAATCATGTAGTCACAATACATGATTAGTTCGAGCCATCTTATTTGTCTCATGTTTTACACATCCTAATGGAATATATAATTAAATCATTAATTATCATTTTTTACACTTTACTCCATACGTAATGCCTCGTCCCCAGAAGCCCAATGTTGGTGCATTATCTTAATACATTTTCATGATTACAAAGAATAAAATCCAAAATGAATGATTAGTTTAGTAGTCTTTATGAAACTATATATTCATAGGTAACTCATATTACACTGAGAAATGTGACAAAATACATTACATAACAAAAACTAATAAACTGCATCCATGAGAACTCAATAAATGTTCTCCTCCTCATAACATATTGAATGTAAAAAAATGAACGGGGTGATATCAAATTCTCACTAGGGATAAGAAATACAGTGGAAGATAACATAAGCATAAATATTAGGCATGGTGGATAACTTAAAACACATGCCTTTAAAAAATAAACTTGAACACATTATGGAAGGAATAAGAGCTCAATAAGTCCTTCCATCATTGAACATAATGATGTGTATTCTACTAGTGAAATAACCATAAGAACTATCAATACTATATTCATAATCAGGGAAATGCATATTCCAAACATTATAACCATACCTCCAAGACATCATTCCAAGACCATAAATAACCATTTTTTCAAGGCCTTGGTTCATGACTTAGTTTGACTCGTGAGACCTACTGATGGACCGAGGGGTTATAGCGGGCCTAACCGAACACATAATAAGTACAATTAATTCTTAATTTGAACAAGGATAATCATAAACAACATAAAAATTCACATTTAAACTAAAATATGAAATTTAAATAACATTCCATGAATATTAAACATAAACACTAACCATTAGGAGTAAATTAGTGAATAGTTTTAAGATAGAACATCCACAGTCTAACTAATAATAAACCGTTAAATTAAATATGGTATATAATATCATAGTAGATAAACCTCAATGAATTAAAAATTCAAAAAAGGATTTTTACAAAGATGATGATACTTTTAAATGAGACCATTAAAAAACCTTGAAGAAATAATCCTTAAACATTAAAAAGTGTCTCATACCACCCTAAAGAAATCAAATCATTATACCTTATAAAATAATTTGAATAAATTTAATCTTTATATGATATGCCAAACCACAGTACATACACCAAAAGAATAATATATGTGGTGAACAAGGCATATGTATCAATAAAGATAAAGTGAGATGAGAATAATCGTTTTTACTTTGGAAAGAAGAGTTCTTTTGGACAATCATTTTAATTTTCCATGAAATAAAATTATAAACATATGCATCCTAGAAACTAAAAGGAAATGTAACTAAAATAATATTTAAGGTTTAAATAAATTTTTATTGAGGTGAAATTATTTAAAAATGGGTTTTAAATAAGATTAAGAAATAAAACATTTTAGTAATATTTAAGGAAAATATTAAAGGATTTTAAAGCACAAAAGATTTTTTTCTTTTATAAAACTATTTGTCATCCAAGATATATTCCTAGTTTAAAAATTTTATATTTTATAAGGATAAATATAAAATAAAATATATTATATAGTGAACATCAAAATAGTTAATAATTCAAGATGTTCCTTGAATCGAGCTTGTATTTCAGGAATAATTTTTGAAATATCCTTTTAAATCATATAAATACACATAAGTGGAAGTAGATTTTTGGTTGGTACTAATATATTGATCACTATAAAAGAATATATGAGGTGAAAATATGAATAAATAATATTTTAATTGATAAAATTATGCAATAAAAAGTAACTCGAATGAGAATGGAGGTTCTAGTGGAAAATACTTGAAACATTGTAATCAATTGAATCATATGACCAAAAATGTATAATCATAAAATGATACATTTAGTATCATGAAAATAAATATATTGATGATATTAAACATCAATATGAATTATACATACAGTATAAACTAGAAATAGTAGTGATTATAGAATATCTCACAAAAATGGAAGTGAGATGAAGAAGCCTCTTATCTTAAGTCTGATGGTGTTATTCACTTGATTTTAGTGATCGGGATAACCAAATTAAATTAATTAATTAATATATTCCATAACCTATTATTATTTTAATTTATTTATTATTTCATTATTAGGTTCATTAATTTTCTTTTTGATGGGTTTAATAGGTTCAACTATATTGTTTTGGAAGCATTTTCTTCCTGGATTTTCATTATTGGTTTATGTGTATTCATAAATGGATGTTCATTTGAAATGTGGTAAAACATAAAAAAATATTAATATATAATATTATTCAGAATAAATAGATATAAATGATCTTATAATGAATTTGGTTAAAAACCATGAGGTTGACTCAATATAATACTAATAAATGCATGGAATAACTTGGCGGTTTTGTGCATAATGAACATGTTTTGTATTATTATTTTATATTATGAGACTGCAAGGATTTAAAAAAATTGAATAATATAAAATAAATATAATATAATCAGGTTTTACCATTAAAATTATTCTTGACCACTCTTGGATATATTAATATAAATTGAATCCTCATGGTCCTTGAATGTGATAAAATAACCTATCTCGGACGGTATTTTCATTTTTAATATAAGAGGAGGGGGAAAATAGATTATGATGAAATATCCCATTAGCATAATAAAATTTAATTTCATGTAATTTAATGTAATTATCATAGAATTTGGATGAGGGGAGATGAAAATGAAGGTAAATGAACATGAAATAAAAGAAAAGTTGAGAAATCCCTCACGCAAATTCAGCAGCCAATCATTGTCGCATAATATTTCAAAAAATATTTTGATGAGAGAAAAAGGGTATATCATAATTCATAAATAATATTTATAGTAAGGGGGTATGTAAATACATATACCAGCATAAACTAATTTAAATTAAAAGATGATAAGTTAATAAGAGTTCTTGAAATAGAGAAATTTTGAGATGAAAATTATTCATCATAATGTCATTGCAACATGGTTATATAAATCATTAAAAAGAGAGGTGAAAGGGTCACCAATTCATAAAATACTCTTAAAAATACTATTGGGAAATAATAATTTGGAAATAATAACATGGTATGAAAACATGAAATACATACCATATAAAAGAGAACTTGGATGGGAAAAAATAAATTGATAATTCTCTTAACTTGTAGTGTAACTCCTATGACTTGAATGTTGGGACCCTGGGGGATTTAGGACACATTTGGAGGAATACTAAAGAGGTAAAACTACAAGAGATTCTAGGATTATGATTTTTTAATGAATTAAAACAATGGAATGAGTGGGTATTTATAGTAAATGAGAGAAATTTTTTAATTTAATGATACACCTCATTAGTGGTTTTTGCAAAACCATGGGCTTGCCCATGGTATTATAACATGGTATTAGCCACTTGGGAAACCTCACGTAATACATTATGTTACACAAGTCTACCAGAATTTTGTATTTATTATTACGTCATTATGATTTCATAAACATACCAGAAACTTAAAATTGTATTTTTACTATTCACAAATAAATTATGTATTTTAGAAATACCCAAAAAATTCACCCAAACCATTTTTCTATGTGTATAATTATAAATGAAATTAATATTTTGAAAATAATTTTATCAATATTTTTAAATTAATTTTTAAATAAAATCATAATTTATTTGAAAACAAACAACATTAAAACTATAACTCATTTTATATCACCTTGAAAAATTTATCAAGGTCCTGTAAAATTAACTTATAACCATAAAACCAACAAATAAAAATTTATTTTTACATGTTATTAAAATATATTTCCTTTTTAATATATTAAATTAATCGTAAAATTTTAATTTAAATATTTATAACATACAAAAATGAAAATACTTATACTATGATCATTTTTTCACTTATAAGATGTTTAAATTGTATTTATAATTTCATGGGTTGAGTTTATATTTTTTTTCCAATTTACTAATCATTAATATTTATTACTATTCATAAGGGTATGTTACTATTCGTAAGGAAAGTTTTCTATTCATCAAAAATTATTTTTTCCTTATCAGACTCTAAATTCCTTACTAGAAGCAACCATGTATGTCAGTTTTTTGAAATAAAAAATCATAGAGGGGGAAAATTATGTTCCTTGGCTGGGTTATAACAAAGTGGTGTTTTGTAGACACTCGGTGTTTCGTACATTTTTTTATAAAATCTAATTGTAAATTTTTAGGGCATTACAGTATTCCCTCCTTAAAAAAATTCCATCCTTGAAATTTGAAATTGAACTTCAGAAGTTAATAGTTCATAATTATAAATTCCCTTCCGAGAAACCCACATCAGAAATTGGGTTAATAAAATTTCCTCCTAAAAAGAGTTTACGGGAAATGTGGTGGTCGTGATAAAAATTATTCTTTCAAGGAGGGTGACTGTTTCGGGTCAGTCTCGAAACGACCAACGGTTCAATATCTGATTAAACATGGACCTACATTCCAAAGGCAGTCATTCGCCGGATGGTCTAACAAGCGATGCTTAAGAACTCACATTGGTCAAGAGGATAGGAATTCTGGCTCATTGCACCCTTTTGGGGAGAATTATTGCCTGTTTTGGGACTATTTTATAGATTTAAGATATATCCATATGTTCACGAATCTTTTGTTTATACCCAAGCATAGTATCCACAAATTTCTCTAGGTTGATAATGGTCAGCTGAACGTATGGGTTCAGACCATTTATGCCCGAGGTTTACCATCCCTTGTTGGTTTAATGACCCCGAGGAGTCAGAAATCATTGAGGTGGTACTCAGAGTGGCATGGTGAACCGATGAAAAGATAGTCGGATCGACCAGTTGTTGGGCTTGAACCTCATGGAGGCTTCCTACATACCCTGCCTAAGAGACAAGGATCAAAGTCCACGTAGTTCGTAATGGCTTGAGACTTACGCTCTGAGGCATCCCACAGTGATGGATTGGGGCTTCCACTCTAGGGAGGCCCAAGGTGTGGATGATGGGCATGAACCTCAGGGAGGCTTCCTACCTACCCTGCCTATGAGACAAGGATCAACGTCCACGTAGTTTGTAATGGCTTGGGACTTACGCTCCGAGGCAGCCCAAGGTGTGGATGATGGGCTGGAACCTCAGGGAGGCTTTCTACATATCCTGCATAAGAGACAAGTATCAAAGTCCAGGTAGTTCATAATGGATTGTAACATACGCTCTAAGGTAGCCCAGAGTGATGGATTGGGGATTACACTCCGAGGAGGCCCATGAGAGGAGGTCATGGTCGATGCTTACTCTAAGCCCACATGAGTCATGCTCGTTGTGAGAAACAAGAGGGGGCAGGGACCAGACGATCACTTCGCGAAAGGTGCATCCGTGAGAGGTGGAGTGGGGATTACACATAAGGGTGGCCCATAAAGTCTGGGCTTACTCCTGGATGGACGCCCATGGAAAAAAATTGCAGCCGGAGAGGGAAAGGGGTGCTCATGTTCCCGTCACCTCTCTTGTTCCCCGGGGAAGTAAAGAGGTGCATGGGGAAGGCTTCCATTGGATGGGTAAGTCGCCCCCTCTCTGGGGAGGGGAGAAGTGCCCGACTGCCGAAGCGTGTCATTCCCCCTCATGGAGAGCAAAGGCATAAAGGGGGATCTCGGGCTCAGACCCTGCATTACTGTGGGAATGTGAACCCAGGCATGCTTCAGGATTCCGCCCAAGGGTCGGGGAAACCCCTTTTCCCCTGTTTACCGTGGGTATGTGAAATCAAAACGGCACGCTGATGCGCCTGAGAGTTACACTACTTGGATCTGGTGGCTCTGGTGGAGGCCTCGGCTCGAGGCCGATGAGTAGACCAGTGAGGAGGTTGTGAAGGATTAGGCCGGATTAGAATTGGAATAATTTTATCATGCTCAGGTAATGGGAACTCCGAAGGTTTTGGCAGGCCACACGGGTGTATGAGGGGTGGCGCCTTTCACGTAGGGAGGTGTTGTGCGCCTGGAGAGGTTGTCCATGAGCCAGGGTGGCCCGCAGACTGATTAGGCATCTGCAAACCAGGAGGGTCCATGGACTCATTGGTCATCTACGAACTAGGAGGGTCCGTGGACTGATTGGACGTTCGCAAACCGGGATGGTCCATGGACATATTGGCCATCCTTGAACTAGGAGGGTCTAAGGAATGATTGGCATCCCGCGAACCAAGAGGGTTTGTGGCTTCGGGTTCGGTCCGTCTACAAGGTAGGTATGAGGAGGGGTCCACACGAGCAGTGGTGGACAAGGGCGGCACTGGCCAGAGGCTCGTCGGTTGGGGCTTTGCCCACATAGGAGGGTGCTACGCGGAGCGGTGGATTGGAAAAGAGGCATAAACTCCCTTGTCCGTGGGGATCACATCCGTGGAGGGATCATGGTTCACAGTTTTCCCTTATTTTTTATTTTAAGTTCGTGGTTCAAGAAGTAATTATGCATTTTTTGGTTCCATATATTTTCATTCCCAGGTTCATAACTACTCTAGTTCGCAAACTGGAACTTCCGAAATCGTAAGCCCTCCTTCAAAATCCTTCCACCCAAATCTGACCGATCTTCTCTCTATTCTCTGTTCTCTTCTCCTTCTTCTTTTTCAATCTCCTTTTATAGAGTGGTGAAATGATGTATCTATTGTCATGCGACACCTTTTGCAGAGGACCATGACCTAAAACCCAGTTCATGGATGACTTAGCCAATCCACAATTCGTGGGGCATTAAACACTCCTCCGTAAACCAAACTCGGGGAGTGCTTCGCGGTCGCGGAGGGTTCCTCCTCCATTTCACGAATGATAGCAGAGGCGGTTTGGGCCTGTCAACTCGTCTCCCGGATGGGGCGGTCGGGAATGGTGAACCAGGTTGGAACATGTCCCGCCTCAGGACCGTGGAGGATCTCCACCTCCATCTCGCGAACGATGACGGTCCGCGGAGGAGGGACTCTTCACGGAACCGGTCGTGCGTCGCTAAAATTAAATTGGTCGGTAGACTAGTTAATCCTTCTCCATACTTGTGTATTCTCCACATTTTCCCAATCCTTTTGAAGGGAAATTTCGTAGAATCTCCCTTCAGTTATAGGGGATCATCATTCTCCTTTGCGGATTTTTCAGGACCCAACAAATGCCCCCATCGGAATGGGATCCGATTAGAATGAAGAGGAGGATATTCCGATGAAGAGTGGTCCTGAAACTTGGTTATTTCGTAGTAGAGAGGTGGACCCGGTAGGGGAACACACCTATAAATATCGAGGGCCCATCATTTGTGTTATACCTAATTCTTCGGGAATACCAGCGCTCCTTCGCTTTTCTTCCTCTGTGTGCTTGTTCCTTCGAGAAACGCTTCGTCTGTGAACCAGCTGCTACTTCCGCGAACCATTTCTCATTCGCGCCATTATTTATCCTCAGACCAACGTCCCAACCTCTAACTCAAACATTTAATTAATTAAAAAGTAAGTCACAACGGGCCGTTTAAGAACTCTCTTCGCGGTTTTGGTGCTCCGCAATTTCGATGCTCCCTGGTTTTGATGCTCCACGGACTAAAATCATCTGACCTTTAAAAATTTCTATGTCTTCCGAACATAACCACTTAAATTTGGGATTGAAATTCCACTGAGAAACCTGGTCCAAAGTTTCCAGGCAACGGTCCACGGGCTAGGGTTTCACAAATCCATTCCGCGTAAGGCTAGTTTGTGGGATGCTGCCATCGCGAACCATCCTATGCGACCACCTTGCGGACTTTGGTAGTTTTGCCTGAAAAAAAAAATTCATTCTAGACTAACCACTTGTTATCTTTCGTTGTGTAGGGAGAAAATATGGATCCCCCCCGTTCTACACCAAGGCCTTCCGTCGAGCCCCTCTCAATTGGAAATCAACACATGAAGGACATGGCCACCTCTCTTTAGGCTAGAATCCACCAGTCCCCACTGTATTCCTTTCTTGCCAGCCGGCTCTCCAAGTCATAGCAGGAGTGCCCCTTTTCTAACAGCCTTCCTGCCTATGGGTTCGGTTTCCTATTTGATACCCCGATTCTGATACCATCCCGTGAAAAAAATCCTAAAGCATGGATATTTACTACCACTATCCATCAGTTCATGATACCTGTCAGCAGACAACCTACCCCAAGGGATACAGTTGTCGGGTCATTGTTGAATCACCTTCCAGTATCTTTGACACGAAAAAAATGTCAACAGGAAGGAACAATTCACTACTACCAGAGCATTTCCCTCAATTCCATGGTAAGCGACTAGCATGGCTGGTCAGCGAATCTAGACCTCTGTCCTGGAGGAGCATTTAAGTCCTTGGATTGGGGGTGGCCCTTCTGGGTCTGCTAAAGCGGTGCAGAGTTATAGGTAGAATTGAGAGTCGTAGGTTTATATGAAGCTGCGTGGGTGTCCCAAATGTATACCTAACTACATCAAGCCCTCTCTAGGAAACATATGATTTGTTGAAGCCCAGACACCAATAACTTCCATATGGTCCATGGGGAGGTGTGAATTAGACTTTGGGATGTCTTTCAGATTTCAGGGGTCCCCATTGTTGGGCATATGTATGATGAATTCCTGCCTCCCCCTTCTATGTAGGATGACGAAGGGAGAACTCCTCCATTGGTGAAAAGACTCAACGATCTTTCCTAGGAACGTTCAAAGGATACATCTCGGAGAAATCTTGTCCCTTGTCGTGAGCAGCATTCGAAGGATACGTCTCTGAGACATCTTGTTTCGTATCATGACTGGATCAAGGCTTCTTCCAGAGAGAGCCTATCTGTAGCTCATTCGTGTAGGCCCACGACCTTCCCTACAATGGAGTCCTAAAAGTAGAGGGGTTGAAAATGGCTGAATCTGGAGCAAGGCCAATTCAACGACTGGGGGTGGGAACTTGTTCCAGACATTGATCGGCGTCTTCACCCGGCGGCATTTATGGCCATGTTTTTGAGCGGCTGGCTATTGCCTATGCATGAGTTTAGTGGCGTGCGGGTCTCTACCTTTTTCATGGCAGAACAATTGGCTATTGATAATGTTATCAACATAGTTGTCCAAGTACTGGCTATAATATATCAGTTTCATGGTAATATTACCTATTGGAGTCGACCAAACCGAGTTGTCGGCCCATTTCAAATTTTTTTGGGATGGATAGGTGTACATATCAAAAACTACTATTCCTTCATCAACCCTATTCAGATTCTGGGCACCAAATTTCAGCCATACTTTCAACTGACAAGTGGGGTTATGCCCGATGAGTGGGCAACCAAAGAGAAGGATAATCAACAGACAGTTCAGAACCGATGTCTGTTATCGAGTGGAATCTTGAGTTACGATCATTTCAATTTCCATCTGTTCTCTTCCCCAACTTGGGCAATCACTAATACCATAACAGATGAGTTTAGAAAGTGGGGCTACCTCTATTCCCTTTGAGAGGTTATCCTGGTATCTCGTATTGGTGGGAAACTGATCTACGAGGGGTACACACCTTGCCGATTCGGGTGCCAATTTGGCTGCGTCTAGGCACTATGTCCTCCCACACATAATAGTGCCCATGAGAAACATCATTTAATGGTGGACAGAAAACTGTGGTTAATGTTTACCTGGGAGGATACCGGCTGTGAGGTTACGACCCCCATGCTTGCAGACTCCAAGCCCTTCTTATCCAAGAATTAAGTTGACTCCTGGATACAATCATACCCAAATGGCCAGCTAGGGATGTTGGTGCCTACCATCTCAAGACCCAATCCATCAATGTTCAAGAGGAAGCAAAAGGGGGATGGTGATTCAACTTGGCTGGGAAAATTCCTTCACCACCTTGCTTGTCCTTTGCTCCTAGGGAAGATTCTAATAGACAGAGGTGTATCCTCTCATGTCCTCGATGCTGCCCAAGGGGGTTGGTTATTCCTGCAGATGCTTCCTTCCCGAAGGCCTGGGGCCAATGGGACGAATTCAAAGGTTGATCATCCTTTCGTAGCCAGTACACCCATTCTATGTGGTAGTATCTTTAGGAATCAGAGGTGGAATTTGATAGGTTGGGCTACATATCTTCCCCTATTGACATCCTTTATGATGTGGACCCAGAGTGGGTCAATCTGTATCTCCAGGATCTCAAATACAATATTTACAAGCACCAGGGTAATGTAGTATTAAACCATCGAGTCCAGGCCATGCTGCACTAGGTGACTGATGAGGAGGGGGAAGGAAGTGACCACACTTTAGGGGGCGATGATTTCGATGATCTCCCCGTCATGGCTAAAGCTAGGGAATTCCCCTCCCTGCCTATGAGGTCCCGTCCACAGGTATCCCCAGAGAGTTCTAGGGCGGTGGTGAGATCCGAAACACAAATACAGCCATTAGCACCCCAACCATCCCATGTCGTTATCTGACCCTCTCAGTTTGATCCTTCCATGCTAGCTGTTCCCATTACGGCCGCATTCCCAGATGCATAGACGATTTGGGATGACCTGAGGGCTAGGGGATCAGACGAAGATTTTTGGGAATCAATTCAAATGATCCCTTTCAAGCTCCCAGGTATTGGGGTTATCTTCACTCCACCACACCTTCAGTTAGAAGAGTATTTGAGTGACATAGTCGCGTCATTGAATGAGATGGACGCATAAGTGTGCTCAGTCCAAAACCGGCCCTATGGGACCACCCGGGTGTCCATGATGATTAGACATCCCGAATTTTCTAACCTTGAAGAAGAGGTTGCTCTGCTCGCCCATTCTGGCATTCTTCCTCTTTTATTGTGGAGGTTATAAGGTTCCCACCCCTTATTTTTTATGCAGGGTGCCAAGGAATCCCATGGGGAAATTCCTTCCCCAGAGTATACTTCCTATGGGACCGCGGCAGGTGAACACGCATTCTCGTCCACAGGGATCACCAAGGAGGGATCTCCAAGTGCATCTGAGCTTATGGAGGCAACCATTGCATACCCGGCAAGGGCCTTTCCTACCCCAGATCCTCCTAGTGTTCCGAGCAAGGGATTGTCCCTGGGGTAGATCTAGAGGCATATGCAGGTGTCCCATTTGATAGAACGGCTTAGGCAGGGGGTGTCGGGTAATCGCAACTTCCCGTTTCCTTGATTACCAGCTCGTATGCTCTGATTATTTTAGTTTTTGACTTTTCTGGCACTACGGTGTTGGGCCATTCGGGGTCCTGGTTGAGTCTACCCAAGCGATTGTACCTCCTGTCCCTTTAACATCTGGGGGATCACCCGCAGCCACCCCTGAGCATGACGAGATGGCAGGCTCCACTAAAGGGTAAAATGACATAGATGATTTCCTTATTCCTTCATCCACCAGAGAGATGTTTGAGGAGGGGCAGCTGGAGGCCGAGAATACCATCGATCCCACATCCTCTATAATTGTGGGTGAGGATGTTGTGTCGATGATTACCGAAGAGGCCCCAAATTTGACGGGGCCAGCTGC